>CM058235.1:91643644-92843644 GCA_030180135.1 Orychophragmus violaceus | reverse complement strand
GATGCTTTAACAGTTTTGGACAGCAATTATTCTTCACCCCTGCTCCATTAAAATTACCGTTAACGCATTGCTGAATTGAATCTGAAAGACATGGGCTCTTGGAAACATTAGCTTTTGTAGGAGGAGGGAACGATGCAAATAGTATGGCAAACGAGATAAGCAACAACAATGGTACGCTCTTCATGTTTAGATATTTTGTTTAGATATAATCTTTTGTAAAAAAATTGTGTTGGATTTCTATTGTTTTCTTGAAAAAAAATGAAAATATGTTTAGGTATTTATTGGATAATCAAGGGTTTGCATCGTATGGTAATGCCTAAAGTAAGGCGTTTTACTTTGCTCATCAACATGAGCATTGTTAGAAACTATTCAAATATACCCTAACTGTTAAAGCTAAATTTGCTTGGTTTTGACTCAGTCTCAGACGTTGAATGTTAAGTAAGTCTTGCAAGGGAAGAAATGCTGAACTACAAAATGTTCTCACTCATAAATAAGCTCGGTCAATTAGGAAAAAAAAAACTAATTAAATAATCAAAGAAAAAAACAAAAAGGTAGTATATTTCAAAAATTAGGGATAAAGAACAAAACAATATTCGATTTATATTAAAAGTGTGGTTAGAATGTGAAACTACATTTTTATTTATTTATAATAAAAAAATCTAGTAAATATGTATAAATATGTACATTTTTTTAAAATTATTGTACTTTTTAAAATATTTGTAAAAATGTATTCCACACTTTTTAACTATTTAAATATATATTTTCTAGACAATTTATTTTTCATCGTTGAAGCATTGTTCCGTACCATTTATTCTATACGAAACAAAATTATTCTGCCTTGTTTGTTGTAAAAATTTAAGAAAAATAATTGTACATAAGTTTTGGATAATTTGTTTTTCTAATTGCAAGGAAAACAGTAGGAAATATGGGAACACATAGGAGAAAGAAATGTCTTTCGTTTGGTATAACAAGTGACGTCAAAAACATTAAAGAGCTCTGAAACAAATTGCCAATTGAATCTTGAGATATGTCAATATTTTTGTTTTGCTATTTCCTCTCATATATAATTGAGGAACAAAAATTTTAATCTTTTTTTTTTTATCAAATTTAGTTTTTTCCAGCATTATTTTTGGAATTGTTTCAGCAATTTTGTTTTGTAAATAGATTTGTATAAGAATACCAAATTCCTCAAATTTTGTTCCACTAATTGTACATCCATTTGCACCTATAATTTTACATATTTTTAGGAAAATTATAGATTAAATTGAATTACATTTTCTCATCAGTCCATTCTTCTTTTGGCCGACATAAAAAAAAAAATCAATGTTCAACAACAAAAGCTACCCGAGAAAAGGCTCAGAGGTGATGAAACAATGACAAAGTCATCCAAGCTAGTTGTCATTCAAAAGAGATCATGTGATTTTACTTAAGCATTTAAAAAATCATGTCATCAACTCCAAACACTAATTATTTCATAACATGTCATTTTATATTGAGGGCTCGACCAAAACAATATATATAATAAGATCTTTTAGTGGTAGATAGAGTTCACCTATATTATTTGATTATATAAATTGTCTACATAGATAACATAAAAAATGAAATCAATGTATCTTACAATGTGGATAAAATGTTCCTAACCAGTAATCACTATAAGACCACTTCTCCATTATTGGCAAATACTTAAAAATAGTCTACTTAACTTCTCTTTGGTATGGTGTGTCGATATTGTTTTACAATATTCAACATTTGGGGATATTAACATTACAAGCGTTCTTAAGCTTAGTGCTATACGTAGCTACGTCTAATTTATGGAGTTTAATTACATCACACAGACATGCTTGATGCTTTAACAGTTTTGGACAACAATTATTCTTCACCCCCGCTCCATTAAAATTGCCGTTAACGCATTGCTGAATTGAATCTGAAAGACATGGGCTCTTGGAAACATTAGCTTTTGTAGGAGGAGGGAACGATGCAAATAGTATGGCAAACGAGATAAGCAACAACAATGGTACGCTCTTCATGTTTAGATATTTTGTTTAGATATAATCTTTTGTAAAAAATTGTGTTGGATTTCTATTGTTTTCTTGAAAAAAAATGAAAATATGTTTAGGTATTTATTGGATAATCAAGGGTTTGCATCGTATGGTAATGCCTAAAGTAAGGCGTTTTACTTTGCTAATCAACATGAGCATTGTTAGAAACTATTCAAATATATCCTAACTGTTAAAGCTAAATTTGCTTGGTTTTGACTCAGTCTCAGACGTTGAATGTTAAGTACGTCTTGCAAGGGAAGAAATGCTGAACTATAAAATGTTCTCACTCATAAATAAGCTCGGTCAATTAGGGAAAAAAAAACTAATTAAATAATCAAAGAAAAAACAAAAAGGTAGTATGTTTCAAAAATTAGGGATAAAGAACAAAACAATATTCGATTTATATTAAAAGTGTGGTTAGAATGTGAAACTACATTTTTATTTATTTATAATAAAAAATCTAGTAAATATGTAAATTTTTTAAATTATTTTACTTTTTAAAATATTTGTAAAAATGTATTCCACACTTTTTAACTATTTAAATATATATTTTCTAGACAATTTATTTTTCATCGTCGAAGCATTGTTCCGTACCATTTATTATATACGAAACACAATTATTCTGCATTGTTTGGTGTAAAATATTTAAGAAAAATACTTTTAAATAATTTTGGATTATTTGTTTTTCTAATTGCAAGGAAAACAATAGGAAATATGGGAACACATAGTAGAAAGAAATGTTTTTCGTTTGGTGTAACAAGTGACGTCAAAAACATTAAAGAGCTCAGAAACTAATCGCCAATTGAATCTTGAGATATGTCAATATTTTTGTTTCGCTAATTCCTCTCATATATAAACTGAGGAACATAAATTTTAATTTTTTTTTAACAAATTTATTTTTCCAGCATAATTTTTGGAATTATTTCAGCAATTTTGTTTTGTAAATAGATTTGTATAAGAATACCAAATTCCTCAAATTTTGTTCCGCTAATTGTACATCCATTTGCACCTATAATTTTACAGATTTTTAGGAAAATTATAGATTAAATTGAATTACATTTTCTCATCAGTCCATTCTTCTTTTGGCCGAAATAAAAAAAAGTAATCAATGTTCAACAACCAAAGCTACCCGAGAAAAGGCTCAGAGGTGATGAAATCAATGACAAAGTCATCCAAGCTAGTTGTCATTCAAAAGAGATCATGTGATTTTACTTAAGCATTTAAAAAACCATGTCATCAACTCCAAACACTAATTATTTCATAACATGTCATTTTATATTGAGGGCTCGACCAAAGCAATATATATAATAAGAGCTTCCAGTGGTAGATAGAGTCCTCCTATATTATTTGATTATATAAATTGTATACATAGATAACATAAAAAATGAAATAAATGTATCTTACAATGTGGATAAAATGTTCCTAACCAGTAATCACTATAAGACCACTTCTCCATTATTGGCAAATACTTAAAAATAGTCTACTTAACTTCTCCTTGGTATGGTGTGTCGATATTGTTTTACAATATTCAACATTTGGGGATATTAACATTACAAGCGTTCTTAAGCTTAGTGCTATACGTAGCTACGTCTAATTTATGGAGTTTAATTACATCACACAGACATGCTTGATGCTTTAACAGTTTTGGACAGCAATTATTCTTCACCCCTGCTCCATTAAAATTGCCGTTAACGCATTGCTGAATTGAAGCTGAAAGACATGGGCTCTTGGAAACATTAGCTTTTGTAGGAGGAGGGAACGATGCAAATAGTATGGCAAACGAGATAAGCAACAACAATGGTACGCTCTTCATGTTGAGATATTTTGTTTAGATATAATCTTTTGTAAGAAAATTGTGTTGGATTTCTATTGTTTTCTTGAAAAAAAAATGAGAATATGTTTAGGTATTTATTGGATAATCAATGGTTTGCATCGTATGGTAATGCCTAAAGTAATGCGTTTTACCTTGCTAATCAACATGAGCATTGTTAGAAACTATTCAAATATAGCCTAACTGTTAAAGCTAAATTTGCTTGGTTTTGACTCAGTCTCAGACGTTGAATGTTAAGTACGTCTTGCAAGGGAAGAAATGCTGAACTACAAAATTTTCTCACTCATAAATAAGCTCGGTCAATTAGGAAAAAAAACTAATTAAATAATCAAATAAAAAAAACAAAAAGGTAGTATGTTTCAAAAATTAGGGATAAAGAACAAAACAATATTCGATTTATATTAAAAGTGTGGTTAGAATGTGAAACTACATTTTTCTTTATTTATAATAAAAAATCTAGTAAATATGTATAAATATGTAAAATTTTTTAAAATTATTGTACTTTTTAAAATATTTGTAAAAATATATTCCACACTTTTTAACTATTTAAATATATATTTTCTAGACAATTTATTTTTCATCGTTGAAGCATTGTTCTGTACCATTTATTCTATACGAAACAAAATTATTCTGCCTTGTTTGATGTTAAATAATTTTTGGATAATTTGTTTTTCTAATTGCAAGGAAAACAATAGGAAATATTGGAACACATAGGAGAAAGAAATGTCTTTCGTTTGGTGTAACAAGTGACGTCAGGAACATTAAAGAGCTCGGAAACTAATCGCCAATTGAATCTTGAGATATGTCAATATTTGTTTTTGCTAATTCCTCTCATATATAACTGAGGAACAAAAATTTTAATCTTATTTTTAACAAATTTAGTTTTTCCAGCATAATATTTGGAATTGTTTCAGCAATTTTGTTTTGCAAATAGATTTGTAGAAAAATACTAAATTCCTCCAATTTTGTTCAGCTAATTGTACAGCCATTTGCACCTATAATTTTACAGATTTTTAGGAAAATTAGAGCTTAAATTGGATAACATTTTCTCATCAGTCCATTCTTCTTTTGGCCGCATAAAAAAAAAGTAATCAATGTTCAACAACAAAAGCTACCCGAGAAAAGGCTCAGAGGTGATGGAATCAATGACAAAGTCATCCAAGCTAGTTGTCATTCAAAAGAGATCATATGATTTTACTTAAGCATTTAAAAAACCATGGCATCAACTCCAAACACTAATTATTTCATAACATGTCATTGTATATTGAGGGATCAACCAAAGCAATATATATATAATAAGCGCTTTTAGTGGTAGATAGAGTCCACCTATATTATTTGATTATATAAATTGTATACATAGATAACATAAAAAATGAAATCAATGTATCTTACAATGTAGATAAAATGTTCCTAACCAGTAATCACTATAAGACCACTTCTCCATTATTGACAAATACTTAAAAATAGTCTACTTAACTTCTCCTTGGTATGGTGTGTCGATATTGTTTTACAATATTCAACATTTGGGGATATTAATATTACAAGCGTTCTTAAGCTTAGTGCTATACGTAGCTACGTCTAATTTATAGAGTTTAATTACATCACACAGACATGCTTGATGCTTTAACAGTTTTGGACAGCAATTATTCTTCACCCCCGCTCCATTAAAATTGCCGTTAACGCATTGCTGAATTGAAGCTGAAAGACATGGACTCTTGGAAACATTAGCTTTTGTAGGAGGAGGGAACGATGCAAAGAGTATGGCAAACGAGATAAGCAACAACAATGGTACGCTCTTCATGTTTAGATATTTTATTTAGATATAATCTTTTGTAAAAAAATTGTGTTGGATTTCTATTGTTTTCTTGAAAAAAAAAATGAGAATATGTTTATGTATTTATTGGATAATCAAGGGTTTGCATCGTATGGAGGCCTGGGCGTTCGGGTACCCGTTCGGGTTCGGTTCGGGTTTCTCGGGTTTTCGGGTTTTCGGGTTTAGAGATATAAACCCATTCGGGTATTTTAGAATTTCGGTTCGGGTTCGGTTTGGTTCCATTCGGGTTCGGTTCGGGTTCGGGTACCCGAAAAACATAAAACAAAAATAAAAATTAGTTATATTTAAATAAAAATTCGTTAAATTTTGATTAATATAACAAAACTCTTCATATATTTTGTTTATTTTTGATATTTTAGTTATTTTAGCCTAAAAATAACTAATATATTTAAGTTTATAATTGTAATTTTGGATAATTTTGTTATATTAAGTATAAATATAATTAATATTTTAGGTATATAATTGTAAGTCGGATATTTCGGGTACCCATTCGGTTCTCGGTTCGGGTCGGGTTCGGGTTCGGTTCTTCGGATATAGGAGTTTAGGACCCGTTCGGGTATTTTGACGGTTCGGGTTCGGGTTCGGTTCTACTTTTTCGGTTCGGGTTCGGTTCGGTATTTCGGGTCCGGGTATTATGGTAATGCCTAAAGCAAGGCGTTTTACCTTGCTAATCAAAATGAGCATTGTTAGAAACTATTCAAATATAGCCTAACTGTTAAAGCTAAATTTGATTGGTTTTGACTCAGTCTCAGACTTTGAATGTTAAGTACGTCTTGCAAGGGAAGAAATGCTGAACTACAAAATGTTATCACTCATAAATAAGCTCGGTCAATTAGAGAAAAAAACTAATTAAATAATCAAAGAAATAAATAAAAAGGTAGTATGTTTCAAAAATTAGGGATAAAGAACAAAAAAATATTTGATTTATATAAAAAGTGTGGTTAGAATGTGAAACTACATTTTTATTTATTTTTTAATAAAAAATCTAGAAAATATGTATAAATATATAAATTTATTTAAAATTATTGTACTTTTTAAAATATTTGTAAAATGTATTCCACACTTTTTAACTATTTAAATATATATTTTCTAGACAATTTATTTTTCATCGTTGAAGCATTGTTCCGTACCATTTATTCTATACGAAACACAATTATTCTGCCTTGTTTGGTGTAAAATATTTAAGAAAAATACTTTTAAATAATTTTTGGATAATATGTTTTTCTAATTGCAAGGAAAACAATAGGAAATATGGGAACACATAGGAGAAAGAAATGTATTTCGTTTGGTGTAACAAGTGACGTCAAAAACATTAAAGAGCTCAGAAACTAATCGCCAATTGAATCTTGAGATATGTCAATATTTTTTTTTCGCTAATTCCTCTCATATATAAACTGAGGAACATAAATTTTAATTTTTCTTAACAAATTTAGTTTTTTCCAGCATAATATTTTTAATTATTTCAGCAACTTTGTTTTGTAAATAGATTTGTAGAAGAATACCAAATTCCTCCAATTTTGTTCCGCTAATTGTACATCCATTTGCACCTATAATTTTACAGAATTTTAGGAAAATTAGAGATTAAATTGGATAACATTTTCTCATCAGTCCATTCGTCTTTTGGCCGCCATAAAAAAAAGTAATCAATGTTCAACAACAAAAGCTACCCGAGAAAAGGCTCGGAGGTGATGGAATCAATGACAAAGTCATCCAAGATATTTGCCATTCAAAAGAGATCATATGATTTTAATTAAGCATTTAAAAAACCATGGCGTCAACTCCAAACACTAATTATTTCATAACATGTCATTTTATTTTGAGGGCTCGACCAAAGCAATATACATATATAATAAGAGCTTTCAGTGGTAAGATAAAGTCCACCTATATTATTTGATTATATAAATTGTATACATAGATAACATAAAAAATAAAATCAATGTATCTTACAATGTGGATAAAATGTTCCTAACCAGTAATCACTATAAGACCACTTCTCCATTATTGGCAAATACTTAAAAATAGTCTACTTAACTTCTCCTTGGTATGGTGTGTCGATATTGTTTTACAATATTCAACATTTGGGGATATTAACATTACAAGCGTTCTTAAGCTTAGTGCTATACGTAGCTACGTCTAATTTATGGAGTTTAATTACATCACACAGACATGCTTGATGCTTTAACAGTTTTGGACAGCAATTATTCTTCACCCCCGCTCCATTAAAATTGCCGTTAACGCATTGTTGAATTGAAGCTGAAAGACATGGGCTCTTGGAAACATTAGCTTTTGTAGGAGGAGGGAACGATGCAAAGAGTATGGCAAACGAGATAAGCAACAACAATGGTACGCTCTTCATGTTTAGATATTTTGTTTAGATATAATCTTTTGTAAGAAAATTGTGTTGGATTTCTATTGTTTTCTTGAAAAAAAAAATGAGAATATGTTTATGTATTTATTGGATAATCAAGGGTTTGCATCGTATGGTAATGCCTAAAGTAAGGCGTTTTACCTTGCTAATCAAAATGAGCATTGTTCGAAACTATTCAAATATAGCCTAACTGTTAAAGCTAAATTTGATTGGTTTTGACTCAGTCTCAGACTTTGAATGTTAAGTACGTCTTGCAAGGGAAGAAATGCTGAACTACAAAATGTTCTCACTCATAAATAAGCTCGGTCAATTAGAAAAAAAAAACTAATTAAATAATCAAAGAAATAAATAAAAAGGTTGTATGTTTCAAAAATTAGGGATAAAGAACAAAACAATATTTGATTTATATTAAAAGTGTGGTTAGAATGTGAAACTACATTTTTATTTATTTTTAATAAAAATCTAGAAAATATGTATAAATATATAAATTTATTTAAAATTATTGTACTTTTTAAAATATTTGTAAAATGTATTTCACACTTTTTAACTATTTAAATATATATTTTCTAGACAATTTATTTTTCATCGTTGAAGCATTGTTCCGTACCATTTATTCTATACGAAACACAATTATTCTGCCTTGTTTGGTGTAAAATATTTAAGAAAAATACTTTTAAATAATTTTTGGATAATATGTTTTTCTAATTGCAAGGAAAACAATAGGAAATATGGGAACACATAGGAGAAAGAAATGTATTTCGTTTGGTGTAACAAGTGACGTCAAAAACATTAAAGAGCTCAGAAACTAATCGCCAATTGAATCTTGAGATATGTCAATATTTTTGTTTCGCTAATTCCTCTCATATATAAACTGAGGAACATAAATTTTAATTTTTCTTAACAAATTTAGTTTTTTCCAGCATAATATTTTTAATTATTTCAGCAACTTTGTTTTGTAAATAGATTTGTAGAAGAATACCAAATTCCTCCAATTTTGTTCCGCTAATTGAACATCCATTTGCACCTATAATTTTACAGAATTTTAGGAAAATTAGAGATTAAATTGGATAACATTTTCTCATCAGTCCATTCGTCTTTTGGCCGCCATAAAAAAAAGTAATCAATGTTCAACAACAAAAGCTACCCGAGAAAAGGCTCGGAGGTGATGGAATCAATGACAAAGTCATCCAAGATATTTGCCATTCAAAAGAGATCATATGATTTTAATTAAGCATTTAAAAAACCATGGCGTCAACTCCAAACACTAATTATTTCATAACATGTCATTTTATTTTGAGGGCTCGACCAAAGCAATATACATATATAATAAGAGCTTTCAGTGGTAAGATAAAGTCCACCTATATTATTTGATTATATAAATTGTATACATAGATAACATAAAAAATAAAATCAATGTATCTTACAATGTGGATAAAATGTTCCTAACCAGTAATCACTATAAGACCACTTCTCCATTATTGGCAAATACTTAAAAATAGTCTACTTAACTTCTCCTTGGTATGGTGTGTCGATATTGTTTTACAATATTCAACATTTGGGGATATTAACATTACAAGCGTTCTTAAGCTTAGTGCTATACGTAGCTACGTCTAGTTTATGGAGTTTAATTACATCACACAGACATGCTTGATGCTTTAACAGTTTTGGACAGCAATTATTCTTCACCCCCGCTCCATTAAAATTGCCGTTAACGCATTGTTGAATTGAAGCTGAAAGACATGGGCTCTTGGAAACATTAGCTTTTGTAGGAGGAGGGAACGATGCAAAGAGTATGGCAAACGAGATAAGCAACAACAATGGTACGCTCTTCATGTTTAGATATTTTGTTTAGATATAATCTTTTGTAAGAAAATTGTGTTGGATTTCTATTGTTTTCTTGAAAAAAAAAATGAGAATATGTTTATGTATTTATTGGATAATCAAGGGTTTGCATCGTATGGTAATGCCTAAAGTAAGGCGTTTTACCTTGCTAATCAAAATGAGCATTGTTCGAAACTATTCAAATATAGCCTAACTGTTAAAGCTAAATTTGATTGGTTTTGACTCAGTCTCAGACTTTGAATGTTAAGTACGTCTTGCAAGGGAAGAAATGCTGAACTACAAAATGTTCTCACTCATAAATAAGCTCGGTCAATTAGAAGAAAAAAAAACTAATTAAATAATCAAAGAAATAAATAAAAAGGTTGTATGTTTCAAAAATTAGGGATAAAGAACAAAACAATATTTGATTTATATTAAAAGTGTGGTTAGAATGTGAAACTACATTTTTATTTATTTTTAATAAAAATCTAGAAAATATGTATAAATATATAAATTTATTTAAAATTATTGTACTTTTTAAAATATTTGTAAAATGTATTTCACACTTTTTAACTATTTAAATATATATTTTCTAGACAATTTATTTTTCATCGTTGAAGCATTGTTCCGTACCATTTATTCTATACGAAACACAATTATTCTGCCTTGTTTGGTGTAAAATATTTAAGAAAAATACTTTTAAATAATTTTTGGATAATATGTTTTTCTAATTGCAAGGAAAACAATAGGAAATATGGGAACACATAGGAGAAAGAAATGTATTTCGTTTGGTGTAACAAGTGACGTCAAAAACATTAAAGAGCTCAGAAACTAATCGCCAATTGAATCTTGAGATATGTCAATATTTTTGTTTCGCTAATTCCTCTCATATATAAACTGAGGAACATAAATTTTAATTTTTCTTAACAAATTTAGTTTTTTCCAGCATAATATTTTTAATTATTTCAGCAACTTTGTTTTGTAAATAGATTTGTAGAAGAATACCAAATTCCTCCAATTTTGTTCCGCTAATTGAACATCCATTTGCACCTATAATTTTACAGAATTTTAGGAAAATTAGAGATTAAATTGGATAACATTTTCTCATCAGTCCATTCGTCTTTTGGCCGCCATAAAAAAAAGTAATCAATGTTCAACAACAAAAGCTACCCGAGAAAAGGCTCGGAAGTGATGGAATCAATGACAAAGTCATCCAAGATATTTGCCATTCAAAAGAGATCATATGATTTTAATTAAGCATTTAAAAAACCATGGCGTCAACTCCAAACACTAATTATTTCATAACATATCATTTTATTTTGAGGGCTCGACCAAAGCAATATACATATATAATAAGAGCTTTCAGTGGTAAGATAAAGTCCACCTATATTATTTGATTATATAAATTGTATACATAGATAACATAAAAAATAAAATCAATGTATCTTACAATGTGGATAAAATGTTCCTAACCAGTAATCACTATAAGACCACTTCTCCATTATTGGCAAATACTTAAAAATAGTCTACTTAACTTCTCCTTGGTATGGTGTGTCGATATTGTTTTACAATATTCAACATTTGGGGATATTAACATTACAAGCGTTCTTAAGCTTAGTGCTATACGTAGCTACGTCTAGTTTATGGAGTTTAATTACATCACACAGACATGCTTGATGCTTTAACAGTTTTGGACAGCAATTATTCTTCACCCCCGCTCCATTAAAATTGCCGTTAACGCATTGTTGAATTGAAGCTGAAAGACATGGGCTCTTGGAAACATTAGCTTTTGTAGGAGGAGGGAACGATGCAAAGAGTATGGCAAACGAGATAAGCAACAACAATGGTACGCTCTTCATGTTTAGATATTTTGTTTAGATATAATCTTTTGTAAGAAAATTGTGTTGGATTTCTATTGTTTTCTTGAAAAAAAAAATGAGAATATGTTTATGTATTTATTGGATAATCAAGGGTTTGCATCGTATGGTAATGCCTAAAGTAAGGCGTTTTACCTTGCTAATCAAAATGAGCATTGTTCGAAACTATTCAAATATAGCCTAACTGTTAAAGCTAAATTTGATTGGTTTTGACTCAGTCTCAGACTTTGAATGTTAAGTACGTCTTGCAAGGGAAGAAATGCTGAACTACAAAATGTTCTCACTCATAAATAAGCTCGGTCAATTAGAAAAAAAAAAACTAATTAAATAATCAAAGAAATAAATAAAAAGGTTGTATGTTTCAAAAATTAGGGATAAAGAACAAAACAATATTTGATTTATATTAAAAGTGTGGTTAGAATGTGAAACTACATTTTTATTTATTTTTAATAAAAAATCTAGAAAATATGTATAAATATATAAATTTATTTAAAATTATTGTACTTTTAAAATATTTGTAAAATGTATTCCACACTTTTTAACTATTTAAATATATATTTTCTAGACAATTTATTTTTCATCGTTGAAGCATTGTTCCGTACCATTTATTCTATACGAAACACAATTATTCTGCCTTGTTTGGTGTAAAATATTTAAGAAAAATACTTTTAAATAATTTTTGGATAATATGTTTTTCTAATTGCAAGGAAAACAATAGGAAATATGGGAACACATAGGAGAAAGAAATGTATTTCGTTTGGTGTAACAAGTGACGTCAAAAACATTAAAGAGCTCAGAAACTAATCGCCAATTGAATCTTGAGATATGTCAATATTTTTTTTTCGCTAATTCCTCTCATATATAAACTGAGGAACATAAATTTTAATTTTTCTTAACAAATTTAGTTTTTTCCAGCATAATATTTTTAATTATTTCAGCAACTTTGTTTTGTAAATAGATTTGTAGAAGAATACCAAATTCCTCCAATTTTGTTCCGCTAATTGTACATCCATTTGCACCTATAATTTTACAGAATTTTAGGAAAATTAGAGATTAAATTGGATAACATTTTCTCATCAGTCCATTCGTCTTTTGGCCGCCATAAAAAAAAGTAATCAATGTTCAACAACAAAAGCTACCCGAGAAAAGGCTCGGAGGTGATGGAATCAATGACAAAGTCATCCAAGATATTTGCCATTCAAAAGAGATCATATGATTTTAATTAAGCATTTAAAAAACCATGGCGTCAACTCCAAACACTAATTATTTCATAACATGTCATTTTATTTTGAGGGCTCGACCAAAGCAATATACATATATAATAAGAGCTTTCAGTGGTAAGATAAAGTCCACCTATATTATTTGATTATATAAATTGTATACATAGATAACATAAAAAATAAAATCAATGTATCTTACAATGTGGATAAAATGTTCCTAACCAGTAATCACTATAAGACCACTTCTCCATTATTGGCAAATACTTAAAAATAGTCTACTTAACTTCTCCTTGGTATGGTGTGTCGATATTGTTTTACAATATTCAACATTTGGGGATATTAACATTACAAGCGTTCTTAAGCTTAGTGCTATACGTAGCTACGTCTAATTTATGGAGTTTAATTACATCACACAGACATGCTTGATGCTTTAACAGTTTTGGACAGCAATTATTCTTCACCCCCGCTCCATTAAAATTGCCGTTAACGCATTGTTGAATTGAAGCTGAAAGACATGGGCTCTTGGAAACATTAGCTTTTGTAGGAGGAGGGAACGATGCAAAGAGTATGGCAAACGAGATAAGCAACAACAATGGTACGCTCTTCATGTTTAGATATTTTGTTTAGATATAATCTTTTGTAAGAAAATTGTGTTGGATTTCTATTGTTTTCTTGAAAAAAAAAATGAGAATATGTTTATGTATTTATTGGATAATCAAGGGTTTGCATCGTATGGTAATGCCTAAAGTAAGGCGTTTTACCTTGCTAATCAAAATGAGCATTGTTCGAAACTATTCAAATATAGCCTAACTGTTAAAGCTAAATTTGATTGGTTTTGACTCAGTCTCAGACTTTGAATGTTAAGTACGTCTTGCAAGGGAAGAAATGCTGAACTACAAAATGTTCTCACTCATAAATAAGCTCGGTCAATTAGAAAAAAAAAACTAATTAAATAATCAAAGAAATAAATAAAAAGGTTGTATGTTTCAAAAATTAGGGATAAAGAACAAAACAATATTTGATTTATATTAAAAGTGTGGTTAGAATGTGAAACTACATTTTTATTTATTTTTAATAAAAAATCTAGAAAATATGTATAAATATATAAATTTATTTAAAATTATTGTACTTTTTAAAATATTTGTAAAATGTATTCCACACTTTTTAACTATTTAAATATATATTTTCTAGACAATTTATTTTTCATCGTTGAAGCATTGTTCCGTACCATTTATTCTATACGAAACACAATTATTCTGCCTTGTTTGGTGTAAAATATTTAAGAAAAATACTTTTAAATAATTTTTGGATAATATGTTTTTCTAATTGCAAGGAAAACAATAGGAAATATGGGAACACATAGGAGAAAGAAATGTATTTCGTTTGGTGTAACAAGTGACGTCAAAAACATTAAAGAGCTCAGAAACTAATCGCCAATTGAATCTTGAGATATGTCAATATTTTTTTTTCGCTAATTCCTCTCATATATAAACTGAGGAACATAAATTTTAATTTTTCTTAACAAATTTAGTTTTTTCCAGCATAATATTTTTAATTATTTCAGCAACTTTGTTTTGTAAATAGATTTGTAGAAGAATACCAAATTCCTCCAATTTTGTTCCGCTAATTGTACATCCATTTGCACCTATAATTTTACAGAATTTTAGGAAAATTAGAGATTAAATTGGATAACATTTTCTCATCAGTCCATTCGTCTTTTGGCCGCCATAAAAAAAAGTAATCAATGTTCAACAACAAAAGCTACCCGAGAAAAGGCTCGGAGGTGATGGAATCAATGACAAAGTCATCCAAGATATTTGCCATTCAAAAGAGATCATATGATTTTAATTAAGCATTTAAAAAACCATGGCGTCAACTCCAAACACTAATTATTTCATAACATGTCATTTTATTTTGAGGGCTCGACCAAAGCAATATACATATATAATAAGAGCTTTCAGTGGTAAGATAAAGTCCACCTATATTATTTGATTATATAAATTGTATACATAGATAACATAAAAAATAAAATCAATGTATCTTACAATGTGGATAAAATGTTCCTAACCAGTAATCACTATAAGACCACTTCTCCATTATTGGCAAATACTTAAAAATAGTCTACTTAACTTCTCCTTGGTATGGTGTGTCGATATTGTTTTACAATATTCAACATTTGGGGATATTAACATTACAAGCGTTCTTAAGCTTAGTGCTATACGTAGCTACGTCTAGTTTATGGAGTTTAATTACATCACACAGACATGCTTGATGCTTTAACAGTTTTGGACAGCAATTATTCTTCACCCCCGCTCCATTAAAATTGCCGTTAACGCATTGTTGAATTGAAGCTGAAAGACATGGGCTCTTGGAAACATTAGCTTTTGTAGGAGGAGGGAACGATGCAAAGAGTATGGCAAACGAGATAAGCAACAACAATGGTACGCTCTTCATGTTTAGATATTTTGTTTAGATATAATCTTTTGTAAGAAAATTGTGTTGGATTTCTATTGTTTTCTTGAAAAAAAAAATGAGAATATGTTTATGTATTTATTGGATAATCAAGGGTTTGCATCGTATGGTAATGCCTAAAGTAAGGCGTTTTACCTTGCTAATCAAAATGAGCATTGTTCGAAACTATTCAAATATAGCCTAACTGTTAAAGCTAAATTTGATTGGTTTTGACTCAGTCTCAGACTTTGAATGTTAAGTACGTCTTGCAAGGGAAGAAATGCTGAACTACAAAATGTTCTCACTCATAAATAAGCTCGGTCAATTAGAAAAAAAAAAACTAATTAAATAATCAAAGAAATAAATAAAAAGGTTGTATGTTTCAAAAATTAGGGATAAAGAACAAAACAATATTTGATTTATATTAAAAGTGTGGTTAGAATGTGAAACTACATTTTTATTTATTTTTAATAAAAAATCTAGAAAATATGTATAAATATATAAATTTATTTAAAATTATTGTACTTTTTAAAATATTTGTAAAATGTATTCCACACTTTTTAACTATTTAAATATATATTTTCTAGACAATTTATTTTTCATCGTTGAAGCATTGTTCCGTACCATTTATTCTATACGAAACACAATTATTCTGCCTTGTTTGGTGTAAAATATTTAAGAAAAATACTTTTAAATAATTTTTGGATAATATGTTTTTCTAATTGCAAGGAAAACAATAGGAAATATGGGAACACATAGGAGAAAGAAATGTATTTCGTTTGGTGTAACAAGTGACGTCAAAAACATTAAAGAGCTCAGAAACTAATCGCCAATTGAATCTTGAGATATGTCAATATTTTTTTTCGCTAATTCCTCTCATATATAAACTGAGGAACATAAATTTTAATTTTTCTTAACAAATTTAGTTTTTTCCAGCATAATATTTTTAATTATTTCAGCAACTTTGTTTTGTAAATAGATTTGTAGAAGAATACCAAATTCCTCCAATTTTGTTCCGCTAATTGTACATCCATTTGCACCTATAATTTTACAGAATTTTAGGAAAATTAGAGATTAAATTGGATAACATTTTCTCATCAGTCCATTCGTCTTTTGGCCGCCATAAAAAAAAGTAATCAATGTTCAACAACAAAAGCTACCCGAGAAAAGGCTCGGAGGTGATGGAATCAATGACAAAGTCATCCAAGATATTTGCCATTCAAAAGAGATCATATGATTTTAATTAAGCATTTAAAAAACCATGGCGTCAACTCCAAACACTAATTATTTCATAACATGTCATTTTATTTTGAGGGCTCGACCAAAGCAATATACATATATAATAAGAGCTTTCAGTGGTAAGATAAAGTCCACCTATATTATTTGATTATATAAATTGTATACATAGATAACATAAAAAATAAAATCAATGTATCTTACAATGTGGATAAAATGTTCCTAACCAGTAATCACTATAAGACCACTTCTCCATTATTGGCAAATACTTAAAAATAGTCTACTTAACTTCTCCTTGGTATGGTGTGTCGATATTGTTTTACAATATTCAACATTTGGGGATATTAACATTACAAGCGTTCTTAAGCTTAGTGCTATACGTAGCTACGTCTAATTTATGGAGTTTAATTACATCACACAGACATGCTTGATGCTTTAACAGTTTTGGACAGCAATTATTCTTCACCCCCGCTCCATTAAAATTGCCGTTAACGCATTGTTGAATTGAAGCTGAAAGACATGGGCTCTTGGAAACATTAGCTTTTGTAGGAGGAGGGAACGATGCAAAGAGTATGGCAAACGAGATAAGCAACAACAATGGTACGCTCTTCATGTTTAGATATTTTGTTTAGATATAATCTTTTGTAAGAAAATTGTGTTGGATTTCTATTGTTTTCTTGAAAAAAAAAATGAGAATATGTTTATGTATTTATTGGATAATCAAGGGTTTGCATCGTATGGTAATGCCTAAAGTAAGGCGTTTTACCTTGCTAATCAAAATGAGCATTGTTCGAAACTATTCAAATATAGCCTAACTGTTAAAGCTAAATTTGATTGGTTTTGACTCAGTCTCAGACTTTGAATGTTAAGTACGTCTTGCAAGGGAAGAAATGCTGAACTACAAAATGTTCTCACTCATAAATAAGCTCGGTCAATTAGAAAAAAAAAAACTAATTAAATAATCAAAGAAATAAATAAAAAGGTTGTATGTTTCAAAAATTAGGGATAAAGAACAAAACAATATTTGATTTATATTAAAAGTGTGGTTAGAATGTGAAACTACATTTTTATTTATTTTTAATAAAAAATCTAGAAAATATGTATAAATATATAAATTTATTTAAAATTATTGTACTTTTTAAAATATTTGTAAAATGTATTCCACACTTTTTAACTATTTAAATATATATTTTCTAGACAATTTATTTTTCATCGTTGAAGCATTGTTCCGTACCATTTATTCTATACGAAACACAATTATTCTGCCTTGTTTGGTGTAAAATATTTAAGAAAAATACTTTTAAATAATTTTTGGATAATATGTTTTTCTAATTGCAAGGAAAACAATAGGAAATATGGGAACACATAGGAGAAAGAAATGTATTTCGTTTGGTGTAACAAGTGACGTCAAAAACATTAAAGAGCTCAGAAACTAATCGCCAATTGAATCTTGAGATATGTCAATATTTTTTTTTCGCTAATTCCTCTCATATATAAACTGAGGAACATAAATTTTAATTTTTCTTAACAAATTTAGTTTTTTCCAGCATAATATTTTTAATTATTTCAGCAACTTTGTTTTGTAAATAGATTTGTAGAAGAATACCAAATTCCTCCAATTTTGTTCCGCTAATTGTACATCCATTTGCACCTATAATTTTACAGAATTTTAGGAAAATTAGAGATTAAATTGGATAACATTTTCTCATCAGTCCATTCGTCTTTTGGCCGCCATAAAAAAAAGTAATCAATGTTCAACAACAAAAGCTACCCGAGAAAAGGCTCGGAGGTGATGGAATCAATGACAAAGTCATCCAAGATATTTGCCATTCAAAAGAGATCATATGATTTTAATTAAGCATTTAAAAAACCATGGCGTCAACTCCAAACACTAATTATTTCATAACATGTCATTTTATTTTGAGGGCTCGACCAAAGCAATATACATATATAATAAGAGCTTTCAGTGGTAAGATAGAGTCCACCTATATTATTTGATTATATAAATTGTATACATAGATAACATAAAAAATAAAATCAATGTATCTTACAATGTGGATAAAATGTTCCTAACCAGTAATCACTATAAGACCACTTCTCCATTATTGGCAAATACTTAAAAATAGTCTACTTAACTTCTCCTTGGTATGGTGTGTCGATATTGTTTTACAATATTCAACATTTGGGGATATTAACATTACAAGCGTTCTTAAGCTTAGTGCTATACGTAGCTACGTCTAATTTATGGAGTTTAATTACATCACACAGACATGCTTGATGCTTTAACAGTTTTGGACAGCAATTATTCTTCACCCCCGCTCCATTAAAATTGCCGTTAACGCATTGTTGAATTGAAGCTGAAAGACATGGGCTCTTGGAAACATTAGCTTTTGTAGGAGGAGGGAACGATGCAAAGAGTATGGCAAACGAGATAAGCAACAACAATGGTACGCTCTTCATGTTTAGATATTTTGTTTAGATATAATCTTTTGTAAGAAAATTGTGTTGGATTTCTATTGTTTTCTTGAAAAAAAAAATGAGAATATGTTTATGTATTTATTGGATAATCAAGGGTTTGCATCGTATGGTAATGCCTAAAGTAAGGCGTTTTACCTTGCTAATCAAAATGAGCATTGTTCGAAACTATTCAAATATAGCCTAACTGTTAAAGCTAAATTTGATTGGTTTTGACTCAGTCTCAGACTTTGAATGTTAAGTACGTCTTGCAAGGGAAGAAATGCTGAACTACAAAATGTTCTCACTCATAAATAAGCTCGGTCAATTAGAAAAAAAAAAACTAATTAAATAATCAAAGAAATAAATAAAAAGGTTGTATGTTTCAAAAATTAGGGATAAAGAACAAAACAATATTTGATTTATATTAAAAGTGTGGTTAGAATGTGAAACTACATTTTTATTTATTTTTAATAAAAAATCTAGAAAATATGTATAAATATATAAATTTATTTAAAATTATTGTACTTTTTAAAATATTTGTAAAATGTATTCCACACTTTTTAACTATTTAAATATATATTTTCTAGACAATTTATTTTTCATCGTTGAAGCATTGTTCCGTACCATTTATTCTATACGAAACACAATTATTCTGCCTTGTTTGGTGTAAAATATTTAAGAAAAATACTTTTAAATAATTTTTGGATAATATGTTTTTCTAATTGCAAGGAAAACAATAGGAAATATGGGAACACATAGGAGAAAGAAATGTATTTCGTTTGGTGTAACAAGTGACGTCAAAAACATTAAAGAGCTCAGAAACTAATCGCCAATTGAATCTTGAGATATGTCAATATTTTTGTTTCGCTAATTCCTCTCATATATAAACTGAGGAACATAAATTTTAATTTTTCTTAACAAATTTAGTTTTTTCCAGCATAATATTTTTAATTATTTCAGCAACTTTGTTTTGTAAATAGATTTGTAGAAGAATACCAAATTCCTCCAATTTTGTTCCGCTAATTGTACATCCATTTGCACCTATAATTTTACAGAATTTTAGGAAAATTAGAGATTAAATTGGATAACATTTTCTCATCAGTCCATTCGTCTTTTGGCCGCCATAAAAAAAAGTAATCAATGTTCAACAACAAAAGCTACCCGAGAAAAGGCTCGGAGGTGATGGAATCAATGACAAAGTCATCCAAGATATTTGCCATTCAAAAGAGATCATATGATTTTAATTAAGCATTTAAAAAACCATGGCGTCAACTCCAAACACTAATTATTTCATAACATGTCATTTTATTTTGAGGGCTCGACCAAAGCAATATACATATATAATAAGAGCTTTCAGTGGTAAGATAAGAGTCCACCTATATTATTTGATTATATAAATTGTATACATAGATAACATAAAAAATAAAATCAATGTATCTTACAATGTGGATAAAATGTTCCTAACCAGTAATCACTATAAGACCACTTCTCCATTATTGGCAAATACTTAAAAATAGTCTACTTAACTTCTCCTTGGTATGGTGTGTCGATATTGTTTTACAATATTCAACATTTGGGGATATTAACATTACAAGCGTTCTTAAGCTTAGTGCTATACGTAGCTACGTCTAATTTATGGAGTTTAATTACATCACACAGACATGCTTGATGCTTTAACAGTTTTGGACAGCAATTATTCTTCACCCCCGCTCCATTAAAATTGCCGTTAACGCATTGTTGAATTGAAGCTGAAAGACATGGGCTCTTGGAAACATTAGCTTTTGTAGGAGGAGGGAACGATGCAAAGAGTATGGCAAACGAGATAAGCAACAACAATGGTACGCTCTTCATGTTTAGATATTTTGTTTAGATATAATCTTTTGTAAGAAAATTGTGTTGGATTTCTATTGTTTTCTTGAAAAAAAAAATGAGAATATGTTTATGTATTTATTGGATAATCAAGGGTTTGCATCGTATGGTAATGCCTAAAGTAAGGCGTTTTACCTTGCTAATCAAAATGAGCATTGTTCGAAACTATTCAAATATAGCCTAACTGTTAAAGCTAAATTTGATTGGTTTTGACTCAGTCTCAGACTTTGAATGTTAAGTACGTCTTGCAAGGGAAGAAATGCTGAACTACAAAATGTTCTCACTCATAAATAAGCTCGGTCAATTAGAAAAAAAAAAACTAATTAAATAATCAAAGAAATAAATAAAAAGGTTGTATGTTTCAAAAATTAGGGATAAAGAACAAAACAATATTTGATTTATATTAAAAGTGTGGTTAGAATGTGAAACTACATTTTTATTTATTTTTAATAAAAAATCTAGAAAATATGTATAAATATATAAATTTATTTAAAATTATTGTACTTTTTAAAATATTTGTAAAATGTATTCCACACTTTTTAACTATTTAAATATATATTTTCTAGACAATTTATTTTTCATCGTTGAAGCATTGTTCCGTACCATTTATTCTATACGAAACACAATTATTCTGCCTTGTTTGGTGTAAAATATTTAAGAAAAATACTTTTAAATAATTTTTGGATAATATGTTTTTCTAATTGCAAGGAAAACAATAGGAAATATGGGAACACATAGGAGAAAGAAATGTATTTCGTTTGGTGTAACAAGTGACGTCAAAAACATTAAAGAGCTCAGAAACTAATCGCCAATTGAATCTTGAGATATGTCAATATTTTTTTTCGCTAATTCCTCTCATATATAAACTGAGGAACATAAATTTTAATTTTTCTTAACAAATTTAGTTTTTTCCAGCATAATATTTTTAATTATTTCAGCAACTTTGTTTTGTAAATAGATTTGTAGAAGAATACCAAATTCCTCCAATTTTGTTCCGCTAATTGTACATCCATTTGCACCTATAATTTTACAGAATTTTAGGAAAATTAGAGATTAAATTGGATAACATTTTCTCATCAGTCCATTCGTCTTTTGGCCGCCATAAAAAAAAGTAATCAATGTTCAACAACAAAAGCTACCCGAGAAAAGGCTCGGAGGTGATGGAATCAATGACAAAGTCATCCAAGATATTTGCCATTCAAAAGAGATCATATGATTTTAATTAAGCATTTAAAAAACCATGGCGTCAACTCCAAACACTAATTATTTCATAACATGTCATTTTATTTTGAGGGCTCGACCAAAGCAATATACATATATAATAAGAGCTTTCAGTGGTAAGATAGAGTCCACCTATATTATTTGATTATATAAATTGTATACATAGATAACATAAAAAATAAAATCAATGTATCTTACAATGTGGATAAAATGTTCCTAACCAGTAATCACTATAAGACCACTTCTCCATTATTGGCAAATACTTAAAAATAGTCTACTTAACTTCTCCTTGGTATGGTGTGTCGATATTGTTTTACAATATTCAACATTTGGGGATATTAACATTACAAGCGTTCTTAAGCTTAGTGCTATACGTAGCTACGTCTAATTTATGGAGTTTAATTACATCACACAGACATGCTTGATGCTTTAACAGTTTTGGACAGCAATTATTCTTCACCCCCGCTCCATTAAAATTGCCGTTAACGCATTGTTGAATTGAAGCTGAAAGACATGGGCTCTTGGAAACATTAGCTTTTGTAGGAGGAGGGAACGATGCAAAGAGTATGGCAAAGGAGATAAGCAACAACAATGGTACGCTCTTCATGTTTAGATATTTTGTTTAGATATAATCTTTTGTAAAAAAATTGTGTTGGATTTCTATTGTTTTCTTGAAAAAAAAAATGAGAATATGTTTATGTATTTATTGGATAATCAAGGGTTTGCATCGTATGGTAATGCCTAAAGTAAGGCGTTTTACCTTGCTAATCAAAATGAGCATTGTTAGAAACTATTCAAATATAGCCTAACTGTTAAAGCTAAATTTGATTGGTTTTGACTCAGTCTCAGACTTTGAATGTTAAGTACGTCTTGCAAGGGAAGAAATGTTGAACTACAAAATGTTCTCACTCATAAATAAGCTCGGTCAATTAGAAAAAAAAAAACTAATTAAATAATCAAAGAAATAAATAAAAAGGTTGTATGTTTCAAAAATTAGGGATAAAGAACAAAACAATATTTGATTTATATTAAAAGTGTGGTTAGAATGTGAAACTACATTTTTATTTATTTTTAATAAAAAATCTAGAAAATATGTATAAATATATAAATTTATTTAAAATTATTGTACTTTTTAAAATATTTGTAAAATGTATTCCACACTTTTTAACTATTTAAATATATATTTTCTAGACAATTTATTTTTCATCGTTGAAGCATTGTTCCGTACCATTTATTCTATACGAAACACAATTATTCTGCCTTGTTTGGTGTAAAATATTTAAGAAAAATACTTTTAAATAATTTTTGGATAATATGTTTTTCTAATTGCAAGGAAAACAATAGGAAATATGGGAACACATAGGAGAAAGAAATGTATTTCGTTTGGTGTAACAAGTGACGTCAAAAACATTAAAGAGCTCAGAAACTAATCGCCAATTGAATCTTGAGATATGTCAATATTTTTTTTCGCTAATTCCTCTCATATATAAACTGAGGAACATAAATTTTAATTTTTCTTAACAAATTTAGTTTTTTCCAGCATAATATTTTTAATTATTTCAGCAACTTTGTTTTGTAAATAGATTTGTAGAAGAATACCAAATTCCTCCAATTTTGTTCCGCTAATTGTACATCCATTTGCACCTATAATTTTACAGAATTTTAGGAAAATTAGAGATTAAATTGGATAACATTTTCTCATCAGTTCATTCATCTTTTGGCCGCCATAAAAAAAAGTAATCAATGTTCAACAACAAAAGCTACCCGAGAAAAGGCTCGGAGGTGATGGAATCAATGACAAAGTCATCCAAGCTATTTGCCATTCAAAAGAGATCATATGATTTTAATTAAGCATTTAAAAAACCATGGCGTCAACTCCAAACACTAATTATTTCATAACATGTCATTTTATTTTGAGGGCTCGACCAAAGCAATATACATATATAATAAGAGCTTTCAGTGGTAGAAAGAGTCCACCTATATTATTTGATTATATAAATTGTATACATAGATAACATAAAAAATGAAATCAATGTATCTTACAATGTGGATAAAATGTTCCTAACCAGTAATCACTATAAGACCACTTCTCCATTATTGGCAAATACTTAAAAATAGTCTACTTAACTTCTCCTTGGTATGGTGTGTCGATATTGTTTTACAATATTCAACATTTGGGGATATTAACATTACAAGCGTTCTTAAGCTTAGTGCTATACGTAGCTACGTCTAATTTATGGAGTTTAATTACATCACACAGACATGCTTGATGCTTTAACAGTTTTGGACAGCAATTATTCTTCACCCCCGCTTCATTAAAATTGCCGTTAACGCATTGCTGAATTGAAGCTGAAAGACATGGGCTCTTGGAAACATTAGCTTTTGTAGGAGGAGGGAACGATGCAAAGAGTATGGCAAACGAGATAAGCAACAACAATGGTACGCTCTTCATGTTTAGATATTTTGTTTAGATATAATCTTTTGTAAAAAAATTGTGTTGGATTTCTATTGTTTTCTTGAAAAAAAAAATGAGAATATGTTTATGTATTTATTGGATAATCAAGGGTTTGCATCGTATGGTAATGCCTAAAGTAAGGCGTTTTACCTTGCTAATCAAAATGAGCATTGTTAGAAACTATTCAAATATAGCCTAACTGTTAAAGCTAAATTTGATTGGTTTTGACTCAGTCTCAGACTTTGAATGTTAAGTACGTCTTGCAAGGGAAGAAATGCTGAACTACAAAATGTTCTCACTCATAAATAAGCTCGGTCAATTAGAAAAAAAAAAACTAATTAAATAATCAAAGAAATAAATAAAAAGGTTGTATGTTTCTAAAATTAGGGATAAAGAACAAAACAATATTTGATTTATATTAAAAGTGTGGTTAGAATGTGAAACTACATTTTTATTTATTTTTAATAAAAAATCTAGAAAATATGTATAAATATATAAATTTATTTAAAATTATTGTACTTTTTAAAATATTTGTAAAATGTATTCCACACTTTTTAACTATTTAAATATATATTTTCTAGACAATTTATTTTTCATCGTTGAAGCATTGTTCCGTACCATTTATTCTATACGAAACACAATTATTCTGCCTTGTTTGGTGTAAAATATTTAAGAAAAATACTTTTAAATAATTTTTGGATAATATGTTTTTCTAATTGCAAGGAAAACAATAGGAAATATGGGAACACATAGGAGAAAGAAATGTATTTCGTTTGGTGTAACAAGTGACGTCAAAAACATTAAAGAGCTCAGAAACTAATCGCCAATTGAATCTTGAGATATGTCAATATTTTTGTTTCGCTAATTCCTCTCATATATAAACTGAGGAACATAAATTTTAATTTTTCTTAACAAATTTAGTTTTTTCCAGCATAATATTTTTAATTATTTCAGCAACTTTGTTTTGTAAATAGATTTGTAGAAGAATACCAAATTCCTCCAATTTTGTTCCGCTAATTGTACATCCATTTGCACCTATAATTTTACAGAATTTTAGGAAAATTAGAGATTAAATTGGATAACATTTTCTCATCAGTCCATTCGTCTTTTGGCCGCCATAAAAAAAAGTAATCAATGTTCAACAACAAAAGCTACCCGAGAAAAGGCTCGGAGGTGATGGAATCAATGACAAAGTCATCCAAGCTATTTGCCATTCAAAAGAGATCATATGATTTTAATTAAGCATTTAAAAAACCATGGCGTCAACTCCAAACACTAATTATTTCATAACATGTCATTTTATTTTGAGGGCTCGACCAAAGCAATATACATATATAATAAGAGCTTTCAGTGGTAAGATAGAGTCCACCTATATTATTTGATTATATAAATTGTATACATAGATAACATAAAAAATAAAATCAATGTATCTTACAATGTGGATAAAATGTTCCTAACCAGTAATCACTATAAGACCACTTCTCCATTATTGGCAAATACTTAAAAATAGTCTACTTAACTTCTCCTTGGTATGGTGTGTCGATATTGTTTTACAATATTCAACATTTGGGGATATTAACATTACAAGCGTTCTTAAGCTTAGTGCTATACGTAGCTACGTCTAATTTATGGAGTTTAATTACATCACACAGACATGCTTGATGCTTTAACAGTTTTGGACAGCAATTATTCTTCACCCCCGCTCCATTAAAATTGCCGTTAACGCATTGCTGAATTGAAGCTGAAAGACATGGGCTCTTGGAAACATTAGCTTTTGTAGGAGGAGGGAACGATGCAAAGAGTATGGCAAACGAGATAAGCAACAACAATGGTACGCTCTTCATGTTTAGATATTTTGTTTAGATATAATCTTTTGTAAAAAAATTGTGTTGGATTTCTATTGTTTTCTTGGAAAAAAAAATGAGAATATGTTTAGATATTTATTGGATAATCAAGGGTTTGCATCGTATGGTAATGCCTAAAGTAAGGCGTTTTACCTTGCTAATCAAAATGAGCATTGTTAGAAACTATTCAAATATAGCCTAACTGTTAAAGCTAAATTTGCTTGGTTTTGACTCAGTCTCAGACTTTGAATGTTAAGTACGTCTTGCAAGGGAAGAAATGCTGAACTACAAAATGTTCTCACTCATAAATAAGCTCGGTCAATTAGAAAAAAAAAACTAATTAAATAATCAAAGAAATAAATAAAAAGGTTGTATATTTCAAAAATTAGGGATAAAGAACAAAACAATATTTGATTTATATTAAAAGTGTGGTTAGAATGTGAAACTACATTTTTATTTATTTTTAATAAAAAATCTAGAAAATATGTATAAATATATAAATTTATTTAAAATTATTGTACTTTTTAAAATATTTGTAAAATGTATTCCACACTTTTTAACTATTTAAATATATATTTTCTAGACAATTTATTTTTCATCGTTGAAGCATTGTTCCGTACCATTTATTCTATACGAAACACAATTATTCTGCCTTGTTTGGTGTAAAATATTTAAGAAAAATACTTTTAAATAATTTTTGGATAATATGTTTTTCTAATTGCAAGGAAAACAATAGGAAATATGGGAACACATAGGAGAAAGAAATGTATTTCGTTTGGTGTAACAAGTGACGTCAAAAACATTAAAGAGCTCAGAAACTAATCGCCAATTGAATCTTGAGATATGTCAATATTTTTGTTTCGCTAATTCCTCTCATATATAAACTGAGGAACATAAATTTTAATTTTTCTTAACAAATTTAGTTTTTTCCAGCATAATATTTTTAATTATTTCAGCAACTTTGTTTTGTAAATAGATTTGTAGAAGAATACCAAATTCCTCCAATTTTGTTCCGCTAATTGTACATCCATTTGCACCTATAATTTTACAGAATTTTAGGAAAATTAGAGATTAAATTGGATAACATTTTCTCATCAGTCCATTCGTCTTTTGGCCGCCATAAAAAAAAGTAATCAATGTTCAACAACAAAAGCTACCCGAGAAAAGGCTCGGAGGTGATGGAATCAATGACAAAGTCATCCAAGCTATTTGCCATTCAAAAGAGATCATATGATTTTAATTAAGCATTTAAAAAACCATGGCGTCAACTCCAAACACTAATTATTTCATAACATGTCATTTTATTTTGAGGGCTCGACCAAAGCAATATACATATATAATAAGAGCTTTCAGTGGTAAGATAGAGTCCACCTATATTATTTGATTATATAAATTGTATACATAGATAACATAAAAAATGAAATCAATGTATCTTACAATGTGGATAAAATGTTCCTAACCAGTAATCACTATAAGACCACTTCTCCATTATTGGCAAATACTTAAAAATAGTCTACTTAACTTCTCCTTGGTATGGTGTGTCGATATTGTTTTACAATATTCAACATTTGGGGATATTAACATTACAAGCGTTCTTAAGCTTAGTGCTATACGTAGCTACGTCTAATTTATGGAGTTTAATTACATCACACAGACATGCTTGATGCTTTAACAGTTTTGGACAGCAATTATTCTTCACCCCCGCTCCATTAAAATTGCCGTTAACGCATTGCTGAATTGAAGCTGAAAGACATGGGCTCTTGGAAACATTAGCTTTTGTAGGAGGAGGGAACGATGCAAAGAGTATGGCAAACGAGATAAGCAACAACAATGGTACGCTCTTCATGTTTAGATATTTTGTTTAGATATAATCTTTTGTAAAAAAATTGTGTTGGATTTCTATTGTTTTCTTGAAAAAAAAAATGAGAATATGTTTAGGTATTTATTGGATAATCAAGGGTTTGCATCGTATGGTAATGCCTAAAGTAAGGCGTTTTACCTTGCTAATCAAAATGAGCATTGTTAGAAACTATTCAAATATAGCCTAACTGTTAAAGCTAAATTTGCTTGGTTTTGACTCAGTCTCAGACTTTGAATGTTAAGTACGTCTTGCAAGGGAAGAAATGCTGAACTACAAAATGTTCTCACTCATAAATAAGCTCGGTCAATTAGAAAAAAAAAAACTAATTAAATAATCAAAGAAATAAATAAAAAGGTAGTATGTTTCAAAAATTAGGGATAAAGAACAAAACAATATTTGATTTATATTAAAAGTGTGGTTAGAATGTGAAACTACATTTTTATTTATTTTTAATAAAAAATCTAGAAAATATGTATAAATATATAAATTTATTTAAAATTATTGTACTTTTTAAAATATTTGTAAAAATGTATTCCACACTTTTTAACTATTTAAATATATATTTTCTAGACAATTTATTTTTCATCGTTGAAGCATTGTTCCGTACCATTTATTCTATACGAAACACAATTATTCTGCCTTGTTTGGTGTAAAATATTTAAGAAAAATACTTTTAAATAATTTTTGGATAATTTGTTTTTCTAATTGCAAGGAAAACAATAGGAAATATGGGAACACATAGGAGAAAGAAATGTATTTCGTTTGGTGTAACAAGTGACGTCAAAAACATTAAAGAGCTCAGAAACTAATCGCCAATTGAATCTTGAGATATGTCAATATTTTTGTTTCGCTAATTCCTCTCATATATAAACTGAGGAACATAAATTTTAATTTTTTCTTAACAAATTTAGTTTTTTCCAGCATAATATTTTTAATTATTTCAGCAACTTTGTTTTGTAAATTGATTTGTAGAAGAATACCAAATTCCTCCAATTTTGTTCCGCTAATTGTACATCCATTTGCACCTATAATTTTACAGAATTTTAGGAAAATTAGAGATTAAATTGGATAACATTTTCTCATCAGTCCATTCGTCTTTTGGCCGCCATAAAAAAAAAGTAATCAATGTTCAACAACAAAAGCTACCCGAGAAAAGGCTCGGAAGTGATGGAATCAATGACAAAGTCATCCAAGATATTTGCCATTCAAAAGAGATCATATGATTTTAATTAAGCATTTAAAAAACCATGGCGTCAACTCCAAACACTAATTATTTCATAACATGTCATTTTATTTTGAGGGCTCGACCAAAGCAATATACATATATAATAAGAGCTTTCAGTGGTAAGATAGAGTCCACCTATATTATTTGATTATATAAATTGTATACATAGATAACATAAAAAATAAAATCAATGTATCTTACAATGTGGATAAAATGTTCCTAACCAGTAATCACTATAAGACCACTTCTCCATTATTGGCAAATACTTAAAAATAGTCTACTTAACTTCTCCTTGGTATGGTGTGTCGATATTGTTTTACAATATTCAACATTTGGGGATATTAACATTACAAGCGTTCTTAAGCTTAGTGCTATACGTAGCTACGTCTAATTTATGGAGTTTAATTACATCACACAGACATGCTTGATGCTTTAACAGTTTTGGACAGCAATTATTCTTCACCCCCGCTCCATTAAAATTGCCGTTAACGCATTGCTGAATTGAAGCTGAAAGACATGGGCTCTTGGAAACATTAGCTTTTGTAGGAGGAGGGAACGATGCAAAGAGTATGGCAAACGAGATAAGCAACAACAATGGTACGCTCTTCATGTTTAGATATTTGTTTCGATATAATCTTTTGTAAAAAAATTGTGTTGGATTTCTATTGTTTTCTTGAAAAAAAATGAGAATATGTTTAGATATTTATTGGATAATCAAGGGTTTGCATCGTATGGTAATGCCTAAAGTAAGGCGTTTTACCTTGCTAATCAAAATGAGCATTGTTCGAAACTATTCAAATATAGCCTAACTGTTAAAGCTAAATTTGATTGGTTTTGACTCAGTCTCAGACTTTGAATGTTAAGTACGTCTTGCAAGGGAAGAAATGCTGAACTACAAAATGTTCTCACTCATAAATAAGCTCGGTCAATTAGAAAAAAAAAAACTAATTAAATAATCAAAGAAATAAATAAAAAGGTTGTATGTTTCAAAAATTAGGGATAAAGAACAAAACAATATTTGATTTATATTAAAAGTGTGGTTAGAATGTGAAACTACATTTTTATTTATTTTTAATAAAAAATCTAGAAAATATGTATAAATATATAAATTTATTTAAAATTATTGTACTTTTTAAAATATTTGTAAAATGTATTCCACACTTTTTAACTATTTAAATATATATTTTCTAGACAATTTATTTTTCATCGTTGAAGCATTGTTCCGTACCATTTATTCTATACGAAACACAATTATTCTGCCTTGTTTGGTGTAAAATATTTAAGAAAAATACTTTTAAATAATTTTTGGATAATATGTTTTTCTAATTGCAAGGAAAACAATAGGAAATATGGGAACACATAGGAGAAAGAAATGTATTTCGTTTGGTGTAACAAGTGACGTCAAAAACATTAAAGAGCTCAGAAACTAATCGCCAATTGAATCTTGAGATATGTCAATATTTTTGTTTCGCTAATTCCTCTCATATATAAACTGAGGAACATAAATTTTAATTTTTCTTAACAAATTTAGTTTTTTCCAGCATAATATTTTTAATTATTTCAGCAACTTTGTTTTGTAAATAGATTTGTAGAAGAATACCAAATTCCTCTAATTTTGTTCCGCTAATTGTACATCCATTTGCACCTATAATTTTACAGAATTTTAGGAAAATTAGAGATTAAATTGGATAACATTTTCTCATCAGTCCATTCGTCTTTTGGCCGCCATAAAAAAAAGTAATCAATGTTCAACAACAAAAGCTACCCGAGAAAAGGCTCGGAGGTGATGGAATCAATGAAAAAGTCATCCAAGCTATTTGACATTCAAAAGAGATCATATGATTTTAATTAAGCATTTAAAAAACCATGGCGTCAACTCCAAACACTAATTATTTCATAACATGTCATTTTATTTTGAGGGCTCGACCAAAGCAATATACATATATAATAAGAGCTTTCAGTGGTAAGATAGAGTCCACCTATATTATTTGATTATATAAATTGTATACATAGATAATATAAAAAATAAAATCAATGTATCTTACAATGTGGATAAAATGTTCCTAACCAGTAATCACTATAAGACCACTTCTCCATTATTGGCAAATACTTAAAAATAGTCTACTTAACTTCTCCTTGGTATGGTGTGTCGATATTGTTTTACAATATTCAACATTTGGGGATATTAACATTACAAGCGTTCTTAAGCTTAGTGCTATACGTAGCTACGTCTAATTTATGGAGTTTAATTACATCACACAGGCATGCTTGATGCTTTAACAGTTTTGGACAGCAATTATTCTTCACCCCCCGCTCCATTAAAATTGCCGTTAACGCATTGTTGAATTGAAGCTGAAAGACATGGGCGCTTGGAAACATTTGCTTTTGTAGGAGGAGGGAACGATGCAAAGAGTATGGCAAACGAGATAAGCAACAACAATGGTACGCTCTTCATGTTTAGATATTTGTTTCGATATAATCTTTTGTAAAAAAAATTGTGTTGGATTTCTATTGTTTTCTTGGAAAAAAATGAGAATATGTTTAGATATTTATTGGATAATCAAGGGTTTGCATTGTATGGTAATGCCTAAAGTAAGGCGTTTTACCTTGCTAATCAACATGAGCATTGTTAGAAACTATTCAAATATAACCTAACTGTTAAAGCTAAATTTTCTTGGTTTTGACTCAGTCTCAGACGTTGAATGTTAAGTACGTCTTTCAAGGGAAGAAATGCTGAACTACAAAATGTTCTCACTCATAAATAAGCTCGTTCAATTAGAAAAAAAACTAATTAAATAATCAAAGAAAAAAACAAAAAGGTAGTATGTTTCAAAAATTAGGGATAAAGAACAAAACAATATTCGATTTATATTAAAAGTGTGGTTAAAATGTGAAACTACATTTTTATTTATTTAAAATAAAAAATCTAGAAAATATGTATAAATATATAAATTTATTTAAAATTATTGTACTTTTTAAAATATTTGTAAAAATGTATTCCACATTTTTAACTCTTTAAATATATTTTTCTAGACAATTTATTTTTCATCTTTGAAGCATTGTTCCGTACCATTTATTCTATACGAAACACAATTATTCTGCCTTGGTTGGTGTAAAAACTTAAGAAAAATATTTTTAAATAATTTTTGGATAATTTGTTTTTCTAATTGTAAGGAAAACAATAGGAAATATTGGAACACATAGGAGAAAGAAATGTCTTTCGTTTGGTGTAACAAGTGACGTTAAAAACATTAAAGAGCTCGGAAACTAATCGCCAATTGAATCTTGAGATATGTCAATATTTTTTTTTGCTAATTCCTCTCATATATAACTGAGGAACAAAACTTTTAATCTTATTTTTAACAAATTTAGTTTTTCCAGCATAATTTTTGGAATTGTTTCAGCAATTTTGTTTTGCAAATAGATTTGTAGAAAAATACTAAATTTCTCCAATTTTGTTCAGCTAATTGTACAGCCATTTGCACCTATAATTTTACAGATTTTTAGGAAAATTAGAGCTTAAATTGGATAACATTTTCTCATCAGTCCATTCTTCTTTTGGCCGCATAAAAAAAAAGTAATCAATGTTCAACAACAAAAGCTACCCGAGAAAAGGCTCAGAGGTGATGGAATCAATGACAAAGTCATCCAAGCTAGTTGTCATTCAAAAGAGATCATATGATTTTACTTAAGCATTTAAAAAATCATGGCATCAACTCCAAACACTAATTATTTCATAACATGTCATTGTATATTGAGGGATCGACCAAAGCAATATATATATAATAAGCGCTTTCAGTGGTAGATAGAGTCCACCTATATTATTTGATTATATAAATTGTATACATAGATAACATAAAAAATGAAATCAATGTATCTTACAATGTAGATAAAATGTTCCTAACCAGTAATCACTATAAGACCACTTCTCCATTATTGACAAATACTTAAAAATAGTCTACTTAACTTCTCCTTGGTATGGTGTGTCGATATTGTTTTACAATATTCAACATTTGGGGATATTAACATTACAAGCGTTCTTAAGCTTAGTGCTATACGTAGCTACGTCTAATTTATGGAGTTTAATTACATCACACAGACATGCTTGATGCTTTAACAGTTTTGGACAGCAATTATTCTTCACCCCCGCTCCATTAAAATTGCCGTTAACGCATTGCTGAATTGAAGCTGAAAGACATGGACTCTTGGAAACATTAGCTTTTGTAGGAGGAGGGAACGATGCAAAGAGTATGGCAAAGGAGATAAGCAACAACAATGGTACGCTCTTCATGTTTAGATATTTTGTTTAGATATAATCTTTTGTAAAAAAATTGTGTTGGATTTCTATTGTTTTCTTGAAAAAATTAATGAGAATATGTTTATGTATTTATTGGATAATCAAGGGTTTGCATCGTATGGTAATGCCTAAAGTAAGGCGTTTTACCTTGCTAATCAAAATGAGCATTGTTAGAAACTATTCAAATATAGCCTAACTGTTAAAGCTAAATTTGATTGGTTTTGACTCAGTCTCAGACTTTGAATGTTAAGTACGTCTTGCAAGGGAAGAAATGCTAAACTACAAAATGTTCTCACTCATAAATAAGCTCGGTCAATTAGAAAAAAAAACTAATTAAATAATCAAAGAAATAAATAAAAAGGTTGTATGTTTCAAAAATTAGGGATAAAGAACAAAACAATATTCATTTATATTAAAAGTGTGGTTAGAATGTGAAACTACATTTTTATTTATTTTTAATAAAAAATCTAGAAAATATATATAAATATATAAATTTATTTAAAATTATTGTACTTTTTAAAATATTTGTAAAATGTATTCCACACTTTTTAACTATTTAAATATATATTTTCTAGACAATTTATTTTTCATCGTTGAAGCATTGTTCCGTACCATTTATTCTATACGAAACACAATTATTCTGCCTTGTTTGGTGTAAAATATTTAAGAAAAAATACTTTTACATAATTTTTGGATAATATGTTTTTCTAATTGCAAGGAAAACAATAGGAAATATGGGAACACATAGGAGAAAGAAATGTATTTCGTTTGGTGTAACAAGTGACGTCAAAAACATTAAAGAGCTCAGAAACTAATCGCCAATTGAATCTTGAGATATGTCAATATTTTTGTTTCGCTAATTCCTCTCATATATAAACTGAGGAACATAAATTTTAATTTTTCTTAACAAATTTAGTTTTTTCCAGCATAATATTTTTAATTATTTCAGCAACTTTGTTTTGTAAATAGATTTGTAGAAGAATATCAAATTCCTCCAATTTTGTTCCGCTAATTGTACATCCATTTGCACCTATAATTTTACAGAATTTTAGGAAAATTAGAGATTAAATTGGATAACATTTTCTCATCAGTTCATTCATCTTTTGGCCGCCATAAAAAAAAAGTAATCAATTTTCAACAACAAAAGCTACCCGAGAAAAGGCTCGGAGGTGATGGAATCAATGACAAAGTCATCCAAGCTATTTGCCATTCAAAAGAGATCATATGATTTTAATTAAGCATTTAAAAAACCATGGCGTCAACTCCAAACACCAATTATTTCATAACATGTCATTTTATTTTGAGGGCTCGACCAAAGCAAAATACATATATAATAAGAGCTTTCAGTGGTAGAAAGAGTCCACCTATATTATTTGATTATATAAATTGTATACATAGATAACATAAAAAATGAAATCAATGTATCTTACAATGTGGATAAAATGTTCCTAACCAGTAATCACTATAAGGCCACTTCTCCATTATTGGCAAATACTTACTTAACTTCTCCTTGGTATGGTGTGTCGATATTGTTTTACAATATTCAACATTTGGGGATATTAACATTACAAGCGTTCTTAAGCTTAGTGCTATACGTAGCGACGTCTAATTTATGGAGTTTAATTACATCACACAGACATGCTTGATGCTTTAACAGTTTTGGACAGCAATTATTCTTCACCCCCGCTCCATTAAAATTGCCGTTAACGCATTGCTGAATTGAAGCTGAAATACATGGGCTCTTGGAAACATTAGCTTTTGTAGGAGGAGGGAACGATGCAAAGAGTATGGCAAACTAGATAAGCAACAACAATGGTACGCTCTTCATGTTTAGATATTTAGTTTAGATATAATCTTTTGTAAGAAAATTGTGTTGGATTTCTATTGTTTTCTTGAAAAAAAATGAGAATATGTTTAGGTATTTATTGGATAATCAAGGGTTTGCATCGTATGGTAATGCCTAAAGTAAGGCGTTTTTACCTTGCTAATCAAAATGAGCATTGTTAGAAACTATTCAAATATAGCCTAACTGTTAAAGCTAAATTTGCTTGGTTCTGACTCAGTCTCAGACTGTGAATGTTAAGTACGTCTTGCAAGGGAAGAAATGCTGAACTACAAAATGTTCTCACTCATAAATAAGCTCGGTCAATTAGAAACAAAAACTAATTAAATAATCAAAGAAATAAATAAAAAGGTAGTATGTTTCAAAAATTAGGGATAAAGAACAAAAAAAAATATTTGATTTATATTAAAACTGTGGTTAGAATGTGAAACTACATTTTTATTTATTTATAATAAAAAATCTACAAAATATGTGTAAATATATAAATTTTATTTAAAATTATTATAATTTTAAAAATATTTGTAAAAATGTATTCCACACTTTTTAACAATTTAAATATATATTTTCTAGACAATTTATTTTTCATCGTTGAAGCATTGTTCCGTACCATTTATTCTATACGAAACACAATTATTCTGCCTTGTTTGGTGTAAAATATTTAAGAAAAATAATTTTAAATAATTTTTGGATAATTTGTTTTTCTAATTGCAAGGAAAACAATAGGAAATATGGGAACACATAGGAGAAAGAAATGTATTTCGTTTGGTGTAACAAGTGACGTCAAAAACATTAAAGAGCTCAGAAACTAATCGCCAATTGAATCTTGAGATATGTCAATATTTTTGTTTCGCTAATTCCTCTCATATATAAACTGAGGAACACTAAAATTTTAATTTTTTCTTAACAAATTTAGTTTTTTTCCAGCATAATATTTTTAATTATTTCAGCAACTTTGTTTTGTAAATTGATTTGTAGAAGAATACCAAATTCCTCCAATTTTGTTCCGCTAATTGTACATCCATTTGCACCTATAATTTTACAGAATTTTAGGAAAATTAGAGATTAAATTGGATAACATTTTCTCATCAGTCCATTCGTCTTTTGGCCGCCATAAAAAAAAGTAATCAATGTTCAACAACAAAAGCTACCCGAGAAAAGGCTCGGAGGTGATGGAATCAATGAAAAAGTCATCCAAGCTATTTGACATTCAAAAGAGATCATATGATTTTAATTAAGCATTTAAAAAACCATGGCGTCAACTCCAAACACTAATTATTTCATAACATGTCATTTTATTTTGAGGGCTCGACCAAAGCAATATACATATATAATAAGAGCTTTCAGTGGTAAGATAGAGTCCACCTATATTATTTGATTATATAAATTGTATACATAGATAATATAAAAAATAAAATCAATGTATCTTACAATGTGGATAAAATGTTCCTAACCAGTAATCACTATAAGACCACTTCTCCATTATTGGCAAATACTTAAAAATAGTCTACTTAACTTCTCCTTGGTATGGTGTGTCGATATTGTTTTACAATATTCAACATTTGGGGATATTAACATTACAAGCGTTCTTAAGCTTAGTGCTATACGTAGCTACGTCTAATTTATGGAGTTTAATTACATCACACAGGCATGCTTGATGCTTTAACAGTTTTGGACAGCAATTATTCTTCACCCCCGCTCCATTAAAATTGCCGTTAACGCATTGTTGAATTGAAGCTGAAAGACATGGGCTCTTGGAAACATTAGCTTTTGTAGGAGGAGGGAACGATGCAAAGAGTATGGCAAACGAGATAAGCAACAACAATGGTACGCTCTTCATGTTTAGATATTTGTTTCGATATAATCTTTTGTAAAAAAATTGTGTTGGATTTCTATTGTTTTCTTGGAAAAAAAATGAGAATATGTTTAGATATTTATTGGATAATCAAGGGTTTGCATTGTATGGTAATGCCTAAAGTAAGGCGTTTTACCTTGCTAATCAACATGAGCATTGTTAGAAACTATTCAAATATAACCTAACTGTTAAAGCTAAATTTCTCTTGGTTTTGACTCAGTCTCAGACGTTGAATGTTAAGTACGTCTTTCAAGGGAAGAAATGCTGAACTACAAAATGTTCTCACTCATAAATAAGCTCGGTCAATTAGGAAAAAAAAATTAATTAAATAATCAAAGAAAAAAACAAAAAGGTAGTATGTTTCAAAAATTAGGGATAAAGAACAAAACAATATTCGATTTATATTAAAAGTGTGGTTAAATGTGAAACTACATTTTTATTTATTTAAAATAAAAAATCTAGAAAATATGTATAAATATATAAATTTATTTAAAATTATTGTACTTTTTAAAATATTTGTAAAAATGTATTCCACATTTTTAACTCTTTTAAATATATTTTTCTAGACAATTTATTTTTCATCTTTGAAGCATTGTTCCGTACCATTTATTCTATACGAAACACAATTATTCTGCCTTGGTTGGTGTAAAAACTTAAGAAAAATATTTTTAAATAATTTTTGGATAATTTGTTTTTCTAATTGTAAGGAAAACAATAGGAAATATTGGAACACATAGGAGAAAGAAATGTTTTTCGTTTGGTGTAACAAGTGACGTCAAAAACATTAAAGAGCTCGGAAACTAATCGCCAATTGAATCTTGAGATATGTCAATATTTTTTTTTGCTAATTCCTCTCATATATAACTGAGGAACAAAACTTTTAATCTTATTTTTAACAAATTTAGTTTTTCCAGCATAATTTTTGGAATTGTTTCAGCAATTTTGTTTTGCAAATAGATTTGTAGAAAACATACTAAATTTCTCCAATTTTGTTCAGCTAATTGTACAGCCATTTGCACCTATAATTTTACAGATTTTTAGGAAAATTAGAGCTTAAATTGGATAACATTTTCTCATCAGTCCATTCTTCTTTTGGCCGCATAAAAAAAAAGTAATCAATGTTCAACAACAAAAGCTACCCGAGAAAAGGCTCAGAGGTGATGGAATCAATGACAAAGTCATCCAAGCTAGTTGTCATTCAAAAGAGATCATATGATTTTACTTAAGCATTTAAAAAATCATGGCATCAACTCCAAACACTAATTATTTCATAACATGTCATTTGTATATTGAGGGATCGACCAAAGCAATATATATATAATAAGCGCTTTCAGTGGTAGATAGAGTCCACCTATATTATTTGATTATATAAATTGTATACATAGATAACATAAAAAATGAAATCAATGTATCTTACAATGTAGATAAAATGTTCCTAACCAGTAATCACTATAAGACCACTTCTCCATTATTGACAAATACTTAAAAATAGTCTACTTAACTTCTCCTTGGTATGGTGTGTCGATATTGTTTTACAATATTCAACATTTGGGGATATTAACATTACAAGCGTTCTTAAGCTTAGTGCTATACGTAGCTACGTCTAATTTATGGAGTTTAATTACATCACACAGACATGCTTGATGCTTTAACAGTTTTGGACAGCAATTATTCTTCACCCCCGCTCCATTAAAATTGCCGTTAACGCATTGCTGAATTGAAGCTGAAAGACATGGACTCTTGGAAACATTAGCTTTTGTAGGAGGAGGGAACGATGCAAAGAGTATGGCAAAGGAGATAAGCAACAACAATGGTACGCTCTTCATGTTTAGATATTTTGTTTAGATATAATCTTTTGTAAAAAAATTGTGTTGGATTTCTATTGTTTTCTTGAAAAAATTAATGAGAATATGTTTATGTATTTATTGGATAATCAAGGGTTTGCATCGTATGGTAATGCCTAAAGTAAGGCGTTTTACCTTGCTAATCAAAATGAGCATTGTTAGAAACTATTCAAATATAGCCTAACTGTTAAAGCTAAATTTGATTGGTTTTGACTCAGTCTCAGACTTTGAATGTTAAGTACGTCTTGCAAGGGAAGAAATGCTAAACTACAAAATGTTCTCACTCATAAATAAGCTCGGTCAATTAGAAAAAAAAAAAAAAAATTAGAAAAAAACTAATTAAATAATCAAAGAAATAAATAAAAAGGTTGTATGTTTCAAAAATTAGGGATAAAGAACAAAACAATATTTGATTTATATTAAAAGTGTGGTTAGAATGTGAAACTACATTTTTATTTATTTTTAATAAAAAATCTAGAAAATATGTATAAATATATAAATTTATTTAAAATTATTGTACTTTTTAAAATATTTGTAAAATGTATTCCACACTTTTTAACTATTTAAATATATATTTTCTAGACAATTTATTTTTCATCATTGAAGCATTGTTCCGTACCATTTATTCTATACGAAACACAATTATTCTGCCTTGTTTGGTGTAAAATATTTAAGAAAAATACTTTTAAATAATTTTTGGATAATATGTTTTTCTAATTGCAAGGAAAACAATAGGAAATATGGGAACACATAGGAGAAAGAAATGTATTTCGTTTGGTGTAACAAGTGACGTCAAAAACATTAAAGAGCTCAGAAACTAATCGCCAATTGAATCTTGAGATATGTCAATATTTTTGTTTCGCTAATTCCTCTCATATATAAACTGAGGAACATAAATTTTAATTTTTCTTAACAAATTTAGTTTTTTCCAGCATAATATTTTTAATTATTTCAGCAACTTTGTTTTGTAAATAGATTTGTAGAAGAATACCAAATTCCTCTAATTTTGTTCCGCTAATTGTACATCCATTTGCACCTATAATTTTACAGAATTTTAGGAAAATTAGAGATTAAATTGGATAACATTTTCTCATCAGTCCATTCGTCTTTTGGCCGCCATAAAAAAAAGTAATCAATGTTCAACAACAAAAGCTACCCGAGAAAAGGCTCGGAGGTGATGGAATCAATGAAAAAGTCATCCAAGCTATTTGACATTCAAAAGAGATCATATGATTTTAATTAAGCATTTAAAAAACCATGGCGTCAACTCCAAACACTAATTATTTCATAACATGTCATTTTATTTTGAGGGCTCGACCAAAGCAATATACATATATAATAAGAGCTTTCAGTGGTAAGATAGAGTCCACCTATATTATTTGATTATATAAATTGTATACATAGATAATATAAAAAATAAAATCAATGTATCTTACAATGTGGATAAAATGTTCCTAACCAGTAATCACTATAAGACCACTTCTCCATTATTGGCAAATACTTAAAAATAGTCTACTTAACTTCTCCTTGGTATGGTGTGTCGATATTGTTTTACAATATTCAACATTTGGGGATATTAACATTACAAGCGTTCTTAAGCTTAGTGCTATACGTAGCTACGTCTAATTTATGGAGTTTAATTACATCACACAGGCATGCTTGATGCTTTAACAGTTTTGGACAGCAATTATTCTTCACCCCCGCTCCATTAAAATTGCCGTTAACGCATTGTTGAATTGAAGCTGAAAGACATGGGCGCTTGGAAACATTTGCTTTTGTAGGAGGAGGGAACGATGCAAAGAGTATGGCAAACGAGATAAGCAACAACAATGGTACGCTCTTCATGTTTAGATATTTGTTTCGATATAATCTTTTGTAAAAAAATTGTGTTGGATTTCTATTGTTTTCTTGGAAAAAAATGAGAATATGTTTAGATATTTATTGGATAATCAAGGGTTTGCATTGTATGGTAATGCCTAAAGTAAGGCGTTTTACCTTGCTAATCAACATGAGCATTGTTAGAAACTATTCAAATATAACCTAACTGTTAAAGCTAAATTTTCTTGGTTTTGACTCAGTCTCAGACGTTGAATGTTAAGTACGTCTTTCAAGGGAAGAAATGCTGAACTACAAAATGTTCTCACTCATAAATAAGCTCGTTCAATTAGAAAAAAAACTAATTAAATAATCAAAGAAAAAAACAAAAAGGTAGTATGTTTCAAAAATTAGGGATAAAGAACAAAACAATATTCGATTTATATTAAAAGTGTGGTTAAAATGTGAAACTACATTTTTATTTATTTAAAATAAAAAATCTAGAAAATATGTATAAATATATAAATTTATTTAAAATTATTGTACTTTTTAAAATATTTGTAAAAATGTATTCCACATTTTTAACTCTTTAAATATATTTTTCTAGACAATTTATTTTTCATCTTTGAAGCATTGTTCCGTACCATTTATTCTATACGAAACACAATTATTCTGCCTTGGTTGGTGTAAAAACTTAAGAAAAATATTTTTAAATAATTTTTGGATAATTTGTTTTTCTAATTGTAAGGAAAACAATAGGAAATATTGGAACACATAGGAGAAAGAAATGTCTTTCGTTTGGTGTAACAAGTGACGTTAAAAACATTAAAGAGCTCGGAAACTAATCGCCAATTGAATCTTGAGATATGTCAATATTTTTTTTTGCTAATTCCTCTCATATATAACTGAGGAACAAAACTTTTAATCTTATTTTTAACAAATTTAGTTTTTCCAGCATAATTTTTGGAATTGTTTCAGCAATTTTGTTTTGCAAATAGATTTGTAGAAAAATACTAAATTTCTCCAATTTTGTTCAGCTAATTGTACAGCCATTTGCACCTATAATTTTACAGATTTTTAGGAAAATTAGAGCTTAAATTGGATAACATTTTCTCATCAGTCCATTCTTCTTTTGGCCGCATAAAAAAAAAGTAATCAATGTTCAACAACAAAAGCTACCCGAGAAAAGGCTCAGAGGTGATGGAATCAATGACAAAGTCATCCAAGCTAGTTGTCATTCAAAAGAGATCATATGATTTTACTTAAGCATTTAAAAAATCATGGCATCAACTCCAAACACTAATTATTTCATAACATGTCATTGTATATTGAGGGATCGACCAAAGCAATATATATATAATAAGCGCTTTCAGTGGTAGATAGAGTCCACCTATATTATTTGATTATATAAATTGTATACATAGATAACATAAAAAATGAAATCAATGTATCTTACAATGTAGATAAAATGTTCCTAACCAGTAATCACTATAAGACCACTTCTCCATTATTGACAAATACTTAAAAATAGTCTACTTAACTTCTCCTTGGTATGGTGTGTCGATATTGTTTTACAATATTCAACATTTGGGGATATTAACATTACAAGCGTTCTTAAGCTTAGTGCTATACGTAGCTACGTCTAATTTATGGAGTTTAATTACATCACACAGACATGCTTGATGCTTTAACAGTTTTGGACAGCAATTATTCTTCACCCCCGCTCCATTAAAATTGCCGTTAACGCATTGCTGAATTGAAGCTGAAAGACATGGACTCTTGGAAACATTAGCTTTTGTAGGAGGAGGGAACGATGCAAAGAGTATGGCAAAGGAGATAAGCAACAACAATGGTACGCTCTTCATGTTTAGATATTTTGTTTAGATATAATCTTTTGTAAAAAAATTGTGTTGGATTTCTATTGTTTTCTTGAAAAAATTAATGAGAATATGTTTATGTATTTATTGGATAATCAAGGGTTTGCATCGTATGGTAATGCCTAAAGTAAGGCGTTTTACCTTGCTAATCAAAATGAGCATTGTTAGAAACTATTCAAATATAGCCTAACTGTTAAAGCTAAATTTGATTGGTTTTGACTCAGTCTCAGACTTTGAATGTTAAGTACGTCTTGCAAGGGAAGAAATGCTAAACTACAAAATGTTCTCACTCATAAATAAGCTCGGTCAATTAGAAAAAAAAACTAATTAAATAATCAAAGAAATAAATAAAAAGGTTGTATGTTTCAAAAATTAGGGATAAAGAACAAAACAATATTCATTTATATTAAAAGTGTGGTTAGAATGTGAAACTACATTTTTATTTATTTTTAATAAAAAATCTAGAAAATATATATAAATATATAAATTTATTTAAAATTATTGTACTTTTTAAAATATTTGTAAAATGTATTCCACACTTTTTAACTATTTAAATATATATTTTCTAGACAATTTATTTTTCATCGTTGAAGCATTGTTCCGTACCATTTATTCTATACGAAACACAATTATTCTGCCTTGTTTGGTGTAAAATATTTAAGAAAAAATACTTTTACATAATTTTTGGATAATATGTTTTTCTAATTGCAAGGAAAACAATAGGAAATATGGGAACACATAGGAGAAAGAAATGTATTTCGTTTGGTGTAACAAGTGACGTCAAAAACATTAAAGAGCTCAGAAACTAATCGCCAATTGAATCTTGAGATATGTCAATATTTTTGTTTCGCTAATTCCTCTCATATATAAACTGAGGAACATAAATTTTAATTTTTCTTAACAAATTTAGTTTTTTCCAGCATAATATTTTTAATTATTTCAGCAACTTTGTTTTGTAAATAGATTTGTAGAAGAATACCAAATTCCTCCAATTTTGTTCCGCTAATTGTACATCCATTTGCACCTATAATTTTACAGAATTTTAGGAAAATTAGAGATTAAATTGGATAACATTTTCTCATCAGTCCATTCGTCTTTTGGCCGCCATAAAAAAAAAGTAATCAATTTTCAACAACAAAAGCTACCCGAGAAAAGGCTCGGAGGTGATGGAATCAATGACAAAGTCATCCAAGCTATTTGCCATTAAAAAGAGATCATATGATTTTAATTAAGCATTTAAAAAACCATGGCGTCAACTCCAAACACCAATTATTTCATAACATGTCATTTTATTTTGAGGGCTCGACCAAAGCAATATACATATATAATAAGAGCTTTCAGTGGTAGAAAGAGTCCACCTATATTATTTGATTATATAAATTGTATACATAGATAACATAAAAATGAAATCAATGTATCTTACAATGTGGATAAAATGTTCCTAACCAGTAATCACTATAAGGCCACTTCTCCATTATTGGCAAATACTTACTTAACTTCTCCTTGGTATGGTGTGTCGATATTGTTTTACAATATTCAACATTTGGGGATATTAACATTACAAGCGTTCTTAAGCTTAGTGCTATACGTAGCGACGTCTAATTTATGGAGTTTAATTACATCACACAGACATGCTTGATGCTTTAACAGTTTTGGACAGCAATTATTCTTCACCCCCGCTCCATTAAAATTGCCGTTAACGCATTGCTGAATTGAAGCTGAAAGACATGGGCTCTTGGAAACATTAGCTTTTGTAGGAGGAGGGAACGATGCAAAGAGTATGGCAAAAGAGATAAGCAACAACAATGGTACGCTCTTCATGTTTAGATATTTTGTTTAGATATAATCTTTTGTAAGAAAATTGTGTTGGATTTCTATTGTTTTCTTGAAAAAAAATGAGAATATGTTTAGGTATTTATTGGATAATCAAGGGTTTGCATCGTATGGTAATGCCTAAAGTAAGGCGTTTTACCTTGCTAATCAAAATGAGCATTGTTAGAAACTATTCAAATATAGCCTAACTGTTAAAGCTAAATTTGCTTGGTTTTGACTCAGTCTCAGACTGTGAATGTTAAGTACGTCTTGCAAGGGAAGAAATGCTGAACTACAAAATGTTCTCACTCATAAATAAGCTCGGTCAATTAGAAACAAAAACTAATTAAATAATCAAAGAAATAAATAAAAAGGTAGTATGTTTCAAAAATTAGGGATAAAGAACAAAAAAAATATTTGATTTATATTAAAAGTGTGGTTAGAATGTGAAACTACATTTTTATTTATTTATAATAAAAAATCTACAAAATATGTGTAAATATATAAATTTATTTAAAATTATTATAATTTTAAAAATATTTGTAAAAATGTATTCCACACTTTTTAACAATTTAAATATATATTTTCTAGACAATTTATTTTTCATCGTTGAAGCATTGTTCCGTACCATTTATTCTATACGAAACACAATTATTCTGCCTTGTTTGGTGTAAAATATTTAAGAAAAATACTTTTAAATAATTTTTGGATAATTTGTTTTTCTAATTGCAAGAAAAACAATAGGAAATATGGGAACACATAGGAGAAAGAAATGTTTTTCGTTTGGTGTAACAAATGACGTCAAAAACATTAAAGAGCTCAGAAACTAATCGCCAATTGAATCTTGAGATATGTCAATATTTTTGTTTCGCTAATTCCTCTCATATATAAACTGAGGAACATAATTTTTAATTTTTTTTATAACAAATTTAGTTTTTTCCAGCATAGTTTTTGGAATTATTTCAGCAATTTTGTTTTGTAAATAGATTTGTAGAAGAATACCAAATTCCTCCAATTTTGTTCCGCTAATTGTACATCCATTTGCACCTATAATTTTACAGAATTTTAGGAACATTAGAGATTAAATTGGATAACATTTTCTCACCAGTCCATTCTTCTTTTGGCCGCCATAAAAAAAAGTAATCAATGTTCAACAACAAAAGCTACCCGAGAAAAGGCTCGGAGGTGATGGAATCAATGTCAAAGTCATCCAAGCTATTTGCCATTCAAAAGAGATCATATGATTTTAATTAAGCATTTAAAAGACCACGGCGTCAACTCCAAACACTAATTATTTCATAACATGTCATTTTATTTTGAGGGCTCGACCAAAGCAATATATATAATAAGAGCTTTCAGTGGTAGAAGGAGTCCACCTATATTATTTGATTATATAAATTGTATACATAGATAACATAAAAAATGAAATCAATGTATCTTACAATGTGGATAAAATGTTCCTAACCAGTAATCACTATAAGACCACTTCTCCATTTTTGGCAAATACTTAAAAATATTCTACTTAACTTCTCCTTGGTATGGTGTGTCGATATTGTTTTACAATATTCAACATTTGGGGATATTAACATTACAAGCGTTCTTAAGCTTAGTGCTATACGTAGCTACGTCTAATTTATGGAGTTTAATTACATCACACAGACATGCTTGATGCTTTAACAGTTTTGGACAGCAATTATTCTTCACCTCCGCTCCATTAAAATTGTCGTTAACGCATTGCTGAATTGAAGCTAAAAGACATGGGCTCTTGGAAACATTAGCTTTTGTAGGAGGAGGGAACGATGCAAAGAGTATGGCAAACGAGATAAACAACAACAATGGTACGCTCTTCATGTTTAGATATTTTGTTTAGATATAATCTTTTGTAAAAAAATTGTGTTGGATTTCTATTGTTTTCTTGGAAAAAGAATTAGAATATGTTTAGGTATTTATTGGATAATCAAGGGTTTGCATCGTATGGTAATGCCTAAAGTAAGGCGTTTTACCTTGCTAATCAAAATGAGCATTGTTAGAAACTATTCAAATATAGCCTAACTGTTAAAGCTAAATTTGCTTGGTTTTGACTCAGTCTCAGACTTTGAATGTTAAGTACGTCTTGCAAGGGAAGAAATGTTGAACTACAAAATGTTCTCACTCATAAATAAGCTCGGTCAATTAGAAAAAAAAAAACTAATTAAATAATCAAAGAAATAAATAAAAAGGTTGTATGTTTCAAAAATTAGGGATAAAGAACAAAACAATATTTGATTTATATTAAAAGTGTGGTTAGAATGTGAAACTACATTTTTATTTATTTTTAATAAAAAATCTAGAAAATATGTATAAATATATAAATTTATTTAAAATTATTATACTTTTTAAAATATTTGTAAAAATGTATTCCACACTTTTTAACAATTTAAATATATATTTTCTAGACAATTTATTTTTCATCGTCGAAGCATTGTTCCGTACCATTTATTATATACGAAACACAATTATTCTGCATTGTTTGGTGTAAAATATTTAAGAAAAATACTTTTAAATAATTTTGGATAATTTGTTTTTCTAATTGCAAGGAAAACAATAGGAAATATGGGAACACATAGTAGAAAGAAATGTTTTTCGTTTGGTGTAACAAGTGACGTCAAAAACATTAAAGAGCTCAGAAACTAATCGCCAATTGAATCTTGAGATATGTCAATATTTTTGTTTCGCTAATTCCTCTCATATATAAACTGAGGAACATAAATTTTAATTTTTTTTTAACAAATTTATTTTTCCAGCATAATTTTTGGAATTATTTCAGCAATTTTGTTTTGTAAATAGATTTGTAGAAGAATACCAAATTCCTCCAAATTTGTTCCGCTAATTGTACATCCATTTGCACCTATAATTTTACAGAATTTTAGGAACATTAGAGATTAAATTGGATAACATTTTCTCACCAGTCCATTCTTCTTTTGGCCGCCATAAAAAAAAAGTAATCAATGTTCAACAACAAAAGCTACCCGAGAAAAGGCTCGGAGGTGATGGAATCAATGACAAAGTCATCCAAGCTATTTGCCATTCAAAAGAGATCATATGATTTAAATTAAGCATTTAAAAAACCATGGCGTCAACTCCAAACACTAATTATTTCATAACATGTCATTTTATTTTGAGGGCTTGACCAAAGCAATATATATATATATATATATATATATATAATAAGAGCTTTCAGTGGTAGAAAGAGTCCACCTATATTATTTGATTATATAAATTGTATACATAGATAACATAAAAAATGAAATCAATGTATCTTACAATGTGGATAAAATGTTCCTAACCAGTAATCACTATAAGGCCACTTCTCCATTATTGGCAAATACTTACTTAACTTCTCCTTGGTATGGTGTGTCGATATTGTTTTACAATATTCAACATTTGGGGATATTAACATTACAAGCGTTCTTAAGCTTAGTGCTATACGTACCGACATCTAATTTATGGAGTTTAATTACATCACACAGACATGCTTGATGCTTTAACAGTTTTGGACAGCAATTATTCTTCACCCCCGCTCCATCAAAATTGCCGTTAACGCATTGCTGAATTGAAGCTGAAAGACATGGGCTCTTGGAAACATTAGCTTTTGTAGGAGGAGGGAACGATGCAAAGAGTATGGCAAACGAGATAAGCAACAACAATGGTACGCTCTTCATGTTTAGATATTTTGTTTAGATATAATCTTTTGTAAGAAAATTGTGTTGGATTTCTATTGTTTTCTTGAAAAAAATGAGAATATGTTTAGGTATTTATTGGATAATCAAGGGTTTGCATCGTATGGTAATGCCTAAAGTAAGGCGTTTTACCTTGCTAATCAAAATGAGCATTGTTAGAAACTATTCAAATATAGCCTAACTGTTAAAGCTAAATTTGCTTGGTTTTGACTCAGTCTCAGACTGTGAATGTTAAGTACGTCTTGCAAGGGAAGAAATGCTGAACTACAAAATGTTCTCACTCATAAATAAGCTCGGTCAATTAGAAACAAAAACTAATTAAATAATCAAAGAAATAAATAAAAAGGTAGTATGTTTCAAAAATTAGGGATAAAGAACAAAAAAATATTTGATTTATATTAAAAGTGTGGTTAGAATGTGAAACTACATTTTTATTTATTTATAATAAAAAATCTACAAAATATGTGTAAATATATAAATTTATTTAAAATTATTATAATTTTAAAAATATTTGTAAAAATGTATTCCACACTTTTTAACAATTTAAATATATATTTTCTAGACAATTTATTTTTCATCGTTGAAGCATTGTTCCGTACCATTTATTGTATACGAAACACAATTATTCTGCCTTGTTTGGTGTAAAATATTTAAGAAAAATGCTTTTAAATAATTTTTGGATAATTTGTTTTTCTAATTGCAAGAAAAACAATAGGAAATATGGGAACACATAGGAGAAAGAAATGTTTTTCGTTTGGTGTAACAAGTGACGTCAAAAACATTAAAGAGCTCAGAAACTAATCGCCAATTAAATCTTGAGATATGTCAATATTTTTGTTTCGCTAATTCTTCTCATATATAACTGAGGAACAAAAATTTGAATCTTTTTTTTTGACAAATTTATTTTTTTCCAGCATAAATTTTGGAATTGTTTCCGCAATTTTGTTTTGTAAATAGATTTGTAGAAGAATATCAAATTCCTCCAATTTTGTTCCGCTAATTGTACAGCCATTTGCACCTATAATTTTACAGATTTTAAGGAAAATTATATATTTAATTGGATAATATTTTCTCATCAGTCAATTCTTCTTTTGGCCGTCATAAAAAAAAAGTAATCAATGTTGAACAACAAAAGCTACCCGAGAAAAGTCTCATAGCTGATGGAATCAATGACAAAGTCATCCAGACTAATTTCCATTCAAAAGAGATCATATGATTTTACTTAAGCATTTAAAAAACCATGGCATCAACTCCAAACACTAATTATTTCATAACATCTCGTTTTATATTGAGGGCTCGACCAAAGCAATATATATAATAAGAGCTTTCAGTGGTAGATAGAGTCCACCTATATTATTTGATTATATAAATTGTATACATAGATAACATAAAAATGAAATCAATGTATCTTACAATGTGGATAAAATGTTCATACCAGTAATCACTATAAGGCCACTTCTCCATTATTGGCAAATACTTAAAAAGAGTCTACTTAACTTCTCCTTGGTATGGTGTGTCGATATTGTTTTACAATATTCAACATTTGGGGATATTAACATTACAAGCGTTCTTAAGCTTAGTGCTATACGTAGCTACGTCTAATTTATGAAGTTTAATTACATCACACAGACATGCTTGATGCTTTAACAGTTTTGGACAGCAATTATACTTTACCCCCGCTCCATTAAAATTGCCGTTAACGCATTGCTCAATTGAAGCTGAAAGACATGGGCTCTTGGAAACATTAGCTTTTGTAGGAGGAGGGAACGATGCAAAGAGTATGGCAAACGAGATAAGCAACAACAATGGTACGCTTTTCATGTTTAGATATTTTGTTTAGATATAATCTTTTGTAAAAAAATTGTGTTGGATTTCTATTGTTTTCTTGAAAAAAAATGAGAATATGTTTAGGTATTTATTGGATAATCAAGGGTTTGCAACGAATGGTAATGCCTAAAGTAAGGCGTTTTACCTTGCTAATCAACATGAGCATTGTTAGAAACTATTCAAATATAGCCTAACTGTTAAAGATAAATTTGCTTGGTTTTGACTCAGTCTCAGACGTTGAATGTTAAGTACGTCTTTGATAGGGGTCTAGTTTTAATCCTATTCTACTGCAAGTGCACAGTTATGTGATTGTAGTATATAGGGTATCGAAATCCACATAGACTCCGGTCAACGATAGATTAAGAACAGTAGAGAGTAAACTAAGATGAAAGCAATGTGAAGTAACTAAAAAGCAATGCGAGAAAGTAAATAAGTAGCAAGATTATCGGTTGTGAAAGCAGTTAATTAAGGGCGCTAAGTCTAGGGCGTTCTCAGGAAATCAGACAAGCAGACAAATCATTCAGTCAGGATCTAATTAAGCACAGTTCTAGAACTCAAATCACGGATATAGAATTAACCAACTGTCGTTGCGATAATTCTCTAAGTCTAAGTGCAGCAATCCAAATTCCTTTGCAATTACTAACAGATTAAACCAGCATTAATTCCAAGTTCGATATGTTCACAATTAAACTAAACCAAATTCCTTTGCGAGTAATTTAATTGCTCAACCTAAATAGTTCAGATTCTAAACCACACTTTCGTGTCGTATTTAGCAACCTAAGATCTAGATTCTAATTGATCAGGTTAGAACTAGTTTTAAACGCAATTTAGATCGAAGAACAGATAAAGTTATGAATCCTTAACTGAATTAAACAAGTCTAGCAAATCATGAAATCCTTAATGAGAAACCCTAAACCTAACTATGAATCTACTCAGACATAGAAGATGTAAACATAATCAATGAATAATTAAATATCATAAAAGAGATTAAAACAAGTAAAGGGGTTCGAAATCTTCTCCAAAATAAAGGTGTAGTACAGGATCAGATCAGCTCCAAAAGCTCTAAAAACTCTCTTCTCTAAATTATGATAGCGTATGTAAGTGTATGTAAAAACTGATCTAATAGCTAAAACACGTTTTGTGCTTCTGTTTAAATATCTGGAACTTCTGGGCTTTTCTGCAATATCAGCATTCTTCATTAAACCGTCGAGATCTGGACCATTCGCATAGTGCATCGACCGATGCAGGTGTGCGTCGATCGATGCAGATCCCAAAACTGGACAGTGAACTTTGTCTCTCAGACCAAATCTCCAAATCACTCCAATAAGCTCCATAATCACCACATTAGCTCCAAACGTGTGTGTACCTAATAAAACCTGTAAAAGACTCTAAAGAAACACAAATAGACTCTAAAACAGACTTATATCATGGCATAAAACCAGTAAAAACCATGATATATCAGTCTAGCAAGGGAAGAAATGCTAAACTACAAAATGTTCTCACTCATAAATAAGCTCAGTCAATTAGAAAGAAAAAAACTAATTAAATAATCAAAGAAAAAAACAAAAAGGTAGTATGTTTCAAAAATTAGGGATAAAGAACAAAACAATATTCGATTTATATTAAAAGTGTGGTTAGAATGTGAAACTACATTTTTATTTATTTATAATAACATATCAAGAAAATATGTATAAATATATAAATTTATTTAAACTTATTGTAAATTTTAAAATATTTGTCAAAATGTATTCCATACTTTTTAACTATTTAAATATATATTTTCTAGACAATTTATTTGCCATCATTGAAGCATTGTTCTGTACCATTTATTCTATACTAAAATCAATTATTCTTTCTCATTTGGTGTAAAAAGTTTAAGAAAAAATACTTTTACATTATGTTTGGATAATTTGTTTTTCTAATTGCAAGGAAAACAATAGGAAACATGGGAACACATAGGAGAAGGAAATGTCTTTCGTTTAGTGTAACAAGTGACGTCAAAAACATTAAAGAGCTCAGAAACAAATCGCCAATTGAATCTTGAGATATGTCATCATTTTTGTTTCGCTAATTCCTCTCATATATAACTGAGTAACAAAAAATTTAATCTTTTTTTTGACAAATTTAGTTTTTCCCAGCATAATTTTTGGAATTGTTTCAACAATTTTTTTTTGTAAATAGATTTGTAGAAGAATACCAAATTCCTCCAATTTTGTTCCGCTAATTGTACAGCCATTTGCACCTGTAATGTTACAGATTTTTAGGAAAATTATAGATTAAAGTGGATAACATTTTCTCATCAGTCCATTCTTATTTTGACTGCCATAAAAAAAAAAGTAATCAATGTTCAACAACAAAAGCTACCCGAGAAAAGGCTCAGAGGTGATGGAATCAATGACAAAGTCATCCAAGCTAGTTGCCATTCAAAAGAGATCATATGATTTTACTTAAGCATTTAAAAAACCATGACATCAACTCCAAACACTAATTATTTCATAACATGTCGTTTCATATTGTGGTCTCGACCAAAGAATATATATATAATAAGAGCTTTCAGTGGTAGATAGAGTCCACCTATATTATTTGATTATATAAATTGTATACATAGATAAAATTAAAAAAAATTAAAATCAACGAATCTTACAATGTGGATAAAATGTTCATAACCAGTAATCACTATAAGACCACTTCTCCATTATTGGCAAATAATTAAAAAGAGTCTACTTAACTTCTCCTTGGTATGGTGTGTCGATATTGTTTTACAATATTCAACATTTGGGGATATTAACATTACACGCGTTCTTAAGCTTAGTGCTATACGTAGCTACGTCTAATTTATGGAGTTTAATTACATCACACAGACATGCTTGATGCTTTAACAGTTTTGGACAGCAATTATCTTCACCCCCGCTCCATTACAATTGCCGTTAACGCATTGATGAATTGAATCTGAAAGACAAGAGCTCTTGGAAACATTAGCTTTTGTAGGAGGAGGGAACGATGCAAAGAGTATGGCAAATGAGATAAGCAACAACATTGGTACGCTCTTCATGTTTAGATATTTTGTTTAGATATAATCTTTTCACTACAAGAAATTTGAGTATATATAGCATTAGACTATAGCGTTTTAACATTTTCTGCTATAGTAAGTACCAACCTTTTTTATTATAGCGCTTGCAAAAAAATAAACGCTATGTATAGGTTGTCATAATTTTTACTTTGGTTACGCTTTTGGGTAACTTTGAATACATAGCACTTTTATCCTTGTAAACGCTATGCATTCTTTTGGAGGAGAAAACTAAAAATTGCCCGCTACTTAGATAAATTTTGGCTCTCTTTTTTCACTTTGGCCTCGGTTTCCCACAAAAAAATGTTTTCATCTCTCTCTTGTAATCTGAAAGCGAAACACAATTCACCTTCAATATTGAGTTAAAGGAAGTTCACTTTTTTCCACAGATTCTCGTTTTGCTATGTTTTCTACTTAGGGTTAACATTGATGTCGGATTTATCTTTCGTTTACACAGGATTCGAGCTGAGCCGGTGCTAGATTTTTATGCAAAGGTAAGAGATTTTTAATGATTTCGATTTGCTGTGGTTTCGCATTAGGGTTCCGAATCCCAGACTAATATCTTTCAATTTTGTTTAGGGTTTTGAAGATCTAGCAAAGGTATGAGACTTTACATCGATTTCTAATTTCAATTCAGTTTTATAGCTACAATTCTTAGCTAACCCGATTTCGTTTACCCGCTTTCATCTTCAGGTTTCGTAATTATTCGATCTATTTCCAGATTTCTCGTATACTTTTTAATTATTGTTTCGTGAATCTTAATAATCGCCTCCTCTGTTTTTGTGATTCAATCGAATCTGTTGAGATATTTCTCTTTACATAATTTTTTGTTGTTGATGCCGTTTAATTCAAAATTATATGTGAAGCTGGGTCCAACTTTGTATCGTATTATGTTCCAAAAAAACAACAACAAAAAGAATTTGTTTTGTACGGACTAAATAGAAAGATGTACAGATTTGCTCTTGCCATTATTTTGTCAATTCTTATCAACGATTTTACTTGCTATTTGCAGATATTCATCAACAAAATCTAAGAGTTTCTATTTGAGCGTTTCTCTCCATCTAGAAAAGATGGGATTGACCTGGTGAAGGAGTCGTTTTTACGGTCTTCCTATTGCACCTTTCTTCAAAGACTTGGCATGAAGCTTCATGTGTAAGCCCACAATAGTATTCTTTTTTCATTTCGTGGGAAGTAGTAATGTTCGTTTTCTGGTTGTTTGCTTCATAAATATGCTTTTATACTTCTTCTTTTCTTATGATATGATATTTCTTGGTACTTTTTTTAGCGAAAGAGGGTGCGTAATGCGTGACAATGGTTAGCCTAACTGTTGAAATTTGTCTTAGGGGCCACTGTGGGAGGTGGTCTGGAGGTTCTAGAACTATAAACTGCTCCATTTTTGTCTAAATAGTTATCCCATGAAAGGAGGATTATGTAATAGTAGTCAAAATTTGGTGTCCATGCATCATAAATTGGCTCACTTCTCATCGGCAATGGGAGGCTTGCATCGGTTGTGAAAGCAGTTAATTAAGGGCGTTCTCAGGAAATCAGACAAGCAGACAAATCATTCAGTCAGGATCTAATTAAGCACAGTTCTAGAACTCAAATCACGGATATAGAATTAACCAACTGTCGTTGCGAGAATTCTCTAAGTCTAAGTGCAGCAATCCAAATTCCTTTGCAATTACTAACAGATTAAACCTGCATTAATTCCAAGTTCGATATGTTCACAATTAAACTAAACCAAATTCCTTTGCGAGTAATTTAATTGCTCAACCTAAATAGTTCAGATTCTAAACCACACTTTCGTGTCGTATTTAGCAACCTAAGATCTAGATTCTAATTGATCAGGTTAGAACTAGCTTTAAACGCAATTTAGATCGAAGAACAGATAAAGTTATGAATCCTTAACTGAATTAAACAAGTCTAGAAAATCATGAAATCCTTAATGAGAAACCCTAAACCTAACTATGAATCTACTCAGACATAGAAGATGTAAACATAATCAATGAATAATTAGATATCATAAAAGAGATTAAAACAAGTAAAGGGGTTCGAAATCTTCTCCAAAATAAAGGTGTAGTACATGATCAGATCAGCCCCAAAAGCTCTAAAAAATCTCTGCTCTAAATTATGATAGCGTATGTAAGTGTTTGTAAAAACTGATCTAAAAACCTAATTAAATAGCTAAAACACGTTTTGGGCTTCTGTGTAAATATCTGGAACTTCTGGGCTTTTCTGCAATATCAGCATTCTTCATTAAACCGCTGAGATCTGGCCCATTCGCGTAGTGCATCGACCGATGCAGGTGTGCGTCGATCGATGCAGATCCCAAAACTGGACAGTGAACTCTGTCTCTCGGACCAAATCTCCAAATCACTCCAATAAGCTCCATAATCACCACATTAGCTCCAAACGTGCGTGTACCTAATAAAATCTGTAAAAGACTCTAATGAAACACAAATAGACTCTAAAACAGACTTATATCATGGCATAAAACCAGTAAAAACCATGATATATCAACTCCCCCACACTTAGCCTTTGCTTGCCCTCAAGCAAAACAAAGAACTAGAATGGTGAAGAGGTTTGAAAACTCTTCAGAAACTCTTTTCATCGTTGAAGCAATAACACTCAGATTCCCCTTAGTAATCCAAATGAAAGATTTCACCTGCAGACATCAAGACCAACATATACTTCCCCCACACTTAGCAACTGTCCTAAGTAAACTCCACAATCACATTCACGCATTCAAATTCACCCTACTGACTTCTGCAAGTATTTAAGTGCGGTCTCACCTAAGGAGTATCGATCAAAGGCACATGGACTCTTACCGTGTCCGCTCTAGACCACCATACTATCTTTCTTTGGTCCCTTTCTTCTCTTTTCCCTTCCTTAGCATTCTGATTTTTCCCCATTGGGTATCATTTTATTTTTTTATCAGTGCTCTTCCCGTTAAGGGGTGTACTTTGGACACATTCCATGGATGCACAGGATATGATAGTTGTAGCTACCACTCCCAGAGACCACTTCGGAGTTACTAACTCATCCTCAGTTTATTATCTTTTTTTTAATGGAAGGGGAGAAGGGAACCAAATAGGACAGGTTTACATGCTGTGTCAGAACTAACAAGGGAATCCGACACAAGGTATACCAAGCCCTTAGGTGAGAAAATTAAGTCAGTATTAAGGTGAAGTCAGTAAAAGGTTCCTCTGATACCTGAAGTGATGTGGGTGTCCTCAGTAGGTTGATCTATGTCTGGGTTTTCTAATAGTCATAGATCATCTGCAAACTAGTCCCAATGGTTACTTAAGTTCCTGCAAGTGTTGTTAATCTTCTCAAAAAATCATTGTTTCTTACTTAAACTTGTTTTGACTCAATAAAACAAAAATTTTGAAAAACTGGACTGACTCTAAGAAAACAGAAAGCTAAAGTCAGTAGCACCTCCCACACACTTAAGACACACTGTCCCCAGTAGTGTCAAGCTAAGGGTTGGCAAAATGAAAAACAAAAATGTTAATGGATGTGTTGAGTTCTGTCTGATTTTTACCTCTGTCGCACAGGCATCGATCGTTGCATAAATGCATCGACCGTTGCTAGGCGATTTTTTGTCGTGTGTCGATCGTTGCTCAGGACCGCAACGATCGCTACAATGCGATTTCTTTCGTGTTGTGACGATCAAAACAGTGGTGTGTCGATCGACGCACTGTGAATACTCGATCAATCAGCAAGTTAGCATGTTAGTCCGTTGGAAAATCTAAGTTTTCGATCCTGCAAGCTAAAAACACTGAAAACAGAATAAAATCAAAGCAACTAATGTATCAAATCAAGCACAACATCCAAAAATACGAAATCCTAAGAAATTTAAAAGAAAATGCAAGATAAAAATAAGAGAATACAGAACCGAATGTCTAGAGATGCTCGCTACTCTCACTCATCCTCAGCTATGCGATCAGTACCACTCGAAGAACCGGGAGTCGGAGATCGTTGTCTGCGTCGAGAAGGTCCTGGATGGTGTATATGTGGCTGTCTCCTGCAAGTGCAGGTACGCATGAAGTTCCAGACGACCCGTAGAATACCATCTGAGCGCTCTCTCCACTCTGCCTCAGACATATCTCCATAAGACATCGTAGGCTCGGGAAAAGGTCCGACATCATCGACAGGGGCAGCAGGAGGTGCAAAAGAGGATGAAGCTCGTGTAGAAGGCTCTCCCAGCGGATGAGCCATCGTAGGGACGCTGCGCCGATCTCTCGGAGGTGGCCGGAATGACAATGCATCCAGCGTATCAATCTGTGTATGACCGGCAGCAGGAAGATCTATACCATGCTTCGTAGTGTCAGGGTCGTAATAGACCCATACGCGCCCCTCCTTGAGCCATGTAGCGCTCTGCAAGTGGCTGAAATCAAAAAACTCCCTGGCAGTGTTGCACTCTGTACCCTGTAAGGGAATCTTGCAGTGCATAAAAATGGAGTAAGCAGGCTCCCCACTGTCTCAGTATCCACACCGTCAAATGGCTTCTTCTGCAGGTCGCATAAGTGCTGAGCGAAAACAGCTCCCAAGCTGAGTCCCTTAGTGGGATCTCTCAAAGGGGTATCCTCAAACTTATCCCTCAGTCCAATGAATAGCATCTCCATCTCAAGCTTGCACATCTTGTTGGCTTCAAACTTGCACAACAAAGTTCATCCTAAGATGCGCATAACATATCTCAGAACCGGATGCCTAACCTGCTTCACCGGTGTCTGTCTCGAGTTGTATCGACCATTGCCAATACACTCCCAGAAGTACTGAGCTTCCTCCATATCCCACTCAAGACTTATGCCAATACGTCTCGGCTCAGTGCTGAATCCATAAATCCTGCAGATATCGAGAAGAGGAATCTGATACCTGGCTCCTAAGCACATGAAGGTAAAGATACCTCCTGAAGCACTCCTGCTGTCTGGGTCCGGGTAAACCACTCTGCAAGTGGCTAGCAGCTGTCTTACCAACTCAGGGTACAAGTCGTAAGGCTGCATAGGCATTGTCCCTAGACCAATGCCCTTACACAGTGTAAGAACCTTCTCAGCAATGCCCAGAATCTTACAAGTAGAGTAATCTGCAAACTTAGTTGGCTTAAGCTTCATGCCACACCAACCATTGTACAACAACGTGTCGAATTCATCCCAATGGTTAAGTAGTGGCCTCTCTGTAAACTCAGCGGTCTTGAGGAACTCAGCAATGCCATTTGGCCACTCTCTGTCTAACGGAATCTCTGTCTGGTCTGCTCTAGGCCAAGGCGGTGCTATTGCCTGACTAACTCTCACATAAGGCTCAGGATATGGGGATTCTCGATGGAACCACTCTGGTGGTGGAGCATGATGAGCTGTTGCAGCAGCTGCGGCAGTGGCTCTGCGTTTGCGCGACGATCGAGGAGGCATCTACAAGAAATGATTAAACATGTAAGTCATGGCAGAAATCTCTGTGAAATCGCGAAGCAACGACCGTTGCACTAAGGCATCGATCGTTGCAAGGTGATCCCACATCGTCGAACAACTCTCTAAAATCGCAAGGCAACGACCGTTGCACAAGTGCAACGACCGTTGCTAGGCGATTTCACAGCCGACAACAAATCCTCAAAATCGTTTCTAAATTTGTTCAAGAACCACACAATCAGCCTAATACCATCATCAATCATCCTAATTCATGTCTAATTCAGTACGGAATCATCAATTTCAAGCCAAAAATTCACAAATTCTAAAACCCTAAAAACGAATCCGGAAATCATAAAATCGAAACACATTACCTTGGATTAGTGACAAATGGGTTATTGGAATGAAATAAGAGTGAAAAAACAAGAGAATAGCACTTGGAATTAGTGAAAATGACTAAGAAATGAGAGATTTAGACGATAAGGGTTTCGGTCGTACGGACGGCGAGAGTGGAGAAGAAGAGAGGAGAAAAGGGTTTAAGGCACTTACCTCGATCGTGGGTGCAACGACCGTTGCAGATGAGCAACGATCGATGCTGGTGAACCGGGTCGATTCCGGTTTAGCTCAACATACCTTAATTTTGCAATTTGAACCAAATGCAACGACCGTTGCACAGGGCCGCAACGATCATCACAATGCGATCCATCTCCTCGTCGTAATCACCCTGCAACGACCAGTGCACAAGTGCATCGATCGTCACACATCTCCAGACCCGTGTTTTGTATCTGAAACTTAGCAAAAACAAACAAAAACGTGAAATCCTAAGAAAAACACCAAAAGTAAGAAAGAAAAACACTTAAACCTAACAGTGGGTTGCCTCCCACTCAGCGCTTGTTTAAGGTCATTAGCTTGACCGGGCGAACAAGAATCAGGCACCGTGAGATCCTGACAGAGACTTTGATTGTCTCTGTTCAATTCTCCTCATCCAAGGCGGAGAGTAAGCTGTATCAGAATGAACTTGTCCAAGAAAAGAAGGAGTAAACTGCTCTCCAGGATCCAAAATCACAGTATCACTTGGCTGCTTATCATCTCCATCCACAATGGTGAATGTCTGCTCATTAATCAGCGGTTTGCGCAGCTTATCCATCTCATAATGCAGCGGCTCATCTCCCAGATGGAGATCAATCAGACTGTGTCTAACATCTATTACTGCTCCTGCCGTAGCTAAGAATGGTCTCCCAAGTATCAACGCGTCATCTGGATCACTGTCATACTTCAGCACTAAGAAGTCTGTTGGAACTAAGTAGTTTCCAACTCTCACCGGGATGTCCTCAAGGAGTCTTTCTGGAACTCTTATAGACTGATCAGCTAGGACAAGAGAGGTCCTAGTAGGCGAAAAATCCAGCATACCCAGCTTCTCTGCCACAGAATATGGCATGAGACTTCCAGCAGCTCCCAGATCACACAGAGAACGCCTAAAACTATCCTCGAAGATAGAACAGTTCAGCACAAAGACACCAGGGTCAGGCAGCTTCTTTGGGATCATGGTTAACAGCACATCACTTATCTGTTGAGGAACCACAAACACCCAATCTTTCAGCTCTTCATCCATAAGCAGCATCTTTCTTAAGTACCTTTGCACACAAGGATGATAAGGTGGATCATCAGATGATGGAATTTCTTCCAACTCTTCACCAATCTCTTCCAGCTGCTTAAGCTCTTCAATCTCTTGCTTAGTTACTTCAGACACCGAAGGATATAGTCTAATGGATTGTGCATAAATCTCTTGCTGAGTAATCTCAGATACTCCAGGGAATAAACGATCAACCTCTAAATCTGCATCAACGCCTTCAGAATCATGTGAATCCGTCTGTTCACGACCTGCAACGACCGACGGTTGAGGTGCATCGATCGATGCAACACTGTTTTCACAGTTTCCATCCGAGAGATTTTCCCCAAAATCCGAAAATTCAGCCTCTTCAACTAACTCAGCTGTGTTCAACTCAAAGTTTTCACCTTGTGTTGATCCATCATCAATGTTCACTGACCAGGCCTTAATATGAGTTTCTGCTACTCCTTTTCCTTTCACAGAACTTGAGATTTGGCTCACCTGAGTGTCCAATTGCTTCACATGAGTGTTTAGAGACTCAAACTTCCCATTGAGATCTTCATAGACAGCATCTAACTTCTTATTGGAGTCCACATCAATCTTAGTCTGGTTTTCCAGCAGCTGTTCAATCATTGCCTCTACCTTGCTCTCATAAGTGTTAGTAACAGGAGGTGTCTGGTAAGAAGAAGATCCATAAGTTCTCTGATTACCTTGTCCAAAAGGTTTCTGAAAACTGCTAGTCTGTCCAAATCCAGAAGAGCTTTGATTTCTATTGAAAGCACTCTTCTTTCCTCTACCGAAGAATCTATTCCCAGACTGATTTCCGAACCTATTACCTTGGAATCCTGAACCACCAATGTTGTTCACATCCTCTTCCTGGTTTTCTTCTTCAGCTCCTAAAACCTCAACATCCTGAGAAAAATGCACACTCTTCTTCCCAGCTACAAGATTGCAAACAGTGTCCAGCCTAGATCTAATATCAGCCATCTCCACATTCTCTACTTTTCCACCGGATCTCTTCCTCCTCTCATCAGTAGACTTGCAGTTGTTGTTGCTCACTAAGTTCTCAATCACCTGCTTAGCTTGTGCAGGAGTCCTGGTGTTGAAATTTGCGTTGCTGGAGTTATCCAGCGCAGTCTGATATGGAAGATCTATGCCTCTGAAGAAGATACCAAGCAGTGTGACCTCTGTAAATCCATTGTGTGGGCAGTCACGCTGGTACTTCTTGAATCGCATCCAGGCAGCTTTAAGTGGCTCCACATGGCCTTGGGAGAATGTCAGAATGTCCTGTCTGGACTGATCTGAGCGCGCATCATCGTAGAAGTGTCTTAGAAACTCACTTTTCAGAGCATCCCAAGTAGTAAACTGCCCAGGTGGCAGTTGCTTTAGCCATGCAGCAGCGTCTCCAGCGAGACTGTGCGGAAAGAGCTTAAGAAACAGATAATCCTGGCAAACCCCATCATACTTCATGCCAGTGATTATATCCTCGAACTGATCAATGTGATCCATAGGCTGCTCCGATGGGTGACCATGGAAAGCATTATGTCTCATCAGCGAGTAGTAGATGGTTTTGATCTCAAAATCGTTCATCTCAAAACCAGGAGGTACAAGAGCTGACCGGTTAGCATAAAACTCATCCGGTCTATTGTAGTCAGCTAATGTCCTCTCATGAACAACCATCTGTCAACCTCGGGCCTGTCCTTGGCCTTGCGCCTGCGGCTGTGGTTCAGGTTCCTCAATATCCGGGATTACATGTCCCTCAGCATCAATCCTCTGCCCAGCAGCATTGTGCGGATTGTTATCTCGGTCCCTCAGGATACCGTTAGCATCTTGTATCAGGATCAAACGTTCATGTACCATCCTTGCTCTTCTTTCTCTTCTGTTAGTCCTCTCTAGTCGTCCATGTTCTTCAAGTACGAGATTAACGAGGTTCAAGTTCTGATTACTTCTAGTTTCACGCGTCTGCATAAACTGTCTGTAATCGTCAAGCAACGATCGATGCTATCAGTGCAACGATCGATTCAATCTCAGAATCGCCTAGTGACGATCGACACAACAGGTGCAACGATCGACGCTATGCGAAATCGGTACCTGCGACATAGAGAAAACGGAGAAAAATTAGTAACTAAAAAAAAAAAAAAAATCCTCGTCTAAACCCTAGGTTCGAATCTATCGAGGACTCAACGGAGTCCAAGGCAACGGCGCCAAAAACTTGATAGGGGTCTAGTTTTAATCCTATTCTACTGCAAGTACACAGTTATGTGATTGTAGTATATAGGGTATCGAAATCCACAGAGACTCCGGTCAACGATAGATTGAGAACAGTAGAGAGTAAACTAAGATGAAAGCAATGTGAAGTAACTAAAAAGCAATGCGAGAAAGTATATAAGTAGCAAGATTATCGGTTGTGAAAGCAGTTAATTAAGGGCGCTAAGTCTAGGGCGTTCTCAGGAAATCAGACAAGCAGAAAAATCATTCAGTCAGGATCTAATTAAGCACAGTTCTAGAACTCAAATCACGGATATAGAATTAACCAATTGTCGTTGCGAGAATTCTCTAAGTCTAAGTGCAGCAATCCAAATTCCTTTGCAATTACTAACAGATTAAACCAGCATTAATTCCAAGTTCGATATGTTCACAATTAAACTAAACCAAATTCCTTTGCGAGTAATTTAATTGCTCAACCTAAATAGTTCAGATTCTAAACCACACTTTCGTGTCGTATTTAGCAACCTAAGATCTAGATTCTAATTGATCAGGTTAGAACTAGCTTTAAACGCAATTTAGATCAAAGAACAGACAAAGTTATGAATCCTTAATTGAATTAAACAAGTCTAGCAAATCATGAAATCCTTAATGAGAAACCCTAAACCTAACTATGAATCTACTCAGACATAGAAGATGTAAACATAATCAATCTAAAACAGACTTATATCATGGCATAAAACCAGTAAAAACCATGATATATCAGTCTTGCAAGGGAAGAAATGCTAAACTACAAAATGTTCTCACTCATAAATAAGCTCGGTCAATTAGAAAGAAAAAACTAATTAAATAATCAAAGAAAAAAACAAAAAGGTAGAATGTTTCAAAAATTAGGGATAAAGAACAAAACAATATTCGATTTATATTAAAAGTGTGGTTAGAATGTGAAACTACATTTTTATTTATTTATAATAAAAAATCAAGAAAATATGTATAAATAAATTTATTTAAAATTATTGTAAATTTTAAAATATTTGTCAAAATGTATTCCACACTTTTTAACTATTTAAATATATATTTTCTAGACAATTTATTTGCCATCATTGAAGCATTGTTCTGTACCATTTATTCTATACTAAAAACAATTATTCTTTCTCATTTGGTGTAAAAAGTTTAAGAAAAATACTTTTACATTATGTTTGGATAATTTGTTTTTCTAATTGCAAGGAAAACAATAGGAAACATGGGAACACATAGGAGAAGGAAATGTCTTTCGTTTAGTGTAACAAGTGACGTCAAAAACATTAAAGAGCTCAGAAACAAATCGCCAATTGAATCTTGAGATATGTCATCATTTTTGTTTCGCTAATTCCTCTCATATATAACTGAGGAAAAAAAATTTTAATCTTTTTTTGACAAATTTAGTTTTTTCTAGCATAATTTTTGGAATTGTTTCAACAATTTTGTTTTGTAAATAGATTTGTAGAAGAATACCAAATTCCTCCAATTTTGTTCCGCTAATTGTACAGCCATTTGCACCTGTAATGTTACAGATTTTTAGGAAAATTATAGATTAAAGTGGATAACATTTTCTCATCAGTCCATTTTTATTTTGGCTGCCTTAAAAAAAAGTAATCAATGTTCAACAACAAAAGCTACCCGAGAAAAGGCTCAGAGGTGATTGAATCAATGACAAAGTCATCCAAGCTAGTTGCCATTCAAAAGAGATCATATGATTTTACTTAAGCATTTAAAAAACTATGACATCAACTCCAAACACTAATTATTTCATAACATGTCGTTTTATATTGTGGTCTCGACCAAAGAATATATATATAATAAGAGCTTTCAGTGGTAGATAGAGTCCACCTATATTATTTGATTATATAAATTGTATACATAGATAAAATTAAAAAAATTAAAATCAACGAATCTTACAATGTGGATAAAATGTTCATAACCAGTAATCACTATAAGACCACTTCTCCATTATTGGCAAATAATTAAAAAGAGTCTACTTAACTTCTCCTTGGTATGGTGTGTCGATATTGTTTTACAATATTCAACATTTGGGGATATTAACATTACACGCGTTCTTAAGCTTAGTGCTATACGTAGCTACGTCTAATTTATGGAGTTTAATTACATCACACAGACATGCTTGATGCTTTAACAGTTTTGGACAGCAATTATCTTCACCCCCGCTCCATTAAAATTGCCGTTAACACATTGCTCAATTGAAGCTGAAAGACATGGGCTCTTGGAAACATTAGCTTTTGTAGGAGGAGGGAACGATGCAAAGAGTATGACAAATGATATAAGCAACAACAATGGTACGCTCTTCATGTTTAGATGTTTTGTTTAGATTTTATATTTTGTAAAAAAATTGTGTTGGATTTCTATTGTTTTCTTGAAAAAAAAATGAGAATATGTTTAGGTATTTATTGGATAACCAAGGGTTTGCATCGTATGGTAATGCCTAAAGTAAGGCGTTTTACCTTGCTAATCAACATGAGCATTGTCAAAAACTATTCAAATATAGCCTAACTGTTAAAGCTAAATTTGTTTGGTTTTGACTCAGTCTCAGACGTTTAATGTTAAGTACGTCTTGCAAGGGAAGAAATGCTGAACTACAAAATGTTCTCACTCATAAATAAGCTCGGTCAATTAGAAAAAAAAACTAATTAAATAATCAAAGAAAAAAAAACAAAAAGGTAGTATGTTTCAAAAATTAGGGATAAAGAACAAAACAATATTCGATTTATATTAAAAGTTTGGTTAGAATGTGAAACTACATTTTTATTTATTTATAATAAAAAATCTAGAAAATATGTATAAATTTATTTAAAATTATTGTACTTTTTAAAATATTTGTAAAAATGTATTCCACACTTTTTAACTATTTAAATATATAGTTTCTAGACAATTTATTTTTCATCGTTGAAGCATTGTTCCGTACCATTTATTCTATACGAAGCACAATTATTCTGCCTTGTTTGGTGTAAAAAATTTAAAAAAAATACTTTTAAATAATTTTTGGATAATTTGTTTTTCTAATAGCAAGGAAAACAATAGGAAATATGAGAACACATAGGAGAGAGAAATGTCTTTCGTTTGGTGTAACAAGTGACGTCAAAAACATTAAAGAGCTCAGAAACAAATCGCCAATTGAATCTTGAGATATGTCATCATTTTTGTTTCGCTAATTCCTCTCATATATAACTGAGGAAAAAAAATTTTAATCTTTTTTTGACAAATTTAGTTTTTTCCAGCATAATTTTTGGAATTGTTTCAACAATTTTGTTTTGTAAATAGATTTGTAGAAGAATACCAAATTCCTCCAATTTTGTTCCGCTAATTGTACAGCCATTTGCACCTGTAATGTTACAGATTTTTAGGAAAATTATAGATTAAAGTGGATAACATTTTCTCATCAGTCCATTTTTATTTTGGCTGCCTTAAAAAAAAGTAATCAATGTTCAACAACAAAAGCTACCCGAGAAAAGGCTCAGAGGTGATTGAATCAATGACAAAGTCATCCAAGCTAGTTGCCATTCAAAAGAGATCATATGATTTTACTTAAGCATTTAAAAAACTATGACATCAACTCCAAACACTAATTATTTCATAACATGTCGTTTTATATTGTGGTCTCGACCAAAGAATATATATATAATAAGAGCTTTCAGTGGTAGATAGAGTCCAACTATATTATTTGGTTATATAAATTGTATACATAGATAAAATTAAAAAATTAAAATCAACGAATCTTACAATGTGGATAAAATGTTCATAACCAGTAATCACTATAAGACCACTTCTCCATTATTGGCAAATACTTAAAAAGAGTCTACTTAACTTCTCCTTGGTATGGTGTGTCGATATTGTTTTACAATATTCAACATTTGGGGATATTAACATTACAAGCGTTCTTAGGCTTAGTGCTATACGTAGCTACGTCTAATTTATGGAGTTTAATTACATTACACAGACATGCTTGATGCTTTAACAGTTTTGGACAGCAATTATCTTCACCCCCGCTCCATTACAATTGCCGTTAACGCATTGCTGAATTGAATCTGAAAGACATGAGCTCTTGAAAACATTAGCTTTTATAGGAGGAGGGAACGATGCAAAGAGTATGGCAAATGAGATAAGCAACAACATTGGTACGCTCTTCTTGTTTAGATATTTTGTTTAGATATAATCTTTTCACTACAAGAAATTTGAGTATATATCGCATTAGACTATAGCGTTTTAACATTTTCTGTTATAGTAAGTACCAACCTTTTTTATTATAGCGCTTGCAAAAGAATAAACGCTATGTATAGGTTGTCATAATTTTTACTTTGGTTACGCTTTTGGGTAACTTTGAATACATAGCACTTTTATCCTTGTAAACGCTATGCATTCTGTTGGCGGAGAAAACTAAAAATTGCCCGCTACTTAGATAAATTTTGGCTCTCTTTTTTCACTTTGGCCTCGGTTTCCCACAAAAAAAAATGTCTTCATCTCTCTCTTGTAATCTGAAAGCGAAACACAATTCACCTTCAATATTGAGTTAAAGGAAGTTCATTTTTTCCACAGATTCTCGTTTTGCTATGTTTTCGACTTAGGGTTAACATTGATGTCGGATTTATCTTTCGTTTACACAGGATTCGAGCTGAGCCGGTGCTAGATTTTTATGCAAAGGTAAGAGATTTTTAATGATTTCGATTTGCTGTGGTTTCGCGTTAGGCTTCCGAATCCCAGACTAATATCTTTCAATTTTATTTAGGGTTTTGAAGATCTAGAAAAGGTATGAGACTTTACATCGATTTCTAATTTCAATTCAGTTTTATAGCTACAATTCTTAGCTAACCCGATTTCGTTTACCCGCTTTCATCTTCAAGTTTCGTAATTATTCGATCTATTTCCAGATTTCTCGTATACTTTTTAATTATTGTTTCGTGAATCTTAATAATCGCCTCCTCTGTTTTTGTGATTCAATCGAATCTGTTGAGATATTTCTCTTTACATAATTTTTTGTTGTTGATGCTGTTTAATTCAAAATTATATGTGAAGCTGGGTCCAACTTTATATCGTATTATGTTCCAAAAAACAACAACAAAAAGAATTTGTTTTGTACGGACTAAATAGAAAGATGTACAGATTTGCTCTTGCCATTATTTTGTCAATTCTTATCAACGATTTTACTTGCTATTTGCAGATATTCATCAACAAAATCTAAGAGTTTCTATTTGAGTGTTTCTCTCCATCTAGAAAAGATGGGATTGACCTGGTGAAGGAGTCGTTTTTACGGTCTTCCTATTGCACCTTTCTTCAAAGACTTGGCATGAAGCTTCATGTGTAAGCCCACAATAGTATTCTTTTTTCATTTCGTGGGAAGTAGTAATGTTCGTTTTCTGGTTGTTTGCTTCATAAATATGCTTTTATACTTCTTCTTTTCTTCTGATATGATATTTCTTGGTACTTTTTTCAGCGAAAGAGGGTGCGTAATGCGTGACAGTGGCTAGCCTAACTGTTGAAATTTGTCGTAGGGGCCACTGTGGGAGGTGGTCTGGAGGTTCTGGAACAATAAACTGCTCCATTTTTGTCTAAATAGTTATCCCATGAAAGGAGGATTATGTAATAGTAGTCAATATTTGGTGTCCTTGCATCATAAATTGGCTCACTTCTTATCGGCAATGGGAGGCTTGCATCTGTCATGATTTTGCTTTTGGAGATCTTCACCTGTTTATACATGCCCTTCTGATATATGTCTATGTATTTGTAATTATGTGCTTGGGTTATCAAAACCCTCAGCTGTTCCTACCTTTACCAACTGATGTTCTTAGTTTTCTGAGCGAGTGCACGTCTCTCTCCAGCCCACTATTTTTGAATCATCTATCATAGGTACTGGTGTGTTTTCGTTCTTTGCATTAATCACGTATGTCGGAAAGTTTACATGCTGGTTTCGGTGAAAGCTAGCTCTTAGTTGCTGAAGATTTTATAATATTGAGCTTGTTGGTGATATGATTTTGGTGCTATTGAAGGTTTCTGACTATCTCATTTCTTCAGGTCCCAGGTTACAATAGGATGTGCCACACTGATGTGCCACCGGTTTTACATGCGCCAATCTCATGCAAAAAATGACTGGCAGGTAAGAATACTTTAGTATTCATATGGTTCATCAATTGCATTCAATATTCTGTAACGTAGAAATTGATTGTTCAATCAAGAAATGGGAAATGAGCAACATAATGTTGATGTAAACAACTCAGTATAAAGTGTTATATGATTGATGCTAAATTTTTTCCTTGTCCAATTCTCGCTTGGTGTAAAGAAGAAATGCATCCTCTTAGATTGCACAGGAACATGAGTGAAAGTTGCAGAAGGTAGAGTGTGTTCTACAGACCCGGCACATGTATTGCATTTCGCTCAATTGGGTCCTGATGCTACATCGGTTTGGGTAGAAGTTCCTAAGATAAGAGATGCACCTGTTTGGAGACCAAATTCTGAAGTTGAGATCATTGCTGATGCTGTTGGTATTAGGATTGCTTGGCCGAATGACAAGCTAGTTTTAATATAAACATTTTGTCTTATGTTGTTTAAGTATGAACTTGTAAAATGTTTAATCGTTTGTGTGTGAAACTTGACGTAAACGGTGTTTTGTTGTAATATATTATGTGCCTAATGTGATGAACAATGTTTCGCTTTATATTCTTGATTTTGTTGGATTTTCAGTAGTAAAAGCAAGTATCATTTTTTAGCAAAATCAGCTCACAAAAAAAGAAACAGAAATCACAGCGGTTGAAAATAAAATTCTATAACAAATAGGAAACATGGGAACACATAGGAGAAGGAAATGTCTTTCGTTTGGTGTAACAAGTGACGTCAAAAACATTAAAGAGCTCAAAAACAAATCGCCAATTGAATCTTGAGATATGTCAATATTTTTGTTTCGCTAATTCCTCTCATATATAACTGAGGAACAAAAATTTTAATCTTTTTTTGACAAATTTAGTTTTTTCCAGCATAATTTTTTGAATTGTTTCAGCAATTTTTTTTTGTAAATAGATTTGTAGAAGAATACCAAATTCCTCCAATTTTGTTCCGCTAATTGTACAGCCATTTGCACCTATAATTTTACAGATTTTTAGGAAAATTATAGATTAAATTGGATAACATTTTCTCATCAGTCCATTCTTGTTTTGGCCGCCATAAAAAAAAGTAATCAATGTTCAACAACAAAGGCTACCCGAGAAAAGGCTCAGAGGTGATGGAATCAATGACAAAGTCATCCAAGCTAATTGCCATTCAAAAGAGATCATATGATTTTACTTAAGCATTTAAAAAACCATGGCATCAACTCCAAACACTAATTATTTCATAACATGTCGTTTTATATTGTGGTCTCGACCAAAGCAATATATATAATAGGAGCTTTCAGTTGTAGATAGAGTCCACCTATATTATTTGATTATATAAATTAGTATACATAGATAACATAAAAAATGAAATCAATGTATCTTACAATGTGGATAAAATGTTCCTAACCAGTAATCACTATAATGCCACTTCTCCATTATTGGCAAATACTTAAAAAGAGTCTACTTAACTTCTCCTTGGTATGGTGTGTCGATATTGTTTTACAATATTCAACATTTGGGGATATTAACATTACAAGCGTTCTTAAGCTTAGTGCTATACGTAGCTACGTCTAATTTATGGAGTTTAATTACATCACACAGACATGCTTGATGCTTTAACAGTTTTGGACAGCAATTATCTTCACCCCCGCTCCATTACAATTGACGTTAACGCATTGCTGAATTGAAGCTGAAAGACATGGGCTCTTGGAAACATTAGCTTTTGAAGGAGGAGGAAACGATGCAAAGAGTATGGCAAATGAGGTAAGCAACAACAATGGTACGCTCTTCATGTTTAGATATTTTGTTTAGATATAATCTTTTGTAAAAAAGATATGTTGGATTTCTATTGTTTTCTTGAAAAAAAAATGAGAATATGTTAAGGTATTTATTAGATAACCAAGGGTTTGCATCGTATGGTAATGCCTAAAGTAAGGCGTTTTACCTTGCTAATCAACATGAGCATTGTCAAAAACTATTCAAATATAGCCTAACTGTTAAAGCTAAATTTGCTTGGTTTTGACTCAGTCTCAGACGTTTAATGTTAAGTACGTCTTGCAAGGGAAGAAATGCTGAACTACAAAATGTTCTCACTCATAAATAAGCTCGGTCAATTAGAAAAAAAAAACTAATTAAATAATCAAAGAAAAAAAAAACAAAAAGGTAGTATGTTTCAAAAATTAGGGATAAAGAACAAAACAATATTCGATTTATATTAAAAGTTTGGTTAGAATGTGAAACTACATTTTTATTTATTTATAATAAAAAATCTAGAAAATATGTATAAATATATAAATTTATTTAAAATTATTGTACTTTTTAAAATATTTGTAAAAATGTATTCCACACTTTTTAACTATTTAAATATATAGTTTCTAGACAATTTATTTTTCATCGTTGAAGCATTGTTCCGTACCATTTATTCTATACGAAGCACAATTATTCTGCCTTGTTTGGTGTAAAAATTTTTTTAAAAAAATACTTTTAAATAATTTTTGGATAATTTGTTTTCCTAATAGCAAGGAAAACAATAGGAAATATGAGAACACATAGGAGAGAGAAATGTCTTTCGTTTGGTGTAACAAGTGACGTCAAAAACATTAAAGAGCTTAGAAACTAATCGCCAATTGAATCTTGAGATATGTCAATATTTTTGTTTCGCTGATTCCTCTCATATATAACTGAGGAACAAAAAATTTTATTTTTTAACAAATTTAGTTTTTTCCAGCATAATTTTTGGAATTGTTTCGGCAATTTTGTTTTGTAAATAGATTTGTAGAAGAATACCAAATTCCTCCAATTTTGTTCCGCTAATTGTACAGCCATTTGCACCTATAATTTTATAGATTTTTAGGAAAATTATAGATTAAATTGGATAACATTTTTTCATCAATCCATTCTTGTTTTGGCCGCCATAAAAAAAAGTAATCAATGTTCAACAACAAAGGCTACCCGAGAAAAGGCTCAGAGGTGATGGAATCAATGAAAAAGTCATCCAAGCTAATTGCCATTCAAAAGAGATCATATGATTTTACTTAAACATTTAAAAACCATGGCATCAACTCCAAACACTAATTATTTCATAACATGTCGTTTTATATTGTGGTCTCGACCAAAGAATATATATATAATAAGAGCTTTCAGTGGTAGATAGAGTCCACCTATATTATTTGATTATATAAATTGTATACATAGATAAAATTAAAAAATTAAAATAAACGAATCTTACAATGTGGATAAAATGTTCATAACCAGTAATCACTATAAGACAACTTCTCCATTATTGGCAAATACTTAAAAAGAGTCTACTTAACTTCTCCTTGGTATGGTGTGTCGATATTGTTTTACAATATTCAACATTTGGGGATATTAACATTACAAGCGTTCTTAAGCTTAGTGCTATACGTAGCTACGTCTAATTTATGGAGTTTAATTACATCACACAGACATGCTTGATGCTTTAACAATTTTGGACAGCAATTATACTTCACCCCCGCTCCATTAAAATTGCCGTTAACACATTGCTCAATTGAAGCTGAAAGACATGGGCTCTTGGAAACATTAGCTTTTGTAGGAGGAGGGAACGATGCAAAGAGTATGACAAATGATATAAGGACCAACAATGGTACGCTCTTCATGTTTAGATGTTTCTTTTAGATTTTATATTTTGTAAAAAAATTGTGTTGGATTTCTATTGTTTTCTTGAAAAAAAAATGAGAATATGTTTAGGTATTTATTGGATAACCAAGGGTTTGCATCGTATGGTAATGCCTAAAGTAAGGCGTTTTACCTTGCTAATCAACATGAGCATTGTCAAAAACTATTCAAATATAGCCTAACTGTTAAAGCTAAATTTGCTTGGTTTTGACTCAGTCTCAGACGTTTAATGTTAAGTACGTCTTGCAAGGGAAGAAATGCTGAACTACAAAATGTTCTCACTCATAAATAAGCTCGATCAATTAGAAAAAAAAAAACTAATTAAATAATCAAAGAAAAAAAAAAACAAAAAGGTAGTATGTTTCAAAAATTAGGGATAAAGAACAAAACAATATTCGATTTATATTAAAAGTTTGGTTACAATGGGAAACTACATTTTTATTTATTTATAATAAAAAATCTAGAAAATATGTATAAATTTATTTAAAATTATTGTACTTTTAAAAATATTTGTAAAAATGTATTCCACACTTTTTAACTATTTAAATATATAGTTTCTAGACAATTTATTTTTCATCGTTGAAGCATTGTTCCGTACCATTTATTCTATACGAAGCACAATTATTCTGCCTTGTTTGGTGTAAAAAATTTAAAAAAAATACTTTTAAATAATTTTTGGATAATTTGTTTTTCTAATAGCAAGGAAAACAATAGGAAATATGAGAACACATAGGAGAGAGAAATGTCTTTCGTTTGGTGTAACAAGTGACGTCAAAAACATTAAAGAGCTTAGAAACTAATCGCCAATTGAATCTTGAGATATGTCAATATTTTTGTTTCGCTGATTCCTCTCATATATAACTGAGGAACAAAAATTTTTATTTTTTAACAAATTTAGTTTTTTCCAGCATAATTTTTGGAATTGTTTCGGCAATTTTGTTTTGTAAATAGATTTGTAGAAGAATACCAAATTCCTCCAATTTTGTTCCGCTAATTGTACAGCCATTTGCACCTATAATTTTATAGATTTTTAGGAAAATTATAGATTAAATTGGATAACATTTTTTTCATCAATCCATTCTTGTTTTGGCCGCCATAAAAAAAAGTAATCAATGTTCAACAACAAAGGCTACCCGAGAAAAGGCTCAGAGGTGATGGAATCAATGAAAAAGTCATCCAAGCTAATTGCCATTCAAAAGAGATCATATGATTTTACTTAAACATTTAAAAACCATGGCATCAACTCCAAACACTAATTATTTCATAACATGTCGTTTTATATTGTGGTCTCGACCAAAGAATATATATATAATAAGAGCTTTCAGTGGTAGATAGAATCCACCTATATCATTTGATTATATAAATTGTATACATAGATAAAATTAAAAAATTAAAATAAACGAATCTTACAATGTGGATAAAATGTTCATAACCAGTAATCACTATAAGACAACTTTTCCATTATTGGCAAATACTTAAAAAGAGTCTACTTAACTTCTCCTTGGTATGGTGTGTCGATATTGTTTTACAATATTCAACATTTGGGGATATTAACATTACAAGCGTTCTTAAGCTTAGTGCTATACGTAGCTACGTCTAATTTATGGAGTTTAATTACATCACACAGACATGCTTGATGCTTTAACAATTTTGGACAGCAATTATACTTCACCCCCGCTCCATTAAAATTGCCGTTAACACATTGCTCAATTGAAGCTGAAAGACATGGGCTCTTGGAAACATTAGCTTTTGTAGGAGGAGGGAACGATGCAAAGAGTATGACAAATGATATAAGCAACAACAATGGTACGCTCTTCATGTTTAGATGTTTTGTTTAGATTTTATATTTTGTAAAAAAATTGTGTTGGATTTCTATTGTTTTCTTGAAAAAAAAATGAGAATATGTTTAGGTATTTATTGGATAACCAAGGGTTTGCATCGTATGGTAATGCCTAAAGTAAGGCGTTTTACCTTGCTAATCAACATGAGCATTGTCAAAAACTATTCAAATATAGCCTAACTGTTAAAGCTAAATTTGCTTGGTTTTGACTCAGTCTCAGACGTTTAATGTTAAGTACGTCTTGCAAGGGAAGAAATGCTGAACTACAAAATGTTCTCACTCATAAATAAGCTCGGTCAATTAGAAAAAAAAACTAATTAAATAATCAAAAAAAAAAACAAAAAGGTAGTATGTTTCAAAAATTAGGGATAAAGAACAAAACAATATTCGATTTATATTAAAAGTTTGGTTAGAATGTGAAACTACATTTTTATTTATTTATAATAAAAAATCTAGAAAATATGTATAAATTTATTTAAAATTATTGTACTTTTTAAAATATTTGTAAAAATGTATTCCACACTTTTTAACTATTTAAATATATAGTTTCTAGACAATTTATTTTTCATCGTTGAAGCATTGTTCCGTACCATTTATTCTATACGAAGCACAATTATTCTGCCTTGTTTGGTGTAAAAAATTTAAAAAAAATACTTTTAAATAATTTTTGGATAATTTGTTTTTCTAATAGCAAGGAAAACAATAGGAAATATGAGAACACATAGGAGAGAGAAATGTCTTTCGTTTGGTGTAACAAGTGACGTCAAAAACATTAAAGAGCTTAGAAACTAATCGCCAATTGAATCTTGAGATATGTCAATATTTTTGTTTCGCTAATTCCTCTCATATATAACTGAGGAACAAAAATTTTAATCTTTTTTAACAAATTTAGTTTTTTCCAGCATAATTTTTGGAATTGTTTCGGCAATTTTGTTTTGTAAATAGATTTGTAGAAGAATACCAAATTCCTCCAATTTTGTTCTGCTAAGTGTACAGCCATTTGCACCTATAATTTTATAGATTTTTAGGAAAATTATAGATTAAATTGGATAACATTTTTTCATCAATCCATTCTTGTTTTGGCCGCCATAAAAAAAAGTAATCAATGTTCAACAACAAAGGCTACCCGAGAAAAGGCTCAGAGGTGATGGAATCAATGACAAAGTCATCCAAGCTAATTGCCATTCAAAAGAGATCATATGATTTTACTTAAACATTTAAAAACCATGGCATCAACTCCAAACACTAATTATTTCATAACATGTCGTTTTATATTGTGGTCTCGACCAAAGAATATATATATAATAAGAGCTTTCAGTGGTAGATAGAGTCCACCTATATTATTTGTTTATATAAATTGTATACATAGATAAAATTAAAAAATTAAAATAAACGAATCTTACAATGTGGATAAAATGTTCATAACCAGTAATCACTATAAGACAACTTCTCCATTATTGGCAAATACTTAAAAAGAGTCTACTTAACTTCTCCTTGGTATGGTGTGTCGATATTGTTTTACAATATTCAACATTTGGGGATATTAACATTACAAGCGTTCTTAAGCTTAGTGCTATACGTAGCTACGTCTAATTTATGGAGTTTAATTACATCACACAGACATGCTTGATGCTTTAACAGTTTTGGACAGCAATTATACTTCACCCCCGCTCCATTAAAATTGCCGTTAACACATTGCTCAATTGAAGCTGAAAGACATGGGCTCTTGGAAACATTAGCTTTTGTAGGAGGAGGGAACGATGCAAAGAGTATGACAAATGATATAAGCAACAACAATGGTACGCTCTTCATGTTTAGATGTTTTGTTTAGATTTTATCTTTTGTAAAAAAATTGTGTTGGATTTCTATTGTTTTCTTGAAAAAAAAAAAGAGAATATGTTTAGGTATTTATTGGATAACCAAGAGTTTGCATCGTATGGTAATGCCTAAAGTAAGGCGTTTTACCTTGCTAATCAACATGAGCATTGTCAAAAACTATTCAAATATAGCCTAACTGTTAAAGCTAAATTTGTTTGGTTTTGACTCAGTCTCAGACGTTTAATGTTAAGTACGTCTTGCAAGGATAGAAATGCTGAACTACAAAATGTTCTCACTCATAAATAAGCTCGGTTAATTAGAAAAAAAAACTAATTAAATAATCAAAGAAAAAAAACAAAAAGGTAGTATGTTTAAAAAATTAGGGATAAAGAACAAAACAATATTTGATTTATATTAAAAGTTTTGTTAGAATGTGAAACTACATTTTTATTTATTTATAATAAAAAATCTAGAAAATATGTATAAATATATAAATTTATTTAAATTTATTGTACTTTTTAAAATATTTGTAAAAATGTATTCCACACTTTTTAACTATTTAAATATATTTGTAGACAATTTATTTTTCATCGTTGAAGCATTGTTCCGTACCATTTATTCTATACGAAACACAATTATTCTGCCTTGTTTGGTGTAAAAAATTTAAAAAAAAATACTTTTAAATAATTTTTGGATAATTTGTTTTTCTATTAGCAAGGAAAACAATAGGAAATATGGGAACACATAGGAGAAAGAAATGTCTTTCGTTTGGTGTAACAAGTGACGTCAAAAACATTAAAGAGTTCAGAAACTAATCGCCAATTGAATCATGAGATATGTCAATATTTTTGTTTCGCTAATTCCTCTCATATATAATTGAGGAACAAAAATTTTAATCTTTTTTAACAAATTTAGTTTTTTCAGCATAATTTTTTGAATTGTTTCGTCAATTTTGTTTTGTAAATAGATTTGTAGAAGAATACCAAATTCCTCCAATTTTGTTCCGCTAATTGTACAGCCATTTGCACCTATAATTTTTAAGATTTTTAGGAAAATTATAGATTAAATTGGATAACATTTTCTAATCAGTCCATTCTTGTTTTGGCTGTCAAAAAAAAAAAGTAATCAATGTTCAACAACAAAGGCTACCCGAGAAAAGGCTCAGAGGTGATGGAATCAATGACAAAGTCATCCAAGCTAATTGCCATTCAAAAGAGATCATATGATTTTACTTAAGGATTTAAAAAACCATGGCATCAACTCCAAACACTAATTATTTCATAACATGTCGTTTTATATTGTGGTCTCGACCAAAGAATATATATATAATAAGAGCTTTCAGTGGTAGATAGAGTCCACCTATATTATTTGATTATATAAATTGTATACATAGATAAAATTAAAAAATCAAAATAAATGAATCTTAGAATGTGGATAAAATGTTCATAACTAGTAATCACTATAAGACCACTTCTCCATTATTGGCAAATACTTAAAAAGAGTCTACTTAACTTCTCCTTGGTATGGTGTGTCGATATTGTTTTACAATATTCAACATTTGGGGATATTAACATTACAAGCGTTCTTAAGCTTAGTGCTATACGTAGCTACGTCTAATTTATGGAGTTTAATTACATCACACAGACATGCTTGATGCTTTAACAGTTTTGGACAGCAATTATACTTCACCCCCGCTCCATTAAAATTGCCGTTAACGCATTGCTCAATTGAAGCTGAAAGACATGGGCTCTTGGAAACATTAGCTTTTGTAGGAGGAGGGAACGATGCAAAGAGTATGACAAATGAGATAAGCAACAACAATGGTACGCTCTTCATGTTTAGATGTTTTGTTTAGATTTTATCTTTTGTAGAAAAATTGTGTTGGATTTCTATTGTTTTCTTGAAAACAAAAATGAGAATATGTTTAGGTATTTATTGGATAACCCTGGGTTTGCATCGTATGGTAATGCCTAAAGTAAGGCGTTTTACCTTGCTAATCAACATGAGCATTGTCAAAAACTATTCAAATATATCCTAACTGTTAAAGCTAAATTTGCTTGGTTTTGACTCAGTCTCAGACGTTTAATGTTAAGTACGTCTTGCAAGGGAAGAAATGCTGAACTACAAAATGTTCTCACTCATAAATAAGCTCGGTCAATTAGAAAAAAAACTAATTAAATAATCAAAGAAAAAAACAAAAAGGTAGTATGTTTCAAAAATTAGGGGTAAAGAACAAAACAATATTCGATTTATATTAAAAGTTTGGGTAGAATGTGAAACTACATTTTTATTTATTTATAATAAAAAATCTAGAAAATATGTATAAATTTATTTAAAATTATTGTACTTCTTAAAATATTTGTAAAAATGTATTCCACACTTTTTAACTATTTAAATATATAGTTTCTAGACCATTTATTTTTCATCGTTGAAGCACTGTTCCGTACCATTTATTAGATATGAAACACAATTATTCTGCCGTGTTTGGTGTAAACAATTTAAGAAAAAATACTTTTAAATAATTTTTGGATAATTTGTTTTTCTAATAGCAAGGAAAACAATAGGAAATATGGGAACACATAGGAGAAAGAAATGTCTTTCGTTTGGTGTAACAAGTGACGTCAAAAACATTAAAGAGCTCAGAAACTAATCGCCAATTGAATCTTGAGATATGTCAATATTTTTGTTTCGCTAATTCCTCTCATATATAACTGAGGAACAAAAATTTAATCTTTTTTAACAAATTTAGTTTTTTCCAACATAATTTTTGGAATTGTTTCGGCAATTTTGTTTTGTAAATAGATTTGTAGAAGAATACCAAATTCCTCCAATTTTGTTCCGCTAATTGTACAGCCATTTGCACCTATAATTTTACAGATTTTTAGGAAAATTATAGATTAAATTGGATAACATTTTCTCATCAGTCCATTCTTGTTTTGGCCGCCATAAAAAAAAAAGTAATCAATGTTCAACAACAAAGGCTACCCGAGAAAAGGCTCAGAGGTGATGGAATAAATGACAAAGTCATCCAAGCTAATTGCCATTCAAAAGAGATCATATGATTTTACTTAAGCATTTAAAAAAACCAAGACATCAACTCCAAACACTAATTATTTCATAACATGTCGTTTTATATTGTGGTCTCGACCAAAGAATATATATATATAATAAGAGCTTTCAGTGGTAGATAGAGTCCACCTATATTATTTGATTATATAAATTGTATACATAGATAAAATTAAAAAATTAAAATAAACGAATCATACAATGTGGATAAAATGTTCATAACCAGTAATCACTATAAGACAACTTCTCCATTATTGGCAAATACTTAAAAAGAGTCTACTTAACTTCTCATTGGTATGGTGTGTCGATATTGTTTTACAATATTCAACATTTGGGGATATTAACATTACAAGCGTTCTTAAGCTTAGTGCTATACGTAGCTACGTCTAATTTATGGAGTTTAATTACATCACACAGACATGCTTGATGCTTTAACAGTTTTGGACAGCAATTATACTTCACCCCCGCTCCATTAAAATTGCCGTTAACGCATTGCTCAATTGAAGCTGAAAGACATGGGCTCTTGGAAACATTAGCTTTTGTAGGAGGAGGGAACGATGCAAAGAGTATGACAAATGAGATAAGCAACAACAATGGTACGCTCTTCATGTTTAGATGTTTTGTTTAGATTTTATCTTTTGTTGAAAAATTGTGTTGGATTTCTATTGTTTTCTTGAAAACAAAAATGAGAATATGTTTAGGTATTTATTGGATAACCAAGGGTTTGCATCGTATGGTAATGCCTAAAGTAAGGCGTTTTACCTTGCTAATCAACATGAGCATTGTGAAAAACTATTCAAATATAACCTAAATGTTAAAGCTAAATTTGCTTGGTTTTGACTCAGTCTCAGACGTTTAATGTTAAGTATGTCTTGCAAGGGAAGAAATGCTGAAGTACAAAATGTTTTCACTCATAAATAAGCTCGGTCAATTAGAAAGAAAAAAACTAATTAAATAATGAAAGAAAAAAAACAAAAAGGTAGTATGTTTCAAAAATTAGGGATAAAGAACAAAACAATATTCAATTTATATTAAAAGTTTGGTTAGAATGTGAAACTACATTTTTATTTATTTATAATAAAAAATTTAGAAAATATGTATAAATATATAAATTTATTTAAAATTATTGTACTTTTAAAAATATTTGTAAAAATGTATTCCACACTTTTTAACTATTTAAATATATAGTTTGTAGACAATTTATTTTTCATCGTTGAAGCATTGTTCCGTACCATTTATTCTATACGAAACACAATTATTATGCCTTGTTTGGTGTAAAAAATTTAAGAAAAATACTTTTAAATAATTTTTGGTTAATTTGTTTTTCTAATAGCAAGGAAAACAATAGGAAATATGGGAACACATAGGAGAAAGAAATGTCTTTCGTTTGGTGTAACAAGTGACGTCAAAAACATTAAAGAGCTCAGAAACTAATCGCCAATTGAATCTTGAGATATGTCAATATTTTTGTTTCGCTAACTCCTCTCATATATAACTGAGGAACAAAAATTTTAATCTTTTTTAACAAATTTAGTTTTTTCAGCATAATTTTTGGAATTGTTTCGTCAATTTTGTTTTGTAAATAGATTTGTAGAAGAATACCAAATTCCTCCAATTTTGTTCCGCTAATTGTACTGCCATTTGCACCTATAATTTTTAAGATTTTTAGGAAAATTATAGATTAAATTGGATAATATTTTCTCATCAGTCCATTCTTGTTTTGGCTGCCATAAAAAAAAAAGTAATCAATGTTCAACAACAAAGGCTACCCGAGAAAAGGCTCAGAGGTGATAGAATCAATGACAAAGTCATCCAAGCTAATTGCCATTCAAAAGAGATCATATGATTTTACTTAAGCATTTAAAAAAACCATGGCATCAACTCCAAACACTAATTATTTCATAACATGTCGTTTTATGTTGTGGTCTCGACCAAAGAATATATATATATAATAAGAGCTTTCAGTGGTAGATAGAGTCCACCTATATTATTTGATTATATAAATTGTATACATAGATAAAATTAAAAAATTAAAATAAACGAATCTTACAATGTGGATAAAATGTTCATAACCAGTAATCAATATAAGACCACTTCTCCATTATTGGCAAATACTTAAAAAGAGTCTACTTAACTTCTCCTTGGTATGGTGTGTCGATATTGTTTTACAATATTCAACATTTGGGGATATTAACATTACAAGCGTTCTTAAGCTTAGTGCTATACGTATCTACGTCTAATTTATGGAGTTTAATTACATCACACAGACATGCTTGATGCTTTAACAGTTTTGGACAGCAATTATACTTCACCCCCGCTCCATTAAAATTGCCGTTAACGCATTGCTCAATTGAAGCTGAAAGACATGGGCTCTTGGAAACATTAGCTTTTGTAGGAGGAGGGAACGATGCAAAGAGTATGACAAATGATATAAGCAACAACAATGGTACGCTCTTCATGTTTAGATGTTTTGTTTAGATTTTATCTTTTGTAGAAAAATTGTGTTGGATTTTTATTGTTTTCTTGAAAACAAAAATGAGAATATGTTTAGGTATTTATTGGATAACCATGGGTTTGCATCGTATGGTAATGCCTAAAGTAAGGCGTTTTACCTTGCTAATCAACATGAGCATTGTCAAAAAACTATTCAAATATAGCCTAACTGTTAAAGCTAAATTTGCTTGGTTTTGACTCAGTCTCAGACGTTTAATGTTAAGTACGTCTTGCAAGGGAAGAAATGCTGAACTACAAAATGTTCTCACTCATAAATAAGCTCGGTCAATTAGAAAAAAAAACTAATTAAATAATCAAAGAAAAAAACAAAAAGGTAGTATGTTTCAAAAACTAGGGGTAAAGAACAAAACAATATTCGATTTATATTAAAAGTTTGGTTAGAATGTGAAACTACATTTTTATTTATTTATAATAAAAAATCTAGAAAATATGTATAAATTTATTTAAAATTATTGTACTTCTTAAAATATTTGTAAAAATGTATTCCACACTTTTTAACTATTTAAATATATAGTTTCTAGACCATTTATTTTTCATCGTTGAAGCATTGTTCCGTACCATTTATTATATATGAAACACAATTATTCTGCCTTGTTTGGTGTAAAACATTTAAGAAAAATACTTTCAAATAAGTTTTGGATAATTTGTTTTTCTAATAGCAAGGAAAACAATAGAAAATATGGGAACACATAGGAGAAAGAAATGTTTTTCGTTTGGTATAACAAGTGACGTCAAAAACATTAAAGAGCTCAGAAACTAAACGCCAATTGAATCTTGAGATATATCAATATTTTTGTTTCGCTATTTCCTCTCATATATAACTGAGGAACAAAAATTTTAATCTTTTTTAACAAATTTAGTTTTTTTCAGCATAATTTTTGGAATTTTTTCGTCAATTTTGTTTTGTAAATAGATTTGTAGAAGAATACCAAATTCCTCCAATTTTGTTCCGCTAATTGTACAGCCATTTGCACCTATAATTTTACAGATTTTTAGGAAAATTATAGATTAAATTGGATAACATTTTCTCATCAGTCCATTCTTGTTTTGGCCGCCATAAAAAAAATGTAATCAATGTTCAACAACAAAGGCTACCCGAGAAAAGGCTCAGAGGTGATGGAATCAATGACAAAGTCATCCAAGCTAATCGCCATTCAAAAGAGATCATATGATTTTACTTAAGAATTTAAAAAAACCATGGCATCAACTCCAAACACTAATTATTTCATAACATGTCTTTTTATATTGTGGTCTCGACCAAAGAATATATATATATATATATATATATATATATATATATATATATATATATATATATATATATATATATAATAAGAGCATTCAGTGGTAGATAGAGTCCACCTATATTATTTGATTATATAAATTGTATACATGGATAAAATTAAAAAATTAAAATAAACGAATCTTACAATGTGGATAAAATGTTCATAACCAGTAATCACTATAAGGCCACTTCTCCATTATTGGCAAATACTTAAAAAGAGTCTACTTAACTTCTCCTTGGTATGGTGTGTCGATATTGTTTTACAATATTCAACATTTGAGGATATTAACATTACAAGCGTTCTTAAGCTTAGTGCTATACGTAGCTACGTCTAATTTATGGAGTTTAATTACATCACACAGACATGCTTGATGCTTTAACAGTTTTGGACAGCAATTATACTTCACCCCCGCTCCATTAAAATTGCCGTTAACGCATTGCTCAATTGAAGCTGAAAGACATGGGCTCTTGGAAACATTAGCTTTTGTAGGAGGAGGGAACGATGCAAAGAGTATGACAAATGAGATAAGCAACAACAATGGTACGCTCTTCATGTTTAGATGTTTTGTTTAGATTTTATCTTTTGTAGAAAAATTGTGTTGGATTTCTATTGTTTTCTTGAAAACAAAAATGAGAATATGTTTAGGTATTTATTGGATAACCATGGGTTTGCATCGTATGGTAATGCCTAAAGTAAGGCGTTTTACCTTGCTAATCAACATGAGCATTGTCAAAAACTATTCAAATATAGCCTAACTGTTAAAGCTAAATTTGCTTGGTTTTGACTCAGTCTCAGACGTTTAATGTTAAGTACGTCTTGCAAGGGAAGAAATGCTGAACTACAAAATGTTCTCACTCATAAATAAGCTCGGTCAATTAGAAAAAAAAACTAATTAAATAATCAAAGAAAAAAACAAAAAGGTAGTATGTTTCAAAAACTAGGGGTAAAGAACAAAACAATATTCGATTTATATTAAAAGTTTGGTTAGAATGTGAAACTACATTTTTATTTATTTATAATAAAAAATCTAGAAAATATGTATAAATATATAAATTTATTTAAAATTATTGTACTTCTTAAAATATTTGTAAAAATGTATTCCACACTGTTTAACTATTTAAATATATAGTTTCTAGACCATTTATTTTTCATCGTTGAAGCATTGTTCCGTACCATTTATTATATATGAAACACAATTATTCTGCCTTGTTTGGTGTAAAACATTTAAGAAAAATACTTTTAAATAAGTTTTGGATAATTTTTTTTTCTAATAGCAAGGAAAACAATAGGAAATATGGGAACACATAGGAGAAAGAAATGTCTTTCGTTTGGTGTAACAAGTGACGTCAAAAACATTAAAGAGCTCAGAAACTAATCGCCAATTGAATCTTGAGATATGTCAATATTTTTGTTTCGCTATTTCCTCTCATATATAACTGAGGAACAAAAATTTTAATCTTTTTTAACAAATTTAGTTTTTTCAGCATAATTTTTGGAATTTTTTCGTCAATTTTGTTTTGTAAATAGATTTGTAGAAAAATACCAAATTCTTCCAATTTTGTTCCGCTAATTGTACAGCCATTTGCACCTATAATTTTACAGATTTTTAGGAAAATTATAGATTAAATTGGATAACATTTTCTCATCAGTCCATTCTTGTTTTGGCCGCCATAAAAAAATGTAATCAATGTTCAACAACAAAGGCTACCCGAGAAAAGGCTCAGAGGTGATGGAATCAATGACAAAGTCATCCAAGCTAATTGCCATTCAAAAGAGATCATATGATTTTACTTAAGCATTTAAAAAAACCATGGCATCAACTCCAAACACTAATTATTTCATAACATGTCGTTTTATATTGTGGTCTCGACCAAATAATATATATATATATATAATAAGAGCTTTCAGTGGTAGATAGAGTCCACCTATATTATTTGATTATATAAATTGTATACATGAATAAAATTAAAAAATTAAAATAAACGAATCTTACAATGTGGATAAAATGTTCATAACCAGTAATCACTATAAGGCCACTTCTCCATTATTGGCAAATACTTAAAAAGAGTCTACTTAACTTCTCATTGGTATGGTGTGTCGATATTGTTTTACAATATTCAACATTTGGGGATATTAACATTACAAGCGTTCTTAAGCTTAGTGCTATACGTAGCTACGTCTAATTTATGGAGTTTAATTACATCACACAGACATGCTTGATGCTTTAACAGTTTTGGACAGCAATTATACTTCACCCCCGCTCCATTAAAATTGCCGTTAACGCATTGCTCAATTGAAGCTGAAAGACATGGGCTCTTGGAAACATTAGCTTTTGTAGGAGGAGGGAACGATGCAAAGAGTATGACAAATGAGATAAGCAACAAAAATGGTACGCTCTTCATGTTTAGATGTTTTGTTTAGATTTTATCTTTTGTAAAAAAATTGTGTTGGATTTCTATTGTTTTCTTGAAAAAAAAAATGAGAATATGTTTAGGTATTTATTGGATAACCAAGGGTTTGCATCGTATGGTAATGCCTAAAGTAAGGCGTTTTACCTTGCTAATCAACATGAGCATTGTCAAAAACTATTCAAATATAGCCTAACTGTTAAAGCTAAATTTGCTTGGTTTTGACTCAGTCTCAGACGTTTAATGTTAAGTACGTCTTGCAAGGGAAGAAATGCTGAACTACAAAATGTTCTCACTCATAAATAAGCTCGGTCAATTAGAAAAAAAAACTAATTAAATAATCAAAGAAAAAAAACAAAAAGGTAGTATGTTTCAAAAATTAGGGTAGAGAACAAAACAATATTCGATTTATATTAAAAGTTTGGTTAGAATGTGAAACTACATTTTTATTTATTTATAATAAAAAATCTAGAAAATATGTATAAATATATAAATTTATTTAAAATTATTGTACTTTTTAAAATATTTGTAAAAATGTATTCCACACTTTTTAACTATTTAAATATATAGTTTCTAGACAATTTATTTTTCATCGTTGAAGCATTGTTCCGTACCATTTATTCTATACGAAACACAATTATTCTGCCTTGTTTGGTGTAAAACATTTAAGAAAAATACTTTTAAATAATTTTGGATAATTTGTTTTTCTAATAGCAAGGAAAACAATAGGAAATATGGGAACACATAGGAGAAAGAAATTTTTTTCGTTTGGTATAACAAGTGACGTCAAAAACATTAAAGAGCTCAGAAACTAATCGCCAATTGAATCTTGAGATATGTCAATATTTTTGTTTCGCTATTTCCTCTCATATATAACTGAGGAACAAAAAATTTAATCTTTTTAACAAATTTAGTTTTTTCAGCATAATTTTTGGAATTTTTTCGTCAATTTTGTTTTGTAAATAGATTTGTAGAAGAATACCAAATTCTTCCAATTTTGTTCCGCTAATTGTACAGCCATTTGCACCTATAATATTACAGATTTTTAGGAAAATTATAGATTAAATTGGATAACATTTTCTCATCAGTCCAGTCTTGTTTTGGCCGCCATAAAAAAATGTAATCAATGTTCAACAACAAAGACTACCCGAGAAAAGGCTAAGAGGTGATGGAATCAATGACAAAGTCATCCAAGCTAATTGCCATTCAAAAGAGATCATATGATTTTACTTAAGCATTTAAAAAAACCATGACATCAACTCCAAACACTAATTATTTCATAACATGTCGTTTTATATTGTGGTCTCGACCAAAGAATATATATATATATATAATAAGAGCTTTCAGTGGTAGATAGAGTCCACATATATTATTTGATTATATAAATTGTATACATAGATAAAATTAAAAAATTAAAATAAACGAATCTTACAATGTGGATAAAATGTTCATAACCAGTAATCACTATAAGACCACTTCTCCATTATTGGCAAATACTTAAAAAGAGTCTACTTAACTTCTCCTTGGTATGGTGTGTCGATATTGTTTTACAATATTCAACATTTGGGGATATTAACATTACAAGCGTTCTTAAGCTTAGTGCTATACGTAGCTACGTCTAATTTATGGAGTTTAATTACATCACACAGACATGCTTGATGCTTTAACAGTTTTGGACAGCAATTATACTTCACCCCCGCTCCATTAAAATTGCCGTTAACGCATTGCTCAATTGAAGCTGAAAGACATGGGCTCTTGGAAACATTAGCTTTTGTAGGAGGAGGGAACGATACAAAGAGTATGACAAATGAGATAAGCAACAACAATGATACGCTCTTCATGTTTAGATGTTTTGTTTAGATTTTATCTTTTGTAAAAAAAATTGTGTTGGATTTCTATTGTTTTCTTGAAAAAAAAAATGAGAATATGTTTAGGTATTTATTGGATAACCAAGGGTTTGCATCGTATGGTAATGCCTAAAGTAAGGCGTTTTACCTTGCTAATCAACATGAGCATTGTCAAAAACTATTCAAATATAGCCTAACTGTTAAAGCTAAATTTGCTTGGTTTTGACTCGGTCTCAGACGTTTAATGTTAAGTACGTCTTGCAAGGGAAGAAATACTGAACTACAAAATGTTCTCACTCATAAATAAGCTCGGTCAATTAAAAAAAACTAATTAAATAATCAATGAAAAAAACAAAAAGGTAGTATGTTTCAAAAATTAGGGGTAGAGAACAAAACAATATTCGATTTATATTAAAAGTTTGGTTAGAATGTGAAACTACATTTTTATTTACTTATAATAAAAAATCTAGAAAATATGTATAAATATATAAATTTATTTAAAATTATTTTACTTCTTAAAATATTTGTAAAAATGTATTCCACACTTTTTAACTATTTAAATATATAGTTTCTAGACCATTTATTTTTCAGTGGTCTAGACCATTAAAAAAAACTAAACATTAAACGTTTTATATTGTGGTCTCGACCAAAGAATATATATATATAATAAGAGCTTTCAGTGGTAGATAGAGTCCACATATATTATTTGATTATATAAATTGTATACATGAATAAAATTAAAAAATTAAAATAAACGAATCTTACAATGTGGATAAAATGTTCATAACCAGTAATCACTATAAGGCCACTTCTCCATTATTGGCAAATACTTAAAAAGGGTCTACTTAACTTCTCCTTGGTATGGTGTGTCGATATTGTTTTACAATATTCAACATTTGGGGATATTAACATTACAAGCGTTCTTAAGCTTAGTGCTATACGTAGCTACGTCTAATTTATGGAGTTTAATTACATCACACAGACATGCTTGATGCTTTAACAGTTTTGGACAGCAATTATACTTCACCCCCGCTCCATTAAAATTGCCGTTAACGCATTGCTCAATTGAAGCTGAAAGACATGGGCTCTTGGAAACATTAGCTTTTGTAGGAGGAGGGAACGATGCAAAGAGTATGAAAAATGAGATAAGCAACAAAAATGGTACGCTCTTCATGTTTAGATGTTTTGTTTAGATTTTATCTTTTGTAAAAAAATTGTGTTGGATTTCTATTGTTTTCTTGAAAAAAAAAATGAGAATATGTTTAGGTATTTATTGGATAACCAAGGGTTTGCATCGTATGGTAATGCCTAAAGTAAGGCGTTTTACCTTGCTAATCAACATGAGCATTGTCAAAAACTATTCAAATATAGCCTAACTGTTAAAGCTAAATTTGCTTGGTTTTGACTCAGTCTCAGACGTTTAATGTTAAGTACGTCTTGCAAGGGAAGAAATGCTGAACTACAAAATGTTCTCACTCATAAATAAGCTCGGTCAATTAGAAAAAAAAACTAATTAAATAATCAAAGAAAAAAAACAAAAAGGTAGTATGTTTCAAAAATTAGGGTAGAGAACAAAACAATATTCGATTTATATTAAAAGTTTGGTTAGAATGTGAAACTACATTTTTATTTATTTATAATAAAAAATCTAGAAAATATGTATAAATATATAAATTTATTTAAAATTATTGTACTTTTTAAAATATTTGTAAAAATGTATTCCACACTTTTTAACTATTTAAATATATAGTTTCTAGACAATTTATTTTTCATCGTTGAAGCATTGTTCCGTACCATTTATTCTATACGAAACACAATTATTCTGCCTTGTTTGGTGTAAAACATTTAAGAAAAATACTTTTAAATAATTTTGGATAATTTGTTTTTCTAATAGCAAGGAAAACAATAGGAAATATGGGAACACATAGGAGAAAGAAATGTTTTTCGTTTGGTATAACAAGTGACGTCAAAAACATTAAAGAGCTCAGAAACTAATCGCCAATTGAATCTTGAGATATGTCAATATTTTTGTTTCGCTATTTCCTCTCATATATAACTGAGGAACAAAAAATTTAATCTTTTTTAACAAATTTAGTTTTTTCAGCATAATTTTTGGAATTTTTTCGTCAATTTTGTTTTGTAAATAGATTTGTAAAAGAATACCAAATTCTTCCAATTTTGTTCCGCTAATTGTACAGCCATTTGCACCTATAATTTTACAGATTTTTAGGAAAATTATAGATTAAATTGGATAACATTTTCTCATCAGTCCAGTCTTGTTTTGGCCGCCATAAAAAAATGTAATCAATGTTCAACAACAAAGACTACCCGAGAAAAGGCTAAGAGGTGATGGAATCAATGACAAAGTCATCCAAGCTAATTGCCATTCAAAAGAGATCATATGATTTTACTTAAGCATTTAAAAAAACCATGGCATCAACTCCAAACACTAATTATTTCATAACATGTCGTTTTATATTGTGGTCTCGACCAAAGAATATATATATATATATATAATAAGAGCTTTCAGTGGTAGATAGAGTCCACATATATTATTTGATTATATAAATTGTATACATAGATAAAATTAAAAAATTAAAATAAACGAATCTTACAATGTGGATAAAATGTTCATAACCAGTAATCACTATAAGACCACTTCTCCATTATTGGCAAATACTTAAAAAGAGTCTACTTAACTTCTCCTTGGTATGGTGTGTCGATATTGTTTTACAATATTCAACATTTGGGGATATTAACATTACAAGCGTTCTTAAGCTTAGTGCTATACGTAGCTACGTCTAATTTATGGAGTTTAATTACATCACACAGACATGCTTGATGCTTTAACAGTTTTGGACAGCAATTATACTTCACCCCCGCTCCATTAAAATTGCCGTTAACGCATTGCTCAATTGAAGCTGAAAGACATGGGCTCTTGGAAACATTAGCTTTTGTAGGAGGAGGGAACGATACAAAGAGTATGACAAATGAGATAAGCAACAACAATGATACGCTCTTCATGTTTAGATGTTTTGTTTAGATTTTATCTTTTGTAAAAAAAATTGTGTTGGATTTCTATTGTTTTCTTGAAAAAAAAAATGAGAATATGTTTAGGTATTTATTGGATAACCAAGGGTTTGCATCGTATGGTAATGCCTAAAGTAAGGCGTTTTACCTTGCTAATCAACATGAGCATTGTCAAAAACTATTCAAATATAGCCTAACTGTTAAAGCTAAATTTGCTTGGTTTTGACTCGGTCTCAGACGTTTAATGTTAAGTACGTCTTGCAAGGGAAGAAATACTGAACTACAAAATGTTCTCACTCATAAATAAGCTCGGTCAATTAAAAAAAACTAATTAAATAATCAATGAAAAAAACAAAAAGGTAGTATGTTTCAAAAATTAGGGGTAGAGAACAAAACAATATTCGATTTATATTAAAAGTTTGGTTAGAATGTGAAACTACATTTTTATTTACTTATAATAAAAAATCTAGAAAATATGTATAAATATATAAATTTATTTAAAATTATTTTACTTTTTAAAATATTTGTAAAAATGTATTCCACACTTTTTAACTATTTAAATATATAGTTTCTAGACAATTTATTTTTCATCGTTGAAGCATTGTTCCGTACCATTTATTCTATACGAAACACAATTATTCTGCCTTATTTGGTGTAAAACATTTAAGAAAAATACTTTTAAATAAGTTTTGGATAATTTGTTTTTCTAATAGCAAGGAAAACAATAGGAAATATGGGAACACATAGGAGAAAGAAATGTTTTTCGTTTGGTATAACAAGTGACGTCAAAAACATTAAAGAGCTCAGAAACTAATCGCCAATTGAATCTTGAGATATGTCAATATTTTTGTTTCACTATTTCCTCTCATATATAACTGAGGAACAAAAAATTTAATCTTTTTTAACAACTTTAGTTTTTTCAGCATAATTTTTGGAATTTTTTCGTCAATTTTGTTTTGTAAATAGATTTGTAGAAGAATACCAAATTCTTCCAATTTTGTTCCGCTAATTGTACAGCCATTTGCACCTATAATTTTACAGATTTTTAGGAAAATTATAGATTAAATTGGATAACATTTTCTCATCAGTCCAGTCTTGTTTTGGCCGCCATAAAAAAATGTAATCAATGTTCAACAACAAAGACTACCCGAGAAAAGGCTAAGAGGTGATGGAATCAATGACAAAGTCATCCAAGCTAATTGCCATTCAAAAGAGATCATATGATTTTACTTAAGCATTTAAAAAAACCATGGCATCAACTCCAAACACTAATTATTTCATAACATGTCGTTTTATATTGTGGTCTCGACCAAAGAATATATATATATAATAAGAGCTTTCAGTGGTAGATAGAGTCCACATATATTATTTGATTATATAAATTGTATACATGAATAAAATTAAAAAATTAAAATAAACGAATCTTACAATGTGGATAAAATGTTCATAACCAGTAATCACTATAAGGCCACTTCTCCATTATTGGCAAATACTTAAAAAGAGTCTACTTAACTTCTCCTTGGTATGGTGTGTCGATATTGTTTTACAATATTCAACATTTGGGGATATTAACATTACAAGCGTTCTTAAGCTTAGTGCTATACGTAGCTACGTCTAATTTATGGAGTTTAATTACATCACACAGACATGCTTGATGCTTTAACAGTTTTGGACAGCAATTATACTTCACCCCCGCTCCATTAAAATTGCCGTTAACGCATTGCTCAATTGAAGCTGAAAGACATGGGCTCTTGGAAACATTAGCTTTTGTAGGAGGAGGGAACGATACAAAGAGTATGACAAATGAGATAAGCAACAACAATGATACGCTCTTCATGTTTAGATGTTTTGTTTAGATTTTATCTTTTGTAAAAAAAATTGTGTTGGATTTCTATTGTTTTCTTGAAAAAAAAAATGAGAATATGTTTAGGTATTTATTGGATAACCAAGGGTTTGCATCGTATGGTAATGCCTAAAGTAAGGCGTTTTACCTTGCTAATCAACATGAGCATTGTCAAAAACTATTCAAATATAGCCTAACTGTTAAAGCTAAATTTGCTTGGTTTTGACTCGGTCTCAGACGTTTAATGTTAAGTACGTCTTGCAAGGGAAGAAATACTGAACTACAAAATGTTCTCACTCATAAATAAGCTCGGTCAATTAAAAAAAACTAATTAAATAATCAATGAAAAAAACAAAAAGGTAGTATGTTTCAAAAATTAGGGGTAGAGAACAAAACAATATTCGATTTATATTAAAAGTTTGGTTAGAATGTGAAACTACATTTTATTTACTTATAATAAAAAATCTAGAAAATATGTATAAATATATAAATTTATTTAAAATTATTTTACTTTTTAAAATATTTGTAAAAATGTATTCCACACTTTTTAACTATTTAAATATATAGTTTCTAGACAATTTATTTTTCATCGTTGAAGCATTGTTCCGTACCATTTATTCTATACGAAACACAATTATTCTGCCTTATTTGGTGTAAAACATTTAAGAAAAATACTTTTAAATAAGTTTTGGATAATTTGTTTTTCTAATAGCAAGGAAAACAATAGGAAATATGGGAACACATAGGAGAAAGAAATGTTTTTCGTTTGGTATAACAAGTGACGTCAAAAACATTAAAGAGCTCAGAAACTAATCGCCAATTGAATCTTGAGATATGTCAATATTTTTGTTTCACTATTTCCTCTCATATATAACTGAGGAACAAAAAATTTAATCTTTTTTAACAACTTTAGTTTTTTCAGCATAATTTTTGGAATTTTTTCGTCAATTTTGTTTTGTAAATAGATTTGTAGAAGAATACCAAATTCTTCCAATTTTGTTCCGCTAATTGTACAGCCATTTGCACCTATAATTTTACAGATTTTTAGGAAAATTATAGATTAAATTGGATAACATTTTCTCATCAGTCCAGTCTTGTTTTGGCCGCCATAAAAAAATGTAATCAATGTTCAACAACAAAGACTACCCGAGAAAAGGCTAAGAGGTGATGGAATCAATGACAAAGTCATCCAAGCTAATTGCCATTCAAAAGAGATCATATGATTTTACTTAAGCATTTAAAAAAACCATGGCATCAACTCCAAACACTAATTATTTCATAACATGTCGTTTTATATTGTGGTCTCGACCAAAGAATATATATATATAATAAGAGCTTTCAGTGGTAGATAGAGTCCACATATATTATTTGATTATATAAATTGTATACATGAATAAAATTAAAAAATTAAAATAAACGAATCTTACAATGTGGATAAAATGTTCATAACCAGTAATCACTATAAGGCCACTTCTCCATTATTGGCAAATACTTAAAAAGAGTCTACTTAACTTCTCCTTGGTATGGTGTGTCGATATTGTTTTACAATATTCAACATTTGGGGATATTAACATTACAAGCGTTCTTAAGCTTAGTGCTATACGTAGCTACGTCTAATTTATGGAGTTTAATTACATCACACAGACATGCTTGATGCTTTAACAGTTTTGGACAGCAATTATACTTCACCCCCGCTCCATTAAAATTGCCGTTAACGCATTGCTCAATTGAAGCTGAAAGACATGGGCTCTTGGAAACATTAGCTTTTGTAGGAGGAGGGAACGATGCAAAGAGTATGACAAATGAGATAAGCAACAAAAATGGTACGCTCTTCATGTTTAGATGTTTTGTTTAGATTTTATCTTTTGTAAAAAAATTGTGTTGGATTTCTATTGTTTTCTTGAAAAAAAAAATGAGAATATGTTTAGGTATTTATTGGATAACCAAGGGTTTGCATCGTATGGTAATGCCTAAAGTAAGACGTTTTACCTTGCTAATCAACATGAGCATTGTCAAAAACTATTCAAATATAGCCTAACTGTTAAAGCTAAATTTGCTTGGTTTTGACTCAGTCTCAGACGTTTAATGTTAAGTACGTCTTGCAAGGGAAGAAATGCTGAACTACAAAATGTTCTCACTCATAAATAAGCTCGGTCAATTAGAAAAAAAAACTAATTAAATAATCAAAGAAAAAAAATAAAAAGGTAGTATGTTTCAAAAATTAGGGTAGAGAACAAAACAATATTCGATTTATATTAAAAGTTTGGTTAGAATGTGAAACTACATTTTTATTTATTTATAATAAAAAATCTAGAAAATATGTATAAATATATAAATTTATTTAAAATTATTGTACTTTTTAAAATATTTGTAAAAATGTATTCCACACTTTTTAACTATTTAAATATATAGTTTCTAGACAATTTATTTTTCATCGTTGAAGCATTGTTCCGTACCATTTATTCTATACGAAACACAATTATTCTGCCTTGTTTGGTGTAAAACATTTAAGAAAAATACTTTTAAATAATTTTGGATAATTTGTTTTTCTAATAGCAAGGAAAACAATAGGAAATATGGGAACACATAGGAGAAAGAAATGTTTTTCGTTTGGTATAACAAGTGACGTCAAAAACATTAAAGAGCTCAGAAACTAATCGCCAATTGAATCTTGAGATATGTCAATATTTTTGTTTCGCTATTTCCTCTCATATATAACTGAGGAACAAAAATTTTAATCTTTTTTTTTACCAAATTTAGTTTTTTTCCAGCATAATTTTTGGAATTGTTTCAGCAATTTTGTTTTGTAAATAGATTTGTATAAGAATACCAAATTCCTCTAATTTTGTTCCGCTAATTGTACATCCATTTGCACCTATAATTTTTCAAATTTTTAGGAAAATTATAGATTAAATTGGATAACATTTTCTCATCAGTCCATTCTTCTTTTGGCCGACATAAAAAAAAGTAATCAATGTTCAACAACAAATGCTACCCGAGAAAAGGCTCAGAGGTGATGGAATCAATGACAAAGTCATCCAAGCTAATTGCCATTCAAAAGAGATCATATGATTTTACTTAAGCATTTAAAAAAACCATGGCATCAACTCCAAACACTAATTATTTCATAACATGTCGTTTTATATTGTGGTCTCGACCAAAGAATATATATATAATAAGAGCTTTCAGTGGTAGATAGAGTCCACCTATATTATTTGATTTTATAAATTGTATACATAGATAAAATTAAAAAATTAAAATAAACGAATCTTACAATGTGGATAAAATGTTCATAACCAGTAATCACTATAAGACCACTTCTCCATTATTGGCAAATACTTAAAAAGAGTCTACTTAACTTCTCCTTGGTATGGTGTGTCGATATTGTTTTACAATATTCAACATTTGGGGATATTAACATTACAAGCGTTCTTAAGCTTAGTGCTATACGTAGCTACGTCTAATTTATGGAGTTTAATTACATCACACAGACATGCTTGATGCTTTAACAGTTTTGGACAGCAATTATACTTTACCCCCGCTCCATTAAAATTGCCGTTAACGCATTGCTCAATTGAAGCTGAAAGACATGGGCTCTTGGAAACATTAGCTTTTGTAGGAGGAGGGAACGATGCAAAGAGTATGACAAATGAGATAAGCAACAACAATGGTACGCTCTTCATGTTTAGATGTTTTGTTTAGATTTTATCTTTTGTAAAAAAATTGTGTTGGATTTCTATTGTTTTCTTGAAAAAAAAAATGAGAATATGTTTAGGTATTTATTGGATAACCAAGGGTTTGCATCGTATGGTAATGCCTAAAGTAATGCGTTTTACCTTGCTAATCAACATGAGCATTGTCAAAAACTATTCAAATATAGCCTAACTGTTAAAGCTAAATTTGTTTGGTTTTGACTCAGTCTCAGACGTTTAATGTTAAGTACGTCTTGCAAGGGAAGAAATGCTGAACTACAAAATGTTCTCACTCATAAATAAGCTCGGTCAATTAAAAAAAACTAATTAAATAATCAAAGAAAAAAACAAAAAGGTAGTATGTTTTAAAAAATTAGGGATAAAGAACAAAACAATATTCGATTTATATTAAAAGTTTGGTTAGAATGTGAAACTACATTTTAAAATCAAGTGACATCAAAAACATTAAAGAGCTCTGAAAGAAATCGCAATTGAATGTTGAGATATGTCAATATTTTGTTTCACTAATTCCTCTCATATATAAGTGAGGAACAAAAATTTGAATCTTTTTTTGACAAATTTAGTTTTTTTCCAGCATAATTTTCGGAATTGTTTCCGCAATTTTTTTTCTAAATAGATTTGTAGAAGAATATCAAATTCCTCCAATTTTGTTCCGCTAATTGTACAGCCATTTGCACCTATAATTTTACAGATTTTAAGGAAAATTATAGATTTAATTGGATAATATTTTCTCATCAGTCCATTCTTCGTTTGACCGCCATAAAAAAGTAATCAATGTTGAACAACAAAAGCTACCCGAAAAAAGGCTCATAGCTGATGGAATCAATGACAATGTCATCCAAGCTAATTGTAATTCCAAAGAGATCATATGATTTTACTTAAGCATTTAAAAAACCATGGCATCAACTCCAAACACTAATTATTTCATAACATGTCGTTTTATATTGTGGTCTCGACCAAAGCAATATATATAATAAGAGCTTCCAGTGGTAGATAGAGTCCACCTATATTATTTGATTATATAAATTGTATACATAGATAAAATAAAAAAAATGAAATCAATGAATCATACAATGTGGATAAAATGTTCCTAACCAGTAATCACTATAAGACCACTTCTCCATTATTGGCAAATACTTAAAAATAATCTACTTAACTTCTCCTTGGTATGTTGTGTCGATATTGTTTTTCAATATTCAACATTTGGGGATATTAACATTACAAGCGTTCTTAAGCTTAGTGCTATACGTAGCTACGTCTAATTTATGGAGTTTAATTACATCACACAGACATGCTTGATGCTTTAACAGTTTTGGACAGCAATTATACTTTACCCCCGCTCCATTAAAATTGCCGTTAACGCATTGCTCAATTGAAGCTGAAAGACATGGGCTCTTGGAAACATTAGCTTTTGTAGGAGGAGGGAACGATGCAAAGAGTATGACAAATGAGATAAGCAACAACAATGGTACGCTCTTCATGTTTAGATGTTTTGTTTAGATTTTATCTTTTGTAAAAAAATTGTGTTGGATTTCTATTGTTTTCTTGAAAAAAAAAATGAGAATATGTTTAGGTATTTATTGGATAACCAAGGGTTTGCATCGTATGGTAATGCCTAAAGTAATGCGTTTTACCTTGCTAATCAACATGAGCATTGTCAAAAACTATTCAAATATAGCCTAACTGTTAAAGCTAAATTTGTTTGGTTTTGACTCAGTCTCAGACGTTTAATGTTAAGTACGTCTTGCAAGGGAAGAAATGCTGAACTACAAAATGTTCTCACTCATAAATAAGCTCGGTCAATTAAAAAAAACTAATTAAATAATCAAAGAAAAAAACAAAAAGGTAGTATGTTTTAAAAATTAGGGATAATGAACAAAACAATATTCGATTTATATTAAAAGTTTGGTTAGAATGTGAAACTACATTTTAAAATCAAGTGACATCAAAAACATCAAAGAGCTCTGAAAGAAATCGCAATTGAATGTTGAGATATGTCAATATTTTGTTTCACTAATTCCTCTCATATATAAGTGAGGAACAAAAATTTGAATCTTTTTTTGACAAATTTAGTTTTTTTCCAGCATAATTTTCGGAATTGTTTCCGCAATTTTTTTTCTAAATAGATTTGTAGAAGAATATCAAATTCCTCCAATTTTGTTCCGCTAATTGTACAGCCATTTGCACCTATAATTTTACAGATTTTAAGGAAAATTATAGATTTAATTGGATAATATTTTCTCATCAGTCCATTCTTCGTTTGACCGCCATAAAAAAAGTAATCAATGTTGAACAACAAAAGCTACCCGAAAAAAGGCTCATAGCTGATGGAATCAATGACAATGTCATCAAAGCTAATTGTAATTCCAAAGAGATCATATGATTTTACTTAAGCATTTAAAAAACCATGGCATCAACTCCAAACACTAATTATTTCATAACATGTCGTTTTATATTGTGGTCTCGACCAAAGCAATATATATAATAAGAGCTTTCAGTGGTAGATAGAGTCCACCTATATTATTTGATTATATAAATTGTATACATAGATAAAATAAAAAAAATGAAATCAATGAATCATACAATGTGGATAAAATGTTCCTAACCAGTAATCACTATAAGACCACTTCTCCATTATTGGCAAATACTTAAAAATAATCTACTTAACTTCTCCTTGGTATGTTGTGTCGATATTGTTTTTCAATATTCAACATTTGGGGATATTAACATTACAAGCGTTCTTAAGCTTAGTGCTATACGCAGCTACGTCTAATTTATGGAGTTTAATTACATCACACAGACATGCTTGATGCTTTAACAGTTTCGGACAGCAATTATACTTCACCCCCGCTCCATTAAAATTGCCGTTAACGCATTGCTCAATTGAAGCTGAAAGACATGGGCTCTTGGAAACATTAGCTTTTGTAGGAGGAGGGAACGATGCAAAGAGTATGACAAATGAGATAAGCAACAACAATGGTACGCTCTTCATGTTTAGATGTTTTGTTTAGATTTTATCTTTTGTAAAAAAGTTTTGTTGGATTTCTATTGTTTTCTTGAAAAAAAAATGAGAATATGTTTAGGTATTTATTGGATAACCAAGGGTTTGCATCATATGGTAATGCCTAAAGTAAAGCGTTTTACCTTGCTAATCAACATGAGCATTGTCAAAAACTATTCAAATATAGCCTAACTGTTAAAGCTAAATTTGTTTGGTTTTGACTCAGTCTCAGACGTTGAATGTTAAGTGCGTCTTGCAAGGGAAGAAATACTGAACTACAAAATGTTCTCACTCATAAATAAGCTCTGCCAATTAAAAAAAACTAATTAAATCATCAAAGAAAAAAACAAAAAGGTAGTATGTTTCAAAAATTAGGGATAAAGAACAAAACAAGATACGATTTATATTAAAAGTGTGGTTAGAATGTGAAACTAAATTTTTATTTATTTATAATAAAAATAAACCTAGAAAATATGTATAAATATATAAATTTATATAAAAGTATTTTTCGACCCATTTTTACAATTTTACAATCCCGACTCTCTCTCTCTCTCTTAACTGGGTTTGCTCTCACCGGAGTACGGTCACCGTAATACCTCAATCGAAGATGGTGGAGACGAGGAATGCGTCGAAGAAGTCGAAACCACGTAGTCCTGCGGCGGAGAGGGTGTCGAAGAAGAGACGGCACGGAGAAACGTCGGTTCCGGCCCCGACTACGGCTCCAGCTCCGGTTACTGCTACGGCTCCGGCATCTCCGAGTGTTGTAGGAGATGCGTCGGAGACGGGAAATAAAAAAAATGGGCCGGGAGAAGCGTCGGTTCCGGCCCGGACTCCGTCTCCGGCTACTGCTCTGGCTCCTCCGAGTGGTGAAGGAGATGCGGTGGAGACGAGAAACGAAGAAACGGGGGACACGTCGGAGAGAGACGATGTCGACGCGACGGAGACAGCGGAGGGAAACGAAGACAATACGGCGGAGGGAGACGCAACAGAATCAGATGAAGAAGTAGAAGAGGAAGAGGGAGGCGAAGAGAATGAGGCGGATGAATCGGAGGAGGAGGAATCCGATGCGGAGACCGACGTTCCTAATCCGGTAAGTAAAACCCTAGTATAGGTAATACTAGGATAACTAGCTAAGTATATGTGATTATGTATTACTAGGATATCTAAGGATTACTAGGTTATCTTAGGTAAAACTAGGAGAACATTGTAATACTATGATAACTAGGTAAAACTAGAATAACTTGGTAATACTATGATTTCTTGGTAAAACTGGATGAACTGTGTAAACTAGAATAACTTGGTTATACTATGTGTTGTTTATGATACTGTGTGTTGTTTGTGATACTGTATTTTATGTTTGCAGGGAGCCTCGGAGGAAACGATAGCCCTGGGACCTCTTAAAATGTACTTCCCACCAGATCAGTATAGTGAGAGCGTGAGGCTACCAACGCGGTGCTACATCGAGGAAACTTTGAATACTTTTGATGAATTACTCACTCCGTACGATACTTTATGGTTTGAGAATCATCCGCAGTTCTCCCACATTTATCACATGCCGAGGAGAAATCACAAGGTTCAACCCATGTGGATGCTTCTGCTGCATACCGCTGAAATCAAAAGGAAAAGGAAGCTTGGTTTGTAGTTAACGGCGTTTCCATCCGATACGGGTTACGAGAGCACGCGTTGATTTCAGGACTCGAATCCCGCAACTATCCTATCAACTGGAAGAGACAAGGATCCTTGGACTTCAAGAAGAAGTATTTCGACGGGAAGGTGTTACATGAAGACGTGAAAAAGAAGCTTGACGAAATGGGACTGGATGAGACGGGAGATAGGCTGAAGATGGCCGTGCTGTATTTCTTGAGCAGCATTGTTTACTGTCCCAGGAAAACTGGAAATAAAGCCAAACCCGTGTTGGACGTATTTCTAAGACACATGAATGATCTGGAGTTATGTCAGACGTTTCCTTGGGGAAGATTGTCGTTTGAGTACATGTTGGAGTCCATTTACAAGACGATGAATCATTTTAAAGGGAAGGTGTCGGGCCCATGGACAATTCCTGATTTTTGTGTTCCATTGGAGGTATAATCTTAGGACTTTGCATTTTAACTAATCTTTTGTAATGTCTAATTTTTTTAATTTGTTTTTGTAGCTTTTGGCGATTGAGGCCATTCTGAGACTGAGAGAAAGCTTGATGATCCTTTCCTCTTCTCCCTGCCTTCTTCACTCTGACTAGTCCGGCTGTATGTGTGCATCTTCGTGTACGTTCTAATCGAGAAACTTTCGGAGTTTGTGATCTTTGCAGCTCGTACTCTCTGATTACAGCTTCGTTGAGCACATCTAGCCACCCATCGCTGAGAATCGGATTTTTGTATAAAATACCCGAAAGAGTTAACAAATGCGCCTCTATGAACCAACTTTGCTAAAACATTCTTGTTTGGAAATTCTACACCAACGTTCAAATCCAAACCGTCTTCCCATGGCGGTAAACTCGGACTACACACAACAACAACAGGTGGTTCCTCAACATATTCATCACGCAAATCTGATGAATCCATACTGTTGCCCTCATATTCATCACGTACAGAGTCTCCAACATTTTCGAGATCATCTCCATCATTTTTGAGGTCATCTCCATCATTTTCGAGAGCATCTCCATCATTTTCGAGAGCATCTCCATCGTTTTCGAGATCATCATCCTCTTTTTCTTTATTCCCTTGTTCGTTGTCAACATACACCATGATGGCATCATGTCATATTTCTCCTATTTCATGATTTTTGGGCTGCGAATCTTCATTGTTCATACCATAAGAGCTTTTTCCCGCTCTCGACTGTTGCTCAGGCAGTTCCGATGTACTCAACACCTCCACATACAAAACACATCTACGGTTCTCATTATCAACATGCGTTAGATACAAAAACAGCTCCTCATCATCACAAATATACGACTGTTCCTCACACCCAGCCAACCTATGAATGTAACTCAATTGGAATTTAACCTTACTTCCATCCAAACCAAGCTTTCTGTATAACCTAGATTCTATCATCGACATTGTTATCTCCTCAATTGATGCCTTAAACACTAGACTATAAATTTGACCTTCGCATTTATAATGTATGATGACGTTGTTGATCATTTTAACCTGCCAAACAATAACCAAAAACTCAATCAAAACAGTTATTTGTGTACATTTATACAATTGTTGTTCACAGTAATACACTAGTTTTTCACAGTTATACAATAGATATACACAGTTATACCCTAGTTTTACTAGTTATACAACATTTCCTAGTGTTACTGGTTTTACCTAGTTATACCATTATCGAATGAACAGGAACCCGAAACCCAGTTCAATTGGTTTCAGGATCTGAAAAAGTAAAAAAATTCAATGATTCAACTACAGCAATGCATCTGTAACCAATTTGGACTCATAATAAACCCATAAACATTCTTTAAACACCAATGTGCATCAAATCGATTACAATCTCCCATTTGAAATCGATTAAAGAGACCAACCTACACATTGACCAATAGACGGTTAAACCTCGATTTGGAGGGGAATGCGGCTACGGCGCGGCGGGGCGGCGAAGGAGACATCGACGGCGGTGTAGGAGGCGAAGATCGAAGCTCCCCCAGCTCCGGAGGTGAATCCGATAGAGCTAAAAGGAAAACGAGTTTCGGGAGCTAGCAGCAATTGGAACGAGACGAGAGAGATGCGATCTCGGGTCAAAATGGAATTGGATCAAGCGGATCGGATATAACCCAATCCGATTTCAATTTTCGATATTAAATTTTTTTTTTTACAATCAGTAAGGGCAGAAGAATAATCAACCACTCTCATTTTAATGAGAAGTATATTATAGATTAAAAAGGGGCATTGTAGATTTTCTTTGGCCTCATAGAGCAGGCTACAAGAGCCAAAACCCCCCCCCCCCCCTTTTATGTCTTGTTTTCCTGTAGATGTTGAATTAAGGGTACAAACAAGCAGGATTATTGTAAATTCTCAAAACGCTCTCTTATGATGACCATGATGATGATGATAAGAATAAAACTCATGTCCTTGTTTGCAAATTGCAATTTTAATTGCTTCTCTATTTGGGTTACGATCAATTTTTGTAACACTAGGATTGATTTTGTTACAGATTTAAAGATTGTAAACAAAAAAATACTAATGATTATTCTTTTTTTCTTCCCCAGAGCAAAAATAAACTTGGAGAGATGTTCATAATAGGCTAATAACATTTGGTAATGGTAGCTGTTACTTGTGAACAATAAGATATGTTTGAAATTTAGTTGTAACGTTGAAACACACATTCCATTTATTTTTCATCATCCTCTTAGAGATTTATTTCATAGGCGAATACTTTAAAATTTGTAACTTATATCGATTTTAGTTTTGCTAATTTTGCGACTTCCCACTCACCAACACTAGAACCGATGTCACCAATAGTCCTCCTAATGAAATCGAGATCTACTAGATCTAGGTCTTCCATCTCAGGGCCACTCTTATCATAATCCGTTGTGCTTTCAACGATGCAACTAGCGACCTTCGAAACAATTATTGTGGGATACTATAGTAAGCTTATAGCCTTCAAAAGAATTCAGGTTCGTTAACTTTTGCTTCATGTTATACTACCGCATCCACGGACACAATGGTCATGTGGTTTTTGTTTAGGTAGTCTATATTGATTAATGGAATTGAATTGGTAATTCTTATTGATATGATGGTATGATTATATACATAAGAGATGAGTATCTCTGCTAACGGTAACATATATACAGCAGTAAATGGCATATATTGTTTCCTTATCTATCACACCCCCTCAAGACGGACGGCGAGAAGAAAGTCCGATCTTGACTGCAAGTGTTTGAAACCGAGTTCTAGGTAATGGCTTCGTTAGAGCATCAGCGAGTTGATCTGCTGAAGTGACGTGCGTAACTCTGAGCTGACCACTTTGCACAAATTGTCGGACAAAATGATAGTCCAAGGCTATGTGTTTCATGCGTGAATGAAAAACTGGATTCGCGGCAAGATAAGTGGCGCCAATGTTGTCACAAAAGATTGTTGGTTTCGCTGGAACATTGATGCCAAGTTCGCCTAAGAGAGAGGAGATCCAGCAAAGTTCTGACGTTGTGGCTGCTAGCGCGCGATACTCAGCTTCCGTAGACGATCGGGCGACACCCGTTTGTTTCTTTGAAGACCAAGCGACAGGATGACTGCCAAGGTAGATGATATACGCACTGGTGGATGTATAATCATCTCTATTTCCTGCCCAATCAGCATCGGTGAAGCCGTGGAGAGCAGAGGTGTTGCGCGAGCGTAGGTGTATCCCATGAGAGATAGTTCCCGAGAGGTATCGGAGAATTCTTTTAGCTGCTGTCCAATGCTCAGATGTTGGTCGGTGCATGAACTGCGAGAGCTTGTTGACCGCAAATGATATATCTGGACGTGTCAGTGACAGATACTGGAGGCTGCCTATAGTCATTCGATACTCGGTTGCATCATCCAATGGGTGGCCTGAGAGTAGCGTGAGGGACGAGTTAGACTCCATAGGCGTTGATACTGGTTTGGCATTCGTCATTCCTGTTTTGTGAAGGAGGTCTGCAATGTAACGATCTTGTGTTAGATAAAGACTATCATGTGTACGAGTTACTTCAATACCCAAGAAATAAGATAAGTCTCCCAAATCTTTAAGTGAAAAACGAAGAGATAGGGAATCGATAAACCGGGATATGTGAGATGGGCTACTGCCCGTGATGATGATGTCGTCTACATATACAAGCATGTATAGGAGCACATCGTGGGCATTGTAGATGAACAATGAAGCGTCAGCAGCAGAATTGCTGAATCCGGATTGGAGAAGAAAGGTACGAAGCTCGTTATACCAAGCTCTAGGAGCTTGTTTGAGTCCATAGATCGCCTTATGAAGTCTGCAGATGGCTCGCGGGTTGTCTTTGTCTTGAAACCCGGGTGGCTGCATCATATAGACTTCGTCTTCAAGACGACCCTGTAAAAACGCATTATTAACATCCAGTTGTCGCATTGGCCAGCCTCGTGTAACAGCAATACTAAGGACGATACGGATCGTAGCTGGCTTGACTACGGGGCTGAACGTCTCTTGGTAGTCAATTCCTGGTCTTTGGTTGTAGCCTTTGGCTACTAAGCGAGCTTTGTATCGATCGATCGATCCATCAGCTTTGCGTTTGATGGTAAAGACCCACCTGCAACCAACAATATTAGAAACATTAGTAGGTGAAACAAGTGACCAAGTATGATTCCGAATGTGAGAGTTGATCTCCTCGCTCATTGCTTGGCGCCAATGAGGGAGTTTTGTAGCATCGGCGACTGTTCGGGGAGTAGTTTCACATGCTGGAGAAACTGTTGCATGTAGATTGAGCCTTTGAACTGGCTTCCGAACACGGTTGCTTATTCGTGTTGGCGCTGGTGGAGGTGGAGGTGGTGCTGGAGCTGAGGCTTGCGGTTGAGGAGATGTGGTTGATGATGAAGATGGCGCAGGAGGTATAACTGGCGGGATGATCTGTGTAGCAGGCACCAGAGACTCAGGTTCCGGTTGAGGTGAGGCTGAATCCGTGTCCTGCGGTGTAGCTGGAGTGACCGGCTCCGGTGTTGTTTGAGCAGTAACTGGCGGAGCAGAGGGAGCAGGCTGTGGGATTGTTATAACTGCAGGAAAAACATGTCTCATATCTGCCAAGTTATCGTTAGTATCATCAACAACAATTGGAGTCTTGACTGAGAAAGGAAAAACAGACTCGTGGAAAACCACATGTCGAGAGACATAAATCCGAGACGTCTCTCGCTCTAAACATATATAAGCACTCTGCGAAATCGAGTACCCAAGGAAGACACACGGCTTTGAGCGTACATCTAGCTTATGTGATGCGTATGGACGCAACCACGGGAAGCAGAGACATCCAAAGATCCGTAGCTTCTGATAGTTCGGTGGTTTACCAAACAAGCGTTGAAAAGGGTTTTGAAAATTGATAGTTGGTGTTGGCATACGGTTAATAAGATACACCGCAGTACCAAAAGCATAAGTCCAATATGATCTCGGAATAGACGCGTGAGACATAAGTGCTAAGCCCGTCTCAACAATGTGTCGATGACGTCTCTCTGCAATCCCATTATGCTCAGGCGTATGAGGAGGACTGGTCATATGCGAGATACCATGACTAGAGAGGAAAGTCCGAAGACCAATATATTCACCCCCATTGTCGGTATATAGCGTTTTTAATTTGAGTGAAAATTGATTTTCCACCAAATTCTTAAACGTTGCAAATACATTGAAAACTGCTGATTTTTGTTTTAAAGGATACAACCAAGTGTATCGAGTATAGTGATCGACAAAAATAACATAATACTTGTAACCATCAACAGAAATAACCGGAGACGTCCAAACATCAGAAAATACGATATCAAGAGGTTGTGACGATTGCAAAGTGGATTGAGAAAAAGGTAACTTATGCATTTTATTAATAGAGCAAGCAGTACATGGCTGAGCCATTAAAACATTTGAAGAAACTGGTAACTGAAATTGAGTAACTAGTTTTTGAAGAATAGATAAAGCAGGATGTCCGAGGCGTGAATGCCAATCGGAAAAAGACGTTTTGATAGTAGATGCAAAAGCAAGAGATGGACGAGAAGCCGAAGATGGTTTGGGCCATTCATAGGTGCCATTTTCAGGCTTGCCTTCCAGACGAAGAGCACCCGTATGAAGATCCCGAACCTGAAAGTACGTAGGAGTAAATGTAACCGCAACACCATTAGTTTTACATAATTGAAAAACCGATATGAGATTTTTGTCTAACGAAGGAACACATAACACACTATTTAAGAAGAAGGGACGAGTATAAGAGGGTAAAGAACAAAAACCAGAGTGTGTAATTGGTATGGTGGAGCCATCGCCAAGCAGTACATTATCACCACCATCATATGGATTGTGAGCGGAGAGATTCCCAAGATCAGCTGTCATGTGATGGGAAGCTCCCGAGTCCAGCAACCAAGTTGACGAGTCAGACATCATGGCTACATTGGCTCGTGGTTGCCATGGTCGAGCTGAGAAAGACTGTTGCCACTGCTGATTATTTGGCTGATTTTGCGGGTACTGTTGCTGCCACGGCTGAGCCATCGTCGTACCACGAACCATCTGAAACTCAGGGCAATACTTCGCGCTATGTCCCTGCACACCACAAGCTTGACAACGTCCTAGATATGGCTTGGAAAACCGATTGGGTCTGGTGTTGTTGTTGTTGAAGAAACGCGGCTGAGCAGAGAATCCAGTGTTGTTGCTGCGGTTTTGATTCGAACTGTTATTGTTGCGATTCTGTTGACGAGAGCGAGTATCAACAGCATTAGCAACGATCGGTGCGTCAGGAGAGGGTTCTGCACTGAGGATCATGGCTTCCCGGTTGAGCAGACGCTCGTATAAATCAGTGTAAGAGATCGGATTATCTCTGCCATTAATCGCGTCTATCTCAGGCTTGTACTCGTCTCCTAAGCCTGCGAGTACCTGTTCCGTAAAGTCATCTGGATCCATTGGCTTGCCGAGCAGAGCAAGATCATCAGCTTTTGACTTCATACCACGCAAGTAGTCGGTGATGGTCTTTGACAGAGAGCAGTGTGCTCTGTGGATCCTGGGTATTAAAAATGGATGTACGTTCTGCAGTAGAGTCAGACGTCATCTTGTTTTGTGTGAATAAGAACAGAGAAGAGAAAATTTTCTCAGAAGATTAAAGAGGAAGAAACAGAGGCTTAAGACAGTAAGAAAAGAAAAAGACGGCAGACGAAGAAGAGAAGAAAAAAAAAAAATATTAGGTTTAGCCTAGAGTGGCTCTGATACCATATTGATTAATGGAATTGAATTGGTAATTCTTATTGATATGATGGTATGATTATATACATAAGAGATGAGTATCTCTGCTAACGGTAACATATATACAGCAGTAAATGGCATATATTGTTTCCTTATCTATCAGTCTAGTCTCCTTGTCTGACCAATATAAGCTACCAATCAGTTGGTCCAAAAAAAAAAAAAAAAAGCTACCAATCAATATTATACATATATATCGAGTTATGAACAAAATGTAATACATAAAAGATAAAGCTAATGAATCTTTTCTTTTATGCTCTCTCTCTCTCTCTCTCTCTCTCTCTCTCTCTCTCTCTCTCTCTCTCTCTCTCTCTCTCTCTCTCTCTCTCTCTCTCTCTCTCTCTCTCTCTCTCTCTCTCTCTCTCTCTTAACACTGTTTTATTATATAATACAACACCAAAATACAATTTTGGTATACAATCGTGATGAAAACACATACAACAGAGAAACAGAGAAAACCATGAAAATAAAATTTCCAAAACTTCAAGCCAAATGCAAAGAAAGCACCAAATATAATTTTAAGGCCAATAAGAGAACTCTCGAACATATTGGAAAAGTCGGAGAAGAACAAGGAGAGAAAACTCCAAAGTTCACAAATCATTGTCGAGTGGACTTAACACCGTAAACGGAGGAGATCCGAAGATAGAGAAACACAACGGACAAGACCAAAACAAAACGATTACCCAGAACTTAATAAGCAATTATCGAGAACCTAACTCCTACCCGCCTAATCTTCTTCCAAAAGGGTCTAAATCTAGAACGTTGCATCCTCAGTAGAGGCTTACCTTACAAGAACAGATTATGAAACACCAAGGGAGAAAATATGTTATTCTACTAAACTAAAGGGCGGCGAGAGGATACTGATTTGAAGATTCGTCAAAACCTGAGAATGGGGTAACCGGATACTATCCTAAACTCGACAAATGATAAGACCGGCACTTTTTCAAGATAGTGAAAACAATTCCTTGAACCTAATTATAGAATCAGAGAGACAAACGAGTCCAAGAAAACAAAAAAAACAAGCAAAAGACCATAAATAGCCGAGAGACCAACTTAAACCAAGTGATAACTACAACCTAAACCAGGTACTAGCTAACCCAACAAACGTTAACGCAAAGGGTCTGTATAGAATCAGATCTGTTGCTAGATGAGGAGGAAAGGACAGAACAAGATCCGGCCAAAATCACCTCCCAAATCTGCAACAATACAACATAACCATCATCTACGCAACGACGAGGCACTAGTCGCGATCTGGAGAAGGAGGGAAGCCATCGACGCGCAAAAACTGGCCGGAAACTACAGATACGTGACGGCACGAACCAACGGGAGACAGGCACTAGTGTAGACGAGTCCGCCGCGTGTGAGCCTGAACTGTCCACCGTAGCCAGAGACAAACGCGAGACCATCTATGTCAAGCTTGGAGGAGGCACATCTCGACATCACAGTTAACACACAAGAAACAAAGCATGGAAAGGAGAAGATACAGAGATAACGGGGCCTCTCCCGGCGGCGGCAAGGACCACCAACCGCCGTAGAGGAGAGGAAAATCAGATGGGAGCTACTGTTTCAGATCTAGAGAGAGAAAACTTTAATAACTAGTTTGAATCTCTTCTTTCTCTCTAAGACCTGATAACTAAGATTTTTTGTAGTTCTTGGAGGTGTCAATTCCTCTTACTTATCGTGTAGTAAGAGGTATTGAACCAATTGGGAATGAATGGACCAATCGAGAATGCACTAATCCCTTAAAGCCAAGCAAATATCATTCAAATTGTAACACTACGATCCTAATTGCAATCAAACTAATCAAATAAGCAAACAAAGAGGAACCAAATTCAATAAGCAAGCAAAGAGAACAAACAAGACAATTCAAAAGGAAGATTAAAGATCAAGCTCTTGGGCATAGGAAATTGATCTAAGTAACTAAGCATTGAATCAAGATGTCAAACACAACACTAAAATGCTAATCCTTCAGCTTAGGAACACTAATCCAAGTTAATACACTCTCATGTCATTAACCCTATGCTAATCAATCATTAAACATAAACTCTCATTGGCTAATCACAAGCAAGCATGCATTAATCACAAGTCCTTTAGCTACTAAACACCTTAAACATCAATTGTCATTGGCTAAGAATGTAAAGCTCTCATTAAATCAAAGCTAGCATTTCATCGAACACCTTATGTGCAATAAAATCCCAAAGTTCTAGATCAAGGTTAGCTAAGCCTAATCTAGCAATAAGAACATTTAATGAGAAATGATCAATCAAAACTAAGCCCTAGACATCAAGATTCAATCCCTAATCACTCAAATCTTCCTAACCCAAAAGCTCAAAGGGAGACTACTTACTAATCATAATGAGATCAACAAAACCCATAGAAGTAGTGTTAATCATCAAGATTAGTGAAGATGGAAAGATTAGAAGAAGAAATTAACAAACTTTCACTAAAATAGCAAAGATCCAAAAGGGAGATTAGATGTTTACAAGTTCTTCAAAGAAAAAGAGATAGATTTAGGGTTTTTGACCCAAAAATCTATTTAAAGGTCTTTAAACACGAGCTGGGTCGACCCAACAAACCTGGGTCAACCCAGAAAACCAAGTATCAAATCTGGTCAAAGTTCCAAAAAGTCAAGGAAAATTCGTCGCCAGCGGTCTCGGTATAACCGCTGGCTCGACCGCTGGTTGGTCCGCTGGTTGGTCCGCTGGCACGTCCGCTGTGTGGTCGGCATCTTCACTCAAAATCGTCGACGGAGCAGGCTGTCCTCCGCGGTCTCGTCCTTCCCGCTGGCTCAACCTCTGGCTGGTAAATCGGCCACAACTTCTCGAATACAGCTTAAAACGACTTGAAACCACCTTCATTCGAAAGCTAACTCAATTTCCTACAACTTCTATTAGATGATCCAGAAGCTAAATATGCATGGAAAGGCTTCATTTTGCTCCATCTTTAAAGAACATCATTTTGATCAACATCACCATTCACTCCTCCAAAGCTCCAAGTGCTCCCAAGTCATCTTAGTAGCCTTCCAACACCTGAAAGGGACCAAAACAAATGCAAAATGCTCCTAGAAATGTTAAACTACAACCCTAGATGCAATCAACTATAAATGTAACAAAGAACAAAGAAATGTAACTAAAGAAGGTTAAATGAAACCGAAACATGATCTAAACAACTCTCTAAATGCATGAAAACATAAGTATATAAATTACCCCAAACTTGAACCTTGCTTGTACACAAGCAAGAATGAGACAATCAAAACAATTTGGGAGAAAGGTTTGAAGGTGGGAGCTCATATCCAAAGGTTTAATCAAGTTTCAAACTTCATTTCAAGTCTATACAACTAAGGTGCAACCGAGAAAAGCCTACTCCAAGGATATAGTCATACTCATCAAGACAATACTTCTAGCTTAACCCTCAACCTACACAAGCATTCAAATCCACTAGCTCCTTGACATTCATTAGATTTTCAAGTGAATCCTATTCAAAGCAATGTGATCAAACTCATTTGGTTTAAGGGACAAGGTCTTGAGACAAAAATGGTCTCAAATGAAGGAAAGGCTTCTCCACAATCATTTAGGTTCTCTCGGAAGAAGTATGAACAAGCTATGGTAAAATGCTAAGAGTTAGAGGCAATTGGTGCATACTAAGATAGATTTCCATCTACCCAAACCCCAAGAGCTTCATCTCCTAGTCTAGCCCCACCTAAATGATTACTACCCTTTTTACCAAGGCTATTCTTGCCTTATTCATCTTTCACAATCCAAACCTTCCCAAGGAACCCCAAAGGATCATTCAAAACATTTTGAAAACATTGGTAACTTTACTCTTTTCAACTTAGCTCAAAACTTTTCTTATCTTTGGTATCTTTTTCACAAACTTTCTTTCTTTTTGGTGAGCCATTTGGCTTCTTTTCACTTCAAAACATTGAGACACTTTTTTTTTCTTTTTCAAAACACTTAAGAGCTTTCATTTTCTTTAACACTTTTACCAATCAACTTTTGATCCCATTCAAACTTCTTTCTTTTCTTTACCCTCTTTTCCTTTCCCAAATCCTCCCCCAAACTTAGGTTCTAACCTATAGCATAGCCAAAAACGTTGAGCTTGCATCTAATATGGAAATCTTTCCTAGTCGCCTCATACTCAACACTTTTTACCGAGTTTGTTCCCCTACCACTCAAGATAGTGTTTGGAGTTTGAAATAAGGGTGGTGAAAGGCGTGGAAGTCTATTTGAGCGAGTTGAGAAGGGTAGAAAGGATAAGAACGCTCAAATATTTTGGGGTACCCATGAGTTTATCACACAAAGCATGAACAAGGATAATTAGATGATTCAATTAAAGTTCTCACTTAGATGGAGCTAGTTTCAAATCACAACAAGTTTCAGCATCAAATCAAGGTTCAAAGGAAGTTATCCAAATAGGGTTCGTTCTAGCTTTCAATGCAATTCTCGAGTTACAACCTTAGTGTGATCTATCTAGCATTAAGCTAGCGTATGAAACAAGTTTTACCCAATTAACCTTACGAGGAAATTTAATTATTGCTCCCTATGCATGCGTCCTATATGATGCAACTAGACTCGATCCTATGATGCTATTACAACTAGATGCTTTCTTTTTGTGAAAATTTTTGAAATTTTTAAAAAAAATTGGATTTTCTATGCCTTAAATGATATGTATGAGACTCAAGATACAAAACGAAAAATAAGAGCAAAGCAAACATGATTAGTAACTAGCCTCTCCCCCAAACTTACTTCACACCGTCTCGGTGTGAAAGCAAGTCCGAGAAAGAGACCAAAAAAAAAGAGAAACGGAAAAATAAATGCAAATATGTACAAAAATGGTGTTGGAGTGTTACCTCAGAACGTCGGAGACTTATGGTGATGGATCCCGAGATGGAAGTGTGGGGAGTTGATTTCAGATACAAGAGCTGGGTGGCCCGCTGTTTCGGTGTAGCCGTGTGGCGAACCGCTGGCTGTGTCGCGGTCTCGTTTCCTCCGCGAGTCGAACCGCGGTTTGCTCGGCCGTTTGACGCTGAATAGAGCAACACCTCTCGCGGTTTTGATGGGGCCGCGAGCTAAACCGCGGTCAACACGGTAACCTTGCTCTATCTTCGTCGCGAGCCACCTCGCTATCCCGAACTTGCCGCAAGCCAAACCGCAGGGACCATTGCGGTTTCGTTTTGGTCGTGGGTAGAACCGCGGTTGGTACGGCAAAATTGCACGGTTTAGTCTTGTGTTCGTAGCGGTTTCCTCCTGGCAGCTAACTAAACTGCTGGCTCCTATAAGTGTCGACCAAAACCTCTCCAACCTTAACTTTTGCCAGCTTTTGACCTATGAAAAACCTAAGAACCTGAAAAAACTCAAATAAAACATCACAAATGACAAGATAAAAGAATATTTACAAGGATAAACATGGGAATGTCTCCCAAGTGCGCTTTTGTTTAAAGTCGTTAAGCTCGACTTTTGCAAACCGAGATTTAGGCGGTTGAAGAGTGAGTCATGCCTCGAGAGTGATGGTCAGGACCTGAGAAGTTAGCTAACTGAGATTGACTAAATCACCTTGAAACCTTGGACTGATTAAAGCTTTTGCACTTGCAAATGGCCTAGATCTTCCCTTGGACTTGACCTTGTACTCAATGTAGTCACCCTTTAGACCCAATGGATGCAAGCTTATACAGTTGAGATATGAGGGAGTTTCAATAGTCATTAGAGTTTTCAGCTTGTCCTTATGTCCTTTCTCAGCTCCTTTAACTCCCTCTAATCCATTGGTTAGAGCATGTCCATTATGCTCATCAAACAAAGATTGTAGACTCTCACCATCCATTATCTTCTTTTCGTACTCTTGAGCCTTTGGTTGAGTGTTTATAACCTTATCCTTTCCAGCCTTTACAACCTTTGTAGACAACTTTGTCACCATATCCACAACCTTCTCTTTTGGAGCTTTTTCCTCATCGATGCTCAGCTTCTTCAAAGAGATGGATCCAACATTCTCAATCCTTTGGGTCATAAGAGGAGTTCCAATAGCTCTATCCACCCCCTTCTTTTGAGCACGTCCCATGTGCTCACTCAATGATCCATAAGTAGTGGGTTTATGCCAAACTTGCTTGCCGACATTTTCATATAGTCTTGCTTCCTCTAACACATCATCTTCATTGGGAGAGAGGATGACACCACAAGTGTGGAGAGGTGTGCTCCTCAAAGGATAGTAAACCATTTTATCAACATTATTCAGCACAGCACGTTTCTTCTTGAAGTCCATACAAGCTCCAGTGGTGTTGAGGAAAGAGGTACCAAGTAAGAGAGGTAGTTGGGTACTCTTCTTCATCTTCATGACAATGAAGTCAGTGGGGATAGTGCACTCACCAATCTTCAGTGGATAGTCTTTGATCATTCCCATTGGAGTTTTTGAGTAAGAGTCTCCAAATGTAATAGAAGATGGGTATCTTTCCATGCTCTTAATCCCACGAGATTCCACCATGTCAATAGATATCACACTCACAGTAGAGCCGGAGTCACACAATGCATCGTTAATCTTCAAGTCTCCCAAGGTACAACTAATTGTGAATTTACCTGGATTGCCAAGCTTAGGGAGCACCTTCGGTGTTGTTTGGACAGTAGGCACAATATCTTCAGCTAAAATATCAGTAGCACTCATCACCTTAGCTGGTGCAATATAGGAAGGCTTAACTACAGTGGCCTTCATCTCCTTGAGAGGAACATGTGCAGCAGGAGGGAGTTCATAACTATAGAGAAGTGCTTCTATCTCATCAACCTCTCGCGCATAGTCTGGTTGCTCATGATCAACAGTAGAGAAGATTGCATTGCAATACTCTTTCGGGTTCTTCTCTGGGTTTCCGGGCAAAGCACCGGTAGGTCTAGAAGTGGAAGTGTGCGTGTTTTCAACATTGATCAAGCGAGAAGTAAAATGCTGCAGCTCATTCTTTAAGTTCTTCACTTCCAAAGCCCCACTTGCTTGTCCTTGGATGAGTTGTTGCATCATTCCCCTTAACTCATTATCCAAACCCGGAGAGGAAGAAGCTTGTGGCTGTTGTTGCCCAAAACCGGGTGGAGGGTATTGTTGCTTGGGAACATAGCCTTGTTGTCCTTTAGGTTGAGGCTGAGAGACAAAACCTTGTTGGTTGGTGTAAGGAATATATGCTTTTTGTTGATGAGCTTGTCCTTGAGCTTGGGCTTGAGGTGGAGCTTGTCCTTGGGGTTGAGCTTGGGGATAAACTTGATCTTGTGGGTTCCCCACATTGTGGTTTCGATAAGAGAAGTTTGGATGCTTTCTATAGTTTGGATTGAAACCCTTGTTGAAACCTCCTTGGCCCGCGATGAAGTTTATCTCTTCTTGGGTCATATCTCCTTCAAGACTAAAGAGGACGGGTTGGGAGTCATCATAGTTGCCCACGAAGCTAATTTGCTTTTGGCTTGAGTAGATCATCTTGTCTATCTTTTCATTTAGAGATTTGATTTCCTTCTCGTACTTCTCATCCGTAGAAGATGATCCTCTAGTACTCCGCTCATAATCCTCATTGTAGTTCCCGTCGCTTGTAGCAAGGTTTTCTATTAATTCCATAGCCTCATCAACTGACTTGCCTAGGAAGTGTCCATTGCTACAAGAGTCTAGCATCGCTCGCATTCTAGGAAGTACTCCGCGGTAGAGGTTACTGAGTAGTGTCTCCTTGGTGAAACCGTGGTGAGGACACTGAGTAGTTAGCTTATTGAACCTCTCCCAAGCTTCAGCAAAGCTCTCATTGTTGCGTTGCACAAACCCGGATAGCTCATTGCGAAAACGGGCAGTCCTAGTAGGTGAGAAAAACTTCTTCAAGAAAGCCTTCTTAAGTTCTCCCCAAGTAGTAATGGATCCCGGAGGGATGGTGCTTTCCCAATCCTTGGCTCTATCCGCCAAATAGAAGAAGAAGAGACGCATCTTCAAACCATCATCAGTCACACCATTAAGCCTTGTAGTAGCAAAAATATTGTCAAATGTATCCAAGTGCTGCAAGAGATCCTCAGATGCAAGCCCATGAAACTGATTGTTTTTGCACCATGTTCATCACCATAGCCCGGATCTCGAAGTTGTTGTTGTTCACCGGTGGTGGAATGATCCCTCGCCGGTTTGCATTTGTATCCGGTGTATCTCCATCACCAATGGCCCTAGCTGGCCTTTGTTGCTCTCGGTGGCCCTGTTGGCCTTGCTGTTGATCCTGTTGATCGTGATCTTCCATGACCGGCTGCTCAATACCCTCAAAGTCTTGTTGAACCTCAACAACTGGTTCTAACCCGAGTCTCTCTAAGTGAACAGCCCGCTCGAGTGCTCGTCGTTCCCGTGCTAACTGTCGCTCAAGTGCTTTGATGTCTGTAACCCGTGCAACTAAGTTCGTTGGTCCTCTGCTGCGTAGGTTCATGCACCTGTCATCAAAGCAAGACGAAGAAACAAGATTAGTAACCAAAAACTTGATCTAAAAAGGAAAAGAAATCTAATTGATCAATCCTAATTCCCAAATTGGCAACGGCGCCAAATTGATAACTAAGATTTTTTGTCGTTCTTGGAGGTATCAATTCCTCTTACTTATCGTGTAGTAAGAGGTATCGAACCAATTGGGAATGAATGGACCAATCGAGAATGCACTAATCCCTTAAAGCCAAGCAAATATCATTCAAATTGTAACACTACGATCCTAATTGCAATCAAACTAATCAAATAAGCAAACAAAGAGGAACCAAATTCAATAAGCAAGCAAAGAGAACAAACAAGACAATTCAAAAGGAAGATTAAAGATCAAGCTCTTGGGCATAGGAAATTGATCTAAGTAACTAAGCATTGAATCAAGATGTCAAACACAACACTAAAATGCTAATCCTTCAGCTTAGGAACACTAATCCAAGTTAATACACTCTCATGTCATTAACCCTATGCTAATCAAGCATTAAACATCAACTCTCATTGGCTAATCACAAGCAAGCATGCATTAATCACAAGTCCTTTAGCCACTAAACACCTTAAACATCAATTGTCATTGGCTAAGAATGTAAAGCTCTCATTAAATCAAAGCTAGCATTTCATCGAACACCTTATGTGCAATAAAATCTCAAAGTTCTAGATCAAGTTTAGCTAAGCCTAATCTAGCAATAAGAACATTTAATGAGAAAGGATCAATCAAAACTAAGCCCTAGACATCAAGATTCAATCCCTAATCACTCATATCTTCCCAACCCAAAAGCTCAAAGGGAGACTACTCACTAATCATAATGAGATCAACAAAACCCATAGAAGTAGTGTTAATCATCAAGATTAGTGAAGATGGAAAGATTAGAAGAAGAAATTAACAAACTTTCACTAAAATAGCAAAGATCCAAAAGGGAGATTAGATGTTTACAAGTTCTTCAAAGAAAAAGAGATAGATTTAGGGTTTTTGACCCAAAAATCTATTTAAAGGTCTTTAAACACGAGCTGGGTCGACCCAAAAAACCTGGGTCAACCCAGAAAACCAAGTATCAAATCTGGTCAAAGTTCCAAAAAGTTAAGGAAAATTCATCGCCAGCGGTCTCGGTATAACCGCTGGCTCGACCGCTGGTTGGTCCGCTGGTTGGTCCGCTGGCTCGTCCGCTGTGCGGTCGGCATCTTCACTCAAAATCGTCGACGGAGCAGGCTGTCCTCCGCGGTCTCGTCCTTCCCGCTGGCTCAACCGCTGGCTGGTAAATCGGCCACAACTTATCGAATACAGCTTAAAACGACTTGAAACCACCTCCATTCGAAAGCTAACTCAATTTCCTACAACTTCTATTAGATGCTCCAGAGCTAAATATGCATGGAAAGGCTTCATTTTGCTCCATCTTTAAAGAACATCATTTTGATCAACATCACCATTCACTCCTCCAAAGCTCCAAGTGCTCCCAAGTCATCCTAGTAGCCTTCCAACACCTGAAAGGGACAAAAACAAATGCAAAATGCTCCTAGAAATGTTAAACTACAACCCTAGATGCAATCAACTATAAATGTAACAAAGAACAAAGAAATGTAACTAAAGAAGGCTAAATGAAACCGAAACATGATCTAAACAACTCTCTAAATGCATGAAAACATAAGTATATCAAGACCCGTTTTCTCTCGAGACACCAAATCGTAAATTTCAGTTCCGGTCGCCGGCGGCGGATCTCGTCGTCCCGGTGACCGGGTTACTTTTGCTCTGTTTTGTTTCTTTTCTCGGTTGTGGTTCGTCCGCCTTCTTTCTTCCGGTTTTGTCCGGACTCGGATTTCCCGACTATATAGCAGGTTTAGTTTTCCGGCTTATGTCGGACCTCGCCAAGTTCTGAATCGGTTATATTCTATATCTTTTACCGATTTTGATGCTTGGTTTCTTCCGATTCCATTAGGAATCGATCGATCTTCCTTCACGGTGTATATCTGCTCAAGGATCCGGCGATCTCTTTCTTCTTCACTTCTCTTGATGTACGCTTTGGCCGGTTGGATCGCTGCCCGATCGAGCTGAACGGGTCCGGCGGATTTTATTAGATCCAGTTTGTTTCCGATCTCGGAATCTGGAGATGAAGCGTGCGATAACAGTGACAGTGGTGTAGCTGGAAGTGTTTTATTCCGACTGGTGAAGGTTTGATCGACACGAAGTTACAGATGAAGCGGATGAAGCGAAGATGATGACCGGACTTCCTCGTCGGCGGTCTGCATCTCGGTCTTCATCGCTGCATGACACGTGGTTGTTCGGATTGACGCATTGTACGCGTGCTTATCCGCAAATTAAGGTTGTCAGTTTCACATGTAATTGGGCCTGTTAGCCCATTCGCAAGTTTTTTCATTTTATCCTTTATCCTGTAAGCATGTATCTTGTAGCCCACTGGGCCTTTTATCATATAATGTTATAACCGATCCAAAAGAAAATGAAGATAAAACTAATGATTAGATGATGAAGAGAGTTATATAGATATGTATTTACTTAAAGAACTCAGATTGATCTTGCTTCAATGTCTATAGTTTCGCGAAAACATCCCCACATTGATCTTGCTTTAGTCGAAAACTCAAGCTCCATCTTACAATATCTCTTCTTGATTATTTTTTTTTTTAATTACTGGCTAATATGATTGTGAGTTTATAAATCAATGACCATCTCAATATTGTAACATATTTAAACAAATGTTTAGGAGAAATATAGCGTTAGTTAATAATTTTATGAGCAATTACCTAATATTTATATTTCCCCATCCTAACTTTTATTTTCATCAAATGAGAGCACCTTTAACAAAATGTCTTGGTCATTTGCATTATCTGCTTCACCTAATAAGGTAAACACACCTACATGGAGGAATAATATTTGGATGGGAAAAATATTGAGGAAAAAAAAAGCAAATAAAAAGTTGAAACGGACAAATAAATAAATATTTAAGAAAATGTCAGAAGTGGGATTTGAACCCACGCCCTCTTTAAGACCAGAACTTGAGTCTGGTCTTCTTGATTTTTTTTTTTAATTACTGGCTAATATGATTGTGAGTTTATAAATCAATGACCATCTCAATATTGTAACATATTTAAACAAATGTTTAGGAGAAATATAGAGTTAGTTAATAATTTTATGAGCAATTACCTAATATTTATATTTCCCCATCCTAACTTTTATTTTCATCAAATGAGAGCACCTTTAACAAAATGTCTTGGCCATTTGCATTATCTGCTTCACCTAATAAGGTAAACACACCTACATGGAGGAATAATATTTGGATGGGAAAAATATTGAGGAAAAAAAAAAAGCAAATAAAAAGTTGAAACGGACAAATAAATAAATATTAAAGAAAATGTCAGAAGTGGGATTTGAACCCACGCCCTCTTTCGAAGACCAGAACTTGAGTCTGGCGCCTTAGACCACTCGGCCATCCTGACCTTTGTTTGAGATACACACTTTATTATATATAAACAATAACATGTTCAATATTACACAAGCTATCGTATTAGTATAAGTTTTCCTATAAAACATCCAAGATCGGCCCATATGATATATTTTAAAGCCTATATATGATAACTTCAAATGGGTTAGATTCTCTTTTGAGACCATAACTAGAAAAGGCCCAATTTTCATCACTGACAGTAACCAAAAAAACGTTTAATACAACGCGCAGATAAGGCACGTGACACCCACTCCTCAAAATATTCCCGCGATATATGTTGGCGCGTGAGGTTGATTTATATTATTTGTGGCAGTCAGATGCGGTTAAATTAAATGCTGCGAAGACAGGAGCAGCTATACCTTCCGATCTAAGCCGTCGATTTATCCCCTTACGTGGATCTTATATTGTAATCCAACAGCTTTCCAGATATAACAGTCATGCTTTGTATTTAATTTTGTGTCATCTTCTTTTTGGTCTACTAAAATTTCTTATCTCTTTGGCACAAATCTATATTAGATACCCCACAAACTATTTAATCATTACAAATACCCACAAATAGTAACATAGTTTCCTTTTGCTATGCCTAATTCCGCAGCATTTAAGACAACGTATTTTATTAATTTGATGTAATGTTTCTAGAACTGCGAAGTTGAGAGTTGTTTTCCTCAAATAATATAAATTTTTGGGCTGGAATGATCATTCCAAAACTACTAGGTAAGAAATTAAAAGACGAACAGAGTTGAAGGGCATTAGAGTAAGAAGCGGCAAAATCGAATTAAAAACTGCCAAAACGAAACCTAGTAGCCGTTGATATAACGACACGTAAGCAAAGTCCCCGTAATGAGTCATCAGTTTTCATGTCTATGTATATCATCATCTTCAGCATCTCATATATACAAAAAAAAACAGAGAAGGATTAAAAATCTCTAAGAAAACCCTAAAATCTTTCATCCGCCGCCGTCTCCGCCTCATTTCTACTGCCGGTGATCACGTGTCAGTAGATCCGGTTTTTGACATTCGTTTCTGAGATTTTCAGACTAGCGGTTTATATTTCGAGTTTGAGCGCAAAATTCCAGGAAAATAGGGAGTCGAAGGTTTTCTATTTTCCCGAGAAAGCAAGAGAAAGAAACTGCAGAAGAAAAGACCTTTGCGATATCTTATTACAAGAAGGTTTAATTTTTTTCTTGTTAAATAATCTAAACTACTTCGAGAGTTTGTGTCCTTAAAAAAACAGAGAAAAAAAACTGTCCAAAAAAAAAGACAAATCATAATTTTCAGTTCGATCTCGATATTTAAGTTTAACTGAAGATACAAAAATATCTTATATGTTTTTATACTTGTTACAATTAGTATATTTCGTATAGATCTTCTTCATCTCTATATCACTAATACTCTGTTTTTCTTTTCCTTGTTTGGAAGATCAATGGATAGTAAACAGATGTTGTTATCGGCGCTGGGCGTCGGAGTTGGAGTCGGTGTTGGTTTAGGCCTCGCTTCCGGTCAAAGCATCGGAAAATGGGCCGCCGGTAATTCGACATCAAGCAACGCCGTTACGGCGGATAAGATGGAGAAGGAGATACTCCGTCAAGTTATTGACGGAAGAGAGAGTAAAATCACTTTTGATGAGTTTCCTTATTATCTCAGGTAAATTTTTCAGTTCTGATAATTGTTTAAAAAGATTAAACTGATGAATAATCAAACCTTTCCGAATTTCAAGACGATAATACAACTATATAACTAGTGAGGATGTGAAATAAAGAGTCATCGCATTTTATTAAATATTCAATTGAGATTTAAAAAACAACGGATAAGATATTTTTGGAATGATAGAAATAAAGGTGACAACATGTGAATTTCTGTTTACGAACGGCGAGGATGATCTCATTGTCTTGTGATTCCGACATGTGTAACAAACAGTGAGATCCTGTGATCTTTAGACCATGAACATTATTGAACCCTCCCTTTTGGGGTTTTTAGTATTTTTTAATAATTTTTTTTTTACAGATGAAAGAAAAAAAAATCAAAAAAATAAATAAACCAATAACACGCTGCCACTTCAGCGTGAACAGTGGTTCTTAGAGGAATTTTTAAAAATAATATTTTTTTAATTGTTTTATCTAAGAACCCGTGCTAAGAACTCTCATAAAACCCTTAATGTATATGCTCTTATACCCCTAGATGTTTGGATTTATTCCTTCCATGCCTGAAACATATACATACACAGATATATGTTATAATCTTGTTCATCAATGTTTTTTTTTTTGGGATTATGCAGTGAACAGACACGAGTGCTTCTAACAAGTGCAGCTTATGTCCATTTGAAGCACTTTGATGCTTCTAAATATACAAGAAACCTGTCTCCGGCTAGCCGAGCCATTCTCTTGTCCGGTCCTGCCGGTTAGATTCCATCTAAATCTGTAGTTCTTGAACCGATTTGCTCATATTTTGATTCATAATATTATGTTTCTTTGTAGAGCTTTACCAACAAATGCTAGCCAAAGCCCTAGCTCATTTCTTTGACTCCAAGTTACTTCTTCTTGACGTAAATGACTTTGCGCTGAAGGTACCTGAAACCCTAATAAAGAACATTAAACTCTCTTTGTTTATGTGAATTTTGTCTGTCGTGAACCTTATACTTACTTTGTTGTGAATTCAGATACAAAGCAAATATGGCAGCGGAAATACAGAATCATCGGTAAGCGGTTCATAGATTTGGTTTGCATAGTATATCTGGTTTTATCTGAATTGGAAAACCGGTTAATTATGGGTTATTTTAGTCATTTAAGAGATCCCCTTCAGAGTCTGCTATAGAGCAACTATCAGGACTGTTTAGTTCCTTCTCCATCCTTTCTCAGAGAGAAGAGCCCAAAGGTACATCGAAACCTTAAAATGTCTCAGTCGGCTCTGCGTAACCAAATGTAATTGACTCTGTTTAGGTGGTGGTACCTTGAGGAGGCAAAGCAGTGGTGTGGATATCAAATCAAGGTCTTGTCGATGATCATTCTTTTTATATACTTACTTCAATTTATAAAACTGCATGTGTTATTTTATCGTTTACAGCCCAATGGAAGGCTCTAGTAATCCTTCAAAGCTTCGTCGAAACTCTTCAGCAGCTAATATAAGCAACCTTGCGTCGTCATCAAATTCAGGTTATTTGCACTTCCAACCTTATCATAAGCGAAATTAAAAAGAGTGTCCTCTTATGAAAAACTCAACGTCTCCAAAAAACAATATATGATTCTATTTTCAGCGCCTTTGAAGCGTACTAGTAGCTGGTCCTTCGACGAAAAGCTTCTAATCCAGTCTTTGTATAAGGTAACAAAACTATGCACATTGGTTGTTTGAATATTGTTTATAATATCATGCAAGCAACTATCAAGTGCAGGTCTTGGTCTATGTCTCCAAGGCGAATCCGATTGTGTTATATCTTCGAGACATCGAGAACCTTCTGTTCCGCTCTCAGAGAACTTACAACTTGTTCCAAAAGCTTCTCCAGAAACTCAGTGGACCTGTCCTCATTCTCGGTTCGAGAATTGTAGACTTGTCGAGTGAAGACGCTCAAGAAATCGATGAGAAGCTCTCTGCTGTTTTCCCTTATAACATTGATATAAGACCGCCTGATGATGAGCACCATCTGGTTAGCTGGAAATCTCAGCTTGAACGCGACATGAACATGATCCAAACTCAGGATAATAGGAACCATATCATGGAGGTTTTGTCTGAGAATGATCTTATATGCGATGACCTTGAATCAATCTCTTTTGAGGACACTAAGGTTTTGAGCAATTACATTGAAGAGATAGTCGTCTCTGCTCTCTCCTATCATCTGATGAACAACAAAGATCCTGAGTACAGAAATGGAAAGCTTGTTATATCTTCTACAAGGTTACCAAAACCCTAACATATCTTGATTTACAACGATAATGGTACTGATATATTGTTTCTTGCGCGGTTAGTTTGTCGCATGGATTCAGTCTCTTCAGAGAAGGAAAAGCCAGTGGTCTGAAGAAAAAAGCTAAGGAAGACAAACCTAAGGTCTCTCTCTGTACTCTGTTTTTAGCTGAAAACAGAGGATTCTGACATAAACAGAGTATTAACCATAGCTTGTCTTTTCATCATTTTTTCAGGAACCAAAAGCTGAAGTAGCGGCTGATGTAAAGCCGGAGACCAAACCAGAGAGCGTCACCACAGGAAGCAGCAAGAACGAACCGGAGAAAGAAGCTAAATCTGAGAAAGCAACCCCTAAAGCTCCGGTATGTTTGATCTATGGCCGGCCCTGGGCCATAAACATTTTAGTGTAACTACTAATAAAAAATAATTCTTAACAATTTGGGAGACATAAGTTCTTTATATATTAACTCCGAAAACTTTGGGGGCCGAAACCAATGTTTCTCTGGTTGTGTTCAAGGTCGGCCAGGGATCTATCTATCTACTATTTTCCTACTTGCTTCATGTTATTTCTGATTGTGTTAACCAATGGAACAGGACGTTCCGCCGGATAACGAGTTTGAGAAACGGATAAGACCGGAAGTAATCCCATCAGAAGAAATCAACGTCACATTCGAAGACATTGGTGCACTTGACGACATAAAAGAATCACTTCAAGAGCTTGTAATGCTTCCTCTCCGTAGACCAGATCTCTTCACAGGAGGTCTCTTAAAGCCCTGTAGGGGAATCCTACTCTTCGGCCCGCCTGGAACCGGTAAAACAATGCTGGCTAAAGCCATAGCTAGAGAGGCTGGTGCGAGTTTCATAAACGTTTCCATGTCGACCATAACTTCTAAATGGTTTGGAGAAGACGAGAAGAATGTTAGGGCTTTGTTTACTCTGGCTTCGAAAGTGTCACCGACGATTATATTTGTGGATGAAGTTGATAGTATGTTGGGACAGAGAACGAGAGTTGGAGAACATGAAGCTATGAGAAAGATTAAGAATGAGTTTATGAGTCATTGGGATGGGTTGATGACTAAACCTGGTGAGCGTATTTTAGTCCTTGCTGCTACAAATAGACCTTTTGATCTAGACGAGGCCATTATAAGACGATTTGAACGAAGGTAACTTATCCCCCAAGCCACCTACTTTTTGTTAATGCCTTTTGGAACTGGTTTTTCTTATGTATGAATTGAACACTTCTAATCAAAACTCTGTTTGGTTTTGGTTCTGGGTTTCTTGTTCCGCAGGATTATGGTGGGACTACCAGGTGTAGAGAACAGAGAGAAGATCCTGAAGACGTTGCTGGCGAAAGAGAAAGTGGATGAAAACTTGGATTACAAGGAACTATCGATGATGACAGAAGGTTACACAGGAAGCGACCTCAAGGTTTGATCTTTTATCTGTAGAAACTCGTTTCTTGAATTCGTTAAAAGAACATCAAAATAAATGATCTTGACCGTTGATTCGGATGAACAGAACCTGTGCACAACCGCTGCGTATAGGCCAGTGAGAGAGCTTATACAGCAAGAGAGGATCAAAGATACTGTAAGAGATTATATTTAATAGGGTTATCTTTCTTACTACTAATTTCGTTATTTTTGTTTGATTTTATTGTTATTCGTAAATCGTAATTAATTTAATGTTTTAAAGGAGAAGAAGAAACAGAGAGAGACTACGAAGGCAAGTGAAGATGATGAAGGTAAAGAGGAAAGAGTGATTACACTTCGTCCGTTGAACAGACAAGACTTTAAAGAAGCCAAGAATCAGGTTTGAAAGACTGAACACAATGGTGTCATTATATAGATATGGAAAATAGCGTTTTGAGTTTTGAAACGTTTTGAAATTGAAAACGCAGGTGGCAGCTAGTTTTGCGGCGGAAGGAGCGGGAATGGGAGAGCTGAAGCAGTGGAACGAGTTGTATGGAGAAGGAGGATCCAGGAAGAAAGAACAACTCACTTACTTCTTATGATGTGTTTGTATGGGTCAAATGAAAAAAAAAAAAAAAAGAGTCATGTCTAATAATATGTGGATTATGAAGTTTGGTAATGTAATAAGATTAGACACGTCTCATAATATAGATTATGAAGTTTGGAAATGTAATAAGATTATGCTGAATTTTTTTTTCATGGTTAATAAGAAATGAGTAATGATGATATTATTTTCATGATTATGCAATCTTATTGTTTTGACCCTAACATTTCTCACAAAAAAAAAAACATTTCCTCTTTATATATAAGATATACTCGATAGATTTCAATACAACACAATATATATGTTTATAAAATTATTTAAAATTATAGTGGTAAGTGTTAAGCATATTTTGGAATTGTTGGAATAAAATTATATAGAATAAACTGAATAAAACCTAAAGAAAAATAGAATAAATTTAGAGAAATTTGGCTAATAAGATTTAAGAAAGACTATTTTCTACTATAATTTTGTAACCAGAAAATATCCATCTAGTATTTTATTTAATATTAATTCTATTCTAATCTTGTTTAAATATAAAACAAATCTACGTTTAAGAAAATATTTAAAATAATAAAGTAAATAATATTAATTCTTTTTAACCTTAATTCCTTTTTTCATTCCTCTCTGGCGTTGAAAATCCGTTCAATTACCTATGAAGTTTCATTGATCTTCCTCTTAAACATTGGGGTCTACGGCTCTGCAAATCTGCATGTGTATTCTACTTTTGCTCCGTCGCTAATTTGTCTTTGCATCTGCCTCAAATTTAGTTAACGAGTTTCTTTTTCACATACCCTTTTCTCCAATTGATTTATTGTTGATTATGATTTTCTTTTTGTTACTTGAATTCATATATTTTGACACTTGAAATCGGATTTTGGAGAGTTTGGGTTAGCTTTGTTGTAGAAACCTCATGTTAGTTTAGGTGGTCGGGTTTGCTATGTTTGATGACAAACATGATGTTTGTGCTGCTAAACTCTCATTGAGCAATGATTGGATTAAGTAGAACATGATGTGTTGCTGTTTAATTTTAAGTATTTCGATCCCATAGAGCTGTAGCTTGAGTTTACAGATGGTAGAAGTCATGTATTTTTGGTTCTTGGAGAATCATAAAACGACAACATTAATAATTATCGAGTGAGGACCAATTCAAATCTGCTATGTTATGTTTTTATATCTATCTAATCCTTTCTCTCCACTTCAATTCTCTACTTTGAATTAGTTTTTGATGGTCGTCTTTAGGATCAGTGTTTGTGATTTTGTGACTTATGAAATTAATCCATTAATTTTAAAGATTTTACTTATAATTCTCTTCACTTTAGTTCTCTGTTTTGAATTTTGTTCTTCATTCCTTGATCAATTTAGTATTGTGCATGCAGTAGGCTTTTATGTATTTCTGAAAATTTGAGTACACTTATGTTTTTGTTTTACGGTTGAGTTTTGAAGATTCCCTACAAGTAGCCAACACGTTAAAGGTGGATTTGCCTAAAAGTCGTTGCCATAATATGTTTGTCGTCTAGATTTTTTTCCCACCCAATCAAATTAACACGTTAAGTCATTGACTTTAATATATATAACTAAAATAGTATTGTAGTTTATGCGGTAGTAAGTATTGCGAAAATGTAGCATTTTTCTTGTTTCTATAGAAGTTCAAGCTTTCTGTGAATTTTTAGGTACACTTAAGCTAAGGTTTTGATATAATTGAACATGTCTATGATACAAGTTTTTTTTTTTGAATCTAATGTTAAATTCTATTCAAGAAAAAAAAATACTTTTTACAACTTTTTATTTGGACTGTTTTAAACTTCTAGAAAGAAATATGAATTCCCAAGACCTTTTACTCTCTAGTAACCCCTTCTCTCAAACCAGATTTGAAGCCCCTCATTGTATTTCTTGTCTCCTGCTCTTGTCAAAGTTGAAATCCTGTTCCTCACACCAAGATCAATGATCTTTATCAAGTTTTCCACATGCTTAGGACTCTCTCCATGTCTTCAATTGTTCCTCTCACACCAAATAAAATAGATTGTCGCTTGGAACATATAGCGCACGAAGAAAGTAAGTAGCCTAGAAGAGTATGACTTGCTTACTAGCTCCACAATATCTTCCCATTCAGTAGAGTAATCCACTCCCATGATTCCTTTAGCAAGCTTCTCCCACGTCTTCTTCGTGTATGGACATGAGAAAAATATGTGATTTCGTGTTTCCGTAGGCTCCGAACAAAAGGAACAGCCTATGCGAGAGTTCATGCCCCACTTTTCCATCCTATCACCTGTTGACAGTCTGTTTTTAGCTGTAAGCCAAGTGATGAAAGCAAATTTTGGGTTTGCGAAAGAAAACCAGATACCCCAGTGAGTATTCCAAATGGTATTGTGGTTGCGTATCATGTCCCATGTTTCCTTCGAATTGAACTTGTCCTTAAACACATTATTCTTTCCCAGCCACAACGCATTGTCTTCAGTATGCATTACACGACATGTTTTTAGCGCATATATCTCCTTCTCTACCTGAATCAAGAGGGGGTACCTCTGTTTTCTCCGTCGATCATAAGACATGACTTCACCGAGAGTTTTACCGAGCGGTACACCGAGATCAATGCAGCCTCGTTGCCCTAAACAATCATATAAAGGGCCAAGAGTGGACCAGTTATCATACCAGAAGGACACATTGTCACCACTCTTGACTCCAGCTTATAGAACTTTTTGGCCAGTTCCCTATACTTGAGCATTTCTTTCCAAATCCATGATCCGGGTGAAGAGGCTTCGTGTAGCGCCCAGAATGAGCTATCTCGGATCAAATATCTTTTGATCCAACTCACCCATAACGTCCCCTTTGTAGATAATGATCTCCATATCATCTTCAGCACACAAACCTTGTTTACTATCTCCAAAGATTTCAGCCCCAAACCACCTTCTTCTTTTGGGGAACATACCACGGTCCATGATACTTTAGCCTTCTTGCTATTTAGCTCCGGACCAGACCATAAAAAAAGCTGCACACAAACTGTCAGTCTCCTTGATGCAGGCTTTTGGGAGCCTAAATGCAGCCATCCAGAAGTTTGTTAAACTGAAAATAACCGAGCGTAAAAGCTGTAACCGGCCAGCAAATGAGAGTTTCCGCAATTTGTTGCTTTATTCTTTCGATCAATGGAGCATAATCAGCAGCATTCATGCGCCTAGTTAGCAAAGTTAATCCCAAATATCGAACCTGCAATGCTCCATATTCAAAGGGGAATTCTCTAAGAATCTCTTCTTTAACTGCTTCTTGTAATCCAGCCATATATATAGTTGATTTCTCAATACTAATATGCAGGCCCGAGTACTTTGCAAACTCATCAAACACGTCCATAACACCATTAATGGATCTTTTATTTCCTTCTGCAAAGACCATTAAATCATCAGCAAAGCATAAATGAGTTAGATTCACACCTTGACAATTCGGATGGAAGCCAATTTGTTCTTCGTTGGCCGCTCTATCTAGCTTCTTAGACAGAACATTCATACAAATAAACAAATATGTAGGGTGATAGTGAGAATCCTTGTCGGAGACCCCTCGCACTTCCAAAATATCCAGCCAATTCTCCATTCACTTGGATCGAAAAAGATGCAGAAGAGATGCATAGCCGAATCCATTGAATGTACATGTCTGGAAAATCATGGGCTTTTAGCGTGTTGAGCAAGAAATCCCATTGCACCGAGTCATAAGCCTTGGAGATATCAATTTTCATTGCACATCGAAGAGATAAATCTTCTTTGTGATAATTTTTCACAATCTTTGTAGCCAGAAGCAGATTCTCCATTAACAATCGATCCTTAACGAAACTGGACTGATTTAGAGCGATGAACTTTGGAAGAATAATCTTTAATCTATTGGCCAAAATCTTCGATATAATCTTGTAGATCACATTACAACATGAGATAGGTCGGTAATCTTTCATAGTTTGAGCCTCTTTCTTCTTCGGTATCAAGGCTAAGATGGTTGAGTTGATTCCCTTTCGGTAGAAACCCAAACCTGAAAAAGGATTTGATCGCGTGAAGAACATCATCACTTACTAGTTTCCATGTGTCTCTGAAGAATTCTATGGTGTATCCGTCTGGTCCTGGGGATTTATCCGTTGGCATTGAGAATAACACCTTTCGAATCTCCTCCATAGTTACTTCGTGAATCAGCAGTTGTTTATCACTCTGAGAACACCTAAAATCCAGAATATTTTCCAACTCCTCCACTGTGATCAACTGGAAATCAATGGGTTTGTGATTCAGAAACTCTTGAAAGTACCGGATAGCTTCTGTTTTTATCACCTCCGGAGTTGAGGCCGTTGTACCATCCCCACATACGATTTCTCGGATGTTATTTCGAACCTCTCTCTGTTTTACTGCATTGGAAAATACCTTTAAACTCTGATCCCCTGTCTTAAGCCAAAACAACTTTGATTTCTGTTTCAAGAATTTACCCTCTATATCAGCCAACCTTTCCCATTTCTCGTATACAACTCTCTCCTCCTCTACAGCCTGACCTGTTGGGTTTCTCAGAGTATTCTCTTGCTTCTCAAGTAAGCTCAGGTATGCTTCTTTCGTTCTTTTTGATATATCTGCTAGCATATTTCTGCCTATGCTCCTCATGAGTGGCTTCAGTTGCTTTAGATTCTTTGATAGGCGAAACAGGGCTGATGTCGATTGAAACAGAGGATCTGATTTGCTCCACGCTTCTGCCACATGATCTATATAACTCGGATGCGATGTTATTGAGTTAGTAAACTTAAAAGGCCTATTTTTCTCTTCTCCTCGTGCTGCATATGGATTCTGCACCGGATATGGTCCGAGCAGCCTCCTGGATCAAAAACACAATAAGACTGAGCATGATTGGATATCCATTCCCGATTTTCCAGAACCCGATCGAGTTTTTTATTGATCACTCCATCTGCCCTCTTGTTGCACCATGTATATCGTGGTCCATGGGAACTCAAGTCCATTAATTCAAAATAGTTTGCCATTTCCTGAAAGTCCTTCATGCCAGCTGGTATGGTGCCTGTTTGTTGAAAAAGGGAGTGCTCATCTCCCTCTATAATTTCATTAAAGTCCCCGAAAATAAACCAAGACTTACCCTGAAACATACCAGAGTCATGATACATTTTGAGGTCTTCCCAAAGAGCTTTTCTTTCCTCAATCGTGTTTAAGGCATAGACAAATGTAATTAGCAGCTCATCTTCTCTTACATCAATGTGTATAGAGCAGGATATAAACTGAGCAGACTTTAATATCGGGGTGACACACACATTTTGCTTCCACACAATCTATAATCTTCCAATACGATGGTGCTCGTAGTTGTTCATACTCAACCATCCATTGAATACCGAGTCCAGAATTCTCTGAGCTCTCCTCTCTTTTATCTTTGTTTCAATAAGACATCCAAAATCAAACGTATTGTGACGCATCCAATCCTTCACCACATCTTGTTTACAGCGTTTATGATACAAGTTCTTGAAATAGCCATTACATGAATAAGAATTGATATGTGAAAGTTATAAAGCTCTTGTTTTTTATTATCTTTTTCACCTATTGATTTTCTTCCCTCTTGTTTCATGGATGCTGGTTATGTGCATTTGTAACACTGAAGAATGATGAATTAGGAATGACTTTGATCACAGCTACATGAGGCAATTTGGAAAAATTTATAATAAAGAATTAAACTGCATGGGATTTTTGTTTCAAAAGTAACGTTTATTGTGATAAAGAATTAAACTACCAGAGAAACTACTTTGTGATAAATAATTAAATCCTAAAGCATTTATGCTTCAATAAACATTTGTGACGTCGTATTTCTGGATAAGTTGAACTTTAACTCCGCGATTTCAGAAGATTAGTGGTTGTGATGTGGGTTACTGTAATCTTAAGTAATTCGATCCCTATAGAGATGTAGCTTGAGTTTACAGATAGTAGAATTTATGCCTATGTGGTTCTTGGATACTGGTAAAATGACAATATTGATCGATTGGATTTTTTTGTTAGTGTTTTGATTTTGGATGTGTAATTTGGATATTGGAGGTTAGAATTTGTTTATAGTTTTAGATTAGCGAACAATTTGTGATATATTGTTTACAAATTTTATCAAAAAGTGACTCTTTATATTGTGAGCAAATCAAACTAAAAAAACAACATTTAGCTGACCCGGTGTCACTGTCTTCTTTAACATCAACCATTGATGAAGCATTGTTTTATTCTAACACCACATTTGCATTGCCTGATATAATTCTTGGTTTGTTTGGTTACTAATTTGTAGTTCTTCCATCCGTTCGTGTTTGGAAGAAGAGGATCATTTTCAATTGCGCGGATTAACTCAAGCTGACAAAGGCATGTGAGAATATTATTTTGTTTTAGCTATTGGTGACTACTTACTTGGGTCAAATTGCCTGCTATGTCTAAGCTATTGATTTTTTTATGTATTATGGTAATGACCATAATCATCCGTATGAGGTGTCAATAATTTATATGTGTCAATTAGTATCAATTAACCTTTCTAAAACTTCCGGTTTTATAGCTTTGTTTGTCTTATACTGATGGATGAATTTAGATCATTATGAGGTTCTACAATTAACATATTATTTTATTCACATGAGTTAGCTCAATTTTTCATTTAAACGATAAATATGTGAATAATAACCCTACCGCAAGCAGGCTTCTTATTTTGATGACTAAACATCAATGGTTCGAAAGTTTACTTATTTGAGGTTTTATATTTGTTAAGTGAACAAAGATATTCACAAGACTAGAAATTTTATCATTTATTTTACCCTTTCTTAAGCGATTCAATTTTTAGTTCATTATTTATGTATTATCTTATACTTTTTGCTATAGATTATTAGCTCTTTTCAGGCAGATGATACTAGTAGTTAACTGTTGGAATCTCGGCTGCCTACTGCTTGGTGAGCTGTCTATGTTGGTATTAATGTAAAATCATCATGTTTCTTTGTTTTTCTGATTTTTGTTCATGCAATTATTCCATGCTATTTATTTGTGCAGGTCTTACAATTAGGGGGTATATCAGATATAAGTTGCGAGTTGTTTTGATTGTTCTCGGCTTCATCTTCTATTGTCTTGAACTAAGTAAGTGATATTTATTTTACTGATAATTTGATATGTGTCAATGCCTCTTTGGAGCTGATTATAAGATATTTGCCAATGATTATTTGTCTCTGATTCTACACCGCTTTGTTTGTAGCATTGTTGTTGATCCACTACTCTTATATTATGCAATGCCTTTTGGTTGATTTAGGGACACGATTTTTTTTGTGTTGAATAATATTATTCAACTGTTTACTAATTTCAAATTCGTATCTATTTTTTTTTTTCAAATGTTCTATGTATGGATTTAGAGCTATCAAAACGCTTTTTTATGCATGGTCATGAACCGGAAGTGGAAAAGGTCAATAACAGATGATGTATGTCGTTATTGTCTAAGTTTCATATTGCTTTGCCGTCAGAGTACAACGAGGTGAAGAGAGACCCAATATTTTCTGACGTTATGGCGATTCATGACAATTGCCTAAATTTTTGGGGAAGATTGGTGCATAGGTTCATGTGGAACCAAATCTATACCTCAATAATACATGAGCATTGGTTTACTTTTTCTAGGAGGCCTCTCAAATTCTCATTGTAGGAGTTCCATGCCATTACCGGATTGAAGTACAAGTATGACGAGGATGAAAACCGTACCTATGATGACTGGCATGACAATCGGGATTACTGGAGTAACCTGTTCAAGAGACATGGGAAGATTAGCATTCAAATGTTAAAGAAAGTGCTCGTGAAAGGTGTTAATGAGTGGGATCGTGTTGACAGAATCTGGTTGGTGTATTTGTGTGTGATTACTGGAGTGGTAATGGTGCAGGACGATAAGAAATATATCTCACACACCCATATCAAATTGGCGATGGATTTCGATAAGCTGTTGAATTATCCATGGCATCTACACTCGTACGAACTTCTTGTTGAGTCGATCACCAACTCCAGAGTGAAGTTGACTAATAAGATAAGCTATGTCTTGGATGGTTTTTCATATGCACTACAAATTTGGATCATGGAAGCAGTTTCTAACGTTGGTTTTTTGTTGGGACGGAAACTTGATGAGAATCTCATAGATGGTCTGAGATGTTCTAATTAGACAGGATCTAAAAAGGTTTCTGATAGGTTCTAAGTTTTAAATCCTATTCTACTGCAAGTCACAGTCAATGCAATTATAGTATGTAGGGTATCGAATCCACAGAGACTCTCGGTAACGATAGATTATAAAACGGTCGAGTTAAACTAGGAGAAAGTAGTGAGAAACTAAAAAGAAGAGCAGAAAAGTAAATCAGGTTGCAAGATTGGTTTGAAAGCAATTAACTAAAAGCGCTAAGTCTAGGGAGTTCTCAGGAAATCAGACAAGCAGATCAGATAATCAGTCAGGATCAAATTAAGTACAGTTCTAGAACTCAAACACGGATATAGAACTAACCAACTTTCGCTGTGAGAATTCTCTAAGTCTAATAGCAGAAATCCAAATTTCTTTGTAATTCCTAACAGATTAAACTAGCCTTAAGTTCAGGTTCGATATGTTCACAATTCAATTAAACCAAATTTCTTTGCGAGTACTTCAATTGCTCAACCTAAATAGTTCAGATTCTAAATCACATTTTCGTGTCAATTTAACAGCCTAAGATCTAGATTCTAAGTGATCAAGTTAGAAACTAGTATTAAGCTCAATCAAGGTTGAAGAACAATTATGATATGAATCCTTAACTGGTATAAATAAATCTAGCAAGTCATGAAATCCCTGTGAGAATCCCTAAACCTAACTATGAATCTACTCAAACATAGATAATAAAAACATAATCAATGAATTAATAGATTGCATAAATAAAGAGTAAAGATTAAAGGGGTTCGAAATCTTCTCCAAAAGCAGGAAGCAGTACAGGATTAGATCAGCCCCAAAAGCTCTAAAATCTCTATGCTCAACGTATGAAAGCGTAAGTAAAGCGTAGCGTAAAGCGTATCTAAAAACTGATGTAAAAACCTAATTATATAAGCTAATCACGTCTTGGGGCTTCTTTGTAATTCTTGGAAACTTCTGGGCAAGACTGCAATATCCAAACTTCATTAACCCGCCGAAGATAAGCCCATCTCGCTCGTGTGTCGATCGATGCACAATTTGTGTCGATCGATGCATTACTCTGTTTTGGAAAGTGAACTCTATCTCTCGGGGCAAAACACCAAAATGCTCCAAAAAGCTCCATAATCTCCAATTCCGCTCCAAACGTGCATATATCTAATAATACCTGTAAAAGACTCTAAAGAAACACTAAAAGATTCTAAAACATACTTATATCATGGTCTAAAACCGGTAAAAACCATGATATATCAGTTTCATATGAGCAAATTACTCAGCTTGCACACTTTTGGATCGTAGGTGAGTTTTGCAAATTAAAATCGGTTTTTGATTATTATTCTAATTGTAATATCATTTTTTATTATTGTCTTCTTTTGTGTATGATGTGATTTATCCTTACATCTCTATACATGAGAATATGAATATCATTGATAGTGTTTATTTCATAAGAGCTGATGAGATGAGGGATGAGAGAGTTGAAGTGATCAAATAATTAATCCTATGAGGACATGATTGGGCATATCATATGTGGGATGCAGATTAAACTTGGATGGCTTCAATTCCACAGCTAGAAGAGGAAGTTGAGGTTCATGAAGTGGTGGATATAGAGATTGGGGATGATGTTGATGGCGTTGGAACACATAACTGTGCAAAAACATCAACTTCATGATTGAGAAGGAGTAGTTAAAGGATCCCCGATCGTGGCGCAGAATCCCGAAGTAGAAACTTTTGTGCCAAATATCAGCTACCAAAAGTGGAAGTTTGGATAAAAGCACCAAGTCTTTCATCCAAGGTTTGTTTGATGCTTCTTTCACTGCTTTGGAGGAGAAGCTTGATAAGAAAATTGATGATCGACTTAGGAAGATTGAGACTCAATTCACAAAACTGAAAGAAGCCTTCACTCAAGCGTCCTTCACTAGAAACCATGGTGAGCCAGCGGACAATACAAAGGCAGCTACGTCAGATACTGGTAAGAACAACCGCTCTCCAATCGAAGAAAAGGTTAGATGGAACAAAAACTCTAACTCATGATTGAAGTTATATTGATGTGGTAAATAGAATGTAATGTCTTGATGTCTTTATCATGTTGTATTATTGATGTCATGTTGTTGTCTCTTTTTGATGTCTTGTCATTTTCGGAATGTCATGTTGATGTCTTTTTGTCTACGTCACGTCATGTTGCTATCTATATTTTTAAATATTCATTTAACATTATGTAACACTTTGTTCTTCTTCACGTCATGTTGTTGTATGTATTTTTAAATAGTTATTTAACATTATATAACAATTTGTTCTTGTTCACGTCATGTTGTTGTCTGTATTTTTAAATAGTTATTTAACATTATGTAACACTTTCTTTTTCTTCACATCATTGTTTTGTCTGTTTTTAATAGTTATTATTTACGTAACTATTTCGTCATTGTAATGTAAATGTACATGTCGAAAAAGTTGAAAAAGAGAAATCAAACTCCATTGATAATCTTTTTGAAGTCAACTTGACCCAGTCTTCAGATATCTACACGGATTTGGGTTTTCTTGTCCGAAGAATCATTATTCATCTATTAAAATGGTCTTCCTCACCCACTTAAGACACTAACTTTGTATTTTTACGATTTATTTATGTTAGATGACCAATTAACTTATTATATATGTGGTATTAATATTTCACTGTCCTAAAAATATGTCTAAGTGCGCTTGATTTGTAGGTAGCACAAATATAACATGACCTAATAAATGGCTTCACTATCAGGTTTTTGTCTCTCGTGTATTTTTTTAGATTTAAATATGTTAAAATAATTGTTAATGAGTTTTTACAATTATTTTAGGACATGGACGAAGTCATATATTTTTTCCAGGAGAACATATTTTTGGAAAAATGGAAATCAGATCGTGTAGCTTTCATGACGTGTTTTGTTCAGCAACAAAATTAAAAGTGAACACATGAACTACATAAGGAATAAAAGAAGGTTCAAGCTTAGTGAAAACCTCTTAGATTACTGAAAGGGTGTTCTCCCGTCTAACGGAATAACAAATAAGATGTGGGATGTGGATGTTGATCATATCTACGTTCCCATTTTTGTGAACGGGAACCACTGGATATCTTTGTGCATCAATTTCATCGATCAGAGGATTGAAGTGTTTGATTGTTATGTCAATAAAAACACCAAATAAGTTGAAGCCTTCGCATTCCTTGTCCCTCGTATTGTGAAAGAGGTTTAGCCACAAATAACCCAGAAACACCTTAAGGATACTCATTATTTCGTCTTCTATGTACCGATGCAACGACGGATTAATTGGAGTTGTTGTGACTGCAGAGTGCACGCATTGAAATTCTTTGAGTGTCACATGCTTTGAATGGATCTTTCTTTTATGAACGATGAATATATTAATGCTGCTCGACACAAGATTGCCTTCGATTTATTTCAGGCGGCCAGTGATCCTGTTTTTATTGAGCCAATGTCAGCATATAAGCCACCGATAACCAGGATCAGTGATGAAGTTACAGAGATCGATTGAAATTAGTTTTCTGTTTTTGCAGTTTTATAGATTTCTAGTTTTAATTTTAATTAGCTACCTTGGTTGAAAAAAATTCATTAGTTTGGTTTTGTAATATATTGGTGAATGGTATTAGTAGAATGCAATATCAAGCTTAGTGTCTTTTCTTTCACTGTTGAGCTCTTATGTCTCTAAGTTCTGATTCTAATGAAGCTTCTCTCCACAGGTCCGTCAAACTTTTACATATACTAATCTGCTAACAATTCAAAAATATGTTATGTGTTAACGTTTGTAGAAGTGGAAGTGGCAGGTTCGCAACTTTATACTCCATGCATTGTTTTGTGGTACTAAGACGGGAATTGGCTTGACTGATGGGTTGCAGACAGGCCATGGGAAGGTCGATTGATGGAAGGTCCAACGAACTCATCAGAAAATGCAAGGAAAGCGAAAGCAGTGTGTCTGAACATGACACAGTCCATGTCAGGAAGAACAATCTCACAACTAGATATTTTGCTGGACCTCCTTTAGTTTCAGAATCGGCTATGAATTTTGAGTCATCGTCGACATCTCAGTCCCTAGTTCCCTTCTCAGGAAGTTTTCTTGGGGAAGGAGGATATACAGAAAGCCAAGTTACATGAGCCTGACACAATCTATCAAAGCTAAGCAGAGACGATCGGGGTCTTCATCGTCTTGTTCCAAACACTGTTTAAGAAGAAACTGTTGATGTCTTACGACAGAGATGTAAATGTAAAGTGTAATGCTGGTTTGGACCCATCGTGAAACCAATGGACAAAACTTTATCCACCAGCTCAAGTAACATGGAGCATATGGGGCAAAGAGCCAGAAAGGCTAAGTAAACATCGTTTCATCAAATATTTAGGCATTTCAACATCTTGTTGGTCACACGAAACACATACACAGATAATACATTCAGAAGCAATTTATGTGGATCTTTATTTACATGATTCTCAAGGAATTAGTTTGAAGATTGCAATATCATTGTTTGGCCAATTGGACCATTTATCTTTTGCTTCTAATGTTCCTGAAAGAAATTTGCTCTTGTCTATGAAACTGAAGATCAAAAGTTTCACCTCCAAATATGATGCACTCATTTCAAGGATAGTAGCATAGTTTATATAAGAAATGGTAATTGACAACTAATACTTTCAACTGAATATACAAAGCAAACGGTTCAAACTCTTAATAATAGTTTTGTAATAATGTTCAATACATGAATACAATACATATGAAGTCTTACTTACTTGAAATCATTCAGGATGATCAACTATCTTACTGCTTAAGTGGATAAAACACTGACTTGACACTCTTTTACTCATTTGTTTCTCATTTTTATATAACCTTCTCTTATCTCTTATCTTGATAATGACGAGCTTTTTTTTTTTGAAGATTCGAGGATACAACACGACCCGAATACAAACACTGTTTCAAGAACCATAAAATTAGAAATCATAATAGTAGCAGCCATAGTTCTCCTAATAAAAGCACACGATAAAATAAAATTCAATTATATAAAAGGAAACAAGGGTTTATATTGTGCTAAACTGATTAAAAAGATGGTCTTAGTTCTGAAAAAATAAGAAAACAAATAAAAAGATAAATAAGAAAACTAAATATGTAAATGAAAACGAGGAAACAACAAGGTCTAGATTGCTCTATCACATATTGCTCTGTAGCGACCCAAAATTCTACAGCAACTGCACTTGACTTTCTTAGACCCTTGTGACCCTTGTGACGAGTGTATCTTGTCTTCGATGGTTTCATGTTTTCCTTTTCTCCGCCTACGAGCAGCTCTTTTTGTTTCAGGTGGTAGAACTAGGGCATGGTCAACATCATTTGGGATAAGCCATGTATCCTCACGAATAGCAATAGGATTAATTCATTCCTTATAAATTATTTTCCATGAAGCAGTTGTATATATGTCATCAGTGAGTGAGTGTGGTTCTCTTCCTACTGAAAACCCTGCTTTAATAGTGTGTCTGCAATAAAATTTTTAACAAGTCATACTTCCCACACGAACATGTTCTTCCCAAATCAACAAGGAAGTCAAACGCATCCCCTTTAACAAGAAATATGTTCTCGCTGACCGGGTAAACGATAAACATTTTACCCTTCTCTATCTCAACATCAATGGTTAAAAGGAAATTATGCTTGCAGCTTAATGTCCTTCGCTCATGAAATCATCGAGTCATCATTTTCTAATGTTTTCCAACAAAATAATTACAGAAAACTCTCTAGGCGAGAAGGATTAGTGGTCCTAATATCATATTCGAAACCTAGAAATCGACAATGAGCCCATTTGGTCATATCAACGTCCGATAGATATTTACCAATATTGGGACTCATGTTGCAAATATCATTGAATTTTCTTTCAAATTCGGCAACCCTATATGCTTTTGAAGCCTTTGATAGCAAGCCAGCAACACCCTTTCCCCTTACAAAAGTTACCACATTACAAGAAATGGTGAATACAAATTTCATGCATAGCTTGCGGGTAAACTAAATCAAGGGATTTAGCAATCGATGTATTTCTGTCTAAAACAAAAACCAAACCATCATCGTCTCCAATAACAGATTTTAATTTTCCTAAAACCCCCCCTCCCATGCTTGGTCATTTTCTGAGTCCACAACATGAATGCTATTGGATACAAATTCAATTTTCTATCTTATATTGTAGCAACAAGTAAAACATTTTCGTATTTACTCTTAAAAAATGTCTCGTCAACAACAACAATCCTCCAAGTGGCTTTGTAGAATCCTCTAACAGGTTAACTGAAGGCAATAAATAGATATTCAAATCTACCATCGTAGACAGTTTCATAAGATGAATGCATAACCGGATTTTTTTATGGAAGCATGTGCAAGTATTTTAGTATTTTACCATAACTTTTCTCCAGTATACCTTTAACAGCGTTAACTACAGACTCTCGTGAATCCCATGCTAAAGCATAAGAGAGGTCATATCCATGTTCTGTACGCATAATCTGAATGATATCGTTTGGTATATACCCCCTTGACACCCTCATATTTATGCATAATCCTATTCCCAATTGTTTTTGCTGGAGGTGTCATGCCAAATTTGATTTTGCTTAAAGAAGCACATGTATGATGAAGGACACACTTCTTGATAACGAAATATGCAGACCCCTCTAAACAACACTCTGCATGAACACTCCAATTGCATATGTTGTTTGCACATCGTATATACCAATTTTTTGTCAGGTTTACAACTTTGTAATCGAAGTTGTGGTTCATTGCGCAGATTTCCATAGTTTCCTTTAGGGCTGGGCAAAAACCCCGGAATCAAAATACTGAACCGAACCCGAACCGAAAAAGAGGAACCGAACCTGAACCCGAACCGACAAAATACCCGAATGGGTCCTAAACCTCCATACCCGAAGAACCGAAACCGAACCCGACCCAAACCGAGAACCGAATGGGTACCCAAAATATCCGAACTACAATTATATATCCAAAATATTAATTATATTTAGACTTAACATAACATAATTATTTAAAACTATATTTACAAACTCATAGATATATTGGTTAGTTTTATATCAAAATAGCTAAAATACCCAAAATAAATGAAATATATGAATTTTTTTTGCTATATTTGTCTCATTTTAACAATTTTTTTTGTTCAAATTAACCAATTTTTATTTTTGTTTTATGATTTTATGGGTACCCGGACCCAAACCGAACCTGAATGGAGCCAAACCGAACCCGAACCAAAATTATAAAATACCCGAATGGGTCTTATATGCCTAGACCCAAAAACCCGAAAGACCCGAACCGAACCCGAATGGGTACCCGAACGCCCAGGCCTAGTACTTTCCTTCAACACGTTTTTGCTTTTAGAATTTTTCTGTTTTTTACAGCATCCACCAAGTAAAACTGAACTACATTTCCCATGCCTTTTTTTCTTTTCAATGTGGTCATTTTTCTCAGACATTACATTGTCAACATCATCATCACCAACAATCGGAACATCAAAGATATTTTCTTTAAAGTGATCTTCTTTTCCGCTCTTTAAATCAGATGGCTCCTCATTGTTGATTCTATTAGTTTCAGTCTCAATCGTAGTTGTAAAGCTCACACATAGTTGCGTCGATGTTGTCTTCCGTACATAAGCAACAAAATTTGCTAAATGACGATCATTAGTAATAATAACTAGGGGATAGTTAGTATTGATCAGATCTCTTTGAAAATAATTGAACTCGATATCACCAATGCTCTGTTCGATCAAATAGTCTTATAAAACCATGATCTTCATCTCATCAAGGGTAGTGTTAGAATCCAAAGCAAGTAATCTTCCTCTTTTTCTTCATCAACATCAAATATCCACTTCTTACTGGCACAATATTTCCAAACACCACAAGTTGCATAATATGAATCATGTTAATCGATCAGAAAAGAAACAATTTATGAAAACACCATTGACGACACCATTGACGTCAAAGAAGAGTAGAAGACCATTTTTAAGGATATGGTCGAAATTATCATGATACTTTGTGTGTTTCGTATAGATAAGGACTAAACATGATCAAAATTTGGTTCCTAAGTTTTCTCTTATTTGTAACCGATTTGGTGGAATGTATATTCTTCCAAATGAATAAAAAGACAGAATTGTGGATTGTATGTTCCACAGAAGTTTAAATAAAGATTAAGTGGTAGAATATATGCTATGTTCTAAAACATAGTTAACGCAGCCGGATCATCGCCGGAAAAGCGGTTGGCGGCAAGCCACCGCCGCGATTTGGCTATATGCGGTTAACAAATCGGCCATTGATATTTTTTCATTTTTTCGTTTTTGTGTTTGAAAACCCATATTTCTTACTAGATTTACTATATCTAAGTAAAGTCAACATGAAATTCAAGCTAAAATCACGAAATTCAGAAGAAGAAAATGGTTGACAGCGGAAATTAGGATTGCAGACCCGAGTTTGAGGAAGAAGATGACAGGGTTTTTGTAATTGTGACTCATTAAAGAAAACTAAAAAAAATATAAAAAGGCGGAGGGAAAGGGTTGAACCCGTAACAGGGGACAGCTTAAGTCCAACACGGACCACTAGGCTAGGATAGATTAATATTTTTCTTCTATGTAAAACATATATATAGTATATGCAACGGTAAAAATATAAAGACTAGGCCCCAATTACTCCCCGCTTAATCCCCGATTTTTTTACAAGTCGCTAGGTCCTGCCCGACCGCACATACAGCGCCTAGCGCAATTTCGAACAAGAAATATATGTATTCTACGAAATTGTAGAGTAAAGTTAAAACATCAGTATTCTACAAAATGTTTCAGATTTTAACATTGTGAAAATGTAGATTTTATTTTCCACGATTTTAGAATACTGTTAAGACCATAGATTTAATAATCTACATACGATGGATCATGCTGAAAATGGTAGATTATGTATTCTAAATTTTAAGGATAGTAGTGAAAATGGTAGAATACATATTCTACTACTGTGTACATATAGAATTTGCATAAGAAGTAAATAAATAACATTAAAAATGTTAATAACAAGAAAAAAGTTTTAAAATTTCTCATTTGTGTACTTTAATTTTGTCTTATTTTCACTATTTTAGATTTTAAAAAATAATTCAAATTTGATTTTTAAATATTAATAAGGTAATTGTGAAAAATTAAGATAAGATATAAAAAGATGTAAAGGGACAATATTCATTTTTATCCTTTTTACTCAAATTCTCCGTAAATTTATCACATTCATTCCTTATCAAAATTACAAACGAATATTTTTTTTTGAAATTTTGTGTGTAATCAATGGAATGAACAAAAAAATCGGGTAAATGGTAAATTTTTTATAGAATTAATCATTACATATAATTCTACTTCAAAAATAGTATGCCAGTTGCGGTCAATATCTTAATAGATTATATTTCAATTTTTATTTCACAAAATAGAATTCCAGATAAATGGTAAATTTTTCATAGAATTAACCATTTCACATAATTGGTAAATTATATACCAATTTTTATTCCATCTGATTAAATACTAATTTTTAAAACTCATAAAACAATATAAATAAACACTAAAACCTGAAGAAAAAAAACACTAAGATCATACAAAATCTCAAAACATTATCGAAAATACATGGTGGTATCAAAGAAAATATTTTTTATTGTTCTAGTTGCAATCATTCTCTCATGTTAGTCTCTCTCTCTCTCTCTCTCTCTCTCTCTCTCTCTCTCTCTCTCTCTCTCTCTCTCTCTCTCTCTCTCTCTCTCTCTCTCTCTCTCTCTCTCTCTCTCTCTCTCTCTCTCTCTCTCTCTCTCTCTCTCTCTCTCTCTCTCTCTCTCTCTCTCTCTCTCTCTCTCTCTCTCTCTCTCTCTCTCTCTCTCTCTCTAGTTGAATGATTAGATGTATTATATATGTGATTGAATGTAATGTGTATGTATAGGTGTGTGTACATCAAATGCAAGGGAATTGATGAGACGTCCACGAGATGTGTCGGAGTGTGTTGGAGGATCATGTCCACCGAACGTAAACACAAACCAATATTTTGGAAGTTGCTTTAAAGATGAAGATTGCCTAAACAGTTGTTTCAAAACTTGCATATTTAAAACATGTATTAATCATGAATGTGTCTGCGGATTCTGTTAGAAACCATGCGAAGATTTTTGTTTTTTAAAGGGTGTAACAAATCTTAAATAAATTTAAACGACTTTGACGTTAAAAAGAAGAAGAGAGATCTAAAACAATTTGTATTGCTCAGTTTCTCTTGAAGCCTTTTTTACTTATGCTTCTTTTAAGAAATCTAATAGCTACAGTTTTATGTTTCCTTTGAATAATACAAATAGTTGTCACACTAATCTATCTTACCCAACGATGTAAGAACGAGAATATGAGGAAACACACAATTTTATGAGATATGGCAACGTGCCTATATCCTCATTTTATTCAATAGAGATTTTAAGACAATCTTACAATAAGACCTTGCCTAATGGAATTAATCGACACTAAGACACCCCTTAGTTCGACACCAATCTATCTATATCTATCAATAAGATATACGTTCCTGACACAGATCCAAGGACTAGAAACACTAGGTTCAACTTCCTAAATTCCTCCTTGATCTATAATCACAGTTTCAAACCAAACTGTGTTACACACCGGATTTCGTGTACGAGCAGTCTTTTTCTCTCCAACAGAGAACTTAACTTTTTCTTTTGCTCCTGCACTCTTAGAGACGTCCCTAGCCTCTATGATCTTCCTCTTTTAATACTCACCACGTTTTTCTCCAAAGATCCTCAATTTCCATATCTTGGTTATTTGCAAATCTTCCTTTTTGCAAATCTTTGATATCTCCAAATCCTTATGCTTATTTTCCTCTTTTTAGATTCATTCACCAATGCCACGTCATCCATTTTCTTGTGACAAAACAACTCACGTCAACTTGTGTTACACATAAACTTGAGTTGTAACTGCAGAACCTTCAGTTCTAACAATCTCCCCCTTTTTCACTGAGTTTTTCAACTCAAGCCAACTAGCTATTAATCATCACATAAATCACATACACAATCAACATATCATTCTGAAACTCCCCCTGAATCAAGCATCATCAACCTTTCAATCTCCCCCTGCTTGAGTGACACAACTCTGTGAAAATACCAAATCAAACACTGAATTTTCCCACACCTACAGAGCCATCCATCGTGCTTAACAACTCTTCCTCCTCTGATTTCTCCATCGATTTGAGTCTTCATATCTCGTTTTCCCAAGCATGTTATGATCAATTACTTTGTGTCTTACACACTCACACTTACACAATGTTGAACTATGCTTGATACTTTGATAAGGATTTGATTTCTCCATCCACCTTCTTCTGACAATATTTGCATCATGACCATGGTGTCTCCGAGCTTGATGAACTCCTTCAAGATACTTGTAGCAATGACGTTTGATATGCCCAGATTTACCACAAAAGAAACACACCTTAGGTTTCCATATGCTTCTACATTGCATGGGCTTTTTGGTATCCATCCTTGTTAAATTAGTCTTCATGATACTGCCACACTTATGCGCTCTTAAGTTCTGATTTCTATCCTCTATTCTGTTTGTTTTAACAGATTTGAACTTGTGCAACTGGATAGATTTTGATTTTGGATCTGAATGACGTCTACCATACACACTCCCAATACTCGTCTTCTCTTTAACAGCTTGTGGGGTTTCTCCTTGGACGTTTGAAATATCCTCAGCTCTTAAGGTTGTGATTTCATTCTCTGCTCCAACATTGTGTGACACATTCCCTGACACAAACACAGTTTTTGTGTTAACTGTACCTCCATTATATCCAAGGCCAAGCCTTGTGTTTCCAGTTCTTCCCATAGCAAGAATCTGATCCAGCTTTTCAGATCCATTGTTGATCAGACAAATTTGCTTTCTATTCTCATCCAGCTTCCTCATAAGTTCCTTTTTCTCCTCTTGTTCTGACATGAGAGCTTTCTGCATTCTAATGACTTCATCTTCCAACTTCGTATTGTCCTTGATCAGTTGAAGGTTGTCTTTGCTCAATTGAATCCAACTCTCATAAAGATTTTTTAGTTCAGCTAAAACATCAACGTCTTGATCACTTTCTGAATCACTGCCTCACGTATCAGTATTTATGTGTGTAACACACGTCAGCCCAGATTTATATTTTTCGCTTTCTTTCTCAGCCTCCACAACTCCATGAAAAGCCACCAAATTAAGAGCATCTTCATCTATATATGGCGTATCATTGTGACTTCTAACCATCTGCATCTTCTTTTTTCGTGTGGTTACACAGTTTGCTTTTGTGTGACCATAACCATTACATCCATTACACTTGATTTCTTTCCTCTTCAATGAAGGGCATTCAGATTTGACATGTCCAGAACCATGACATGCATAACACTTAACTTCATATCTTTTATGACCTTCTTCCTTCCTTGGTAATCTATCTTTGGACATCTTATGCATAAGCTCCATGTTTTCTTCAAGCTTCAAGATCATCAAGCGAACAACTTCTTCAAGTTTCAGACATTTTTGGTTGTCTTCATCGGCTGTAACTACACAATCCTCCACGTGTTTGGGAAGCTTAGATTCCATCTCCATCTCTTGAGCTTTTAACATCCCTACTGCTTCAGCAAACTTAAGTTCATCAATATTCATCGCCATTCTTATCACAGCTTTCTGTGATGCAAATTTATCAGGCAAGCAACGCACCAATTTCTTCACTAATTTTGCATCTTTGTAAGTTTTACCCAAAACTTGTGCTTCATTAGCTATGGAGCTGAGCTTGGCACTGAAATCTGCTATCTTCTCATCATCATTCATCTGTATGTTTTCAAACTGTGATGCCAGAAAATCTAACCTTGTTCTTCTAACACTAGATGTATCCTCATAAACGTTTTGCAATATATCTCATGCCTCCTTAGCTGAGTCACACCCTTGTATCAATTCGAATTGTTTATCATCCACTGAATTGAAAATTGCATCCAACGCCTTGACATTAAATTTTGAAAGCTTTTTCTCTGCTGCAGTCCACTTGGTACTGGATTTAACTATCTTTATACCATCTTCTGTCGTTATACATGGCTCTTCCCAACCACACTGAACAGCCTTCCAAACATCTTCATCAATTCCGCGCAAATTCACCTTCATTCTTACTTTCCAATGTCTGTAATTTACATCATCCAGCAGCAAGGTTTTATGACCAGCGTTTTGTGTCGATGTCGCCATATTCTCTTCTCAGGATCCCACCTGTGTTCGAGAAAAATTCACCCGAGTAGGTGTCCCGCTCTGATACCAATTGTAAGAACGAGAATATGAGCAAACACACAATTCTATGAGATATGGCAACGTGCCTATATCCTCACTTTATTCAATAGAGATTTTAAGAAAATCTTACAATAAGACCTTGCCTAATGGAATTAATCGACACTAAGACACCCCTTAGTTCGACACCAATCTATCTCTATCTATCAATAAGATACACGTTCCTGACACAGATCCAAGGACTAGAAACACTAGGTTCAACTTCCTATATTCCTCCTTGATCTATAATCACAGTTTCAAACCAAACTGTGTTACACACCGGATTTCGTGTACGAGCAGTCTTTTTCTCTCCAACAGAGAACTTAACTTTTTATTTTGCTCCTGCACTCTTAGAGACGTCCCTAGCCTCTATGATCTTCCTCTTTTAATACTCACCACGTTTTTCTCCAAAGATCCTCAATTTCCATATCTTGGATATTTGCAAATCTTCCTTTTTGCAAATCTTTGATATCTCCAAATCCTTTATGCTTATTTTCTTCTTTTTAGATTCATTCACCAATGCCACGTCATCCATTTTCTTGTGACAAAACAACTCACGTCAACTTGTGTTACACATAAACTTGAGTTGTGTAACTGCAGAACCTTCAGTTCTAACAAACGAAATTACATAAACATAATAAAAATTTGCTACATTATACCAAGGGTGTGGTGGGCTAGTGGCGGATGAACCCTAGTTCGATCCCCTTTGGAAAGAATGCTTTACGCCTAAATGGTATTAGCAAAGGCTGGCTATGGGCCTAGGATGGGATTAAGGCCGAAGGCCCGAACCCATCCTAATTATACAAAAACAATTGCTACATTTTTTGTCATATTTTGAAATAAACCTACATTTTGCATTAATATTTGGACCCTAGCTAAAGTAAGATAACTCATTTTAGTTTCGGTTTATGGTGAAAGAGGAGAAAACAATGGTAAGAGATGTCCTACAATTTGTAAAAGATGTAAGAACAATAAAATATGATGGGAAATCGTTCAATTCATAACCAACACAATTGCGTTTTTCCAATCAGTACATACACTTGCGACATGTGCAGAAACATATTTTAATATAAATGTATTTCAAATTTTATATTTGAATTAACAAAATTAGGTTAAATCATTACCTCAACACAAATTTATTTTAAATTTTTTATTTGAATAACAAAATTAGGCTAAATCATACATTGACATCTTATATGTTAATCAAACGTTTATGAAAACTGAAATATATGGAATAATAAAATTATTTTATTATCTTATTTTATATGAATTTCAATAGATTTTAATAAAAATCTAAAATATAATATATAGTTTTTAGAATTTACACAAAAATTCTTATATAAATGCTATCATTTAATTTTTTAAGTATTATAAATAAAAATAATTGGTTATAAATCATTAATCAAATAACTCTTCATATTTAATATTTACACAATTATCGAATACACAAATTTATTTTAAAGTTATCTTAAAATTGTATTTTACTAATCATTGTATTTTGGTTGTTCACGTATTCTTACATTAAATATATGTTAAAATATAGTGAGAGAAAATATTAAAATGACTAGAGTTTGAAAAATTAGACACCGGAATGACTTACACTTGATAAAAAAATCCTTACAATAGATATAAAATACATTTTTTTAATCGAAGTAAAAAATGCTTTAGTTATTACAATCTTAGTTGGAAAAATTATTAGTGTTCTGAATGTTCCAACTTGCAGGAATTAATTTGAAATTATTTCTAACCACTATTCTTTAGCGAATATGTTTTTTAATCGAAGTAAAAAACGCTTTAGTTATTACAATCTTAGTTGGAAAAATCATTAATGTTCCGAATGTTCCAACTTGCAAGAATTAATTCGAAATTATTTCTGACCACCATTCTTTAGCGAATATCATTGGTATAAATGTGTTTTCGATAACGAAACAAGAATAGTGAATGAGGAACCGAAAAAGAGGAATCGAACACGAACCCGAACCGACAAAATACCCGAATGGGTCCTAAACCTCTATACCCGAAGAACCGAAACCGAACCCGACCCAAACCGAGAACCGAATGGGTACCCAAAATATCCGAACTACAATTATATTTCCAAAATATTAATTATATTTAGACTTAACATAACATAATTATTTAAAACTATATTTACAAACTCATATATATATATTGGTTAGTTTATATCAAAATAGCTAAAATACCCAAAATAAATGAAATATATAAAAAAAATTTGCTATATTTGTCTCATTTTAACAATTTTTTTGTTCAAATTAACCAATTTTTATTTTGTTTTATGATTTTATGGGTACCCAAACCAAACCCGAATGGAGCCGAATCAAAATTATAAAATACCCGAATGGGTCTTATATGCCTAGACACGAAAACCCGAAAGATCCGAACCGAACCCGAATGGGTACCCGAACGCCCAGGCCTAGTACTTTCCTTCAACACGTTTTTGCTTTTAGAATTTTTCTGTTTTTTACAGCATCCACCAAATAAAACTGAACTACATTTCCCATGCCTTTTTTTTCAATGTGGTCATTTTTCTCAGACATTACATTGTCAACACCATCATCACCAACAATCGGAACATCAAAGATATTTTCTTTAAAGTGATCTTCTTTTCCGCTCTTTGAATTAGATGGCTCCTCATTGTTGATTCTATTAGTTTCAGTCTCAATTGTATAGTTGTAAAGCTCACACATAGTTGCGTCGATGTTGTCTTCCGTACATAAGCAACAAAATTTGCTAAATGACGATCATTAGTAATAATAACTGGGGGATAGTTAGTATTGATCAGATCTCTTTGAAAATATTTGAACTCGATATCACCAATGCTCTGTTCGATCAAATAGTCTTATAAAACCATGATCTTCATCTCATCAAGGGTAGTGTTAGAATCCAGAGCAAGTAATCTTCCTCTTTTTCTTCATCAACATCAAATATCCACTTCTTACTGGCACAATATTTCCAAACACCATAAGTTGCATAATATGAATCATGTTAATCGATCAGAAAAGAAACAATTTATGAAAACACCATTGACGACACCATTGACGACACCATTGACGTCAAAGAAGAGTAGAAAACCATTTTTAAGGATATGGTCGAAATTATCATGATACTTTGTGTGTTTCGTATAGATAAGGACTAAACATGATCAAAATTTGGTTCCTAAGTTTTCTCTTATTTGTAACCGATTTGATGGAATGTATTTTCTTCCAAATGCATAAAAAGACAGAATTGTGGATTGTATGTGATATATCATGGTTTTTACCCACTTTATACCATGATATAGTTGTGTTTTTAGAGTCTTTTGTATTAGTTTAGAGTCTTTTACAGGTTAAATCAGGTTTGGAGCTAATTGGAGATATTTGGAGCATTTTGGGCATTTTGGGACGTTTTGGCCGAGAGCTTTATTCACTGTTCGATTATTTGATGTTGCATCGATCGACACGCATTGTGCATCGGTCGATGCAGTCGCGAGATGGGCCGTACGCGTCGGCGTAACAAGTATTGAAGATTTGCAAAGAAGCCCAAGATACTTTCAGTATTTACACAGAAGCCCCAGCCGAGATTATGCCTATATATACTAGTTTTTGGTGTTTAATTTAGATACGCTTTGATACTTAGAGCTAAGAGATTTTTAGAGCTTTTGGGGCTGATCTATTTTCCTTGTATTGATTTATTTTGGAGAAGATTTCGAACCCCTTTGATATTTTAATTTCTTATATGCAATCCATTTATTCTATGATTATGTTTTCATCAATCATGTCTGAGTAGATCCATAGTTGAGTTTAGGGTTTCTCATTAGGGATTGATGACTTGCTAGACTTGTTTAATTCAGTTGGGATTCATATGATTAGAATGTTCTTCAAACTAAATTGTGCTTAAAGCTAGTTCTAACCTGATCAATTAGAATCTAGATCCTAGGTTACTAAATACGTCACGAGAGTGGGGTTTAGGAATCTGAACTATTTAGGTTGAGCAATTGAATTATTCGCAAAGAGATTTGGTTTAGTTTAATTGTGAACATATCGAACTTGAACTTAATGCTAGTTTAATTTGTTAGTAATTGCAAAGAGATTTGGATTACTGCACTTAGACTTAGAGAGTTTTCGCAAAGAGATTTGGTTAATTCTGTTTTCGTGATTTGAGTTCTAGAACTGAGTTTAATTTGATCCTGACTGATTAACTTGTCTGCTTGTCTGATTTCCTGAGAATACCCTAGGCTTGACGCTTTTAGTTTATTGCTTACAAACCGATTTCCTGCTACTGTTTACTTTCTTGCACCGCAATTCATTACAATCACTACTTGCTTATTTCTAGTATTAATTCCTACGGTTTGATTTTCTTGAGACCAAGTGTCCATGTGGATTCGATAACCCTATATACTACATTGACTATACTGTGCACTTGCAGTTTAGAATAGGGATTAAAACTCGACCTATCAAGTTTTTGGCGCCGTTGCCGGGGACTCTTTGAGTCTTCGATAGGACCGAACTTAGGGTTTTACTAGAAATTTTTCGTTTTTGTTTTTGTTTTTCGTTTTTGTTTTATTTTGATTTTACTGATTCTTTTCTCTGATTCTTTCTGTCGCAGGTACCGAAATCGCCTTGCGTCGACCGTTGCACATCTTGCGTCGATCGACACTAGGCGATTCTGAGATTGAACCGATCGTTGCACTGATAGCATCGATCGTTGCTGGACGATTACAGACAGTTTATGCCAACGCAGAACACTAGAAGTAATCCGAACTCGAGCTTGGTTAATCTCAATCTAGAGGAACTTGGACGTCTAGAAAGGACAATCAGAAGAGAAAAGAGAGAGAGAATGGTACGAGAACGCTTGATCTTGATACCAGATGCTGATGGAACCCTGAGGGATCCAGAGAACAATCCTTACAATGCTGCTGGGCATAGGATTGATGCTGAGGGACGAGTGATCCCTGATGAAGCTGAGCCACTGGGCCAGATGGTTGTCCGTGAAAGGACATTAGCTGATTACAACAGACCTGGCGAGTTTCATGCGAACCGAGCAGCTTTAGTGCTTCCTGCCTTTGAGAGGAACGACTTTGAGGTAAAGACTATCTACTACCAACTGATGAGGCAGATTGCTTTTCATGGTCTTCAATCAGAGCAGCCTATGGATCACATAGATAAGTTTGAGGACATAGTTACTGGTATGAAATACGATGGAGTTTGCCAAGACTATCTGTTCCTTAAGCTATTTCCGCACAGTCTTGCTGGAGACGCTAGTGCATGGCTGAGACAACTGGCACCTGGTCAGTATACTACTTGGGCAGCCTTAAAGAGTGAGTTCCTGCGTCATTTCTATGACAATGCGCGTTCAGACCAATCTAGACAGGACATACTTACTTTCTCCCAAGGAGTTGTGGAGCCTTTAAAGACTGCCTGGATGAGATTTAAGCAGTATCAGCGTGACTGTCCGCACCATGGATTCACTGAAGTTCAGCTGATAGGTATTTTCTTCAGAGGAATAGATCTTCCGTATCAGCAGGCGCTGGATAACTCTAGCAATGCCAACTTCAACACCAGGACTCCTACACAGGCTAAGCAGTTGATCGAGAACTTGATTAGCAGCAACAGCTGCAAGACTATGGATGATAGGAGGAAGAAATCTGGTGGAAGTATTGATAACTCAGAGATGGCTGAATTGAGGTCCAGAATGGATAAAATCTGCACTCTTCTAGGAGAGAAGAAAGCTGTCCACTTTGCTCAAGAAGTAGAAGTGATTCAGACTGAGGAGGACACTCAGGAAGAGGATGTGAATTACATCGGAGGATCTGGTTTCCAAGGAAACAGATTTGGATATCAATCTGGGAACAGATTTTCCGGTGGAGGACAGAAAACTGCCTACACGGGCAATCAGAACTCTTCAGGCTATGGACAGAACAACAACTTTCAGAAGCCTTATGGACAGAATGCTCAAAGGACCTACGGGTCTTCATCTTATCAAACACCTCCTACACCTACTGCTTTCGAGACTAAGATGGAGACAATGATGGAACAGTTGCTGGAGAGCCAAATCAAGACTTCTGTGGACTGCAACAAGAAGATTGATGCTATGTATGGAGATCTCAATGGGAAGATTGAGTCTATGAACACTCACATGAAGCAACTGGACACTCAGGTTAATCAGATTTCAGGTACTATGAAAGGAAAAGGACCTGCAGATACTCATATTAAAGCCTGGTCTGTACTCGTTAATGATGGATCTCATCTGGGTGAGAAGTTTGAGCTAAGCACAGCTGAGTTGGTTGATGAAGCAGAATTTTCGGAATTGAGTGAAAAACTCACGGGTGGAATCCGCGACGATCACATTGCAACGATCGACACACACCTTGTGTCGGTCGATGCAGGACGTGAACAGACAGTGTTGCCGGATGATTATGAGACTGATGCAGAACTGGCCCGCCTATTCCCTGATGTATCTGAAATCACTCAGGAGGAGATTTATGCACAAGCCATTAGGCAATATCCCAAGGTATCTGAGGTAATTAAACAGGAGATTGAGGAGCTGAAGAAACTGGAGGAGAGTGGTGAAGACTTGGAAGAAATTCCACCGCCTGATGATCCACCTTATCATCCCTGTGTGCAGAGGTATTTGAACAAGATGCTACCATTGGATGATGACCTGAAAGAATGGGTGATTGTAGTTCCCCAACACATTAGTGAAGTGCTACTGAACAAGATCCCAAAGAAGTTACCTGACCCTGGAGTCTTTATACTTGATTGCTCCATCTTCGAGAATAGCTTTAGACGCTCTCTTTGTGATTTAGGAGCTGCTGGAAGTATGATGCCTTATTCTGTGGCAGAGAAGCTGGGGGTGCTGAATTTTTCTCCTACTAGAACCCGTCTTATCCTAGCTGATCAGTCTATACGAGTTCCAGAAGGAGTTTTAGAAGACATACCAGTGAGAGTTGGAAACTACTTGGTTCCAACAGACTTCCTTGTGATGAAATATGATTGCGATCCGGATGAAGCACTGCTACTTGGAAGACCATTCTTGGCTACAGCAGGAGCTGTGATTGATGTCAGACAAAGTCTAATAGACCTCCACCTGGGAGATGAGACGCTGCGATATGACATGGAGAAGCTGCGGAAACCACTGATAGATGGGCAGACCTTCACGATCCTGGAAGCAGAAGATGAGCAGCCAGATGGGCCTGTGATACTAGATCCTGGAGCACAATCTACACCTGCTTTTCTTGGACTGAAGCATTCAGCAACAGCCTACACTCCACCATGGATGAGGAGACTTGAACAGAGACAGAAAAAGTCTCTGTCAGGATCTCTAAGTGCCTGAAAGATCTTGTGCGTCCGGTCAAGCTAATAACCTTAAACAAGCGCTGAGTGGGAGGCAACCCACTGATAGGTTTAGTTGTTTTCTTTCTTATTTTTGGTGTTTTTCTTAGGCTTTCACGTTTTTGTTTTTGTTTTGCTAAGTTTCAGGATGCAGAATTCGAACCTGGAGATGTGTGACGATCGATGCATATCTGCACCGGTCGTTGCAAGGAGATTTGACGAAGAAGGGAAATCGCATTGTGACGATCGTTGCTCCTGCGCAACGGTCGTTGCTCGATGGTTCAATTGCAAAAATTAAGGTTTGTGCTTAACCGGAAATCGAATTCGATTTACCAAGCATCGATCGTTGCCCCTAAAGCAACGATCGTTGCAACCCACGACCGAGGTAAGTGCCTTAAACCCTTTTCTCTTCTCTTCTCCTCCTCATTTGCTCGCCGTCCGTACAACCGCGAGCTAAAATCTCTAAATTCTTCATCAATTTCTGTGATTTCAAGCTTGAATCTTGTTGTTTTAACCCCCTCTAGTTGATTCTATTACCCATTTACAGAGAATCGAAGGTATGACTTCTCATTTTCGCCATTTTTAGAATGGATTTTAGGGTTTATGGAATTTGGGATTTTAGGCTCAAAATTTATGATGCTATGCTAAGATGAACGTGATTTAGGTTGTTTAGCAAGGTACTCTTGATGATTTGAGGCAATGTGGCTTGATTTGAACCGATTTTGATGATTTGTTTGCGGCAAAATCGCCTTGCAACGGTCGTTGCTTTTGAGCAACGGTCGTTGCTTTGCGATTTTGGGAAATGTTCGACGAGGTGAAATCGCCTTGCAACGATCGATGCCTTAGATGCAACGGTCGATGCTTCGCGATTTCACAGAGAGTTGCCGAGACTTATTTGTGTTTCAATTTTGTTTGTTTTGCAGATGGCAACTAATCGACAACCCCGCAAGAAACGAGCCACAGCTTCTACAGCTTCAAGGCAATACATCCCACCACCTGCTTGGTTTAGCAGAGAGTCAGAGCCACCCGCACCATACCAGAGATATGGACCACCAGTTGCTTTACCCTGGCCCAGAGCAGACAAAACGCAAATGCCGACAACCATAGAATGGCCAGAGGATTCTAAGAAGTTCTTCAAGTCTGCTGAGTTCACAGAGCGTCCATTGCTCAACAGTTGGGACGAGTATGACTCGCTTCTCTACAATGGTTGGTGTGGGATGATCTTCAAGCCGACCAAGTTCGCTGACTACTCCACCTGCAAGACTCTAGGGATTGATGAGCAGGTACTCGCTGTATGCAGAGGCATTGGTCTAGGGACAATGCCGATGCGACCTTATGATCTCTACCCGGAGCTGGCTAGACAGTTATTGGCCTCCTGCAGAGTGGTCTACTCGGATCCTGACAACCGGAGTGCTACAGTGGGATCATTTACATTCATGAGCTGGGGAGTCAGGTATCGGATCCCTCTACTTGATCTTTGCAGGATCTACGGATTCCGTACTGAGCCGAGATGCATAGCCATGTCACTTGAGTGGGATCGGGATGAGGCCATACGGTTCTGGAGGACTATTGGCAGTGGTCAATACAACTCTAGGACCACACCAGTTGTGCAGATGAGACATCCGGTGCTGCGATATGTCTCGCGTATCTTGTGCTGGAGCTTGCTTTGCAAGTTTGAGGCAAACAAGATGCGCAAATATGAGATGCAGCTGTTGTTCATGGGCCTGAGAGATCAGTTCAGGAGTTCTGGAGTGAGAGATCCTACTTCGGGTCTCAACTTGGGAGTTATTTTTGCTCAGCATTTGGTTGATCTACAGACGAAGCCTTTCGATGGAGCTGGTACTGAGACGGTTGGGAGTTTGCTTACTCCCATTTTTGAGTATTGCGGGATTCCTCTTCATGGCACGGAGTGTGTTACAGCCCGGGAGCTCCTAGATCTCAGCCATTTGCAGAGCGCCACTTGGCTCAAGGAGGGGAAGATTTGGATTTACACTGACCCGACTACTGGGAGGACTGGTATAGAGCTTCCTGCTGCCGGATGGACACAGATTGACACATTAGAGGCTCTGAGATTTCAGCCTCCTGAGTCTGCGCAGCGTGGGATTCCTTCTATGGCTCATCCGCTGGGAGAGCCTTCCTCTCGAGCTTCGACTTCCACTGCCCCTGCTCCTGCGCCGGTGCCTGCGCCTGCCCCTGCCCCGATCGACGATGTGGGTCCATTTCCAGAGCCTGCGATGGCCTACGGTGACTATTCTGATGCAGAGTGGAGAGAGAGATCAGATGGTCTGTTCCGAGTTTTCTGGAACTTCATGCGTACTTGCAGCTGCAAGAAGCCACCACAGATCCATCAGCCCGTACCTGATACACGTCGTCGACAGCGATCTCCAGAGGACACCGGTGCTGATCCTTATGCTGGTATAGATGATGAGAGCGAGTGAGCGTAGTCTCCATTATCAGTTTATCGGTTCTGTATTTCTGACTTTTTATCTTTTCTTGCACTTTTGTTTTTATTTTTCTTAGGATTTATTATGTTTGATGGTTGTGCATGACTTGATACATTTGTTGTTTCAGTTTTACTCTGTTTCTAGTGTTTTCAGCTTGCAGGGATCGAAATTGACAAAAACCGCCGAATTAACCTGCTAACTCGCTGACTGTTCGTGAAAATCGCATTGCGTCGATCGACACACATTTGTGTCGATCGTTACAACAGAAATCGCACAGCAACGGTCGGTGCACCTAGTGCAACGATCGATGCCTGACTGCGACAGAGGTAAAACCCGAGAGAACTAACCATTCAACTATTTTAATTTTTCTTTTCTTTAACCAATCCCTTGCTTGACACTACTGGGGACAGTGTGTCTTAAGTGTGGGGGAGGTTCTACTAATTAGTTTCTTTTGTCTTCTTAGAGTCAGTTAAATTTTTCAAAATTTGTTTTTCGAGTCAAAATTGGTTTAAGTAGGAAACAATGATTTTTGGAGGAGATTAGCAGCATTTGCAGGAACTTAAGTGACCATTGGGATGAGGTTGCAGATCTATCTATGACTATTAGAAAACCCCATCACAGATCAGCCTACTGAGGACACCCATATCACTTCAGGTATCAGAGGATCCTTTACTGACTTCACCTTAATACTGACTTTAATTTTTCTCACCTAAGGGCTTGGTATACTTTATGTCGGATTCCCTGTTAGTTCTGACACAGCCTGTAAACCTGTCCTATTTAGTTCCCTTCTCCCCTTCTATAAAGTAAAAAAAAAAAAAAAGATAATAAACTGAGGATGAGTTAGTAACTCCGAAGTGGTCATGGGAATAGTAGCAAACACTATTATCTCTCATGTGATCCATGGAATGTGTCCAAAGTACACCCCATAACGGGAAGAACACTGATAAAAAAAATAAAATGATACCCAGTGGGGAAAAATCAGTTGTTAAAGAAGGGAAAGAGAAGAAAGGGACTAGAGAAAGATAGTATGGTGGTCTAGAGCTGGCAAGGTAAGAATCCATGTGCCTTTAGATCGATACTCCTTAGGTGAGACCGCACTTAAATACTTGCAGAAGTCAGTAGGGTGAATTTGAATGCTTGAATGTGATTGTGGCGTTTACTTAGGACAGTTGCTAAGTGTGGGGGAAGTACATGTTGGTCTTGATGTCTGTAGATTGATTCTTTCATGTGGATTACTAAGGGGAATCTGAATTCTGCTGCTTCTATGACAAAATGAGTTTTTGAAGAGTTTTCAAACCTCTTCACTGCATTTTAGTTCTCGGTTTTGCTTGAGGGCAAGCAAAGGCTAAGTGTGGGGGAGTTGATATATCATGGTTTTTACCCACTTTATACCATGATATAGTTGTGTTTTTAGAGTCTTTTGTATTAGTTTAGAGTCTTTTACAGGTTAAATCAGGTTTGGAGCTAATTGGAGATATTTGGAGCATTTTGGGCATTTTGGGACGTTTTGGCCGAGAGCTTTATTCACTGTTCGATTATTTGATGTTGCATCGATCGACACGCATTGTGCATCGGTCGATGCAGTCGCGAGATGGGCCGTACGCGTCGGCGTAACAAGTATTGAAGATTTGCAAAGAAGCCCAAGATACTTTCAGTATTTACACAGAAGCCCCAGCCGAGATTATGCCTATATATACTAGTTTTTGGTGTTTAATTTAGATACGCTTTGATACTTAGAGCTAAGAGATTTTTAGAGCTTTTGGGGCTGATCTATTTTCCTTGTATTGATTTATTTTGGAGAAGATTTCGAACCCCTTTGATATTTTAATTTCTTATATGCAATCCATTTATTCTATGATTATGTTTTCATCAATCATGTCTGAGTAGATCCATAGTTGAGTTTAGGGTTTCTCATTAGGGATTGATGACTTGCTAGACTTGTTTAATTCAGTTGGGATTCATATGATTATAATGTTCTTCAAACTAAATTGTGCTTAAAGCTAGTTCTAACCTGATCAATTAGAATCTAGATCCTAGGTTACTAAATACGTCACGAGAGTGGGGTTTAGGAATCTGAACTATTTAGGTTGAGCAATTGAATTATTCGCAAAGAGATTTGGTTTAGTTTAATTGTGAACATATCGAACTTGAACTTAATGCTAGTTTAATTTGTTAGTAATTGCAAAGAGATTTGGATTACTGCACTTAGACTTAGAGAGTTTTCGCAAAGAGATTTGGTTAATTCTGTTTTCGTGATTTGAGTTCTAGAACTGAGTTTAATTTGATCATGACTGATTAACTTGTCTGCTTGTCTGATTTCCTGAGAATACCCTAGGCTTGACGCTTTTAGTTTATTGCTTACAAACCGATTTCCTGCTACTGTTTACTTTCTTGCACCGCAATTCATTACAATCACTACTTGCTTATTTCTAGTATTAATTCCTACGGTTTGATTCTCTTGAGACCAAGTGTCCCTGTGGATTCGATAACCCTATATACTACATTGACTATACTGTGCACTTGCAGTTTAGAATAGGGATTAAAACTCGACCTATCAGTATGTTCCACGGAAGTTTAAATAATGATTAAGTGGTAGAATATATGCTATGTTCTAAAACATAGTTAACGCAGCCGGATCATCGCCGGAAAAGCAGTTGGCAGCAAGCCACCGCCGCGATTTGGCTATATGCGGTTAACAAATCGGCCATTGATATTTTTTCATTTTTTCGTTTTTGTGTTTGAAAACCCATATTTCTTACTAGATTTGCTATATCTAAGTAAAGTCAACATGAAATTCAAGCTAAAATCACGAAATTCAGAAGAAGAAAACGGTTGATGGCGGAAATTAGGGTTGCAGACCCGAGTTTGAGGAAGAAGATGCGAGGGTTTTTGTAATTGTGACTCATTAAAGAAAACTAAAAAATTTATAAAAAGGCGGAGGGAAAGGGTCGAACCCGTAACAGGGACAGCTTAAGTCCAACACAGACCACTAGGCTAGGATAGATTAATATTTTTCTTCTACGTAAAACATATATATAGTATATGCAACGGTAAAAATATAAAGACTAGGCCCCAACTACTCTCCGCTTAATCCCCGATTTTTTTACAAGTCGCTAGGCCCTGCCCGTACGCACATACAGCGTCTAGCGCAATTTCGAACAAGAAATATATGTATTCTACGGAATTGTAGAGTAAAGTTAAAACATCAGTATTCTACAAAATGTTTCAGATTTAACATTGTGAAAATGTAGATTTTATTTTCCACGATTTTAGAATACTGTTAAGACCATAGATTTAATAATCTACATACGATGGATCATGCTGAAAGTGGTAGATTATGTATTCTAAATTTTAAGGATAGTAGTGAAAATGATAGAATACATATTCTACTACTATGTACATGTAGAATTTGCATAACAAGTAAATAAATAACATTAAAAATGTTAATAACAAGAAAAAAGTTTTAAAATTTCTCATTTGTGTACTTTAATTTTGTCTTATTTTCACTATTTTAGATTTTAAAAAATAATGCAAATTTTATTTTTAAATATTAATAAGGTAATTGTGACAAATTAACATAAGAGGGACTTGGGACGCTAACACGTTTCAAGTTCGATCCACCTGCTATGCGAAACTAAAACACATTTCCTTGGACACCCACATGGATATGAGCCCATTGCTTTCGGTCTATTTGAATACCCGGAGAGAGGGTCTATCCATGGGCTGCACCTCCCCTTGAGGATTAGTCTGAGCCCCTCCATAGGCTCGGGATACCCCAAGGTTAATCAAAAAAAAAAAAAACATAAGATATAAAAAGATGTAAAGGGACAATAATCATTTTTATCCTTTTTACTCAAATTCTCCGTAAATTTATCACATTCATTCCTTATCAAAATTACAAACGAATATTTCTTTTTGAAATTTTGTGTGTAATCAATGGAATGAAAAAAAAATTCGGGTAAATGGTAAATCTTTTATAGAATTAATCATTACATATAATTCTACTTCAAAAATAGTATGCCAGTTGCGGTCAATATCTTAATAGATTATATACCAATTTTTATTTCACAAAATTGAATTCTAGATAAATGGTAAATTTTTCATAGAATTAACCATTTCACATAATTGGTAAATTATCTACCAATTTTTATTCCATCTGATTATATACTAATTTTTAAAACTCCTAAAACAATATAAATAAACACTAAAACCTGACAAAAAAAAACACTAAGACCATACAAAATCTAAAAACATTATCGAAAAGACATGGTGGTATCAAAGAAAATATTTTTTATTGTTCTAGTTGCAATCATTCTCTCATGTTAGTCTCTCTCTCTCTCTCTCTCTCTCTCTCTCTCTCTCTCTCTCTCTCTCTCTCTCTCTCTCTCTCTCTCTCTCTCTCTCTCTCTCTCTCTCTCTCTCTCTCTCTCTCTCTCTCTCTAGTTGAATGATTAGATGTATTATTTATGTGATTGAATGTAATGTGTATGTATATGTATAGGTGTGTGTACATCAAATGCAAGGGAATTGATGAGACGTCCACGAGATGTGTCGGAGTGTGTTGGAGGAGCATGTCCACCGAACGTAAACACAAACCAATATTTTGGAAGTTGTTTTAAAGATGAAGATTGCCTAAACAGTTGTTTCAAAACTTGCATATTTAAAACATGTATTAATAATGAATGTGTCTGCGGATTCTGTTAGAAACCATGCGAAGATTTTTGTTTTTTTAAGGGTGTAACAAATCTTAAATAAATTTAAACGACTTTGACGTTAAAAAAGAAGAAGAGAGATCTAAAACAATTTGTATTGCTCAGTTTCTCTTGAAGCCTTTTTTACTTATGCTTCTTTTAAGAAATCTAATAGCTACAGTTTTATGTTTCCTTTGAATAATACAAAGAGTTGTCACACTAATCTATCTTACCCAACGAAATTACATAAACATAATAAAAATTTGCTACATTATACCAAGGGTGTGGTGGGCTAGTGGCGGATGAACCCTAGTTCGATCCCTTTTGGAAAGAATGCTTTACGCCTAAATGGTATTAGCAAAGGTTGGTTATGGGTTTAGGATGGGATTAAGGTCGAAGGCCCGAACCCATCCTAATTATACAAAAAAAAATTGCTACATTATTTGTCATATTTTGAAATAAACCTACATTTTGCATTAATATTTGGATACTAGCTAAAGTAAGATAACTCATTTTAGTTTCGGTTTATGGTGAAAGAGGAGAAAACAATGGTAAGAGATGTCCCACAATTTGTAAAAGATGTAAGAACAATAAAATATGATGGGAAATCGTTCAATTCATAACCAACACAATTGCGTTTTTCCAATCAGTACATACACTTGCGACATGTGCAGAAACATATTTTAATATAATATATTTCAAATTTTATATTTGAATTAACAAAATTAGGTTAAATCATTACCTCAACACAAATTTATTTTAAATTTTTTTATTTGAATAACAAAGTTAGGCTAAATTATACATTGACATCTTATCTGTTAATCAAACGTTTATGAAAACTGAAATATATGGAATAATAAAATTATTTTATTATCTTATTTTATATGAATTTCAATAGATTTTAATAAAAATCTAAAATATAATATATAGTTTTTAGAATTTACACAAAAATTCTTATATAAATGCTATCATTTAATTTTTAAGTATTATAAATAAAAATAATTGGTTATAAATCATTAATCAAATAACTCTTCATTTTTAATATTTACACAATTATCGAATACACAAATTTATTTTAAAGTTATCTTAAAATTGTATTTTACTTATCATTGTATTTTGGTTGTTCACGTATTCTTACATTAAATATATGTTAAAATATAGTGAGAGAAAATATTAAAATGACTAGAGTTTGAAAAATTAGACACCGGAATGACTTACACTTGATAAAAAAAATCCTTACAATAGATATAAAATACATTTTTTTAATCGAAGTAAAAACGCTTTAATTGTTATAATCTTAGTTGGAAAAATCATTAGTGTTCCGAATGTTCCAACTTGCAGGAATTAAATACGTTTTTAATCGAAGTAAAAAACGCTTTAGTTATTACAATCTTAGTTGGAAAAATCATTAGTGTTCCGAATGTTTCAACTTGCAAGAATTAATTTGAAATTATTTATGACCACCATTCTTTAGCGAATATCATTGGTATAAATGTGTTTTCGATAACGAAACAAGAATAGTGAATGAACTAACACATAAGTATCTATAATGGATATGTTTTTTGTAAATGTTTCATTAACAAGCAAAATGTGAATGTATGATTTAGCCTAATTTTGTTAATTTAGATATAAAATTTGAAATAATTTTGTGTTGACACATGAATTGGTAGATATTTGTGACTAGATTGATACATAGATACTCGTAACAGACATGTCTATTTCCGTAAATGTTTGACTAACGGACAATAGTTTAATGTATGAATTAACGTAATTTTATTAGTTCATGAAATTTGAAATAAACTTGTGTTAAGGTAAATTTGAAATAATTCGGGACGGCAGATTTTCCCAATAACATATACGTATGATATAGTTATCCACAAAACTAGGCTAAATCAGTAGCAGAAAGATTTATAATCATAACGGAGCCGATGGTATTCCATAACTGGATCAATAATTATAGTTCATTCAAATTTCACATGGTGTATAAAATTAGGTTAAAACCCCCCAATAAAACCCAGAGATTTGAGAGACTAAAGGGTTGTTGACCAACATAGCTTCCAATAACAAGTTCAAAAAACAATGCTTCGATCAATCTGGAAGACTCAGATGATGAGTACAACTTACAGACTCTCTAATCCTTCTTCTTGTTGAAGGCTCCTCTGGGGATTTTGCTCATCACCTTACTCAAAACCTTGTCATCCAACACCGCGTATTGCTTCTTGATCTCCTTCATTGCCTTGTCACCAAAGTCGTCTACTTTATCCTCATACTTTTCGTAAAGCACGGGAACGGTGAAGAGAATAACAGTTGCTGAAAGCAGATAGAAAAGAGGATGATTAGATATCATCAGAAAAACACACACAAACAATATGGATGGTATGGATTGTTACCGATATAGATTAAGGTCAGGAAGTTGCAGGAGCTACCAACTTTGGACAAAACCCACAGCCCAGCAATAACCTGAAACACACATTCAAGAGCCAATGTTAAAAACTGGTAATCACACAAGAACCACGTTTAACTAAAAGGTTTACCATTAGAAACTTCTTGAGATCTTTTCCTAATGCGATGTCCCTAAGAATAGTAAAACCACGATTGATTTCAATCCTTAGTCCAGAAGCAAGCTGGAGAACAACTTCCTCGGGGATGTGAACTTCAGGGATATGAGGAGGTGTCCTGTAGAATGAAAATAATCAGCGACCACTGAAAATACATCAATCTTTCGCTAAAGATAAAAACAATCACTTACTTGTGAATGAAGGTAGTAGCACTAGACCACAAGAACAATACTGCAAGAGCAAGAATCGAAATGTGGCCGAAAAGAGTGAGAAGGTTGTATTCAAGTAACTCGAATAAGATCCAGGAGACTGTTGCAGCTCCTAGCACTCCTCCAGATACCTTCTTGTTCCTCCATAGAAAAATGTCGGCAGCTGAAGCAAATACAATTAACGAACTGACTCATTCCACAGATTCTCTCTCAAGTTCCAGAACAAGGTGTATACTATACCAGTCAATAACAATTCAAATCCTTCTTCTAGATTGTTATCGTATCCTGATTTTCTGAATCTATAGACCATATCAAGTAACAAAACTAATTTACAACGAGAGATCCTAGACTCAGAGGTAAAAGCTAAAATCCAGATCCGATAAGAAAACTACCAACATCCGCTAATCGGAACAGAAAACCAAATCGAAAACTGGAGAAGAACATGAAAAGAGAGATCCATACGTTTTCCGCCACCAAAAACCTTGTGAACAGGCTTTTCTCTTCCAAAAAGGCGATAAATCTTCGTCTTGATAGACGAAGGAGACGATGCTTTCTTCTCGTCATCTGAATCGGAAGAAGACGACGAAGAGCCATCGTGACCATGGATCTTCTCAGCTATCTTCTCCATGATCGATTCCTCGTGTTTGTGCTCTTCCGCCATTATAAAGTTACTTCCTTAAAACCTCCGCAAAACCCTAAAACTATATTTCTGATTCAGAGTGAGAAACGGAGAACAAAAATAGAAGAAGAATCTTCAGTCACCTCTAAATAAGAGCGTTCGACATAGATTCAATCTCACCCGTCGACTTTTATAACTCAATCGTAGCCGTTGGTGTATCCGAACCTTTGTAACTAACTCCAATATCCGATCCAGAACCTGATCCATAGTAACACGGATCCTCAGAAATATTTGAACGGGGTTCGATAGGTGAGTGAGTAGTTCGAATACCAGGTCGGGATAGGTTATAACCTAAAACCTAAAACCTAAAACCAAAAGATAAACAAACTTATATACGTATTATGCTTATATATGTTTTTCGATATATCTTTTTTTTTTTTTTTGGACAAACTAGTTTTTCGATATATCTTTACTTTACTTTTTTCGCTTAAGGATATCGTACTTCATGACAGAGGATAACATTGTTCAAATACAAAAACAAAAAGACTAAGATCGGTTATCAAATAACGATATCGATCGAAGTCAAAAGTTACAACATGTGGAAGCTAGCAAAAGCAAGGTAAAACACAAACCGATAAATATGAAGTCAGAAATTTGTAACAACCCTAAAAAGCAATAAAAATAAGAGTAAAGTTGTACAATCAAAATACCCAAAAAAACAATATACACCCAAAAAAAAAGCAAAAATAAACCATAGCTAAATTTTATTGTGGTTGAACTACTAGACACTTATTATATTGCTTTAATTATTTGGATTATGTTTATAAAACTTCTAATAAATCATATCAATTACTCATAGTTGTGATTCAAATCTCCCTAAAACCCCCTAGATCCATAAAAGGTTTTATCTCTAATACGAAACTGCAAGTGCACAACTATATCGATGTAGTACTAGAGTATTAAACAATGAGTCTTAAAAATGCACAATAGATTATTTGATTCAAGTTAAGCTAGACGAGATGAGAGTAATGAAAGCAAGCATATAATAAAATAGAGTGTGTAAACGGTGGAAGAAAACATCATGCTCATAGAATTCTCATGAAATCATGAATGCAAGTTATTCAATCAGTCAAGATTCTACTATGTCCTAGAACTCGAAACAGAGAGATAAAGTCAATCGGTTGTTGTTGCGGAAACTATCTATGTAACAACCTAGAAGACCAAAATTCTTTTGCGAATCCTAAAGTTTAAACATGCAATTAAGCCAATTTTGATTTGTTCACAGATTCCATGAATCAAATTCCTTTGCAAAGAGGCAATTTTCTCACCTAAATTATTTCTAGCTAATTAACTAACTTACGTTGTGAGAATCAACATATGATCAATAATCTAAGTGGCCAATTCAAATCAAGCATTAATCACAACATATATGAAGAACTAGAGTTTATAATCCTTAACTAATCAATCAACCTAACAAACCATAAAATCCCTAATGAGAAACCATAAACCTAATTAGCAAATTACTCAGACATGAATAATGAAACAGAAAACATGGATGAATAATATTTCATAAGAAAAATAAGAAACAAAAGGGTTCCAAATCCTCTATGTGAAAATCAACCCCAAAACCTCTCTCAAGAATAAAATAAAGTGTAAGCCTAATAATGGCTTAAAACCTAATAAATTGTCTAAAACACCATTTGAGGTCATAATGTAAATAATAAAACACCTGGGTCAATCTTATAAATATTCAACAGTCTTTAAAGTCTCGATGTATTGTGGAAACGGGGTCAGTGTCGACCGACACCAACATGGTGTTGATTGACACCAATGATCACGAATGGCAAAGACTTCTTCTCGGGTACAAAGCTTTAAAAAAACTCAAGAATGCTCTACAACCTCCAAATATGCTCCAATCATGTAAATGAATCGAAAGAATCCGAAAACACTTAAAATACTCTATATAAAAGACTATATCATGGTTAAAAACTCATAAAACCAGGATATATCAATTTAGTTATCCAAACTGGCATAACTACTTTGACAATTCTCCTCACCTTCTCCTACATCTAAGAATTTGAGAAATCGATCGCATGTTATTTCTTCTTCTTCACCTCATATTTTACTAATCTTATTGTTTTGTTTTGCATGTTCCACTTCCAATGTTCTGGTTTGATTTTATTATGTTACTCAAGTTCAATTTGTTTTAAAAAAATTGGTGATACAAGTTCTTCAGAACTTAAATATATTTCTTGTTCTAACTTTTATTTTTCTTCATTCATTTATGAGTTGTTCATTCATTTAAAATTTATTACTTGTTAATTTGTATGTAACTGAAACTGTGAGATAATGGGACTATTTGCATTTGTGATTGTTGTATGGAATTGAAAAATGAGATATTTTGGGGATTCTTTGCATTTGCCAGTGATTTTTCAATAAGTATGTTAATATAATTAAAAATGAAATTTTTAGATATTACAACATGGTTTCTCAAATTGTTAAACCTAAATTATAAACCCCGCCAGAAAAAAAAAACAGAAAACTAAAACAATCGGTAGTTTTTGGCTTTAGCTCGAAAGCAATGAGAACAAACAATCGATAAAACGATTGTAATTCGAGAAAGGATCAGTCAGTCTCGTTAGGAAACATGCACATGAAAGACCACAAGAACGCTAAAGAGCAAAGGAAGTTGTTTTACCATGCAACTCGGGGAAAGGACCATTCAATAGTAAAGTCAAGAGAGCCTCAAAAAAGATTGTCTTCCACACCTCTAAAACGACACTAAAAAAACACTTGGATCCGGCACAAGACACGGGATTACACTAGATAACAGCGCTTAATAGCTAAAGATCCGAACCACTAAAATAATTCCCCAATTTTGGCTTTCTAGGAAACAAGATCATCACCACTCTGAATCCTTACTATCTCCTCCTAATCTAAAAAAGCGGAACACGAACAAAATAAGGGGAAACCTAACCAAAACCTAAACTTCACTAAACCCGTATTAACAAAAATTAACCACAAACGATTGGAAATTAAATTCTCAAGAGAAGCGAACAAATTGTATCCGGTGAGCCGGTAGTCGACAATGGACCAAAACCCTTGAACACGACACTAGACGCCGTAAAGTATGCGACAATAAACTGGAGCTTACCACCGCCACTAGAGAGAGAAACCTAGGATAATGAATGCATGCGAGTCGAAGAGGACACTCAACAGAAAAGCACACCACACACCTTCCACGCTTACCCTGCCCACAGAACACACAACAATTGACGGGCGTAGAACCCGTGCGGAGGCGCCTCCATGAGAAGATGACAGATCTAGTGGTGTAACCTGCCGTCCACAAGAAGGGTGAGCAAACCACATCAAGCCATTGTCGACACCTCACCAGCCACTATCCCGCCGAGCGCCGCCACGTGCAGAGTCTCAAACTACCAAACGCCAAAAGTATATCTAGGGAACCTCACCTGAAGCTACCTCGCCAGACTCGCTCGTAACAAGAGCGAAGATTCAAAGATTTAGAAGCCCTCTCGCGGCACTGGAATGAGAGCAGACGCCGGAGAGGCGAATATCACTACAAGAAAAATTGTAAATAGCCACGGATTTACAGGCTATGGACCTTAATTCGTGGCTATTTTGGCCATAGCCACGGATAGTAACGAAAAACATTTGTGGCTATCGGCCAATCGTGGCTACGCTTCCACGGATAGCCATGAGATACTTCGTGGCTATATAGCCATGAATAGCAAGGAAAGAAGCCGTGGCTTAGAAAGCCACGAATGGCCACGAATAAATCTGTAGCTATTGTTATATATATCCACAACCTAAAAAGTAGCTAATATGTGGCTATTTTTAAAAAATATATATATATATTTAAAAATTAATATAAATTTTATTAAAAATAATTACAATACATAATAAAATAAATAAATTACATAACCTAAATTTTTTTTTAAAATTGGAGTGAGGTCGTGACCATGGACGCCTCCGCCTTCGCACCACCGCAGCACCATGGACCGCGCCGTCGCGCCACCACAACATCATGGACCGCGCCGTACCACCACCGCAACACCATGGACCGCTCCGCAGCCCCACGAATCCACCTTCGCCGAAACTGTGTCTCTCGCCTTCGCCGATTCTTCACCACACTACCGTGTCTCTCGCATGGATCTTCGCCGGCAGCTCCACCATCTAAATCATCTTCCCGTCCTCTTCTCCAGGTTCTTCACCGCCGGGATCTTTGGCTCCTTCCTCAGTTGCTTCCTTGCCGTGGGAATGATGGATGGCGGAGATGAGCGATTCTCGTCAGTGAACGAAGCAGTGAAGATGGCGAGCGAGAGATGGAGAAGTCGGCCAACATCTTCAATTAAAGCTAACTCTGACGATGAATACCAAAGTTATGCAGTCGTGAGATGAATACGGCGGAGTGAAGGAAGGATGTGGAGTGTTTAGGTTAAGCAATTGATGAAGGAGATCTAACAACTGTCAATTAAATGAAGAGGGAGATCAACGACTGTCATTGATTTGTGTGGTGATCTGTGTGGAGTGAGAAAAACAACATCTGAACCGTTGATTTTTTCTCATCAACAGATGTTATTAGTGATCTGTGTGATGTGCTATTAACCAATGAATAGTTTCAGATTTAATTTATAGATAATAGTCAAAATGATTTAAAAATAAAATAAACAGTTAAAATAATTTTTAAAAATTTAAAATTTTAAGTGTAACAGATAAAATCTTTTAAAACTTTTAAATTTTAAAGATGATTTAAAAATAATAAAAACAAGTCTATATAAATAACTAAATTTATTTAAAAATAATAAAATGTTTAAATTTGATATATTAATTTTTGTTTACATGATTTTTTAATATAAAAATGCTAAATTTTATTTATGATAATACAATAATTAGATTATTTTTTAAGACTTTTAGTTTATTATTAGTATAAAATATTAGTAGATTTTTTTTAAAAAAAATCAAAAGATTTTTTAGTTTATTATTGTTTAAAATATTTTTGAAAGTAATTCTTTGTAATATATATGTATGTGTGTAAATGGTTTAAATCTTAGTTCTATGTATATAATTAATAGGTACATTTTGATTTTATAATTTATGACAAAGAGTTTAAGGTTTATAGTTTATGATTTAGGGTTTGGAATATAGGGTTTGAGTTTAAGATTTTAAGTTAACATTATAAAATATTAGATTTTAGTTTTAGATATATTAATGGTTATATGTTGATTTATTATTTTATGATTAACAGTTTAAGGGTTGGAATGTGATTATGATTTAGGGTATAGGGTTTGAAGGGTTATGTTTAAGGTTTTTAGTTAATGTTTTAAGATAATATATTTGGGAAAAATAAATTATTTTGTTGAATCTTAATTTTAGATATATTATAGTATTTATAATTTTAGTTCTTTGATTATTGTTTATATTTTTGGGTTTTAGGGTTTAGGGTTTTTAATTTATAATTGTAAGAGATCAGATGTTTTAAATATTAGTAGTATGTATATAATTAGTAATTATATTTTGATTTTAGTTTATGATTAATAATTTACGGTTTATAATACGATTATAGTTTAGGATATAGGGATTGAAGGGTTATGTTTAAGGTTTTAAGTTAATGTTTGAAAATAGTAGATTTGAAAATAAAAATTATTTTTATAAGTGTTGAATCCTAATTTTAGATATATTATAGTAGTTGAGGCTTTATTTATTAGATTTTTGTTTATAGTTTAGGGTTTTAGGGTGCATTTAGGGTTTAAGTTAATGTTTGAAATGGTAGATTTGGAAATAAAAATTATTTTTATAAGTTTTTAATCCTAATTTTAATTTTAGATATAATATAGTATTTAGAATTTTAGTTATTAGATTTTTGGTTGTAGTTTAAGATTTTATATATACATATATATGGTCTAATTAATTTAGGATATGAATATTATGGTAATGGATTTGAAAATAATAGTTATGTATATATAATTAATGGTTTTTATTTTGATTTTATAGTTTATGATTAAGAGTAAGGTTTAGAGTTTAGGATTTATGGTTTTGAATAGCCATGGATAAAATCGTGGCTATCCGTGGCTATTTCGCAATTCGTAGTTATATTCTCTAGAAATGGCCACGAAAAATTTTGTGGCTAATTTGCCACGAACAATTTTGTGGCTGGTCGTGGTTAACCCCTACCACAGATATTTTATGGCTATTCGTGGCTAAATTTTCCACAAATAGTTATGACTCCAGATTGTGGCTACGTAGCCACGAAAATTATCATGTCAAATCGTGGTTATGTTTTTCCACGACTGTTTTGTGGCTATTCGTAGCTAATTTTACATGGATAATTACGACCAATCCGTGTTATGGAATTTTTGCGAGTGTTATATGGAATTTAAACAGTGATATTTTAGGATTTTTTTTATTTATGATTGTTATATGGAACTGAAATTGTGATATTATAGGATTTTTTTCATTCTAGGATTGTTGTATGGAATTGAGATAATGAGATTCCTTACTTTTAAGTTATATTTATCTGATTATTCATTATGTATTTTATTTAATGGTATTATTTGCTTACTTGCTTTTACTATTGTTATTAGATAATGGAATTCTTTACTTACTTATGCGATTGTTATAATAAATTCCGTAGTGTACTATCTTTTCTTATATGATTTTGTATATGTTTTCAAATATATATTAGCTATTTTCTAATATTCTAAACTTGTTTTTTCGTGGCCTTGTAGATTGTTATGGCCGTTAAATTCTTTTCTTATTGTATGCTTTCAGATTGATTCAACTTCATATCCAAACTAGGAAGATTATAACAATGATAATGATTATCAAAAAGAAATTCACAAAACGGACACTAGTAGAAAAACGTAAAAAAAAACAATTGTAGCGTGTTGAACATCTTCTAAGCCAAGCAAAATAAAGAGAATCCTTCCTACAAGGATGGCCGTCGTCTGGATTCATTTCACGAGAACAAAGGAAAACAGGGACAAATGTATGTATCGCTATTGCCAGAAAGACTTCTCTCTTCCACAACAAAGTCAAGGACTACAAACATTATTAAGCATCTCGCAGTCTGCAGTCAATATAATTAAGGCGTGGATAAACAGTCAACTGAACGTCAACCGGTTATTAACGACTTAGGGAGTATGAAGACTGAAAAGATGTCTGGTAAGAGAAGCAACAAAATGCTTTTCCTATGAGAGTTTTCTTTGTCCTTCACTGAAAGTGTTAATCGGAAACGTTTCTCCAACAAGGTCCTTATATTTATTTGTGTTACTTATTTTTATTTTTATTTCTTTGTGTTCCTAACTCTAATTTTTGTGAAAGTAAAACTATGCAAGTCGCATTCCAGACGAACATCAATCAAAAGCATCATCCAGATGTGCATTGAAAGGAAGGAAGTTTTCAAGAAGATGTTTCTAGGAAAGAAACAAAGAGTTTCACTTACAACTGATATATGGGTGTGTCAAACTAAAAGTTATTTTCATATACTAAATTCCTAATAATGTATTCTCGTAATTATTTCTCAAATACTAATATTGTGTTTTTTCTTAGGTGCCTTATATATGGTTGTAGCAGTGCATTATGTTGATTCCAATTGGTGGTTGAAGAAGCTGATAATAGGGTTTAAACACGTCACATGTCATAAAGGTCAGACCATCTCTAGTGTGATTCTTGAATGCTTAGCTGAATGGAGAATTGAAAAAAGTATTTTGTATGACACTAAACAATGTGAAGACTAATTTTATGCTCTAAGGAAGTTTCAAAGTAGTTTTTCCTCATTATATGATCATGCTTTAGTACTAGATGGGGAATTTATGCATATGAGATATAGTGGCCATATAATTAATTTTATTTTTTTGAAGAAAAACAGCGCCAAGTTTCCAGTATTATCAGAGATTGTTCGGGATGTACTTACAATACAAGTGTCATATGTTGCTTTCAAAAGTGATTTCAACATTAGTGGTATGATCTTAGAGTTATATAAGAGTTGTTTAACTCAATATATGATTGAGATATTCATGTGCCCATAGCAATGGATGAAGAAAGACATTCAGATAGACTAAAAACTACTCACAAATGCACATATACTAGTTGGCATTGAAGGAGAGAGAAACTTGAAAAGTTTTGTTTTATCATTTTTCTTATTTTTATTGTACATGTATATTCGTGGTTCAATGTTTGGTTTCTATTTTCTGAATCATCACAGTGCAAGAAGATTAGTTTGATTATATTGGTTTCTAATTCTCCTCTCAGATACAAGGTTCATTACTAGTTTCACAATATGAATTTTGTTTTATGTCATATGAACTATATCTCTCTCACTTTATCTCTTAAGACTTTATCAATATGATTCGGAATGTATAAACTTGATTTCTATATTTCTTATTTGTATATTTGAAATTTAAGACATGTAAGCGTTTTGGTTCTATGTTTGAACGTATAACTGATATACCATGGATTTTAGGGCTTTTAACCATGGTATATGACTTCTTATTGAGTCCTTTAGATTCCTTTGTAGTCCTTTTATCTATGTTTTCAGGTCTAGACATGTTTGGAGCGGACATTATGGTGCATTCTAGAGCATTTTGGAGATTTAACCCGAGAGATAGAGTTCACTATCGATTTCACTTACATGTGTCGATCGACATAACATGTGCCTCGATCGACACAACGTCGACACAGATAATTCTCGGCGGTTAATGAAGAGTTTGGAATTTTCAACAAAGCCCAGAAGTTTCTCATAATTACAAAGAATCCCCATTCGTGATTAGATCATTATATTAGGGTTTTTAAGCCATTGTTTAGGCTACGCTTTATTTTACCTTGAGAGAGTTAGGGACTGATCTTGTACTCGAGAGAGAAGAGATTTTGAACCCTAGTTTCTTTATCTATTATATGCTATTTGGTTTTCTATTCATGATGTCTTCTGTTTCGATGATCATGTCTGAGTAGTCTACATGTTAGGTTTAGGGATTCTCACTAGGGATTTCATGAAATTATAGGTTGATCAATCTGTAGGGATTCATATCTGTTAGTTCTTCATCTAGGATTGTTCTTAATGCTTAATCTGAAGTAGCTACCCAGATTTATGATGTTAGGTTGATTTCCGCAACGACAGTTGGTTAATTAACTAGAAAGAACCTAGTTGAGCAATTTGACTATTCGCAAAGAAATTTGGCTTAGGAGAATTGTTAACGAAAGAACTTGAGATTAATGCTTGTTTAGAACTCTAGGATTCACAACAAAAGTTGGCTTGCTAGGTTGTTAGACATAGATAATATTCGCAACGAAAGTTGGTCTGTTATAATTCTGTGATTCTAGTTCTAGAACAGTTCTTAATTAGATTATGATTGATTGATTAGCTTGTGTTCCTGATTTCTTGAGAACTCCCTTGACCCGACGCCTTCGCTTCTTGCTTACAAACCGATCTATTTACTTTTCTTATGTTTGATTTATTGCTTTCTTTATTGCTACCTAGCTTGACCTGACATTCTATAATCTATCGTAAGGTCTAGAGTCTCTGTGGATTCGATACCTTATATACTACTATTTCACGTATGTGCACTTGCAGTGTATATCTAGGGATTAAAACCTGATCGCATCAAGTTTTTGGCGCCGTTGTTGGGGACTCTTTTGAGTCTTCGATAGTTTTGAATTTAAAGTTTAGACTAGGTTTTTCGTTTTTGTTTTTTGTTACTAATTTTCTCTGTTTTTCTCTGTCGCAGGTCTGATTTTCGCTTTGCATCGATCGACGCACTCTTTTGAATCGATCGACACAAGGCGACTCGAGCTGAATCAATCGTTGCATCTTAGCATCGATCGTTGCACTGCGATTACCGACGGTTTATGCAGACGCGTGAGACCAGAAGTAATCCGAACACTAATCTCGTGAATCTTAGGCTTGAGGAACTTGCTAGACTAGAGAGAACAAACAGAAAAGGTCAACGAGCAAGGATGGTGAAAAATCGCTTGATTCTGATACCTGGTGCTCAGGGTGTTCTGAGAGACCAACAGAACAACCCGTACAATGCTGCTGGGCAAAGGATAGATGCTGAGGGACGTGTGATCCCTGAACCTGAACCTGAACCTGAACCTAAAGGACAGAGGCATATGGTTGTTGCTGAGAGGACTCTTGCTTACTACAACCGTCCGGATGAGTTCCATGCTAACTGGTCAGCAATTGTACCTCCTGGATTTGAGAGGAATGATTTCGAGATCAAGACTGTCTACTACTCTCTTCTGAGGCAGAATCCTTTCCATGGTCTCCCATATGAGCAACCCATGGACCATATTGACGATTTTGAGGACTTCATCACTGGAATGAAGTATAATGGGGTAAACTATGACTACTTGTTTCTAAAGCTTTTCCCTTATTCTCTCGCTGGAGATGCTGCAGCTTGGCTGAAACAACTTCCATCTGGGAAGTTTACTACTTGGGATGCTGTGAAGAGAGAGTTTTTAAGGCACTTTTATGATGATGCTCGCTCTGATCAGTCGATACATGATATTCTCACCTTTACCCAAGGTCCTACAGAGCCTCTTAAGTCTGCTTGGATGAGGTTTAAGCAGTACCAACGTGACTGTCCTCACCATGTATTCTCTGAAGTGACGCTGCTAGGCTTATTTTTTAGAGGTATTGATCTCCACTATCAGTCTGCATTGGACAATGCTAGCAATGAAAACTTCAATACAAGGACTCCTGAGCAGGCTAAGACATTGATTGATAACTTGGTGAGCAGCAATAGTGTCAAGAATGCTGACAAGGAGAGGCAGAGATCTGGTAGCAAGGGTGATAACTTGCAGATAGCTGAGATAAGGGACAAGATTGATTATGTCCACACCATCCTACTTAGAAAGAGGCAAATCTGAGCTGATTCAGAAGCTAGAGAGTTTGCAGAGGTGAACTATATAGATGAGGCTGATTATCATGGACAGAAACAAGCTTCTAGATATGCCTCGAGGTCGAGAGATGATGGTCATTCATATCACCAAACTCCTCCCACTAATGAGCAGACAAAGATTGAGTCCATGCTTGAGCAGCTACTTCTTGGACAGAATAAGACGACACAAGATCTGAATGAAAAGATGGACTTCATGTATCAGGATCTGAGTGGAAAATTGGAGACTTTGACAAGCAGAGTTGATAATCTGGATGCTAGCATAACGCAAGTGGAAGCCAGTACACAGACAGAACATGTTAAGACAGCTTTGGCAGAAGATGGAGCTGAGCAGAATCAAAATAATAAGGCTTTGGAGCTGAAAAATCTGAGACATTCTCGAGATGAAGATACTGCATCGATCGACACAGATGTGTGTCGGTCGACACAACTTTCGAGTGTCAGTATCGATCGACACAACTCGTGCATCGATCGACACCATGGGCGTGAGCAGCCAGTCTCTCCAGAGAAGCCGATTGTAGTTGAAGAAAGAGTCTACAAACCAAAGATTCCTTTCTCTAGGAAGTCCAAGCAAGAGATTCAGTTAGAAAAATGCATGAAGATGATGAGAGATAAGCTAACTACATACATAATTTCTAGTAACATGACTAAAGAAGAAAATGTCTTGATGGTCTCTGACGTGTGCGATGTTGTTATTCATGGTAGAATTCCTGAGAAGCTAAAAGATCCAGGGTTTATGTTAGACTGTTCTATCTACAAAGACATATTCAAGAGGTCTTTGTGTGATCTTGGCTCAAGTGTGAATCTCATGCCATACTCTGTGGCTGCGAGATTAGGACTGATGGATTTCCAACCCACTAGGATCGCTCTTGTCCTAGCCGATCGATCAAAGAGATATCCAGAAGGAGTTCTTGAGAACGTCCCTCTCAGAGTTGGAAATTACTTTATTCCAACAGACTTTGTGGTGCTGAAGTATGAGATTGAGCCAGATGATCCTATTCTGCTTGGAAGATCATTCTTAGCCACTGCTGGAGCAGTAATTAATGTGAGACGGTGTTCGAATTCTCTCCACCTGGGAGATCAGTCTTTGGAGTTCAAGATGGATAAGTTGCAGAGATCCACCATTGATGGACAGAGCTTCAGTGTTGAGATAGAACCAGAGAATGAGATTGGAGAAGAGAAGATGGCGGTTCCTCTTGAACTTGCTCTAACATCTTCTGATCCTGCAACTGCTCTTAAGCAGAAAGCTCCAGATCTCTTCCATCCACCAAAGCAAAGGTATGAATCTTCTAAACTCAAATCTCCTCATACATTAGCTGTGAATGCAGGAAAATGCAGTATCCCACCCACGCTTTACTCCCGCCCTGGTTCTGTTCGCTTTTTCTTTGGGAGATCTCATGATCCGAATGCTTATACGCCACCTTGGATGAAGAGACATTCACAGAGACACTCCAAATCTCTGTTGAATCCCCCATAATTCCGACCTCCTTTCCATAGTCAAGCTATTGACTTTAAACAAGCGCTGAGTGGGAGGCAACCCACTAGTAGGTTCGTTTTTCTTTTCATTTTTCGTTTTGATTTGTTGCTTTGATTTTTCTATTTTTGTGTGTTCAAAGGCGTGAGAAAACAGACAGAATCGCACTGCATCGATCGACACACATAGTGCATCGGTCGACACAGTTGCGATTTACGGTTTGCCGATTCAATTGCAGTTCAGACAACGGTTATCTACGTAACCGCGAGCATAATCGCCTTGCATCGATCGACACCCTTGTGGCATCGATCGACACAGGCCGACTACAGGTAAGTGTTCTGACTCTTTTCGGTTTGTTTTCATTCTGATTTCTTTTCTCACCGAGCCTAAGCTTGAGATCACTGGGGACAGTGTGTTTTAAGTGTGGGGGAGGTAGCTTTTGACGTACCGCTTTTGTTTTCTTAGAGTCAGTCCAAATTTGTTTTATTGAGTCAAAATTGAGTAGGAAACAAGGACTTTTTGAGGAGATTACCACATTTTCACGAACTTAAGTGACCATTGGATGAGTTGCAGATGATTTATGACTATTAGAAAACTCAACACAGACCAGCCTAATGAGGACACCCATGTCACTTCAGGTATTCAGAGAATCCATTACTTGACTTCACCTTTAACTTGACTTAATTTTCTCTCCTATGGGCTTGGTATACTTTGAGTCGGATTCCTCTGTTGGTTCTGACACAGCTTGTAAACCTGTCTGATTATGGTTCCCTTCTCCCATCCTTGAAAGTAAAAAAAAAAAAGATAAACTGAGGATAAGCTAGTAGCTTCGAAGTGGTCACGGGAGTGATAGAGACCCCAATTACCTCCTGTGCATCCATGGAAACATGTCCAAAGTATGCCCCAGTAAGGGAAGAGCACTGATAGAAAAAATAAAATGATACCCAGTGGGGAAAAATCAGTGCTAAGGAAGGGAAAAGAGAAGAAAGGAACCAGAAGCAACAATTGAGTGGTCAGATGCTAACAAAGTAAGAGTCCATGTGTTCTTTGATCGATACCCCATAGGTGAGACCGCACTTAATAGCTTATAGAAGTCAGTATAGTGAATTTGGATGCTCTGAATGTGATTGTGGAGTTTACTCAGGATAGTTGATAAGTGTGGGGGAAGTATATGTTGGTCTTGATGTTTGCAGGTTCATTTTCATGTGGCTTACTAAGGCGAATCTGAGTGTGGTGCTCCTACGATGAAACGAGTTTCTGAAGTTTTCAAACTTCTTCTCCTGATCTTGGTCTTCTGTTTGCTTGAGGGCAAGCAAAAGCTAAGTGTGGGGGAGTTGATATACCATGGATTTTAGGACTTTTAACCATGGTATATGACTTCTTATCGAGTCCTTTAGGTTCCTTTGTAGTCCTTTTATCTATGTTTTCAGGTCTAGACACGTTTGGAGCGGATTTGGACATTATGGTACATTCTGGAGCATTTTGGAGATTTAACCCGAGAGATAGAGTTCACTATCGATAGAGTTCAATATCGATTTTGGAGATTTAACCCGCAACTACAGTTGGTTAATTAACTAGAAAGAACCTATATGAGAAATTTGACTATTCGCAAAGAAATTTGGCTTAGGAGAATTGTGAACGAAAGAACTTGAGATTAAATCTTGTTTAGAACTCTAGGATTCGCAACGAAAGTTGGCTTGCTAGGTTGTTAGACATAGATAATATTCGCAACGAAAGTTGGTCTGTTATAATTCTGTGATTCTAGTTCTAGAACAGTTCTTAATTAGATTACGATTGATTGATTAGCCTGTGTTCCTGATTTCCTGAGAACTCCCTTAACCTGACGCCTTCGCTTCTTGCTTACAAACCGATCTATTTACTTTTCTGCTGTTTGATTTACTGCTTTCTCTATTGCTACCTAGCTTGACCTGACATTCTATAATCTATCGTAAGGTCTAGAGTCTCTGTGGATTCGATACCCTATATACTACTCGTTCACGTATGTGCACTTACAGTGTAGATCTAGGGATTAAAACCTGATCGTATAACGCTATTTTATTTCTTTGAATTGAAGAAATTTTGAACATATGAAGATATTTCTTTTGTGTTTTTGGCCATTTTGGGACAAGAAAACATGTAAATATTTTGTTTTGAATCTACAAATTTTGGATGTACGGTTATTTCGGGTATTAAAACCCAAAATTACCTGAAATTACATGAATTCATATTCCATAGTAACTTTGGTTACAACATAACCCGATGTAATTGGTCTTAAAGTGTTATTCGGGTACCAACAGTTTTACTTAGGTTACTAAACCTGATTGAACCCGACAAGTCCTCAATCGAACCGGAACCGATTATTTAAAATTTTCAAATGGATTCTCTAAGCCTAAAACAAAAATTTGAAATACCCAACGCAAATCTGAATCGAAGACAAACGACCACTAAATTGTTAATTAAAATTGTATATCTTGTGCATGGTTTATGAGTTAGATTTGAGGTCTTATCGGGGTTTTAATTTGGTCTCGTTTAGGGTTGAAATGGGTTTTGTATATTTAGGTTGTAAACACAGTGTAAATAAATTTCAAAATTTTATTTGGTATGGGAAAATAAGCTTCAATTCTTTTAATGATGGAATAATAGGACAAAGTTGTAATTTTATCATTTTATGTGGATCTTATTAGATTTCTGAAGAGAAATAAATGGTTTATCTTTTACTATTATAATTTGATGTCTCTTATTCATATTTTATTATTATTGTTATTATTATTGTTATTATTATTATTGTTATTAATATTAATATTTTGTTAATTATTATGCAATGTAATTGGAGTTAGAGATTATTACATACATGCACTTCTCTAACATTAAACTACATGATAATACACTTATGTGTTTTGGGCATTTTTACCTAGTGAAACTCTTGCTCTTATTCCTTAACTTTTATTAACTAAATCAATTAATATTTTCGTATTTTTTACATCTGTTTTTTTAGGTGTGCACCTGTATAAGTTACATTTATTCTCTATGTCCCAATTTTTTTTGTTATCGTTTTCTCTCGCTTCTCTCTTATTTCTCTCTCATTTCTTTTCGTTTTTTTAAATAATAAATATTTTATATCAAAAACTATGCATTTTTCTCTACATTATAACACATATTTTTATATATTTTATAACTTTTGAATTATATTTTATAAACGTTAAAGAATTATAACATGAATGTACATATAATTCCAATCTAGTGGATAAGTAAAAAGTGTATGTTTATTTCATATATCCATGTCGATACGTATTCATGTTAGACAGACTATAATATATACTTGTCCACCATTATTCGAGTCCATCAAACTTATTCAAAATATTAGTCTTATTTTTTACCGAGTTAGTATTTATGTTGAATATTATATTCTAAAATGAGCATTTACGAGAACGTAGACAAAGTAATACAGAAAGTTATAACTAAACGAAGTCCACATAAACGTGTCTATGTCGATCGTAAACTAGTTTTTATGTCAGCATTGTCCATATTCACTCATTTCACCCTCATTATATATATTTTTTTCTCGTCCATGTCGACACGTTTCTATGTACAATTGTATGTGCACACTCTTTTAGTGTACATTTATATGTTTTCTCATATACTATTTTCACATATATGATTTATAAATTCATTTTTGGATAATATAAAGTGGATGTTTATTTCTCCCATCCACATCGACTCGTTTATAGGTACATTTCTTTTTGGACACTCTTTCGGTATGCATTTGTATGTTTTCTGATTTACTGTTTTCTTTTTTCACATACATGAATGGTACATATAGAGTTGGTGTATATCTATGAAACATATTCATGATTTTATAGAATGAGCATTTACGAGAACGTGAACAAAACAACGCCGAGAGTTATTTCTAAATGGTATCCTCATCGATTTATAAATTGATGTCCATGTCGATTGTAAAATGGTTTTTACATATGAATAGTTTATGTTCACATAATCTATCTTCACTCTATATATGATTTTTTTTTCTTTGTCAATGTCGACATATTTCTGTGTATATTTGTATATGGACATTTTTTCATTGTAATTTTTTTATATTTTACCATGTACTAATTTTTCTACATATATGAACTATACATGTAATTTCTGATATATTGTCTACCATATATAAAATATTTTTTAATTTTAAGCAAAACAGAGAGTTATAGTTTAATAGTCTCGACATCTATTTTTAAAATAATGTTCACGTTGAGTGTAAAAAAGTGTTATATTTGCATAATCTGCACATAATATCAATTCACTATATATATATAGATATATATATATATATATATATATATATATATCACTTTTTCAATGTACAATTCATATCATAACTTTTTAGCGTATACAAATTTTGATCCAAAATTAATTAAAATATATTAAAATATGTGTTAAAATGTAAGGAAAAATAAATTACAACTTACACTAAGAAAATAATAATTTAATTTCCATAAAAGCTTAAAATTTGAGAAAGAAGTGAATATGAAGAGAAACAAAAATATGAAAAACGAAAAATTAAGGGAAATTGCATTGTATATGCACAGAAGTTCAAGAAATTAACTCTCCAAATAGTAACGCGCGTGAACACCACCTCAATATATATGATTACGCATATATCCCTAGTCATCTTAAAACCAATTGCAAAGCCTAAGTTTATCTCTTTCTCTATGTGCCTTTTGCTGTAAACTGAAGAGCCAAATAAAAAACTTTTCTTCAGATCTATCTTCTTTCTTCTTCTTCGCTTAAAAGCTTCTTCTCTCCTCCATCACAAAGCAAACTATCTCTCTCTCTCTCTCTCTCTCTCTCTCTCTCTCTCTCTCTCTCTCTCTCTCTCTCTCTCTCTCTCTCTCTCTCTCTCTCTCTCTCTCTCTCTCTCTCTCTCTCTCTCTCTCTCTCTCTCTCTCTCTCTCTCTCTCTCTCTTTCTCTCTCTCTCTCGAATAAATCTGGTGTTTTTTGTTCCTAATCTAAATTCTCATTTTGAGTTAAAATTGATGTGGATCCTGATTCGTTTACGGTCTTCCTTCTCTGTTACTCACCAACGCGTGAATCTATGAAGGAATATGAGTTTATTTTGTCGATCAAGCCACCACCTACGAGTATTTACATCTGCACGTCGACGAAGCTCAGCAGTCTCCGGTGGAGACCTTGCTTTGGCGGTTGGATCATCGGGTTGTGTGATTTCGACGGCGTCGTGACGGAGTACGAATACGCCATTTTCGAGCAGGACGGGCAAGGAGATCGCAGCATATGGAGTGTGGATTACACTCGCCATGGTGGCTCCACTGCTGTTGAAGTGTTGGGATCGGACGATGGGGCTATGCTGGTGTGGGATTTGAGGTTTCTTTGTAGATCCTTTGTTTAAACTCTAACTTTGTATGGTTTAAGTTTGTTAAGCGTTAACGATTAAACCGAAATCTCGCTTGCTTTATAACAATCTTGCTTTTTGTAGTTATTTTTACAATGCTACCACAATATTGTTATCGTTAATAGCGTCTATTTTTTATAATTGTATGCTAACTATGCAACTTTGTTATAGTTGAGCGGTTGAGGTAGTCCAAGTGGTTGAGGGGCTCGGGGTGGTAATCACCATTCCTGGGTTCGAGCCCAGGCGGAAACAAAAATGCCTCCTCTGCTCACCCACACGGATATGAGCCCATTGCTTACGGCCCATTTGCATACCCGGAGAGAGGGTCTATCCGTGGGCTGCACCTCCCCTTGGGGATTAGTCTGGGCCCCTCCATAAGCCCGGGATACCCCCAGGTTAATAAAAAAAAAAAAAAACTTTGTTATAGTTGATAGCGTCCAATTTTGTTTATCATACATTACCTTTAAATCTAAACCGAGAAATTGTTTGACGCTAACAACATAGTTAACATTGATAGCATCAATCTTTAATAATTATATGATAATTGTATTGTAGACCAAAAAACGCTAATTATATAACTAAATAGATAATTAATATCAATATATTTTTTTGAAGCTAACAACATTGTTATGGTTGATAGTGTCCATTTTTAGTAATTATATGCTAATTGTACAACTAAATGGATAATTAATATATAGCTATTTTATTTGAAGCTAACAAGATTATTATGGTTTGGAGCATCCACTTCTCATTATTATACACTCTCTTGTTAGCTAATCTATATTGTTAGCATGTAACTTATCCCAACATTAGTGCATGTGTTTGTGTTGAATTGGAAACATGTGGTCCAAAATTACAACTAAAATCTAAATTTATTATCACTACTGCGGCAAGAGATTTTGGAATAAAACTTCTTTTTGTATTAAATTTTCCTTACACACGCCCTCTCCTCTTGGTATAGGGTTAGCATGGTCAAGAAAATGTTAAGTTTCTAAATACTCAACTTTAGACACAAGAATCTTAATAAAAATATTATCTGTGTATATTGATTTATATCACCCACAAATTAAAATAAAAACAAAAGGTGAGAAAGAATGAGAGAGATGGATACTTTCCTTTCTCTAACAAGATTTAATCTACTCAAGAGGTAAGCTACACATTGGAGGAAATCAAAAACCATATAATGCAAAGCTGTTTTTTAGTGTGAAATCATTTTGTAGTTATAGGTCGAACAAATTGTCTTTTGTGTTTAATTTTTTTCTAATCCACAGTGAATTTAAATATATATTTCCGGACCATATTTAACATTTTCAAGAACAATATTATATGTTTGCTCCTATATCATATTAAACACATGCCAATTTAAGAAGAAAAAAAAAGTATGTAGCTAACTGCTACTGAATGAAACCTATACGGCTTACTATTGCTGTATCATGCCCAAACAATTAGCACGACAAAATCAGATTTTACTACAGTAGTAATATCTTTATATGCTAATTGTGCAAACAAAACTACTGTATATACTTTATATGATCAAATAGTGTTAATCTCAATCGGAAAAAAAACTTGTAACGACTACTTTATACTTTGAGGAAATCCATTAAAGCTGAATTTCAGGAAGCCTATCAAACAACAGTAAGAGACTAGCTTAGCTTTTTGACTTGCTTTTTGAAAGTGCTTTGTCCTTTTGAATTTGATAAAGCGAATATAAGGGGAAAAAAGGTTCCCATTAGCTAACAGAAAAAAAAACCAAGCTCCATATAGACTTATTTAATGAAGCATTGAATATAACTTCAACTAGAAACGAATTCATTTATCATTGAAACAATAAATCTATTAGACCACCTGCATAAGTGAATTTTCACAGGTTCATGACACAAAATCATATGTAAACTGAATAAAAAAATATAAATGTTAAGAACCTCGGTTCTTCACAGCTCTTCCCTAAGAGCCGAGTTCGCCACGTGTCACATTTTTATTGGGTCGTTTTTTTTTTTTGAATTTTTTTTTTTCACCTGTAAAAAAAAAAAAAAAAAATTAATAAAAGTTTTTTTAAGAACCCCAAAAGGGGGTTCACTGATGCACTTGCTCTTAATGCACTATTAATTAAATTGAATTGATCCCATGAATCTGTTTAAAAGAAATATTATGAAAATCACTTCTCTCTCTTCCCCTTTTGCTCTGTCATCTCTCTAAGCCTTTCGTTTGCCGATCTCGCTTCCAACCGTCGGTTCGCCGGCGGTCGAGTTACTTTTGTCCATTTTGTTCGGCGCTTCTCTCCTCGTTGTTCCTTTTGTTCCTTTTGCTGGAGAATTCGCCGATCTGTTCATATTTTGTGTTTTGGTTCTGAATAATCCGATTGAAATCGGATCTGGGCGTTTATATCGGCTCTCTTTCTCGGGAGTCTCTTGCGATCTTCCTCCGTCGCTTTTCACCTCTCTGGCAACGTCGATTTTCTTCATCCCCCTTCGCGCTCACCTTTTCCCGGTGGATTAATATCTTCGCGGCTTCCATTTGCTCTCGGAGGCGGAGCTTTATGATGGGCAAAAGTCCGAGCCAATAATTTGGTCTCGTACGGCGGCAGAGCCCCCTCGGTTCTGGTGTGGTTCGGTGGTGATTGGAGCTGTGCGCTTCTCTAGGCGTTCGTTTCCGGCAAGCATCCTTACGATTGTTAAGATCCTCATATGAGTTTCGGGCATGAAGTGGTCGGAGTTGTGGCCACCGGCGGCGTCTCCCTCTCCGTTTGGCGGTGGTGCATGACGGAGCTTTCCTCGGGCTGGCACGTGGCGCCTTCTAGATCATGTTCGTGTCGTTTATGACACGTTTTTTACTTCAGTGGGTTTCTGTTTTCGGTCCAAAAATATTTCTTCTGTATATTTGACCCATTTGGCCCATCAGCTGTTGTAACATCGTGTACAAGGTGATTTCGAAGATTCTTGCTAACCGATTGAAGCCGGTTCTTCAGAAGTGTATTAGCCCAAACCAATCTGCGTTTTTAAAAGGCCGGAGTCTAGGGGAAAATGTGTTGCTTGCTTCTGAGCTCATTAGAGATTACCTAAAACCGACTTGCCAAAAGAGTTGTATGATAAAGATCGACATACGCAAAGCTTTTGACATTGTGTGTTGGGACTTTGTGCTTAAGGTACTTGAAGATCAGAACTTTCCTACTATCTTCATTACTTGAATCAGAGAATGCATCTCCTCTCCAAGATTCTCCATCAACATTAATGGGGAACTTGCGGACTTCTTCCCCGGACAGCAAGGCTTGAGACAAGGTGACTCTATTTCACCCTATCTCTTTATTATGATCATGGAAGTCTTATCTAGACTGTTGGAGTCGGATGCCTCAAATGATCTGATACGTCTTCATCTGAAGTGTGCTGATCCAATGGTCACTCACCTTTTCTTTGCGGATGACCTTCTCGTCTTGTCTGATGGATCCAGTCACTCTATCTCTGGTATTAAGGATGTTATGCATCAGTTTAAGGATTTCAAAGTTTGGATATTAATGCCTCAAAATCTGAGATTTTCTTTGGTGGTTACAATGATCAAGATTCCATGTCTATCATCGTTAGTTCGGGCTTCAGAATTGGTGCTTTCCCTACCCGGTACTTAGGGCTACCTCTTAGTCCTAAGAAAATCTCGTTTGCTACGCTCCAACCCTTCATGGAGAGGATTACGTCGAAACTTCATTCTTGGACTGTAAATCTCTTATCCTTTGCGGGTAAGATTAAGCTTTTTTCTTCGGTGATTTACGGAATGGTTAAATTTTGGAGTTCGGTATTTGTATTGCCTAAGAGGTTCTATCATGAAATCGATTCGTTGTGCTCCGCCTTTCTATGGAAGAACAATACATCCTCAGCGATCGGAGCTCGCGTCTACTAGACTAATATTTTCAGACCAAAGAATGAAGGCGGTCTCGGCATTCGGTTATTGGCTGATTTTGAGATGGTTTTCCGCTTGAAGCTGGTCTGGAATTTTTTTCTCAGTCCCTGGATCTTTATGGGTCGCCTGGCTGAAGCACAACGTCTTCCACAGGAAGAGTTTCTGGATGACTGAGGACGCTCAACGATTCTCTCAGACGGTGCAGAGTATGTTGTAGCTTAAGCCTCGTCTTCTTGGCCCCATGCATTGAAAGATTAAAAATGGAGTCACAGCTTCGTTTTGGCACGATTGCTGGACTGATCTGGGTCAGTTAATCTCGGTCACTGGTCCGACTGGGCCAACAGAGCTGCGGCTGCAGCTGGATTCTTGGGTGGAAGCTGCGGCTAGGGATGGCGAGTGCTACCTTCCTCGTATTCACTCAGATGGAGCTGAAACCGTTAAGATTGCGCTAACAGGCGTTGATCCTCCAAACTCTGAGCATGGCAAAGACTTATACTTATGCTGCGGGAAATTACATTGAGTCTTTCTATTCCAAAGGTACTAGGGAACAACTAAGAACCCCATCCCCTTTGGTTGATTGGTGGGATATTGTTTGGTTTAAGGAAGAGATTCCGAGATGCTCGTTCATGACCTGGTTAGTTATGCTCGCTAGACTGCCCACTCGTGATCGTTTGAGGTCATGGGGTATAGATGTATCAGGCATGTGTGTGCTCTGTAACGTTGCATCTGAGAATCACCAACACATTTTCTTCGGTTGTTCTTATGTGACTGATGTTTGGCAGCGTTTTCTGGGACGATACATAACAGCAATTCCGGCGGATATCAGCGGGCTGTAGCTATGTTTCGTCAGCCACCTTTCAATTCACAAAGCCCCCTAGCCTCTGTTTTTAAACTTATTTTGCAGGTACTCTTCTATCAGCTGTGGAAGGAGCGCAAAGCTAGGATATTCAGAGATTCTTCATCAAATCTTGTTTCAACTTTTGCTGCGATAGACCATGCAATCCGCGATCGTCTTCTTTTGTTTTCGGCGTCGTCGTTCAGATCTCCTTTCTTGTTGGAGCTGTATTTCCAATTTTTTGGGTCCATTAGCTAAAACCCTTTGTAATCTCTTTCTCTTCTCTTGTTCCTTCTTGTTTCTCTTCTGTTGTGTCCTCTTTTCTCTCTTTTTGTTGTTTAATGTCTTGTTGTGTAATAAGTTGCTTGCAACAAACTCTTGTAAAATCTCGAAAATGGTATAAATTTTAATATTTAGACCCAAAAAAACGAAAAATCATAGTAAGAATTTACGCACTAATCTTTTCTGACTTTGGGAATTTGAGGCCTATTAAAGAAGAATTAAAAAAGGAGCTTCTCTCTCTCTTCGGCTAGAGGTAGAAAGTTTCTCTCCGACCAGCTTCCGCTTCCTTCTTCTCTCATCCGATCTTTCAAAAGGACGGATTGCTATCGAAGATGGGTTTTTTTCTAATTTCTCTCTTCCTCTTCAATTTCTATCTTTCGCGAGTGAAATCTTTTTTCCCCACTTATTTTTGTTTTCGATCGAGATCCATGTTCTTCACTTCGTTGTCCCCGTTCTTGATCTCTGATCGGATTTTTTTGGGTTTGAATAAGGTTCTGGTTCCGCTCGTCGGATTGCTCCCATCTGAGCCTTTTCTGATTAACATCGGAGCTTTACGATCTCTGTCCCCTCCTCTTCCCGTCGCGATTTCTGGTGTTCTTCGCTCTCTTCTCGGAGGCCTCATGAGCTCGGAGTAATATCTCCGTCGCTATGTCCCGCTTATGGCTTGGGAGTTTAATGGTCAAATCACCGAGTATTTGGTCGGCGGTGAAGCTTCTTTGGCATGGTGTTTTCCGGTTGGATGGTTGAAATTGTTTTCTCTCTGTTGCAGGTTCTCCGGCGGTTTCTTCTACGGATTGGTGGATCGGTGACAAGGGTATCCCTTAAAACAGAGCGTTGGCGTCGGCGTGGTTTCCCGGCGGTCTTTGGATCTTGCCTGAGCGGTGGTTGCATGCCAGCGACTCTTCTGTGCGACCACGTGTCCTTCTCGACTCTATCTTGTTCGGCTGAGCCGCATGTTGGGCATTCATTTTCTCTGTTTCGGACCAAACTTGTAATATCTGTGTTGCATTTTGTCTTTAATGGACTAATGAAAAGTTTCGGTTGACAAAAAAAAAAGAATTATAATGGGACTTTGGGGGTCCACGTCTAGTGAATCTGACGGTGTAAAATTATCTTCGAAGAATGATGATGTTGATAATACGTCTCGGAACTAAAAACTTTACACATACAGTATAGTGCACATTTACAAATCATATCATTATCCAGATTCTTTCAGAATCAGATCCACTTTAAAATATTTTTTTAGCCAAAAACCATCATTTTGAAAAATAATTCGCATTACGAAAAAAGAGGGCTATTATTATATGTAATACAATCTCGTAAATTTTACTAAACTAGCTCCCGAATGTGCAGTGTCAAATGAATTAAAAAAAAAATAACAGACAGTACAAATAAAATTAGCGTTACACAAAGCAAAATTAGAAGATAATTTTAGTAAGACAAAAATGGTTGTACTGTAACTGTTGTTGGTGTTGCAGTTTCAGTCAATAGTAATGAAGCTCAGCATTGCAAATAAATTGATGTAATTTAGTTGACAAAAAAATTGTATTATTTTTGTTTTTTAAGCAAAATATTATTTGTTTAAAAGTGCAGATTTTGTTGGAAAAAAAAAGTGGAAGATGTTGACAAATCAAAAAAAATGTGGAAGATTTTTTTTTTCATTCAAAGTAAAAAAAAAAAAAAGCGGTCGCTGTTGTTTATTATGGATGTGTACAATGTAGAAAACAAAAGAGTACGTATATACATACTTTAATGATATCTGACCTTTTGGTCTGACTTGTCCCATTCTGAAAGTCACGTGACTGACATGCTCCCTAGGCTTAGACACTCACTCGCTTCACAACGCAAATCTTTGCCACGTTTTTCTCTTATTCATCCTCTCTTTTGGTTCTGCCTCTTTATAAAAGGATGGAAAATATATAACTATTAATTCAATATATAACTATTAATTCAGAGTATCAAAATTGACAAAAAATAATAATTAAAATAATAATAATTCAGAGTATCATATAATAATCAATTTATTAAATCGATTAAAATAAAGATTCGAATAATAGGATTAAATATGATCAAAAGATAATAACGTATCACACTGGAAAATCTAGTCTTATTGAGAATACGAACCGGAATCGATAATTAAATCGCTAGCTCTTAAAGTTTCTGAGTACAGAAATATTGAATGTGTCAACCTCCGTTATTTTCTCGCACAGGAGAATGATATTTATATCAGAGAATCTAGAGTTTCCCCTAGTTTTTCTCTGACATTATTTACAAAATCCGAACCATCTAGATTTTATTTTCTTTATGAAGATTTATATTTATCTTCTTCTATTTTGTAAACATATTTATTTTCTTCATGTAGGTCGGCTCCGAATGCAGCGACGAGCTGCCTTGATCGTTGATAACTAGGATTTTACAATCCTTTGAGGTATCAATTCCTCAAGCTTATCGAAGTAGCTTTGAGGTATCGAACCTATTCTGGGACGGATAAGACCAATAAGCACACACCAATCCTCTAAAGTCAAATCAAACAATTTGGTTTTCTTGTTTCTAACAGTCCTAATAAAAACAAATCAAACAGAGATAAACAAAAACGAATAAACAAACGATTTCAATCAATGGCAAGAATAAGGCTCAAGGGCAAGGGTCAACGGATAGGTGACTCGGGATGATCAAGGAATCCTAATTCCAGCTTCTAAAAGCTAATCTCTTAGCAAGGAACACACCATGTAAATCAGTTTAATCTCTTAATACTAATTCTTCGTTTAAACTTAACTCAAGAACAAATCATCATTTGTGAATCAAATCAAACGAGCATTCAAACAAGTTCCCATTAGCAACCAATCACTCTAGGCATACATTTTCATGTGCTAGAATATGAAAGTCCTAACAAAGCTAAATTCTGGAATTTCATCGAACATGTTGTGAACAAGAAATTCTAAACATCCTAATCAATGTGATCAAGATCAATTAGGCATTAAGGACACTTTGCTAGATGAGATTTTAAACAATTAACTACTAGAATTCTATTGATCACCCCAAATCAACCTAGTCCTACCCAACCCACAAGCCTATAGAGAACTACTCACTAATCATGGCTAGATCAACAAAACTCATAGAAATAGAGTTGATCATGATGAATTAGTGGGAGATTGAGTGATTTTGTTGAAGGAATAACAAAAGAAGTCTAGATTAATCAAAAGAATCAATTGTGTTCTTACAAAAGAGTTTAGAACATCAAAAACTGCATAAGAAACAAAATAAAATAGGTTTTTGGCTTAAATAGTCTAAAAGGTGCGAGCCGGGTCAACCCGGAACAAACCGGGTGTTGACCCGGATCCAAGTGCAATTCTGGGGTCGATATCGGTCAGGTGGACCGATATGCAGACCGATATCGAGTCTCGGATTATTTCTGGGTTCGAGCGTATCGGTCCACCTGACCGATATGTGGACCGATATGAACCCTCGAAAATTAATCCGAGAGTCCATATCGGTCGGGTGGACCGATATGGTGGCCGATACTGTTCTCCGAAACTTTGACGAGGGGCTGTATCGGCCCGCCTGGCCGATACTCAGACCGATATGGTCCTTCTTTGGCTCTTCCTTGGTCTTCTGAGCTCAAGACTCCACTTCCAGGCTCACCAATGCTCCTAGATGCCTCCATTCACCTGCAAAACACAAGAAACACTCCAAATGCAAGCCTAGAATGCCTAATCCTAGTCCTAAACAACTCTAGACTCTAGATGAGACAATGACTCGGCAAAATGGTAAGAATGATGGAGAAAATAAATCAAAACAAGAACTATATACAAGCCTAAATGCATGAAAATGTATGAATATCAATTCCCCCAAACTTGAATCTTGCTTGTCCACAAGCAAGCATAAGTCAATCAATCCATTTGGGAGAAAAGTTTGAAAGCGGGAGCTCATATCCAAAAGTTCAATCAAGATCAACAAGTTTCATTTAAAGCTCATGCAACTAAGATGTATCCAAGTCAAGCTTACTCCAAGGATTTAGCCATACTCATCAAGGCCAATTCTCCAACCCATTTCTCAACTTACACAAGAATTCATATCAACTAGCTCTTTGACATTGATTAAGCATTTCAAGTGGATCCTACTCACAACCAAGTGTTCAAACTCATTTGGCAAGGGTTAAGGTTTTGAGATAAAGATGATCTCAATCAAGACAAAAAGGGGTTTTTCCACATTCATTTAGGTTCTCTCATGAAGGAATGAATGAGCTTATAGTAAAAGGCTAAGAGTATAGAAGCAATTTGTGCGTACTAGCATCGATTTCCGTCTACCCATCGCCCCAAAGACCTCCACTCTTACTCTAACCCACCTAGTTTGAGTCTACCCTTTATCAAGGCTTTTCTTGCCTATCCATCTTTCTCAATCAAAACACTTCCCATGAAGCTCCCCAAGGATCATTTAAAACCTTTCAAAACAATGGCAATTCTTTTCTTTCAACTTAGCTCAAATCCTTCTTTCTTTAGTAATGACCTCTTTTTCATGAACCCTTTTTTTTTCTTTCTTTAAATTGAGCACTTTGGCTTCTTTTCTTTTCAAAACATGAGGTACTTTTTTTTTTTTCTTTGAAAACACATAAGAGCTCTTTCTTTTTAAACACTTTGCCAACAAATACAAGATCCCATTTAACTTCCCTTTTATCCTTTCCCTCTCAAAATCCCTTCCCCCAAACTTCAATCTTAGCCTAATACAAGCAAAAGGTGGTCAAGCTTGCATCTATACGGAAATTTTCAACTAGTCGCCTCAAACTCAACACCATTTACTTAGCTCATTCCAAGAGGCCTACCTCTCAACTAGAGTGTTTTTGGGTTTGAAGGAAAGGTGGTGAAGGGTGCGGAATCTATTCAAGCAAACAAGAGTGGTTAAAGGGAGAAGAATGCTTGAATATTTTGGGGTATCCATGAGTTTAAAAACACTAAGAAGGAGTAGGATAATTGCAAGTCAAGTTAAGGTTCTCACTTTGAATAGAGCTAGCTTCAATTCACATTTTGCTTCAGTTTTAAAACAAGGATGAATGTTAGCGTTCCAAGCAAGGTTCGTTCTAGCTTTCATGCTTAACTCGGGATACAATCCTAGTGCACTCAATTAGCTAAACAAGCTAGCATTCGAAACCATTTTCACCCAATTAAACTTTACAAGGAAATTCAATCATTGCTCCCAAATGCATGAATCCTACAACACTAACTAGACTCGATCCTACATGCTTATTTTTGTGAAAATTTTCGAAAATTTTTTTTTTAAATTTTTTTTTTTGGTTTTTCTATGCCTTAGATGAATGCATGAGACTCAAGATTAGTAAGTAGCCTCTCCCCCAAACTTAAATCACACGGTCCCTTGTGTGATCTAGGCAAGGAGGATAAACCGAAAACACACAAACAAAAAGCAAACAAAGAAGAGAAGAAAAATATGTACAATGGTGGAGTGTTACCTGGCTAGTAATGGAGGAAAGGAGGTGATGAATCCCCCATGGAGTAGGTCGGGTTCGAGGAGGAGCAGGAAGGTGTCTTCATGGCTCTCCTCTTCTTCCTCCGGTCCTCGCGGGTAGAGTGGCGGTGAGGATCCTCATAGTAGGAGTCATGGGCCATGCGTGCAGATCCTGATGTCTCGTGTCCAGCAACCGAGTATCTGCCCTGCTCCAATTCAGCCTGCTCAACCAGAACATCAGCTTCAGCTATCACCTCCTCGGTGGCTGCCTGAATCTCCTCATCTGCACCAGCCTGAGCTGCTCGGGATGTGGAAGCCTGTCCTGCAGCGCCACTCTTGTCCTTCTTTCCGACAATCATCTTAAGCACTTTGGTCACCTTCTTCAAACAGGAGGCCATCTTCTTAATGTTCCTACCGTGCCATTTGCTCTGCTTCTGGAGGCTCCGGTTCTGGTCCCTCAATGCCCTGATCGTCCTGTTCTCGATAGGATCATCTAGAGGCTCAATAAGGTACCTGTGCAGCCCATACACCCCAGCAGGTGCGTCGGAAGTATCATGCTCTGCTGCAGCTGCTCTCTGTGACCCGTGAGGTCCAAACACATGCTCCACTCCCGGTAAGAATCTGATATTAGCTCTGTTGGCAAAGCTTGTAATGTCGGGGTTTGGGAGGAGGTACCCTTCTTCATGGGTAGTGCCTGAGCACATCCGGTAGAGATGGCGCTCTGGAGGCGCCCTGGATGCAAGGTAGTGAGTTCGGGTAAGGTATTGGATATCCATCCATGCAACAGGTGTGATTTCCCCAAATGTCTTCTCGTTCAGGCTTCCTTCCAGTTTTATCTTCTTTTTCACAAGCAACGGTGTGATCACACCAGCCATGCTGAACTTCGGGTTAGAGTCCCTTACTGACATAGCCCACTCTCTGTGGACAACAAACTGCTCTATCAGAATGGAAGTGTAGCTCGGGAGGCGCTCAACCGGTGGTATGGGCTGACCGTTGGGATAAGTGAGCAGGAGTGGCTGCAGCCCAATGTACAACATCTTCATTTCCTGCTCGTGGACTTGGTTGGCCTCCTTCCTAGCAAAGAACGTGTGTGCCAATGCCTTGTGCACATATCTAATAGCCGGATGTCTGATCCTTGCAGCTTTCATACCCCCCAGCTTAAAGGGCCCATCAGCTATCATCTGCCAAACACCCTCGAGGTCGTCCTTATCAATAGGGATAAAAGTCCCCAGCTAAGCACCATTCTCTGGAAAGTCAAAGACAGCAGCTATGTCCTCATACGTCATGCTAAACTTCTTTCTGCCCATTTGGAAATCAATCTTTCCCTTACTCACTTCCCCTGTTAAAGCTGCTCTTCTCATATTGACCGTTGCCTGCATGGTTGAGAGGAACTGACATGCCGAACTCTGATAGGAGTCACTGGCGAGGTTGAAGAACTCCTTAAGACCCATGTTCTCTACAATCTCGTTGTAGTCATCTAGCAGCCCAAGTGCAGTCAGTGTCGGGATGTGAGGGTATCGGGTTGACAAGAACGGTATCCCCTCCAGCTTGTCACATATCTCAGAAGCGGTGAACTTTTGTGGGTTCTCAATTACTTTCCCTGGAGCCTCGGGTGCCTCTTCCTCAACAGCTACCCCTTTTCCTCTCGATGAGGTTCCCACATCTTCGACCGGCTTTTGTGCTTTTGGTTTCGGGTTGGCACGCTTTCTCGTCATTGTCCTACAAAAGACAACTCATAAAGTGAATCAGCACAGATCGCAATCCAACCACACAATGAATAATAGCTCGAGACATCCGTGATCAACAATTGTGGGAGCTTAACAATTGCATACTTTTTCAGTTTCAATGGAGCAAGCGAGCCTAAACATCTTAACCAAACTCATTTCTAGCTCAACAATCAATCACTTTCTTGAGCAATTCACAACCTCATCAACCAATGGTTCTTAATGCACATTTTTGAAACTTTTGTGAAACAAAACTCATCCAAATCAAGTAGTATCACAAAGTCAAGCCTTTATCAATCCAATGCATCATTAGAAACCATCCAATTAGAAAACCCCCAATATTTTCGGATTCCAAATTTCTCAAGAACCCTAATTCACCAAAGATCAAATTCATTCATTCTTAGGGCGAAATTGGTTATGGGTGTTGGTTCAAACACATATTGGGAAGGAATTCAAGCAATAGCAACCATCAACAACCAAACAAATTCAAGTTCAAAATTTCCGGGTTTTTCAATCCGAAAATCTTGAGAAAGATGAGAGTTCTACCTTGGTTTGTGATGGAGGATGGTGATAGAGAGTGAATGCAAGTGATAGAGCTTTGAAAACCTTGGATTTAGCAACCGAAAAATCGAATTTTGGTGGAGATTTGAGAGAGAAAAGTGAGTTGGAAGAACTTGGAGGATTTGTTGTTGAAATCGCAATAGGAGACAAGGAGAGAAGGAGAATCGCGTGTGAGGAGGAGAAAAGAGGGGAAAGAAAATCGATTTTGGGTTAAAATCCGGTCAGAACCGGTTTGAAATCGGTTTAGGGTCTGAACCACTTACCTGGGCGAAGGGCGTATCGGTCTGGCCAACCGATACGCCGACCGATATTACCTCTCGGATTTATTTCCTGCACCCCGTATCGGTCTGGCCAACCGATACGGTGACCGATATCTGCTCACTCCGAAGACCCGTATCGGTCTGGCCAACCGATACGGGGACCGATATTGAATTTTCTGGGGAATCCGTATCGGTCTGGCCAACCGATACGGGGACCGATATGGAGCCTCGGATTATTTTTACCAGAACCGTATCGGTCTGGCCAACCGATACGGAACCCGATATCGGCTCCTGCACCATTTTTCTTCATTTCCACGGTCTTTGCTCAACTCCAACTGATCTACAACCTCGTCCTTAAGCCAAAACCTGACAAAACTCAAAGCAAAACATCAAAAATAACAAGCAAAAGACGTATGTACAAGGATAAACATGGGAATGTCTCCCAAGTGCGCTTTTATTTAAAGTCGTTAAGCTCGACTTTGCAAACCGTGATCTCAGGCTGAGGGAGGGCTAGAGAGTGGAATGGAAGTTCCCTCATCTATTACTTCTGAGACGGAGTAGTGCTTGAGTCTTTGGCCATTGACCGTGAACTCTTCATCAGATTTTCCAAAAAGTACCACTGCTCCATATGGTCTCACCTCCTTCACTCTAAACGGTCCCGACCATCTAGACTTGAGCTTCCCGGGAAACAGCTTCAACCGGGAGTTAAAAAGCAACACAAGATCTCCTACTTTGAACTCCTTCTTCTGGATCAGCTTATCATGAAAAAGCTTGGTCCTCTCCTTATAGATCTTTGAGCTTTCAAAAGCCTCAAGCCGTATCTCGTCAAGTTCGTTCAGCTGAATCAATCTCCTCTCGGTCGCGGTCTTGATGTCAAAGTTCAGCAACTTGACAGCCCACATGGCCTTGTATTCCACCTCCACCGGTAAGTGACATGACTTACCATACAGCATGGTGAACGGTGTAGTGCCTAATGGAGTCTTGAAAGCAGTCCTATATGCCCACAGTGCGTCATCAAGTCTCTTAGCCCAATCTTTCCTTGAAGCTCCAACAGTCTTCTCTAGAATGGCCTTGATCTGCCTATTGGACACTTCAACTTGGCCACTTGTCTGAGGATGATATGGTGTTGCAACCTTATGCTTCACTCCATACTTCTTCAAAAGGCTCTCGAATAGCCTGTTGATGAAATGTGAGCCTCCATCACTGATCACAATCCTCGGGATTCCAAATCTTGGGAAGATGATGCTCTTGAACAGCTTTATCACAACCTTGGCGTCATTAGTTGGACTTGCCACTGCTTCTACCCACTTGGAAACATAATCCACAGCTACCAAGATGTAGCTATTCCCGTAAGAAGATGGAAAGGGTCCCATGAAATCAATGCCCCACACATCAAACACTTCAACTTCAAGGATGGGGTTTTGAGGCATCTCATTCCTTCTACTGATATTCCCCTTTCTCTGACAAGGATCACACTTAGTAATGAACTCTTGGGCATCCTTGAACATTGTAGGCCACCAAAAACCAGCTTGTAGAGCCTTCTGAACCGTTTTGAAAGTGGCAAAGTGACCACCATAATCTGACCCATGACAATGTAGTAGAATGCCTCCCACTTCTTCATCAGCTATGCACCTTCTATAGAGCTGATCCTTGCACAAAGTGTAGAGGTAAGGCTCATCCCAATAGTACCTGTTGACATCTCTAAAGAACTTCTTCCTTTGGTAGCTATCGAGGCTCGGTGGTTCTTTCCCAACAGCTAGGAAATTGACTATATCAGCATACCACGGTTCCTTGTCTTCGATAGAGTTCACTTCCTCGATCTTCATTCTTGTATCATGAGCATCCTTAACAGCCTTGCAAGCCATTAGCTGCTCCTCAGGGAGAGAGTCGTCTAGAGGAACAACATCCTCAATTCTCAGTCTTGACAAGTGATCTGCTACCCCATTCTCAATGCCCTTCTTGTCCTTGATTTCCAAATCAAACTCTTGTAGCAACAGTATCCACCTCAGTAGCCTTGGCTTGGCATCCTTCTTGGCAAGTAGATACCTCAACGCAGCATGGTCCGTGTACACCACAACTTTAGATCCAACCAAGTACGACCTGAACTTCTCGAAGGCAAATACCACAGCAAGAAGCTCTTTCTCAGTTGTTGCATACCTCACTTGAGCATCGTCCAATGTCCTACTAGCATAGTATATGACGTGAAGTTTCTTTTCTTTCCTCTGCCCAAGGACTGCTCCCACTGCGTAGTCGCTTGCATCACACATGATCTCAAATGGCAACTCCCAGTCGGGAGCTTGGACTATCGGGGCGCTGATCAAGGCCTCTTTGATCATGTGGAACGCTGCCAAACACTCATCATCAAACACAAAATCTGTCTCCTTACACAGCAGACGTGTAAGTGGCCTAGCGATCTTTGAGAAGTCCTTAATAAACCGCCGGTAGAAACCTGCATGACCCAAAAAGCTTCGGATCCCCTTCACCGAGTTTGGTGGCTGAAGACTTGTCATCACCTCTATCTTAGCCTTATCCACTTCGATACCATTCTCTGAGATCTTGTGACCCAATACAATCCCTTCTGTCACCATGAAGTGGCACTTCTCCCAATTCAGCACGAGGTTCGTCTCTTCACATCTCCTTAAGACCCTGCACAAGTTCAGCAAACAGGAGGAGAAAGAAGAACCATACACAGAAAAATCATCCATGAAAACTTCCACAATATCCTCAATAAGATCTGAGAAAATAGACATCATGCACCGCTGAAAGGTAGCCGGTGCATTGCACAAGCCAAATGGCATCCTTCGATAGGCAAAGGTACCATAGGGACAGGTGAATGTCGTTTTCTCCTGATCATTAGGATGTATCGGAATCTGAAAGAACCCACTGTATCCATCAAGAAAACAATAGAAAGGATGATTAGCAAGGCGTTCTAGCAGTTGATCAATGAACGGTAATGGAAAATGATCCTTCCTAGACGCGGCATTTAACTTTCTATAGTCAATACACATCCTATGCCCAGTGATAGTTCTAGTTGGAATCAATTCATTGCTGTCATTTTTAACCACAGTAATCCCCCCTTTCTTTGGAACACAATGCACGGGTGAAACCCAGGTGCTGTCCGAGATAGGGTAGATTATCCCTGCATCAAGCAACTTTAGAATCTCTTTCTTGACTACTTCCTTAAGGTTAGGATTCAATCTCCTTTGGTGCTCAATAGAAGACATGGATTCATTTTCAAGGTGGATCCTATGAGTACACAAGCTAGGCGACAATCCTTTTATGTCATCAAGTGAATATCCTATTGCCTTTCTAAACTTTTTCAATTCAGTGGTCAAAGCAATCAATTCATCATCATTCAGCAACTCATTCACAATGACAGGATATGTAGAGTTTGGGCCAAGAAATGCATACCGAAGCCCCCGCGGAAGGGGCTTTAACTCAACCTTTGGCGCCTTAAGCTCGCTCCAATCGTCAGCTACAAGCTGCTCCTTGCACAGCTCCACTCCTTTGGCGCCATCGGTACCCATGTCAACAGCAAACACCTCCAGCTCCTCACACACTGAACCTGATCCCAGCTCAATGAACTCAACCTCTTCTAACAAAGGCTTGTGTGAATCAAGCGCTCTCATGTAAGCCCAGCTCTCCTCTTGAAGATATCCATGCTCCCCACATTCCTTGGTCAAGGTGACCTCTAGAGGATCCTCCATGTTCAACTCTTCAAGGAGTTCATCAGCTAGCTCATCCATAGTCTCAATGTAAAATATTTGACCTTGAATGGTTGGCTTCTTCATCACCTTGTTGATGTCAAATTTGAGCACTATGTCTTTCCCAAGGTTGAGGTCTATCTTCCCTTTCCTGACATCTATAATCGCACCAGCTGTGGCAAGGAAAGGTCTCCCAAGAATTAGAGGATCCTTTGGTTCTTCATCCATCTCCAGCACAATAAAATCTGTTGGCACTTCAAATCCTCCTACTTTCACCGGAAGATCTTCTAGGAGACCAATTGGGTATCTCACTGATCTATCTGCAAGAACCAAGGAGATCCTACATGCTTTGTAGGTAGAGAAACCCAGCCTCTTGGCTACTGAGAAGGGCATCAGACTTGCGCTCGCTCCAAGATCACACAAACAACCCTCAAACCGGTATGGACCAATAGCGCATGGAAGAGTAAAACTGCCAGGGTCTTCAAGTTTCTTTGGGACAATATCCCTTTGGATGATTGCACTGCACTCATGAGACAACACAACCATCCCTTGCACTTCCTTGGTTCTTTCCTTGATTGCATCCTTGAGAAACTTGCTATACTGAGGAACTAGCAAGAAGGCATCAATCAAAGGCATGGTCAGCTCAACATTCTTCATCTGCTTGTCAAAAAGAGCTTTGTACTTCTCTAGAAGCTTCTTCTTGAATCTGCCCGGAAAGGGTAGCTTGGGCTCATAGGGTGGTGGCACAAACACCACATCCTTCTTCTTGAGTGTATCATTCACTACTTCTTCAGCTACAGCCTTTCCTTTCCTCTTAGCCATGTCACTATCACTCTCTTTGTTTAGAGCAGAATTTTCAGAATTCTCCTCCCCTTCTTGAACTTCAATGTCCTCATTGAGTGAAGATGCCAGCTTAGGCTTGGGTACTTGACTTTGTTGCAACTCTTTACCACTTCTCAGGGTGATAGCGCTGATATACTCCTTTGGGTTTTGCTCAGATTTTCCGGGTAAAGTACCTTGAGTGCGGGACGTAGAGGCATTCTTGTTTTCCATGTTTGTGACTCTTGATGTCAAACTCTGTAGCTCATTCTTGAGGTCACGTACTTCCATAGCCCCTGAGGCTTGTCCTTGAAGGAGTTGCTGCATCATGCTTTTCAGCTCATTGTCAACTCCCGAGTTAGAAGAAGTTTGTTGTTGTTGTTGACCAAAAACAGGTGGGTATTGTTGCTTGGGAGCATAGCCTTGTTGACCTTGAAACTGAGGCTTGTTTACAAAACCTTGTTGGTTGTTGTAGTTGACATATGGCTTTTGCTGTTGAGGTTGTTGAAAACCTTGTTGACTTTGTGGCTGAGCTTGTCCTTGGGATGGAGCTTGAGGATAAACTTGGTCTTGAGGATTGGCTACATTGTTGCTGCGGTATGAGAAGTTTGGGTGGTTTCTATAGTTTTGGTTGAAGCCCTTGTTGAAACCACCTTGGCCAGCAATGAAGTTAATCTCCTCTTGAGTTAAATCCTCATCATCATCATAAAATTGAGGTTTAGAATCCTCCTGGTGTCCCACAGAGCTGATGTTCTTTTGGCCAATGGAGATCATCTTGTCCAACTTCTCATTCAAAGCCTTTATCTCTTTCTCATACTTCTCATCTGAAGTTGATGAACCTCTATTAGTCCTTTCATAATCCTCATTGTAGTTGTCATCACTTTGCGCGAGATTTTCAATCAGCTCCATAGCTGCATCTACTCCCTTGCCTAGGAAGTGTCCATTGCTGCATGAGTCAAGCATCGCCCTCATTCTAGGAAGCACTCCGCGGTAGAGATTGCTGAGTAGTGTTTCCTTGGTAAAACCATGGTGTGGGCACTGAGTGGTGAGCTTGTTGAACCTCTCCCAAGCTTCAGCGAAGCTCTCATTGTTGCGCTGCACAAACCCGGATAGTTCACTGCGAAAACGGGCAGTCCTAGTAGGTGAGAAGAACTTCTTCAGGAAAGCTTTCTTCAGGTCTCCCCAAGTAGTGATGGATCCTGGAGGGATAGTGCTTTCCCAATCCTTGGCTCTGTCCGCCAAAGAGAAAACGAACAGGCGCATTTTTAACCCATCATCAGTCACACCATTCAACCTCGTAGTGGCACAAATCTTGTCAAAGGTGTCCAAGTGCTGTAGCGGGTCCTCAGATGCTAACCCATGGAACTGATTGTTCTGCACCATGTTCATCACCATAGCGCGGATCTCAAAATTATTATTGTTCACCGCTGGTGGAATGATTCCTCGCCGGTTAGCATTTGTGTCAGGTGTATCTCCATCACCAATAGCTCTAACTGGCTGTTGCTGCTGCTGTTGCTGCTGCCCATCCTCGTGGTTATCCATAACTGTGTGCTCAACACTTTCAACTGAAACAGCTCGTTCCTGTGCTCGTCGTTCCCTTGCTAGTCTCCTCTCGTGTGCTTTGATGTCGTAAACTCTTGCAACTAAGTTTGTAGTCCCTTTGCTGCGCAAGTTCATACACCTAGCATCAATAAGAAAGAAAGTAGCAAGTTAGTAACAATAACTTGAACTAAAAAGGAATAGAAAACGAATTGATATATCCAGAATCCCAAAATGGCAACGGCGCCAAATTGATAACTAGGATTTTACAATCCTTTGAGGTATCAATTCCTCAAGCTTATCGAAGTAGCTTTGAGGTATCGAACCTATTCTGGGACGGATAAGACCAATAAGCACACACCAATCCTCTAAAGTCAAATCAAACAATTTGGTTTTCTTGTTTCTAACAGTCCTAATAAAAACAAATCAAACAGAGGTAAACAAAAACGAATAAACAAACGATTTCAATCAATGGCAAGAATAAGGCTCAAGGGCAAGGGTCAACGGATAGGTGACTCGGGATGATCAAGGAATCCTAATTCCAGCTTCTAAAAGCTAATCTCTTAGCAAGGAACACACCATGTAAATCAGTTTAATCTCTTAATACTAATTCTTCGTTTAAACTTAACTCAAGAACAAATCATCATTTGTGAATCAAATCAAACGAGCATTCAAACAAGTTCCCATTAGCAACCAATCACTCTAGGCATACATTTTCATGTGCTAGAATATGAAAGTCCTAACAAAGCTAAATTCTGGAATTTCATCGAACATGTTGTGAACAAGAAATTCTAAACATCCTAATCAATGTGATCAAGATCAATTAGGCATTAAGGACACTTTGCTAGATGAGATTTTAAACAATTAACTACTAGAATTCTATTGATCACCCCAAATCAACCTAGTCCTACCCAACCCACAAGCCTATAGAGAACTACTCACTAATCATGGCTAGATCAACAAAACTCATAGAAATAGAGTTGATCATGATGAATTAGTGGGAGATTGAGTGATTTTGTTGAAGGAATAACAAAAGAAGTCTAGATTAATCAAAAGAATCAATTGTGTTCTTACAAAAGAGTTTAGAACATCAAAAACTGCATAAGAAACAAAATAAAATAGGTTTTTGGCTTAAATAGTCTAAAAGGTGCGAGCCGGGTCAACCCGGAACAAACCGGGTGTTGACCCGGATCCAAGTGCAATTCTGGGGTCGATATCGGTCAGGTGGACCGATATGCAGACCGATATCGAGTCTCGGATTATTTCTGGGTTCGAGCGTATCGGTCCACCTGACCGATATGTGGACCGATATGAACCCTCGAAAATTAATCCGAGAGTCCATATCGGTCGGGTGGACCGATATGGTGGCCGATACTGTTCTCCGAAACTTTGACGAGGGGCTGTATCGGCCCGCCTGGCCGATACTCAGACCGATATGGTCCTTCTTTGGCTCTTCCTTGGTCTTCTGAGCTCAAGACTCCACTTCCAGGCTCACCAATGCTCCTAGATGCCTCCATTCACCTGCAAAACACAAGAAACACTCCAAATGCAAGCCTAGAATGCCTAATCCTAGTCCTAAACAACTCTAGACTCTAGATGCGACAATGACTCGGCAAAATGGTAAGAATGATGGAGAAAATAAATCAAAACAAGAACTATATACAAGCCTAAATGCATGAAAATGTATGAATATCAATCGTGTCGGGCTACTTCGTGTTAGATCGCCATTATAATGTCTAGGCTGGATCTTCTCCGGGCCATTTCTAACATTGGGATGGGCCAGTATCGCGAGCGTTGGTGCCTTTGACGGGGAAAGCATCCCCTCTTCCTCACCGCGCAGTTCGGAAGGAATTATCTCGAAGGCAGTCCATGTCTCTTCGTGACAACGCGCCGATCATTCTGACGAACACATTCCTCACGCGTTGAGGGCGGCGTCTCGAGGCCGAGGCAGGAAAGAAACCACCCAGAAAGGAGGAGAAGAAAGGGTGTCCTCTTCTCGGTTTGTATATGATTTCAGTGTCTTGCCGACCTCTTTTACTAAGGAAACGCTAGCTTTATTGAAAGCCCTTTCTGGATGTGAAAACGTTGAGGTTCTTTTGCCTTCTACCTTGCAACGCTTTTGGAATACTCCTCCAAACTTTGCTTGCCTCTACGAGTCGTCTCCAAACGTCGAGGTTCTTTTGTCTTCATATTTGTTGTCGGTTGTTTAGACTTTACCTTCCTTTGTTTAGGATTAAATCTTTAGAAATTTCTAATTTTTCTACCAATTTTTGTATTATTCTTTTATATTTCAATTTTGGATCAATATGATCACGTCAAATGAAAAAAAAACTCCATTTAGAAAGGTTTAAGCACGTACTCGGTTTTTTGTCATCTATACTTCTTTAATCTAAGTTAAAATAAGTCGGATATTTTAGTTTTTAAAAAAAAAAATCTAATAAGTAAAAATTCTCGACCATATGTCACAGTTTGCAAGTTATAACGTAATCGGCATTTCTGTTTTTCTTCTTCTTTTGTTTATGGGTATTATAAAACACAACAGATTTTTATTAGAAATGTTATAGTAATAGTTAGGATAGATTAATCTATGAATATAGTCAAAACTGTTTATTTAAAATTGGTAATATTTCGTATGTATCAGTACAACAAAGCTGATGAAGTTAAGATGTTGTCGAGAATGCTCCCACATTTAAACATATACGTAAACAAAAGTACAATACAATGTTCACAAGTTACCAATTATAGACTTGAAAGTTGTAACCGATTGTATTGCTTAAGACAATAAAAAAACTTGCCACGTGAATTAGAAATTTGGCATAGTGTTTTTTTTTTTTGATAAGTATGTTAATATCATTAAAATGAAAAGAGGTTTTACAACCTAAACAATGTTTCCATGCCAAAAAAAAAAAGAGAAAAAAAACATGGGAATCATAAGCAATGCAGACAAAGTCTACTCGTACTCTAGCCTAGCCAAAGGGCCTTCAAGTTCCTAAAGTGTTTCTTGTTCCTGCCAGCGATGATGATATTGTGAATATCCCTATCCAGTTGCTTGAATAGCGTTAGAGGAGGTAGCATAAGGTTATTGTGCAGCTTATTATTTATTTCCCTCCAAATAGCATACAGAAAAGCATGGCCAACAACTTTTCGTAGAATGGTTGGAGCCGTGGGAGAAGAGTCTCTGATCCAGGACATCCATTCTGACCAAGAACGCAGAGCATTGTGGGATGGTGTTAGCTTTGCAGTGATACTATTCCAGACAATAAGACTGTAGTTGCAGTGCAGGAAGAGGTGATCTCTTGATTCCTCATTTCCCACGCAAAAGCCACAATTTGTGCTGATGTTAAGACCCCAAGAAGCTAATCTGTTCTTTGTTGGCAACCTGTTATAGTTGACAATCCAAGCATGAAAGGCATGTTTAGGGATACATCCTTTGAACCAAATCAGGTTGAACCAACTTTTCTCCTCTGCTTTAGGCCTTAGAACATCCCATGAATTAGCAGCAGAATACTTTATCCTTTTTTCTCCATTAGCCTGCCAATAGAAGCGATTAGTCTCAAGAGATGCTGCAGGTAGAGGTATAGTGGTTAGGTAAGCATGAAGGGCCAGTTGCTCTTCCGATCTCGGGTGTGGTATGCTCCATATGTTATGTGTACAAGAGTCTGCAACCTTCGCATTTGATGCAAGCCAAAGAGAACGCGGTCCAACTGGTCCTATGTAAGATAATAGCTGACCGAATGGAGTCCATACATCAAACCAAAAACTAGCCAATCTGCCGTTACCTACCTCCACCTTTAAGAAGTTCAAAGCTAGGTGCTTGAGTTTCAAAATGCTTTGCCATGTCCAAGAGTCGATGGCTGTCGCCTCCGCCTCGAAATAGCTCCCACCTCTGAGATGATGGTGTATATGCCATTACGCCCAAAGAGTGTTGCTATCTGAGATCAACAGCCAGACGTATCGAAGACATAAGGTCTGGTTCCATATTGACAAGTTTCTCATTTCAAGCCCTCCCTCTTTCTTGGGGAGACAGCAGGTTGACCACGCAATTTTAGCTCCCTTCCCACTATCGATATTACCTGTCCACAGAAATCTAGAACATAGAACTTCTATACGTTTAATGCATCCTTTCAGTAGTATAAAAGTTGACAGCCAGAAGTTAACAATTCCCATGATAACTGTGGGTATTAAAAGTGCTCTTCTTGCAAACGATACGGTCTTTACTGCCCATGATCTGAAACGCTTTGTCAGTTTCTCCAGTAGATCATCATATTCACATATCTTGAGCTTTCTATTCATTAAGGGTAGGCCTAAGTATCTTATGGGTAGAGTACCAATGGTAAAATCGTACCTGGATATGGTGGCGGTTTCAAGATGGTCCAAACACGCCAGATACAACTGGGATTTATCTTTATTCATACTGAGGTTAGACCAAGAATGAAAGTCATCAAGCGCTTCTATTATCCCATGAAGAGAGAAGGATCCACCATCAAAGAACATCATTATATCATCAGCGAACATCAAGTGGGTGTGTCCAAGATGCGTTGTACCTGGGTGGTGATGGATATATCCAGCAGTAAATCTCGATTGTAGAAGATGAGAGAAAACTTCCATTGATAGAACAAACAAATACGGCGATAAGGCATCCCCTTGTCTCAATCCTTGGGTGCTTTGGAAGAATCCTTCTGTATTGCCATTCACTAACACACTAAATGAGGGAGTTTTAATGCACTGACCAATCCATTCAACAAAAACCTCGGGTAAGTTCATTGTTCTAAGGGCCAATAACAAGAAGTCCCACTGCACCGAATCAAATGCCTTCCTAAGGTCAACTTTTAGCGTGCCTCTTGGGTCAATGTTCTGCCTATTATAGCCGTTAACTAATTCTGTAGCAAGTAACACATTCTCTCCTAAGAGACGGCCTAGCATAAAGGCGGATTGCGCTGGAGAGATGACCTGATTAAGAAGTTCTTTAAGACGCCCATCAAGGAGCTTATACACGACCTTGTAAACCGTATTGGCACAAGAGTTTGTACGAAAATCAGAGGTCGAATAAGCATTTGAGATCTTAGGTATCAGCACCAGCATCGTATCATTCCACTGTCTAAGCATCTGCCCTGAAGAAAAGAATTCCTCCACTGCTTCCGTGAATTCTGCCCCAATGATAAGCCAACAAGCTGTAAAAAACTCTGGCGTGTAACCATCTGGGCCACTTGCTTTGTTTCTGGGAAGGGAAAACAAAGCAGCCCTAATCTCCTCTTTTGTAAACTTCGTACCCAACGCATCTTTATGTCGTTCCGTGCAACGAAAAGGGATTAGGATGTCCATATCCTATTGAATTAGTTGAGGCTCACTTTGTTCCTTTCCCAATAAGTCTGAGAAATAGTTAACACAATGATCAGTGATTTCCTGCTGAGTTTCTAATCTTGACCCATCATCCTTTATCAGATAGTGGATTTGATTGACAGCTCTTCTCGAGTTAGCTATTCTGTGTTAGTATGGCGTGTTCAAGTTCCCTTCCTTCATCCACAGAACCCGCGATTTCTTACAAAAGAAAGACTCCTTTGCTTTCCTCAATATCATTAATTTTCGTTGGGCCTCAAGTTCTAATTCTGCATTGATTGCTGAATGGTTAGCTAGTGTAGCTCTCTGCCTGCTGAGGAGTAATACGTGCGCCTCGGAAACCCTCTTCTCCAGGTCTGAAAAGTTCTCTCTGCTAAAGTCTTTAATGTGCTTCTCCAGAAGTTTTAACTGGAGAATCTGAACATTGCTGAGCCGACAACATTAAAAGAGAACCATTGCAGTGCTACCATAGACAGGAACTCATCGTTCTGAAGTAGCAAATTAAAAATCTAAACGGCTTCTTTTGCCTTTGCGGGGAAATGGCCAATGCAACTTCGCAGGATGCGTGGTCAGAGAAATCCGGTTCCCCAAAGAGAGCAAAGGACAAAGGAAAACAATCATGCCAAACATCATTAACAAGTATCCGGTCTAGATTTTTAGTCACCAGTCTATCCGAGCATTTGTTCCACAAGGTATAAGTATTACCTATGTAATGCAGATCCTCCAAATCCGCTGATCTGAGGCATTCCCTGAAATCTCGAGTCCTTCTATCAACGTTAAGGCTGCTAGGCGTGGAATGATCAGATGGGTTTAAAACTTGGTTAAATTCTCCCAAGACAATCCAGGGTCTGTCTCCTATACGACTGCTTAAATCCAGGATTTCCTCCCATAATAGTATGCTAACATCATCTTCATTAGCTGCACAAACAATATACACCACTATCCAAAGAGCTGAAAAAGGCAGCTTCACTTCACAAGTTATCATTTGCAAGTTATCATTTGCAGCTACTAACACCTACATTGATTTCATTTCTCTCATGAGTGTTAGTAGTTTCCTCTGGCATAGCTGGATTATCAGCTTTCACAGAGGTATCAATTTCGCCTTCCTCGAGCACATGGTTCCGGTGGAGCGAGCTCTTAGGATCTTGATTCGAAGGAAGGAAAGAGGCAACAACAGACGAAAGAGAAGGCTCGGGGCCAACAGTCGGTCCTGGATTGGTCGGCTTAAGACTTACATAAGCACTGGCTTATATTGCCTTATTCCTAGCAATCGAGGAGAGCATATCAAACCCCGTTGAAGGAGGGCTGAGAGGAGCAGGGGCTCCTATTTCCTCGTTTCGCGAGGGATTGCTAGCTGGTGACGAAGGCGGGAGAGAATCAGACGAGTTGCTCGCCAAAAGAAGCGAACTTGGATCTGAAGATGGAGACTTATGGGAGGAGGGAGAGATCGATTTTGAGGGCGATTTTTTAGGGGGTTTCTTCTTAGGAATCTTGAGGAGAGGGGCTTCAGGGTAGCTAGGCAGCGGCGGATTCCGGCGAGCCTGCTGGTGACGGACGCTGAAAACGAGGTCACGGTGAATAGTGGGTTGTTCGCCCTAAATCGCCCTTTGGGTAGGTCATGTGTCGACGACTTAATTGTTGACTTCTTGGCATATTGTTTATTTGTTATTTGTCTTTTTTCATATAATAGACATAAATCGATAAAATCCAGAAACTAACAATAACAAATCAAACTTGCACATCTTGACACCCACGAATAACAAAAAGCGAGATAAATCGACGTTTTCCACGACCCACTAATCAATAACATTAGCTACTTGGAGACCCTCAGAGAGACGCTCTCTCACAAAACCAAACCCAAGAACCTAGACTTCACAATCCGACAAAAAAGAACTGCCATTAGTCCCCTAAACCTCTTTCAGATACAATATTGACGCATTCACAAACGCCCGAATAACACCTAGATAGAAGCCCTACACGAACCAAATCTCCATTGAAGCCTAAACATCCAAAAACCTGAAATCACAATGAAATCAACAAGAAAATCGGACTGAAGAGCACTCAAAATGAAAATCATAATGAGTCATAATGATGCAAGCTAAAAGGTTAGAGCCAAAATTGAATCCTCAATCTATCTGAAAAGCCGAGGTGATAATACCTCTCTAAAACGAGTATGATCCTTTAGAAAAAATACCAGACCTAAACCAAAAGAGGTTATTATAAGCTAACAGTCTAAACAAGATCTAATTAGACTAAACCAACTAAAACCATGACCAACCCAGCAAAACCCAATCGAAACCCATATCCATCACTGAAGCCGAAAGAATCGGGATGCAATGGAAAATCGAGACAACATACCACCACGAAAGAAGCTGGAGATGGTGGACGGCGTCCTCAACAGTACCAACAACGGAAGAAGGACCCGCACCTTGAGAGGGGACGACCGGAGCAGCAGACTCACCATAGGAAACCGTAAACATGGACGAGCACGATGACAAAGGACGACGACAAGCGGCGGGAAACGATGAAGAAATGGCGGCGACATATGTGATTACAAAGAAGGAGACGGAGAAACCAAGCAAACCCGAGAAAACAATCATGGCCAAGGCAATACCAAGCTAGAAACGAAAAGGACCTTCTCCGCCAGCAACAATGGCCATCGCCGACTATCTGAGAGGCGACGAAAGTGAATCTGACGGTGCCTCGAAAACCACGTCTGAGAGGTTTTTGTCATCCGTTATTTTTTGTTATAATTGTTTCACAAATTTGGCAAATAAAAATGCAAACAAAATTAACTAATTAAACTTTGTTTTTGATTTTCACCTAGTTGACTCTTTTTTTTTTTATCATCTGATGGAATATATTAAAAACTTAAGGCCACAACCGATAAGTTTAACGGAATACAAGACGGAAAAAACAAGGACGAATACTAGGATGTAGACAAACCGGCGAGTACAAAGACTCCCATAGACAGTTGAATGAAAAAACTTAAGGCCACAGCCGATAAGTTTAACAGATACTAAGAGCTAAAGACCGTATGAAGTGGGCAATGACCTTACAATCTTATGTCACGACAACCGGAGCCAAGGATCTCCTATCCTAGGTAAAGAGAACATACGCAACCTCTTGACATGCTTGAAAAGGAATCCTCTCCGTCGAAACAAGCAGCAAGACATGGTTCAAACCTATAGTTTGGCAAAACCGTCGCTGAGGACGACATAAGGCAGCAAGGACCAAACCAACACACACCAGATCTGAGTCAGCACATGGCAAGAAGAACGAGACACAAGTTACAGGGACTTGACGAAGGTAGAAAAACCCGGCCACTAGGATCGAAGAAGCTCGGCAAGGAAGCAAAGCCTGAGATCCGTAAACAGTAAACCACTTAATCGAGAAGGCGATACATGGGAACAGAGCTGAAGAAAGGATATACCGAGTCATAGCAAACAACGGCTATGATGTTCATCCCGCAAAGGGCTAACAAGGTCCAGTAAATAGGGCGCTAGCGACTCAACAGATCCAAAAACTCATCCCAAAAATAAGATCGCAACCGAAACAGAACCGCATAAGAAACTAACCCACTTACACCCCTGGGCTGGAAGCGACAACACCACCAGAAAAGTCGAAGACTATAACTGGTCATGACCCGTTCGGACCCGCCAACTCCAAGACTCAGAACTCATAAACGAAATCCGGGGTGAAAACCCGAAGACTACAAATGACTACAACAACACACCAGCACACGAGCTGCAAACCGAACTGCTAATCCAAAACTAAAGAAAACCAGCATCAGAGATGGAACTAGCCCATACACGACCTAGCAGTACAACCACAAATATACTATACCAAACCACATCGCCTCCCACTAAAATTCATGGCAAATCACGGATAACCTGAATCTCCATTGACGTGACTCACCATTCCGCACAGAGCTCCAACAGAGGAGCACAACCCGACCATAGCACACGGCTTCCGCGACAAGATCGACAGAAACTTCCACCGGAGGAGAGAGGCGACGCCGGAAGTACGGAGGGAGAAGCTTAAAGGCCACACACCTACGCCGGGGCAGATGAACCTTCACCAGCAACCAGACATGCACCGAGAAGCACCACTGCACAACCCGCCTGAGAATAAGACCAGACCACCGCCTAGTTGCCGTAAAAGCGAGAGACGACGAAGATCTATGTCGAAGACGGAATAAACTACACGGAGAGACCCTCCCCGGCTCCGTCACGTGAAGACCGGACACCGAGGAGGTTGAACGACGGCGAAAGAGGGACGGCGGCGCTACCTCGGGAGTCGGGTCTATAAGAGAACCTAGGGCGAACTCGTTTTTTTCCTAGTTGACTCTTCTTAAAAAGGATAAATTACTAATGATTTCTTGATTAAAAAAGAAGGATAAATTAGTTAATTATTAATGTTAGTAGTTTTATTTACCACTTTTATATTTAAAGCCTTCACTCTTTCTCTTCCAAGCTTTAATGTAAACCTTTCCTCTCAGGTTTTGTAGCAGAAAGAAAGTGAAAAGAGAAAAAACCTTCAAAGCTTAAGAAAACGCAGCGTTTTGAAAGGCTGACTGTTCTGGCTTTCCCTACCATGGAAGCTTTCAGTCTCCTTAACTACTGGAAAAACAGTGGTGGTGTTGGCCTTAGCTTCCTCCCTCAATCCTCCGATTCTTCCTACCGTTACTCCGGCGAGGCCACCACCATTGTGTCCTCCGTCTCTCTCACGGAAACTGAGGATGAAGCTGCGGACGACGAAGAAGGACCTTTCTTCGATCTTGAGTTCACCGTCCCGGTGGAAGAAGAAGATAGTGAAGAAAGCAACAAACACGGAGAAGAAGTTTCCGAAGATGACGGCGAAGGATTAAGAAGAGGAGAGGGAGACTCCGATTGTATGGACGAGTACAAATTCACGCTCTCGTCTTGTTCCGGTGGAGAAGATCGAGTAGATCCAGACCTTGTCTTCTCTCCTTCCGACGATGTTTACTTCAAGGGACAGATTGCAGAGGAGGTTGAACCACCGTCTACGGGAACAGAGCAGACATGCTCCGTCAAAGCTCCGGCGGTGCAGTTGTCGGCGTCGATTTTGAAATCAGCTACTAAGCTTCGTGTACTCATGCTCGGCATGAAGAAATCGAAGCTAATCCAGGCGAAATCAGAAGCTAATTTGGGATCTGGAGACTTGGACAACCAAAATCCACCTCCTCCTCCGTCGCAGCCACCGTATAATTCACCAGAATCTCAACAGAAAAGTACGGTTACAGTGAATTTAAAAGCTGAAGAAGTGCCAATAATTTCTCTCTTCTCAAGAGACATCAGCTCGAGAAATTCCTCATCGTCGTCTTCTTCTTCGGCTACCTCCACCACGAAGAAGCAAATCGGCAACGAATCCGTTGTTTCGGAAGAAAACCGTTTCGTGATGATGCAAAAGTATCTGAAGAAAGTAAAGCCGCTTTACATCCGAGTTTCGCGTCGGTACGGCCAATTAAGCTTAGGCTCCTCCGCTCCTCCGACTAAACTCACGGCGGATAAAACTCATAAACCGAGAAACATCAACATCAACATTCCAGCAGGTCTTAAAGTAGTGAGGAAACATCTCGGAAAAAGCAGATCCTCATCGTCGACCACGACTTCTAATTCATCTACGGCGGCGACAGTGACGACGACGCCAGTCTGAGTCAAGGAGACGCGACGACTCGCTTCTGCAACAAGAAGATAGCATCCAAAGCGCCATTTTACACTGCAAAAAATCTTTCATTTCATCTCGAGGTTTCTTCCGCTAACATTTCTTCTAATCGTCATTAACCATTTCTTGTTCGGAAATTCATTAATGTTTTAAAATATTTTCAGATAAAGATCCGTCGGCGGTGAGTGAACCTTCCTCCTACGATAAATGAAAAAGAAAAAAGAGTCGTATCTTTTGTACGTATCAAGAGAATCTCAACGGATTTGATTTTCTCGCATTAACACTTATAATAGTGATGGTTTTATTGTAAATACTAGTAGTATCGTTGTTTGGTCGGAGAACGGCAGCTGTAAGACTTGTAGGTTTATATGTTATGTTTGGTCACGCAGTGATGATGATGACAGTTGAAACATAAAAAGTTTATCAAGAAGAAAAAAATAGACATCTTCTTCTTTTTGTCTCATCTTTGGAATATATAAATACACAGACACACACAAAACATACTCTATGCAGTTATTGTCATTATGTTAACCGGTATATGCCTATTGTCATATGGATTACAGAAAAATTGGTTTTCTCTAAAATACTTGGCAGAAAGCAGTTTGTTAGAAGATGCTAAATATGTCATTTTACTTTGAATTTATCTCTCATTTCTTTTTGATTGTGTGAATGGTATATTTATAATTGCGGGGTTGTATAATTGATGGTGAAAGTTGAGACAAAACAGTAAAAAATCAGATTTACCTTTTTCCTTTTTGTTTGTTGTCAATGTGTGATGTTTTTTTCTTCTTTATGTTCGTAAGTGGTAAAAAAAAGAAGAAGGAAGAAATAAATCCATAAATTTCAAGTTCCCGTAGAGATATTATAGAGTAGGTTCCTTTTAAATAAAAACAAAAGTTAGCTTCCGATAAAGTAATTTATTTCATGAGAAAAAGAAATAATCCCAAAATTATTTAGAATAATATTGTAGCGACTCTGATTTCAAATTCATCAGTTACAAAATCAGAATGTGTGCACACGGGTTACAAATGCATGTCGATTCTTTTATCGAATTGAATCATTCAATGCTTAGTAAATGAGGCACACGTTACAAGGCGACGGGATAGATGGGGTTTTTTTATTTTTTCTTCTAGGCCTGATTGACCAAAAGAGCCCAAGCCCAAACTCTCAAATAAAAGTATTATAGACGACCCACCGGTTTCAGATTTTGTCCAAGGTTCTGTGAGGGTTCTAAACAGAATTAGATATCGAAAATATATTTAACCAACCGGCATAAAAAAAAAAAAAAAAAAAATTCAATGATGTTCTACTAGCAAAACTCTCTTGGAAGATTTTAAAAAAGAAACCAAACAGCTCTGCTCTGCCTCACGCTATTAGGCAAGTACTGACTGACACACGTTATATTCATGGATTGTCCTGTATGTCAAATTTTAGCAAGGAGGGAGGTATTCACACGTTATATTCATGGATTGGCCTTTTCTCGTCACTCACCAGTGACTCATCGATTACTCATTCATGTACCCATCTCTTCTAGCTACTACTGTTTTGTGGATGCATCTTGGGGATGAACTGTTGATTAACAGAGGATTTGTTGGCATTTTATGAATACGTTTAGTAGCATTGCTCGATGCAATTAGGACCTGATCCCGAAAGATACTTCTAATATTAATCGGGAAAACACAACAAAATATCAAAACAACTAAAACTAAGAATTATTCTATATACGGAAATCGGTTTCTGCTAACAAAATTTTAAATTCGCTCTCTCAGATCGTAAAAAGGTTTTAGTACTTGGTTGCTTGAGAAAGAAAAGTGTTAGGACTTGTTAAATTTTATGGACTTTCAACTTAAAACCAATTGGTGATAAGTAAATTGACTCAAATCCTTTATATATATTAGTCAAGGTCCCTTCCAACTTCCAATGTGGGATAATTACACACTCTTTAGAGATTAAGGCGTCATGGCTCATTAATCTTTACAATATATTAATCATCCCCTCGAGATAATGGCCCTTCTAACAATTAATCTCGACAGACCATCAATTCTAGGATCCGAATGACTATACCATTTTGGGCCGGATTATGAGAGTGTGTGGATCATGCTCTGATACCATATTAAGTTTCCTGGACTTCCAACTTAAAATCAATTGGTGATAAGTAAGACAATTACACTTTCTAAAGATTAAACATTCATGGTCTATTAGTCTCTACAATATCTCAATAGTTCTTTTAAAAAATGTCTAAACTCTTGCCGAGTTTCTTACTGGCTACTGCAACAGTAGAATACGATTAGAATTAGTTCATTTTCCCACCTAAAGACCACCACCGGACGCACTACTTAAATGGGTCATACACTAAGCTAATAAACTTTACTGGACCTTAATTATACTGATAATTGGAAATATGGGCTTAGTGGTTCAGAAGATTTGCCAAAAAGTGGTTACAATTTGGGCCATCAACAATTTGTTTTGATACATTAACAAAGATTGGAACCTTGGTTATAACTTTCCTAAAAAGGAAAAAGAACCTTTGAATATAGAAATGATATACCATTTCGCGTTGACAAAAAGAAAAGGAATAGGTGATCATTTATCCTAATCTAACTCACTTTCATTGGGAAAAAACTCTTATTCGAGAATAATCTCTATAAATTAATACTAACTTTTTGTCATCTAAATTAATACTATAAAAACATTTCAAATTAACTTTTTGATTTAACTAATATATTTCTATAAATTAATATCTAATATCGTAGTGACATTGTTTTTCTGCTTCCAGAAGTGGCATATGACGGCCTGAGTTGTGATTTTCCGGAGGGTTGAAGGCACATCAGCTTGCCTTCTTCGTGTCCAAGATAACAGCTCGTCCCATGAGAGAGTTTGAGACCTGAATCTGCTGAGCGTAGCCTGCACTTGGAACCAAATAGCAACAGCAAATCGACAGGACAAAAACCGATGGTCACGGTCCTCGGCGTGTCCTGTGCTGAGACAACATTCTGTCGAGATATTTAGTCCCCACGAGGCAATACGAAATTTTGTTGGCAGTCTAATAAGGGTCGCTACCCACAAATTAAAAGCATTCCTTGGGACTGCACCTTTAAACCAAACAGACTTGGTCCACTCTTGTTTCTATTTTACTGGCCCTATACTATCCTACGTTTTTGCAGAAGGAAAGCAGTCATACTCAAACCCATTGACAATCCAAATCGATATATTATCCAAATCAGAGTTCGATGGCAAATTTTTAGTGGAGAAGTGTGTGTACAAGGTTACCTCGTTCTCAGATCTAGGAGATGGGAGCTTCCATCCTATAGCATCGCAGGCGTCGCTTACTGAGGCTGTGAGAGGCAACCTAAGGGTTCTGGGACCTCCGTTGCCGAGCATCATGAACAATTGGCCAAAAGGGGTCCATAAGTCGAACCAAAAATTAGTACTCCTACCAATTCAAAGATCCACCTTGATGATACTTTGAGTTAGAGGCCTCATCTTGTCACCTTGAGATCAATCTACCATATTAAGTTAATTGTTTTCTATTGTTTTTCTACATACTTACAACACAAACAAAATAAGGCTAATGAGGGATCAAAGGTTCTTAGAGAGGACGAGAGGTTACGCATCCTTGAGAGAGCCACATAGAAATGAATAAAGGGTCACCATAGAAGATGAAGAAAGGGTCAGCAGTTGACTATAACTTGGACCTTGGTGTGATAGGTATGCATGGTCCTTAACAAGTTTAAGCTTTTCTTCATTTCTCCATGCATTGCGACACAAGAATCTATCTTCTGTCCTAAACTCATGATTATTAGTTTTATTATTTTACTATACACCTGCTCGGACAAAGAACTACAATCGTCCGGAGCTTGAAATTCTAGTTCAACTTGCACAAGGTAATGCTTTATCCGCACAACTGATGAGAAATGAGGGCATTCCAACTAGTGATGGTTTGAAACTCGGTATGGGAGATTTTACATCTGGGATGAGTGACGTGAAGTCCGAGAGTCAAAGGTGATTTTGCTTTAATGAGTTTTGAGCCAATTTAAGTTTCTGTATATGATGCTCATATTTCTTTCCATGATGTTGCTTCACTAATTTTGAGTCATTTTCTTAATTTCGGCTTTTATATTTTTTTTTGGTAATTTTGAATCATTTTCATAATTATGCTTTCATATTTTTTCCAAGATTTTGCTGAAATTAATTTTGAATATTTTTCTGATTTGCAGTTTTATATTTTTCCATGATTTGCTTTGATAGTTTTTGAATCATTTTAAATTATGAGGTTTTATATATTTTTCCTATGATTTCGATTCAATAGTTTTTGAATCATTTTAAAATTTTAGTTTATATATTTTCCCATGATTTTGCTTCAATAGTTTTTGAATCATTTTAAAATTTGAGCTTATATGTTTTAATTTCCATGATTTTGATTCGATAATTTTTGAATTATTTATTAGTTAAAGCTTTTAGCTGATGTTGACATCTTTTCATGCATGATTTTAGCTATGCGCCATGATGCGGTGATCGAAGAGGAGGTCATATACCATGAGACGGCTTATAAGAATATAATAGCAAGAATGAAGACGAAAAGAAAGATACTAACATGAATGATACTCTCTTGAACGATGTCGGTTTGATGCATATATTTACTGGTAATAGATATGGTGTGTCCGACAAAAGATATTATTAATTGGTGAATATTTTTATTTTGGGGACTATATACTTATGATCAGATTAATTGTGTGTGTTTGGTTCGATTTTAGCGCCTTTTGAATCATATTATATGTGTTGCTTATATATGTTCCAGTAGTCTTCTAACATATAATTTATCAATCTAAGAAAGAGAAAATGAATGTTATACTTAAAAAAATGGAACTAATTACAATAATAATGATTTTGTAATAATGAAAAATTAATTAAATATTTAAAATTAAAAGAGATTAAAAATATTTGTAGGATTCTTATATAATATAAAATAAATATATTTAGATTTAAAGTAAAAGATACTAAAATATATTCTGAATAACTTAGTTAAAAAATTACACTATTACTCTTCTATCCTGTAGCGTCGCATGCGTCGCTTACTGAGGCTGAGAGAGGCAGCCTAAGAGTTATGGGACCTCCGTTGCCGAGCATCGTGAACAATTGGTCAAAAGGGGTCCATAAGTCGAACCAAAAATCCGTACTCCTACCAATTCAAAGATTCACCTTGATGAAACTTTGAGCTAGAGGCCTCATCTTTTCACCTTGAGATCAGTCTACCATATTAAGTTAATTGTTTTCTATTGTTATTCTACATACTTACAACACAAACAAAATAAGGCTAATGAGGGATCAAAGGTTCTTAGAGAGGACGAGAGGTTATGCATCCTTGAGAGAGCCACATAGAAGATGAAGAAAGGGTCAGCATAGAAGATGAAGAAAGGGTCAGCAGTTGACTCTAATTTGGACCTTGGTGTGATAGGTATGCATGGTCGTTAACAAGTTTAAGCTTTTCTTCATTTCTCCATACATTGCGACACAAGCATCTATCTTCTGTCCTAAACTCATGATTATTATTTTTATTATTTTACTATACACCTGCTCGGACAAAGAACTACAATCGTTCGGAGCTTGAAATTCTAGTTCAACTTGCACAAGGTAATGCTTTATCCGCACAGCTGATGAGAAATGATGGCATTCTAACTACTGAGGGTTTGAAACTCAGTATGTGAGATTTTACATCTGGGATGAGTGACGTGAATTCCGAGAGTCAAAGGTGATTTTGCTTTAATGAGTTTTGAGCCAATTTAAGTTTCTATATATGATGCTTATATTTTTTCCATGATGTTGCTTCACTAATTTTGAGTCATTTTCTTAATTCGGCTTTTTTTTTTTTTGTGTGGTAATTTTGAATCATTTTCATAATTATGCTTTCATATTTTTTCCAAGATTTTGCTGAAATTAATTTTGAATCTTTTTCTGATTTGCAGTTTTATATTTTTCCATGATTTTGCTTTGATAGTTTTTGAATCATTTTAAATTATGAGGTTTTATATATTTTTCTATGATTTCGATTCAATAGTTTTTGAATCATTTTAAAATTTTAGTTTATATATTTTTCCATGATTTTGCTTCAATAGTTTTTGAATCATTTTAAAATTTGAGCTTATATGTTTTAATTTCCATGATTTTGGTTCGATAATTTTTGAATTATTTATTAGTTAAAGCTTTTAGCTGATGTTGACATCTTTCCATGCATGATTTTAGCTATGCGCCATGATGCGGTGATCGAAGAGGAGGTCATATACCATGAGACGACTTATAAGAATATAATAGCAAGAAAGAAGACGAAAAGAAAGATACTAACATGAATGATACTCTCTTGAACGATGTTAGTTTGATGCATATATTTACTGGTAATAGATATGGTATGTCTGACAAAAGATATTATTAACTGGTGAGTATTTTTATTTTGAGGACTATATACTTATGATCAGCTTAATTGTGTGTGTTTGGTTCGATTTTAGCGCATTTTAAATCATATTATATATGTTGCTTATATATGTTCTAGTAATTTTCTAACATATAATTTATCAATCTAAGAAGTAGAAAATGAATGTTATACTTAAAAATATGGAACTAATTACATTCTTACTGTAAATCAAGCGGTTGTAGAGGCTGATGATGGGAACCAAATAAATGGTATCGAAAGAGAGATGATCTGTAACAATACATATTTTTGTGTTTGAAGCATCAAATGCAAGTGGTATAAATGTTTGATTTTCGACATTATCATCCATTTGAACTGATATGTGTATACCGATTGTCAACCAACGAGAGGATGCTACAAGCAAAATATTTAAAGTTTAACCTTGAGTTTTTAGGCATTGGTGGCTTAAATACAGTTTGTTGGAGGGCCGGCCTACATCATAATCGAGGTAGGCCATTGATTAAGTCATCCAATTCTAAATGACATTTAAAAAAAAAACAAATATATATATATATATATATAAACAAAATTTGCAAAGACATTTTAAATATGTTTTTATAATATAAACTTTTCATCATAATATCTTTTGTAGCTTAATAATAAATTTCTTACCACATTTTTCTCTATTTTCTCTAAAAGTATTACTATATTTTCTATTTTTTTCTTTATTTTTACTTTATTTTTCCTCTAGATTTTATATAGCTTAAATGTATTACTATATTTTTTCTCTAAAAATGAAAATTTTCTTTATGATTCTATTTTTTTAGTAGTAGTACACTTTATGTACAAATGTTAGTGAAGATTTTACTCTAAAATAGAATTTATGGGTAAAAATATAGGTGGGTTGAAGATATCCTTATAAATATCTAATATATCAAAGTGATTAATTTTTTAAATGGATGATTGTTATCATCATACATAAATTAATTATCGTATATTGTTGATCATTTTGCACTGTTTAGAGAATTTTTTTGAATTTGAAAATGATAAAGAATTATTTGCAGCATATCATGCCATATGAATGATCGCAAAATATTGTTTTGTAATCAGTTGAGACAAGTGAAAAAACCAACTATTTGAATTTTTGAACGATTTTGCGGATAAAAATGTCAAGAGAGCCATATTTCAACAATATATATTTTCTTACAAAACTGTTTATAATTTTGTTTTTTTTTTTTTTAAGTTTTAATTTTATTTATACTATTATTTTGTGATTTTAGATTTTTTTTTATAAAAGTACATATATTTTAATTTGTCTAGCACAATCGAAACGCACATATAGTTGTAATGTAATTAACTTATAATTTTTAACTTTTTATTTTTCAAATAAAAGGAGTAAAAAGCATACTTATAGGAATGATGACAATTTTTGTTCCAGAATTTAGAAGAGAGATTAAGAAATAAAAACTGCTAAGAAGAGATATTAAGAAATAAAAACTGCTAATTTTTAAGCTATGTACATCTTACATTAATAAATTAAAAATATCGGTTTCCCTTATTTTCCAAATATCCCCCAAGATTCTAGAAGCTCTAGTCTCTCTTTCACCGACTCCACTGAAATTTACTCCCTCTATATAAAAATAAACTAGATTTAAGGTTTTTGCACACATATTAAGAAATCATTTAATTTTATATTTTTTCTAAACTAAACTATCATTTATTACTAGTTTGAAAAAAAAATAATCAATCATAAACTAATTTACAGAATATAAATAGTCAAAAGACTAAGGAGGGGTTATTGGTAGATGAATTTCAAATGATTGTTAAAATTTTCAAAATCTATTGTTATTGGTTTGATGATTTTGAAAATCCATACAAAATCCATTGTTATTCAAAAAGTTTGGTTTTTAATGATTCTATGATTCTATCAAAATATTGTGTTATTGGGACATAGATTTTAAACAGTTTAACACATAGAACAAGATTTTTAAAATATTATGTATATTCCTTAGATTCTCAAAATCAATACAGTAAAAAACATTTTGATATATTTTCTAAATATACAAATTCTTACCAAATCTATCAACTCTTTAAAAATTTAACAAATCTCTCAACTTTTCAAATCAACCAACTCTACATAAATTCATCTACGAATAAGCCCCCCTAAAACATGTCATTAATTTTACATTGAAAACTGAAAAGATGATTTATATTTAGACAAAAAAAATCTTTTAAACTTAGTTTAATTTTATACGGAGGGAGTATAAAATAGCAAAAGAAAAAAATCTTATAGAAATACCAAAAAAAATCCCCCAAAAATGCCTTCTTTCTTCCTAATCACATGGACCTTATCAACGCATTATATGCGTCCATCCTAACTCGTCCCTGCAGCTGTATTGCACTATCTCCACAACCGAAAACGACATCGGAGTTACACATTACATTAGAGTTTCTTTCTCTCACCAAACCCTCACCTTCTCTTCTAGAATCTCTCCTCATCTCATTGCTTGCTATATAAGTAATGTAAAAAACCCTAAATATATATGTAACAGAAAAAGTAAACTATATGATTCTATCAAACTTCCCCCTTTATATTCTTCTCCGATCCTCTTATATATTTACACGTATGCCTCGGGTAATATAGACCTAGAGAACGTGTAAAATTAAACGTTAACACACTACTCACTTTTGATAGAGTGTTAACGTCTAATTGCTTTTAATTAAAGTATTTAAATGTGAAGAGATTGATTCTATACTATAAGTGGCTTTAGGTTTCTTTTAGAAATGCTCCTTGTGGAACTCAAACTTCGTTGAACCTTTTTGGTTGAATGTGTTGCATAGTTTGCTAAGCTCTTTGCCTAGAACCGGTACTCCGCAGTAAAACACCCCTGCAAATAAACAACAACAATGATTTAAGAATCATTTTGATCGAAATTAACGATGATTTTTCGTATTCTTATTGTTGTTTTAATGTGATAGAATCTGTAAGCTTATATAAAATCATGACAATGAAAGTAGATACCCCAAAATACGTCGAAACTTATTGCCCAGTGCCCACGTATACGTAAAAAATGACACGGAGTTGTGGGGACTAAATTGATTGAGTTTAAAGATATTCTCTTTTATCTTTTTATGTGAAGATTTGAAAAGGATAGAGGTAGTGATTGTAACCTATTCTTGCATTGCAATGCTTGGAACTTAGCTTAGAGAGAACCTTTTTCCAGTTAGGTCTTGCAAAGTGTGTTCTGACCTGAAAAACATTGAGTTGTGGGGTTCACTTTTCCACAAATGAGAAGTTTGGGACCGTTTTGAAAGAAAAAAATCAAAAGAATCACGTACCCTAGTGCCAGAGACAATGTCGACTCCATTTTTGGCATGATTAAGAGCTTGAACCATTGTAATGAGAGCAGAACGAGCATCACCTTCTTCATACACACTTGTCAAATAGTTATGCATCTCTATCACACCCTGTTCAACAACAACAACAAAAAAGAAGCAAATAAACTTTGATTTTCTCATGAAAGTGCTGATGTAAAATGTTGAAAAGGTATTGTTTTACTCGTTGGTCAAGCTCTGCGACTTCGTTCATGACGCCTTTAAACCAATCAAAAGAGCCTTGTTCTCTTGTGACCCAATAGAAGTAAGCATTTGTTGTTTTCAGTATTCTCTTTCGTCTCGGTGTGTTGTCACCGTTGCTTCCTGTGCTGTGCTCCGATGATCTACTAAAATCCGAGATCGAATCCTGGACATGTAAAAACATTTATCAAATTCACATATTCATTAATTCTTTGGGAAAACAAACAAAAAAAAAAAGTTTTTGTTTGTTACCGCTTGCTCCTCCATTTTAACAATGTTGTTGAGCAAATCTTTCAAGATACTGATAAATGGAGTAGCACCAATACCAAGACCAACTAATAAGAGAACATCATATTTTCTATAGTCTTGTGCTGGTGCACCGTAAGGTCCATCAATCAATAGCTTTGGCAAACTGAAAACAACATTTGACTAAACATATCAGAGTTTGGTGTTAATTAGAGAAATCAAGTGTTGATTTTGATTTTGTGTTTATACCTTGTCTTTGTTGTTTCGTCGGCTCTAAGAAGTCCGCTTTTACCAGCAACTGGTGGCTCGCAAACTTCAGAGAATACTCTTTTGAGTTCTTGAGTCCAATCTCCGAGTTGTCTAATGTGAATACTCAGATAATCCTCGTCAGGTGCTGAAGTAATGGAGAATGGATGCCTAAAACGATATACAACTTAGTAAGAAAAAAATTATTTGATTAGTAACAAAAAAAGAAAAGAGTAATTATTACCATTCAAATGGCGAAACTGCAGGACATTGAACGAACATGTACTGTCCACTTTTGTAACGAAACTGAGATGGTTTCGACATTTGCAACGTTAGAACGTTACCAGGATATATGGCAACCTAAATGGAAAAAAAAAAAGCAAAGGAAATCAGATTATTAATATAAAAAATGAGTAAAAATAAAGAAAAACAGAGTACTCTGTTTTAGTTATAAATTTTACCTTTAGAAGTCGAACCGAATAAGAACCAGAACGGAAGTACCTAAGTGTTCTTTCTCCACCATAGAGTAATATCGGTACTGAAAGATACATCCATGTCTGTAAAACAAAACATCTTAAAATCAAAATCAAGATTACATTTTTATGTCAACAAGTAATGAGTAGAGACTTACCGTGTGAACATACCAAGGCTTGGCGAAATAGAGGAAGATACCGTGAAGGATAAGCAAGATATAGACAATGACGAACAGATGGTGCGAATACCAAAAGGCGTTAAAGCCAGTAAGTCGATCAAATGGCTTAGGAAGCTTGACGAGGTTACGTCGAAACCATCTTGTTGCTAATGTGAATGAAATAGCCATCAAAATGATCATTAAAATCCCTGTGATTCCTTCAGGTCCTTTGATAAGGTCCAAGTACGTTGGCTGTTTTCGCTGGAAGTAATGAAACAGATAGCGATTGTAATCATACTCGGTGGCTCTAATGATTCTTGGGAAATCACAAGCAAGATGGTCTCCAACATGAAGGATCACGGCTACTACAATGGCTCCTGCAATTGTCTGCTCTTAACACAAAACATAGTGAGTTATAAAAAAAATACAATAAAAATATATCAACACAACTGAAAAAAACAGGACCAAGATTATCTCCTTTACCAACTGGAACAATGCGGATTGGTTCGATATTTAACTTTTCAAACCGAACAGAAATTTCATATGACTGGCTCTTATACATTATTCTTTTTTTGTGGCAAAAAAGTATAGCTTTTTAGCTGTCAACTTCCAGTGCGTGCACAAAGAAAATGAGCCCACACATTCGACAGCACATTGCGTTGGAAGAGGGTTTTGTAGCTAATAAGTATTGTTTTTGACTTATATAGTCACGAAAAGAAAGTTCTAATGGGACCCCAAGAAAATATGCTAAAAAGTAGAAATCAAATGAAAACAAACAAAACAAAAGACGAACCTTGTGGAAGTTGATGTTATCATCAAAAGGAACGAAGTAAGAGAGTCTTGTGGATCTGAGCCAAGTGATTGTGTTTCTGCAAACTGGGAATAGTATAAGAGCCATGTTGAATTTAAGTGTTTCAGCTGCTCCTTTTGCTGTCAGCAAGCAATAACCCATCACATGAAATGCATCTTTTTGCTTGTATTGGAAGAATTTCCACAAGAACAATCCGATCATGATCATGATCCATAAGGACAATACCCATATCCTTTTCCAATTCTCTTGCATGTAGTAGACGAAATCCGAGCTCATTCGATGTATTCTGCTCTTTTTTCTTAACCCTTGAAGGTTTTGGCTCAATGCTTGGCTTGTATAGCTCAATGCTTGACTGTAATTGAGGTATGTGTCTTTTTGTAGAAGCAGAGTCTCTAGTTGCCATAGCTACACATAGGAAACAAAAAGTAGCATTAAAATTTTGCCATAATGAATCATAATCACAAAATGGTAGTTAGAACCGGACAAGCTTATGTTAAATCTCTTCACCTACCATTTGAGTTCATTACTGAATGTCAAAACAAAAGAAAAAGTTTATACTACTATATTTGAGCTACTGAATAGAAGAGTCTATAGGTGTCAGCAATCGAGATATGAGTAGAAAAAAAGCAAACAGGAAATAAATAATATAATGTTGGTAAAAGAACTATTGAATTCTATTTATGGGCGGCGGTTTGGTATACTTTATTCCGTTTTGTGTAACAAAAGTATTGAAATATTATGCAATAGAATATTCACATCATGCAAGCACGGAAACAAAACATGTGATGGCATGGAAATTCAATTCTCAATTTTGTGACATGATAAAAAAGAAGATACAGAGTATTGGCACCAACCTCTATGTAGCCAAGTCTTTCAGGATCTAGCTCTTCCATAATCAAAGCTGCATATTCCTCTGCTTGTTCCTTCAATCTTGATAGCTTATTTGCAGATGCACTCAGCATTATAATCTGTATATTAATCCATTTTCATTTTTGAAGAAATGAATAAAAAGGGATAAGGATCTTTCATAATGGTCAGTAAGCCATCTCTATTACATACTGTGTCACCGTCATTAGATATATATTAAAACAACTTGATTATTTAGTAAAAAACCAATTAAAATAACATATTTTCAACATATATGCCACCTTATTTACAGATAAGAATCTAACGAACATTGGTAGAATATCAAAGGGACAAGAAAATTCGCATTTTGATTCTTTCAGTTTTATAATTTTAGATGGAGTGGTTAGTATATCAGCATTTCATGCGATTTAAGGTCACCAAATCCCCGCCTAACTTTAAGTATACATATATATATATAAAAAGAAAAACAAATTTGACCACCAGTCCCAATTTTATTATTTTTGAATTTTACGAATAATCTAAAGTTTAAATATTTGTTTACTAATTAATTAATGACAAAATTGACGACGTTAATTGTCTGTTTGTTATTTTTAAAATTTTAAATTAGTCAGCATTTAATTCATTTACCTCCTTAACTTCCTCTTCTGTAATTCTCCCATCTTCGTTCTTGTCCACTCTGTAATTTCCGACAAACAAAGGTGATTAATGGATTGTGATCAATCTTGTAATTAATTATCTACATTAAAGTCAAAGGTTTTATATTAAGAAAATAGATTTATCAAAAAAATAGTATATATTAAGAAAATAGAATAATTAAAACAAACGCATCGTCGGGACAATAATTCCTGCACACATGCAAATTACCATTACTTGGTGTACTGTTTATGTAATCATAATTATCAGAAGACTGATCTGGAGACGCTGAAAATATGGGATGCGTTTATAGTAAAATGATTAGTTTGATGAGCTTTTAAGATAATGATTATTAGTATAGAAAATATGATTACGAGTAGACTAATCTCATTAATTAAATCATTAAGTAACTTTCTGATCTTACTGCCGTTTAAAAAAAGAAAAAGAAACTTACATGTCGAAGAAGATCTGGAGACGAGAATCGAAGCTTTCGTCGTTGATTTGGGACCAATACTCGTAAAGCTCGTCGCGACTGATCTTCTCAACTTTCAATCTTCTTCTCCTGCTCAATGCGTCGTACAGTTCCAATGCAAATTCTTTCGAATCTTTCATTCCTGCAGACAAAAATATATAGAATTCAAAATATTCCTTCGATTAAGATCTTAATTTTCGATATTCGATATTCGAACCTATGCATTGAGCGAAATCGGAGCGATATATGTAACCGTTTTTGGCAAGCTTTTCGAAATTGCTCTCAACATGTTTCCATCCATCGACGTTCTTATTATTATTGCTGATGAATCTCAACCCACGAAGAGCTCTCTGAGCACTAGACCGAGTCCGATCGAGCTGTGCTCTTTGTTTCCGCAACGCTCGAGCCTCTAAAGCCGAGTTCACTAAACCTCCACCTCCTCCGCCGTTTTGATTAGCCGCCGAGGATAAAGTACCTGAGAAAGACCGAGACCAAGAGAATCGCTTCAGCTCATGCGATAACTGCTTCGCCTTCGCGACAGCTTCCGCCTTGAGCTCCTGCGAGAATTGCCGGAGCCGATTCGAAGAAGTACGCTTCATCGTCGGAGATCTAGAAATCGAAACCGGAGTCATCATCCCACCGCCTCCTCCACTTGAAGCGGTTTCATCGGAGATATCGACAGTAATGGCGGATGCTGGCTCGACGCTTCGAAGGACGATGGTGTCATCGTCTTGAAGATCGATCGTAACCTCAACGAACTCTTCACCGTTGGAATATTCAGTTCCTGGAGAAGTAGATGCACTTCCGACGACGGTTCTTCCGGCGGAAACGGAATCAAACGACCACCGGCGTCGATCGTGCTTCGAGAACGGCCTCATTGACGACAAAATAATTCGGATGGATCCAAAAATCTAAGGATCGGATCGTTTGCAAAATCCGGCGAACAGTAAGGATATATCAAAGTGTTGGGCGAAGGATATTGGATGTAAATACACGTAGCATAGATTATATTGTTAGGTGGAATCTTTGAAAGGAGGATGGAGATCTTAAACGCGTCGTGGCTCAGTGGAGAAAGCCATTTTTCACGCGCTGTGCAAATCTCTGCTTTATAGGGGTGTAGAGAGAGAGAGAGAGAGAGAAGAACGTTAGAGAAACGCACTAAAGCAGAACGTTGACGAAGAGAGAGAGACGAGAGACGATGGAGATTCGAACCGGGCGGGGGAGAAAGTTGACGGAATATACCTTTTTTTGTTATGAAAAAACTTTATAATAGTAATTTTATTTTTAATGTTGACAAAGCTATATAATTCTTTTACTTACGAATAACACTGTACATATTAAAATTTTAACTTTTCAAAAACTAACAAATTATTTCAAAAATATATGTTTATCCTAAATGGCTTACAAGAAAATAAAACTGTTATGTTTGAGTTCTCCTTTGCCATTTAGGATTTAAGATTTCCTTAATGTGACGACAAATTTAATCATTTTGATATTGAATTGTGAAGTTTTAGAATTTGGTGTTAGGTTTGGAACAAATAAAAATATTTTTGGTGTTATTTAGAGATTTTGCCTTTTTTTTTTTTAAAGTTGAATTTTATATTATTTAATTAGAGAATTAAAACTTGAGAGTATAATAGTCACTAGATGACTCGTCCACGTTTGTTTTTTTGACGATTGTTTTTTTTTTTTTTAGAATTTTTTTTTCATTTGAATATTTATTCGAAGATAAAAGTTAATGGGTAAAAAATATCATTAATTGTTTACTGAATATTTATTTGTTTCTTTTATATAGTAGAATTATATTATAGTTATAATAACTTTTGGTAACTATTTCAATAATTCTAGTGATAAAAGATTGTCATATATTTTATAAATCGAGAGTTTGATTTAGAACATTACTTTATCTAATTGTCAGAATTAGTGAAACATTTTTTGCAGCAAATTTTATATATTTATTTTGTATATTTTTACTGATTATCTTCTTTCCATTCATTAATTGTGAGAGTGAGTTTTTTACCATATATATAAGTAAAAAAGCAGTTGTATTAGACATAGATTTGAACATATGAGTTGTAGAAAATACATACAATCCAGAACATAAACTTAAGTTCTAGCTGCAACACATTGTAAATTTGGCTGTGTTCGTCTATTTTTCTTTCATATTCGTTCTCAATACCACATGTACGCTCCACAGTATTGGTACTTATAAGATTGATTTCCATCGTCATAGTAACCTATTAATAATTTGTAAATGATGTTTTAAAAGATGTGTGCTGTTATATGATATGTGAATAAACTAAAATATTAAAACATGTCATATCATCTAAAACATCTTGGGTATTTACTTCATTTTCTATATGATGAGATACATTAGCCATATTATCTTCAATTGAATCTACATCACTTGCATTATATTTATCATCAGATTCACTTACATCGGCATACATGTTTGCGAAAGCTGAAATAGAATTTTGACAGTATAGTTATACAAAGTTAATACTAAAAAAAATTACGCAAAATCATAGTAACTTACAATTGAATATTGATTATAACAATGTATACCTTAAGGATAGTAATTAATCTCAGTTATAGGGGAGCATTAGACGGATTTTCATCCACATTTACTGATGATGGACTAAATGTATTTTGGCTTTTCTCTTTTCCTTTTCTTTGAGATGAATTAGCTTACAATTTCATGCAGAAAGTATACAGTTAGTGCAATGGTTTAACTGTGAATGATTCTTGTAATAGAGTAATCTTGATGCAAAACCTGATGTAACTACTGACTCCATGGTTTGTAACGATATGGAATTTGAGCTACCACTTGTGCATTCTGAACTCTTTCTTCCTGTTTAATTTACCAAAATAAATAAATGTATCAAAGATTGCCGTTTCAAATATTGAAATTTTATTAAAAAGGCAAGCAAATAAAAATTACCACGACTTTTGGCGTAATTTTTGTGAGACATATTTTCATTTGAAACTTGTGTTCTTCGAGAAGGAATATTGGTAATATCACGCATCTGAGTGATAGATCCAATGTCATTCTCACTCGGACCATTTTAGATATTTGAAGATGCCCTCGAAAATTTGGCTGAGGGTCTACCTACTGTTTAAATCAAGTATAATTATATCAATGAAATCATCACATTGTAAGAAATGTCAAAGTATTTTATATTGAAGTCAAACCTTTCTGAAGAGGAGGTGATATCGGTTTGTTCTGGCACCTTCTTCCACCTTGCACCAAATCGTATAAATGTTTATCATATAATGTTTAGAAACTAAATTATATAATTTAAATAACTCATGTTTCTGTAATAAAGGTGACACATAATCATTTTCTTTATCAGAATCGGTACAACCTCTTTTCATGGTATTTTGAGAATATCTTGGTACTCTCCAATATAATTATAACGCCCCGTCCGCCCCTACCGGTGAGTCACCCATCCCTCTTCCGGGCTCGTGGCCCCACCCCTGTCCGACGGTAGGTGCGTTATTTTTAGTAGGCCCAACCGACTAATTTACTGACCCTATAATCAGCCCCTGACCTTTTCCCATGTGTTTTGTCCTCACACACATGCTACCACAAATCACTTCCCGGAAGGTCACTCATCCTAGGACTACTCCAGCCCAAGCACGCTTAACTCTGGAGTTCTTTCAGGCAAGTGACCGGAAAAGGTAAATGCACTTGGTGATATAGGTAGCCAAATCAATTCATTTAAGCCTTTCCACATATACCACAAACCGGGATGTTACAATTCACCCACTTTCACAGAGCGCAACACCCTCGTTGCGCACCAGGATCGTTATTCTTGACGATGTGAGCCCTCACTGACTCCACACGCGTCCTCGGATTCGGCTCTGATACCACTTTGTAACGTCCCGTCCGCCCCTACCGGTGAGTCACCCATCCCTCTTCCGGGCTCGTGGGCCCCACCCCTGTCCGACGGTTGGTGCATTATTTTTCGTAGGCCCAACCGACTAATTTACTGACCCTATAATCACCCCCTGACCTTTTCCCATGTGTTTTGTCCTCACACACATGCTACCACAAATCACTTCCCGGAAGGTCACCCATCCTAGGACTACTCCAGCCCAAGCACGCTTAACTCTGGAGTTCTTTCAGGCAAGTGGCCAGAAAAGGTAAGTGCACTTGGTGATATAGGTAGCCAAATCAATTCATTTAAGCCTTTCCACATATACCACAAACCGGGATGTTACAATAATTCTCAAATCTTCAAACAATCATATTATGAATGGTATCGCACTCTTGGTGAATAATCCAAACCAAGTAGGTCTATTATAATTTTAAAAATCTGTTGCGGATTTGACTCCACCAAATCTTTTTAATTGCACATTTGTAATTTGAATAGAATATTTGGTTTACTTAGATAACTAATAATTTTCAAATAATTACATACAAACTACTAATTTAATTAATTACGTTGTTAATTTAGGAATTAAAATATTTTGATTAAAGCGTTGTATAGATGGTTATTAATAATAAAAAATATTTATAACATGCAAACACAATGGTACAAACACACATGCAAACATTTGGTTTTTTTTTTGTTGTAAATTATGAAAGATCATAAAACGGGCCATATATAGAATATGCCACTTATAGTTGTGAAGACGATTTTTTTGAGTAATAACTTAATTGACCGAGAAGACAATTGAATGAGTAATATTGGTTAACTTAACAACCATAATCAGTTTTTTTTATATGGATTACTATGTAGAAAAATTTATTCTATTAAGAAGAATCCAGAAAACAAAAGTAAAAGATTAAATGGACAAATAAAAAATAAAAATAATCATTTTATTATTCAAATATGCTTTCGTAATGCAAGCATAAAATTATACAAATATGAACTCTAAAAGTATACAAATGTGAACTCTAAAGAACATACAAAACAATATCTACTAATTGTTGGGATTATGTCCTGAAATCACATTGTACTTACTCTAAAGATAGTTGTATTGTCGAGATCGGACAATTCATGTGATACTGGGTAGTCATAATGTTTTGCTAGAAACCGCTTATGACAAATGAGTTGTAACTCATTTCTAGTATCGTGTGAACCTAAAGGGTCACACACCTAAGCAAGTTGGATACGCTTCTGTAGGGAATTGATCATTGGCATATGGTCCGATCAATGTGTATTGGATACACATTGAATTCGTGTTTTAAGAGGTGTGTCGATCGATGCCATTGGTGCGTCGATCGATACAAGAGGTGTGTCGATCGTTGCCATTGGGTGCAACGATCGACACAAGGTCGATACCATAACTGATGTTACGGTTTGTAAACCGTGGACCTATTTATAGGGGCCATGTTACACGACCTAAAGAGTAGAGCCGTCGCAGACAGTTTTGGTAAGAAAAAAAACAGACCCTCTTCCTCGAGAAACACGTAGAGAATCCCAGGAGATCCGATCACCGGTACTAGCATCCCGGCGGATTCCATCTTGTGTGCGTGTGGATTACGATAGAGGCGCAGCGATTGAGGCGCTCTAGATCTCGTTTACCTGATCCAATTTCCGCTGCCAATCTCCAGGTAAACACGAGATCAGTTCTTAGATTCAATCACCTAGACCCTGGATCCTAGGGATTCCAACAGTGGTATCAGAGCCATAGGGTTTGATAGATTGAATCAGTTGCCTGGAATTCGATTAGAATGGTTTTTTTGATTGAATTGATGCTAGCTAGGATTCATTTTGATAATAAGAATCTCGGATTTGTTAATATCGAAAACGAAGAACTGTGTTTTCGCACAGTGTCGATCGACACACCGCGAAAACGATGAAATTATTTTAGGATTTTCGCACAGCATCGATCGATGCACTGGGTGTGTCGATCGATGCAGCGCGAAAATTCAAAAGGATATTGTGTTTTCGCATAGCGTCGATCGACACAAGTTTGTGTCGATCGATGCATCGCGAATTCGCCTATTAAAACAATGGGTTTTCGATTTAGAAATCGCATTGTGTCGATCGACACACTGGGTGCATCGATCGACACCGGCTGTGCGAAAGGATAGATCGGTTCAATTGGATTGAACCGGTTATCTCGCATGGTTATGTCGGTTTAATTCGATTAAAATTCCCTAATACCCTGCTGTATCGATCGACACAGGTTTAGTGTCGGTCGACACAGGCCTTGCGATTGGTTGATCGGTTCAATTGGATTGAATTGGTTATCATGCTTGGTTAAGGTATATTAGATCGGTTTAAATTGGATGAATTGATTCAATTGGATTGAATTGGTTATCTCATTTGGAATAAACCGAGTTGATTGATTAAGATCAGTTTGATTGGATAAGTCGGTTCAATTAGATTGGACCGGTTATCGCAATTGGTCTAAGACCGGTTATAGGGTTGGTAAAGGTTGCATATCAAATGTCGACCAAGTGTGTCAGTCGATGCGCATGGTGACGATGCGAACCGTAATCGTATGGTTTTGAACCAGATGATTGAAAAACCGAACCAAATGACCTAACCCACTTAAATTAGAGCTAGTAAAACTTGATTAAAATTGAAAAATAAAACATGTTCTAAATCTATCTGGTACACATTGGATGTGTATTAGATCAAAAGGTCAGTTTTCAAAATGGTCAACTGTCAAGACTCATTTGGTTGTTGTGATATTCTTGCCAAGAGCTTGGTGTCCACAATTACGTGAGTGAGGCGGGAAGTAGTGTTGATGGTCTTGCAGTGCTTGACATCAACAATTACATGACCTAAGAGATTGAATTACTAACTTTTGAGTTCCGTTTCCTCAACTAAATATCAAGTGATCTTGATGTCTTGCCCGATCTTGTCTACTGTCAAGACTCGTGTCGTTGTTGGATATTCTTGGAGTCCTTGGTATCCAACGCAACATGAATAAGACAGGTGGTCATTGATAGATTTGCAGTGCGACTGTCAGTGACCACAAGACAGAAAGAAGATTGGTTTTACTTGACTGGGCTATCAGAAGTTCTGAGCCCAGAGACATCAGAGTGGATTAGACATAGTTTGTCTCATCTACGACCAGGAGTTGTACTGAGTACAATTAACAATGATTTGCTTACCTAGATTACTGAAATTTGGATGACGGCGAGTCGCCCACTCTAATTTTGGTGATCTGAGGATCTTGGCTCATTATATTCATAGAGGAAACATTGTTTGAATATAATGCGAGTTTTCTTATTAGATAAGATTTCTCATTTCCTGAACTTCATAACTAAAATTTTCTTTGGTTAAAATTTTCAGCCTATGTCTAAAACTACTTTCTCGTTACGATCCGTCCTTGAGAAGGACAAGTTAAATGGATCAAATTTCCTGGATTGGTATCGCAATTTGAGATTAATCCTCAAGCAGGAGAGTAAGGACTATGTCCTTGAGAAAGCTCTTCCAGAAAGGCTTGGGACCAATCGCTCGAATGCAGTATATGATGCTTGGAATAAGCATTATATTGATGTGGTAGATGTGCGTGGTCTGATGTTGGCTACCATGGAATCAGACTTAAAGAGTCAATACGAGAACATGGAGTCGCCAATAGAGATGATCACCAGCCTGAAACTGAAGTTTCAGGATCTGGCACGAGTTGAGAGATTCCAGATAGTGAAGTCTCTCACTGGGTGCAAGCTACCAGAGGATGCTCCAGTGAGTCCTCATGTCATTAAAATGATGGGTTACATTGATAACCTGGGGAAACTGGAATGTCCTGTCAGCTTAGAGTTGGCCACTAACATCATTCTGCAGTCACTGCCGTCTAGTTATGATAAGTTTATCAAAAGCTATATCAAGAATAACTTGACGAAGACGTTGACTGAGCTGCATGGCATGCTCAAAACAGCAGAGCAAGACATCAAAAGGGGTAAAAGATTTGAGAAATCTTGTGTTGACAAGGGTAGAGGCAGGGCCGTCCAGATTTGGAATCAGGATAAGCCAGTGTCATCTTATAAGCCCAAGTCTGGCCCATCTGGTGTTAAAAGGTGCTTCTACTGTGATGAGTCAGGGCATTGGAAGAGAGATTGCATTAAATTCTTGGAAGATTCACAAGAGATGAAGGAGATGTATGGTACTTCTTCTTCAGGTATTGTGTTATTACTTCAAGTTCTACATATGTATTGGATACTGGTTGTGGTACTGATATTTTGGAAATATGCAGGGCCTAAGCGACAGTAGAACGTTGAGGAAAGGACAAGTGGAACTGCGTGTCTAGTATGAAGCAATGGTTGCTACATAAGCCGTAGAGATTCTCTACTTGTAGAAGCCTTTCAAGCTTGGTTTTAAATTAAGTAATTGCTACTATGTACATGCTTTATGCAGAGATGTCTTTCAATTTCTTGTAAGAATTTGGATGTTTTTCATTCTGATAAAAGACAAGTTTTGCTCTTTTTATCTTAATGAAATATTATATGGTAGCACCCCTTTTTGATAAATGGGTTTTATGTCTTAAACCAATATGCTCTTGAATATAACATAAATACCAAACGGTTTAAGTCTGATGACTTGAACTCGATTTTTCCTTAGCACAATCATTTTGACCACATAGAGTGAAGCGGATTCAGAAGTTTCATGGTTATGGGCTTCAGGCTCATTTAATTGTAAATCATTTGAGACATGAATTCTGCTTGCTGGGCCAAAAGACTGAGGCTTCTTTAGCAGAGCTAAAGAAAAGGGCCAGAGGCTTATTGGGCCTTACACGTACTGATGTATGTGGCCCGATGAGCATTAATGCCAAAGGAAATCTTCAGTACTTCATTAACTTATTGATGGAATCAGTAAGTATGGCTGTGTTCTTATGATGAGACACGAGTAGGAATCTTTTGAGGAGTTCCAAAATGAAGTATAGAACCGATTTGACAGAAGTGTTGAGATCTTCGATTAGACCGCGGAGGAAAATACTTAAGTCAAGAATTGGGTGATCATCTGAGTGAGTGTGAAGTCATATCACAGCTCTTTTCTCATGGAAAGCCTAATTGGTGTTTCTGAGAGAATGAATCGGATCTTATTGGATATGCTCCGATTAATGATGAGTCACATGAATCTTCCATTATCCTTTTAAAATACGCTCTAAAATGAATAAGTTTACGCAAATTATGTTTCTATCAGAATCAGTTGAAAGACACCACATTGGATGTGGACTGGGTGATTTCCAAGTATGTTTTTTTCTGATTAATTGGGATTGCAAGGTTTGTGTAAGGCAGTTGTCAACAAACAAACTTGAATCCAAATCTGATAAGGGCTGCTTTGCCGGTTGTCCTAAGGAAACCGAGGCTTAGTACTTTTGCAACCAATCCGAGAACAAAGTTTTGTTGTTCGGAACCATGTTTTTCCAAGAAAACAGTGGGAGTAAAAGTACAGCTCGAAGAAATTCGAGAAACACAGGAGGCTGTTAAACCTGTTGAGGAAGAGCAGCGGTTGGATCTACAAAGTGTTGTAGGATCTGAACCTGTGGAGCCAGAATTTCGCCGATCCTGATGGATCCGTCACTAAACCGAGGGTGATTCCTCATGACCGATTGCCGTGATCTGATGATCATTGAAAAGTGACGAGCATGCGAAATTCAAAGAAGCGATGGTGAGCCCCAACTCCGAAAATTTGCTAGATATGCATGTTAGCTTCACCGATCTATTTATAGATTGAAGCAAACATCTTGGATTTGGAATCTATGTTCTGTTAAAACGGTCAAAGGCTTTGACTCGATCAGGAACGAATAGAAACCGTGCATTTACAAGTAAACAAGTGGGAGCGTAGTTGCAATTCTCAAAACTGTATGTTTATAACATACTTAATCTCATAAACGACGTTCCGACACTGAAGTCTAGTCAAGGTTTGGGTCGGAAGTCAAATTCAATAATAGACGTGGGAGAAGCCGCGAAAGTTCTTGGAATATGGATCCATTGAGATGGATCAGAAGAGCTAATTGGATCGTGTCAGAATCCTTATGATTATAAGGTACTGGACAGTTCAAATATGCATGACTCCAAGAACAGCTTCATACCAAAGGTCTTATGGCAATAATCTTAGCAAGATGAAGTGTCTTGGACACTGGCTGAGCTAGTATCTATGAGTGTGATTCCTTATGCTTCAGCAATAGAATCCATAATAAATGCCATATTTAGCGCTCGTATAGATGCAGTTTATGCATATAACATGACGAGAAGATACCAATATGTTCCGGTAGGAGTCACTGGACAGTTGTAAGGAATATCCCCAAGTGTTTGAGAAACACTAAGGATAGGTTCTTGTACAACTGATGAAATTACGAATCTGTTAAGAGTAGTTAGACAGACAAAGATGATTCACGGTTCCCACCTGTTTATGTCTCTTTGTCTGTGTGGCGGGGCTATCTGTTGGAAAAGTCTCCAAGCAGTGGACCGCAGAATAGTGCTTATTAAAGAACAGCAGTGTGGTTTGTTGGAATGGCTCCAAGCAAGAACACCGCGGCATCTCTCACAACCTAAGCATGAGTTTCATGTTGTTGCTGTAGGTACTAGATATCTGAAGACGTGGTCTAGATTCTAGTGGGAGTTATGTTAGTTATGATGTTCAGATAGACATGATGTAGTCATGATTATGAAAAACTGACATCAACATTATTTGATCATTGGATGATTAAATAATGGTCCCAAGTATTTTATGTTCATGTTATAGGACATCAAGTTGAGGACTTGATCATGAAACCCTATAAGTAAAAGATGACATAAATTATGATTGTCCCTAGTTGAGATTGTCAAAGTGGGACACTGATAATCGCGAGAGACTAGCTTGTGAGGTGACTGTTGATTAAGTTTCATGGAGTCAATGATATGAGTATCACACTCAGTCACATAGATATATGTTGGTGAACATATGATCGGACATGACCCACTAATGAGAACTCTACAGGATAGTTATATCTATGTCATGAGAGTTTATCATTACGACTATAGAGTATAGTCCTTAGACCTGAGTTCATCATGCTTTCTAGTATATGAATTGGTGCACTTTGACCTTGTCAAACGTCGATCCGTAAATGGCAGCTATAAAGACATTGCTTAGGTGTATCATGAAGTATATGTAGAAACAGGGATGGAACAAGAAGGGATTTGTCCCTCCTATACAACAGGGGATAAATATCTCAGGGCCCATCGAAGATTTGATACTGAGAAAATGCATGGCCGTGCTCAAACGAGGTGATTGTCAGTCGTTTGTTTTATCAGTATAGATCAGAAGTTCGATGAACATGATGTTGGCTATAATAAGGATGACACAGTTTCTTGCCTTATGCCATATCGAGATATAGTGACAAAGGGATTATGGGAATAGATGATTCCAGTACAAGTGGGAGATTGTTGGGATTATGTCCTGAAATCACATTGTACTAACTCTAAAGATAGTTGTATTGTCGAGATCGGACAATTCATGTGATACTGGGTAGTCATAATGTTTTGCTAGAAACCGCTTATGACAAATGAGTTGTAACTCATTTCTAGTATCGTGTGAACCTAAAGGGTCACACACCTAAGCAAGTTGGATACGCTTCTGTAGGGAATTGATCATTGGCATATGGTCCGATCAATGTGTATTGGATACACATTGAATTCGTGTTTTAAGAGGTGTGTCGATCGATGCCATTGGTGCGTCGATCGATACAAGAGGTGTGTCGATCGTTGCCATTGGGTGCAACGATCGACACAAGGTCGATACCGTAACTGATGTTACGGTTTTTAAACCGTGGACCTATTTATAGGGGCCAGGTTACACGACCTAAAGAGTAGAGCCGTCGCAGACAGTTTTGGTAAGAAAAAAAAAACAGACCCTCTTCCTCGAGAAACCCGTAGAGAATCCCAGGAGATCCGATCACCGGTACTAGCATCCCGGCGGATTCCATCTTGTGTGCGTGTGGACTACGATAGAGGCGCAGCGATTGAGGCGCTCTAGATCTCGTTTACCTGATCCAATTTCCGCTGCCAATCTCCAGGTAAACACGAGGCCAGTTCTTAGATTCAATCACCTAGACCCTGGATCCTAGGGATTCCAACACTATATATTATCCTTCTCTTCAATACTTCATTGACTTCGTGATTTTATATTCTTTCTGTGAGAAATTTAACCAACACCGATTGGTGAGTAGTTATATAGAAAATAAAGATAAGTGACACGAACCCTACAAAACGAAAAATTTATTCTATTAAGAAGAATCCAGAAAACAAAAGTAAAGGATTAAATGGACATATAAAGAAGAAAAATAATCATGTAACTATTTCAAATATGCTTTCGTAATGCAACAACAAAATTATACAAATAGGAACTCTAAAGAACATACAAAACAATATCTACTATATATTATCCTTCTCTTGAATACTTCATTGACTTCATGCTTAATATTCTTTCTGTGTGAAATTTAACCAACACCGATTGGTGAGTAGTTATCTAGCAAATAAAGATTAGTGACACGAACCCTACAATAGGCCTGGGAAAAAAACCCGGAAATGAAATACCGAACCGAACCCGAACCGAAAAAGAGGAACCGAACCTGAACCCGAACCGATAAAATACCCGAATGGGTCCTAAACTTCTATACCCGAAGAACCGAAACCGAACCCGACCCGACCGAGAACCGAATGGGTACCCGAAATATCCGAACTACAGTTATATATTCAAAATATTATTTATATTTAGATTTAATATAACATAATTATCTAAAATTATAATTATAAACCCAAATATATTGGTTAGTTTTAGACAAAAATAGTTAAAATATCCAAAATAAACGAAATATACAAAATTTCTTGCAATATTTATCTACATTTAACAAAATTTTTGTTCAAATTAACTAATTTTTGTTCAAATTAACTAATTTTATTTTTGTTTTATGATTTTTCGGGTACCCGAACCGAACTCGAACCGAACCGAACCGAACCTGAACCAAAATTATAAAATACCCGAATGGGTCTTATATGCATGAACCCGAAAACAAAAAACCTGAAAAACCCGAACCGAATCCGAATGGGTACCCGAACGCCCTACCCTACAAAACGAAAAATATTTAAAGAAATTTCATAATAAATTAATTATACATACATATCGTTTGGCTTCGTATGAAACCAAGCTGCAAATTCATAAAAAGCCAAACAAAATGATTCGAACAATGTAAAAGCTACATAAATGGAGACCTATCGTTTGGCTTGGTTTGAAATATAGCTGCCAATTCATCAAAACCACAAAATGATTATTACAATGTAAATTGTAAGAAAATAGTTACCTATCATTTGGTTTGGTATGTTACATACCTGCAAAATGATCAAAACCACATAACAAAATTGTAACCATGTTAATTGTAATTGATATAGTTACCTATCGTTTGGCTTGACATGTTACGTACCTGCAAAATCATTAAAACCACACAACAAATGGTTATAAGCATGTTAAATGTAATTGATATAGTTACCTATCGTTTGGCTTGTTATATTACATACTTGCAAAATCATCAAAACCACACAACAAAATTAGAACAATGTTAATTTCAAAAAAAAGAAGTGTTTCGAGATGTGAATGTTATGAGGCTGGAAGAGCTCTATTTATAAGATTCATAATATTTAGGGTTTGACTAATTTATGAAATCTTCTATTGGACGATTAGAATATTCTGTAGGATATTTTTTTTCAAATTTGATAATTATTATCGATAGTTATTAGTTGCTAAATTTTAGGTTGAGCGTAATTTTGAATTTGAAAAGTAAGGAAATAAAATATGAAATAAATATAAACTGTAATCTAAATTTATGTCAAGAAGTTAAGATTACAATTTGAAAGTTTATAAAATCACATTTAATTATTTAATTTGTTTAATTGTCGATTTTTGTTTTTGTTTTAAATCAAAAACTTTCCTAAATGAATTTTTATTTATTTTTAATGTGGAAAATGCTCTCGACCAATCAAAATATTTCATTAAAGCCATGTCATCAATGACATCATAGTTTTGATTGATTAAGAAATATCCACATCATCGAATTCAATAATTCGACTTCGCAAATAATATATAGTAGATTCCATTAAGTGATTTACTAGATAATCTAACCTACAAGTTTAAATTTATTATATGAAAAACATTGTATTTAGTATTTACACGTTATTTACGAAATATATCATTTAAAACTTCTTTAAAAAAAAACAGGCACTTGTAAGAGTAACAGTGTGATTATTTTAACTAAGTTATCCATAATATATTTTAGTATCTTTTACTTTAAATATAAATATATTTATTTTATGGTATACAAGAACCCTACAAGTATTTTTAATCACTTTTAATTTTTAAATATATAATTAATTTGTCATTATTACAAAATCATTATTATAAATTAATTTTAATAAAACAAATGTAAAATTTATGAGATATATATATATATATATATATTTAATTATATTATTAAGGAAAATTAGGTCTTATAACATTTTCACTCAAAATTAAGTCAATAAAATGTGATTTCTCGTCTAGTCAAAAGACCATGAACTCCACCTTTTTCTTGTAAGAATTACATCTCAATCTTTATAACTTCTAACACATCGGGTGTGATTGGTTTAGTGGGAGAGGGATTGAGAGGGAGTGAGAGAGAAAATGAGAGAGAGTGAGAGGGAAATGAAAAAGAAGGGATTGAGAAGAATTTTTTTCTTCTGGACCCACATAAATTTTATTGTTTACCCATGATTTATTTATTTTTTGGACGGGAAATATCCCTCTAACTTTTTGAGGTGGAATTATTTTCCCTTTCCACCCAACTTATGTGTTAACCAATTAGAGTCATCATCTCTCTTTCATTTGCATATTGCATAGCCCTTGTTTACACCGAGTGGTGGAGCCATGAATTTATTTTATCAGGGGCATAAATTAATAAAAACATGTTTCTTATAATAATATGTTTATACTAAAATGAATAATATTTAAAATTAATATATATATTTGTTTACATAAATTTATGATTTTTTTTGTATTTTAAAACACTCACAAATAATTATATTATTTTTATTTATTTATTATATTTAGTATTTTTTTGTCACAAATACATATAGTTTTTTGCTAAGATCAACTAAAATAAGTTTAAGTGTTTAAGGCATTTTCAATGTAGAATTAGATTTTTTACGTTAATAAAGTAATTTCAAAATAGAATTGAGTTTTATTCTAACCATACTATATTCTGGAGTAAAAAATAGAGTGATGATTAAAAAAATAGAGTAAATCTATTTGTTATTCCATATTTAAAATAAATTCAATATTATTCTATTTTTGAGTGCGATATAAAGTAAGATTTCAAAGAATTTTGCTTTTGTATCATGTATTAACACATAAATACAATATTGTGGAGAAATGAATAAACAAACTATATTCTCAAAAATAATTAATCATCGAAAGATATACTAAAAAAAATTAATATGCCAACTTAAAAAACATATGGAAAGGAAAAATCCAGTGAATATTCTGCCATATAGATGCATGTGTAAATGGATTGAGGAGATATCTATCTTTATATTAAATGAGAAGTGCTTTTGGCCTTATTCGCTCTTAAAATAACCGATTACTAATTTGCCATTAATGAAATTAGATTAATTACCGTGTCAACCTTAACTTATATTGGATATTTATTATGATTTTAAAATTTATTATGAAGATATACATAACCTTGGATAAAAAAATAAGATGATAAATATGAAATATTTATGAAAGATTTTTTAAATTTTATTTGAAGATATACATAACCTTGAATAAAAAATGAAAAAGTAAGATGAAATGATAAATACGAAGATATTTATAATTATTTGAACTTTATTTTAGAGATATACATAAACTTCAATAAAAAAGATGATTAATATGAAAATGTTTATGAATATTTTAAAATATTAATAAATATCATTTTAGATTTTATATAGTAAATTCGTATTATTTAAATAAATTTTCAATTTATATCTATAATGATAAAATATTTTAGATAAGATATTTGATTTTTATACTTAAAATATATAATTAAAATTTATTTTATTACTATTAATTTTATTTATAATAAATCATAATTTTATTTATTAAATATAATAATATACGTATGTTTACTTATAAATAGTTTCATATAGATTTTTATAATATTATTATTGTTGTTAAATTAATTTGATAGTTTTTATTTTTAAATTTTTTATGTTTAGTAATACTTGTGCTCGCACATGGTGCGAACGAATCATACTAGTTCTATTAAAACATGAAGATTTTAAGAAACTAACCTTAACTTGATGTGTTATTTAGGACATGCAATTAGAAATTAAGAGTAATTAAATAAATTCATTAAAGACAGTAATGTAAAACTAAATTCTAATTAATTAATCATAATATTTTGTAATATCTTTCATTACTTTAAATATAAATATATATTTCCTTTTATTATACAAGATCTAACAAAAAATCTTTTTAATCTATTTTATTTTTATTTAAATAATTAATTTTGTAATTATATTATATTATATATTTATATGTAATCAATAATGATAGGTAATGGGTAATGAATTAATACACATTTATGTTTATAAATTATAAAATAAATATAAAAGTTATATTTAAAAAATAAAAATGAATATATAACCCACTACTTTTATCAAATATACACATAAAAATAATAAAAATTGTAATATACTTCATTTTCAAAAAGTGAATTCTATAAAAATATTCAAATTACTATTACCTAAAAAATAATTTATATTAAAAATTAAACTAAAATATATATATATATATATATATATATTTAAATTTGATAAAAACGTAAGAGAACAACAATAAGTAAATATTTATATTATTCAAATATATAATTGTCGGGTTAATTGATGATTATACGATAACAACTTTTTAGCGGGTTGTTTTATATTTTTTATTATTGAATACTAAAAAATATACAACTTATTATTAATTAAACTTTAATTTATAAAATAAAAAATCTAAAGCTAAATATGAATATATATATATATATATATATATATATATATATATATATATATATATATATATATATATATATATATATATATATATATATATGATACAACTCATATTAGAACTTATAATGCGAATCGTTATTTTAATCTCTTTAACGTTATGGTATCTCCTTCTAAATAATATACAATTTATTTTTTAAAACCTAAATTATTAACTCACGTTTTATAATATGGGTTAAAAAATTATAAATAAAATTATATTGCATAATTAAAAAAAAATTACTAACAACAAAATAGCTAAAATTTTAAAATTGTAAATAAAAATATATCTGCGCTCAGAAAGCGCGGATCAAAATCTAGTAGGAATTTAATCTATTACTGGTTTTAATTTTAAAAAACTTAATAAAAAATAAATTAAAAAAATAGTAAGCAGTCTAAATCAAATATGACTGGGAGCAAATAGAACTTTTCATCGGGGGCATTTACCAACTGGTCTAGCTAATATTTGATTATTTGGTTAACTATTTTATTAATATTTAAATTTATTAGGGGCAGCTGCTCCCCTCCCATTAGCATAGATCTGTTATTGTTTACACCACTTTTCACTTTATCTCTCGCATGTATTTGCTTTAATGAAACTGTGAATATGAGTGAAAATATTGCAAAATTAATTGTCTAAATGTAGATGACTATTTCATTATAACTCATTAACACTAAGTTCTAGAACAATAAAAAAACTCAAGTATTTACAGATCGTTAACACTAAGTTATGAAACAAAGAACTCGAGTATGTGACTACAAATAAAGATGTATACATCAAAATAGATGAATACTATCATCTACTCAATTATATTATATAACTAATACTTGAACCAATACTTAGTTATCTTATGTAACCAATACTTGAATGTTTAAGTTCCCAACAACGATAATCTAATAAAATAGTCATATATATTTCAACAACTATCTTTTGTCAATAATTAATTACGCAACTACCTAACATAAACTATATGTTTATATAAATGATAAAATAATCATCTTTATCTAGATAACTATTTCTGTAATATTTGCAAATCACTAACACCAAGGCATGTAACAAAAAACTCGAGTATATAACTACAAATAAAAATGTATATCTTCCGTAAACCAATACTTGAATGCTTAAGTTTTCCTTAAGAATGTGTTTCTAATAAATATTCATTTACGTTTAAGAGACTATATTTATATCAATAATTATCTACTCAAATATCTATCATAAACTATGGTGTTTATGTCGATTCCGAAATATCCATATACATTTAGACAAATATTTTATGTTCAAGAATTTTCAGATTCATGTTTAGGGTATCACAAATCTTCGTAAAACCAATTACATATGAGTTCATATTAGTCGACCATTATACATGCATCATTTAATGGCATCACTTTATCATTGATTTGCACGCAAAATCAAATGTTGTTCTTAGTGGCATCACTTTATCATTGAGTTGCACACAACATCAAATGTTGTTTTTAGCTTAAAACTTGTCTCATATGGGTATATATATTAACATATATGTTATACATAGTTGACTAGACTCACATGTAAAATTATTCGTTTACATTGTTAAGTAGAAACCTGTTTACAATATTCAATAAGCCAAATTAAGGTTTGAATTATATATATATATATATATATATATATATATATATATATATATTCAATAAAACTATATGATATATTTATTCTCAAGAGTGAACACGATGGTAAAGTTCAACAAATTTTTTTATTAAATTCTATAGCAGAACATAGTTGTTTCTAGGACAGTTGGATTAGGACAAACACCACTCGTGTGGGGTTAGTTGTTTCGTGCTAGGTTGTTTGCTTAGCTTTGGAGGTTAAATTTTAAGAAAGAATTAACTTTTTGAATCTCCAGGTTAGAAAAAGCAAAACTGAAAAGATTAAGAAGGATAGGAAGGCAACTGGTACAGAGCAAGGTGCAAAGGACCAGACCACTCCGAACGCACCTGAACTAACCGGACATGTGGTTGTCTAGACGATCACATTGCCTATGATTCTCCCTACACATGTTGGGACTGGTTCCTGAAACCGGATGTCCGCAACATGGAGGAACACAAGGACATGAATGAATCCTCACATGCGGCTCACACCGAGACATACAATGTGGGAGGTGGTGTTACGGGTGGCGGTAACCACCCGAACGCAGTCCCAAACGTCAGAGTGATGTGGACCATTCTGAAAACGGTCATGAACCAGCTGGCGATTATAACCCATAACGTCACCCCCGTAGAGAAACCGACGAGTGATGAGACCAGGATCCGTGTCACCATACCAGTGGGAAACAATCATGAGGGTGACTAGTCCGATGTGGTTGAGATAGAGCCACCGTCTCCCATGGCAAACGGGAAGGTAGACTATCTGAACATCTTGGGACACATCACCAAGCTCGGGACGAAGCACTTCAAGTGAAGTGAAAAACCGATTGAGGCAGACGAGTGGAAGAGCCAGTTGGTCTGGAACTTCCGATCTACTCGTTTTCCAGAAGTCTACAAGAAGAACATTGCGGTCCACTTCCTGGAGGGGGACACACACAACTGTTGGCTTGCAGTGGACATGCGCATCCAAGGACGCATTGAGACCTTTATAGACTTTGAGGCTGAGTTCAAGTGGAAGTACTTTCCAGCTGGGGCATGGGATCATATGGAGGGTCAGTTTTGGACTTGGTTCAGGGTCGAAAAACGGTCCGAGAGTATGAGGCAGAGCTCGATCGACTCATGCGATATGTGGGACGAGAGCTTGAGGATGAGCCAGAACAAGTACGTCATTTCCTCTGCCGGATGCGGTTTGAAATTCGTACCCATTGCTCAGTTTGTACCTTTAGCTCTGTTTTCGAGTTGGTCGAAAGGACTACCACGGTGGAGGCAAATATTTCCGAGGAGAACCGATTGAGAGCATAGTCACGAGAGAAGATGGCAGGCCGATCCGGGAGGGACATAAAGAGAAAATGAGATTAAGTGAGTAATGATCGTCAAACCTCTGGAAACCGCACCGAATGCACCACTTGTGGAAAATATCACTCATGGGTGTGTTGAAGGATCACGAGATCCGAGGCTGCCCGCAAGATAACAGGAAAGAGAAGGTGATGAGTGATAAGCCAATTACTTGCTTCCATTGTGGAAAGACCTGGCATTTCATGAGGGAATTTCCGAAGCTGCGAGAGGAAGTGCAGACTGGTAAACCATGGGAGTGATATTCACGCGACAAAAGCTAAGGGCATAACTGAAACACTGCTGGTTTACGAACTAGTGAAGGACTTTGGCGTGGCTGGTACCTTCGATGCGATCATTGGTACATACTAAGCTCATACTTCTTCAATTATTTTGCGTGGCAATGCATTGGGAAAAAGGGTTAGGTACTTAGCATTGTGAATGTGTAGGGACCATAACCATAGGTAGTGTTCAGACACATACCGTTTGACTCTGAGGCTACACATAGTTTTGTGAGCCCGTGAATGATTGGAAAAGGCGTGTTCCAAAAGGAACAAGTGAGCGACTTTATTATTGTGAATGCGGCCGGAGGGCAGATCATGCCTACGATGGATTTGGTCCAGGACATATCCGTCTCCATAGGGAGTCTGAGTACGCCGGCTTACATGTTTGTCATTAACCTCAAACACCATGAGGTGACTCCGGGTATGGATTGGCTCGGACAGTACTGAGCCACGACAGATTTTTACCAAGGAAGAGTACGGTTCGAGAGGCCTAAAGGAAGAGTGGAATTCCAAGGCATAAGACCGACTTATGGGATTCTGGTTGTCTCAACGATCCAAGCAGAAATAATGTTGGAGAAGGGTTGCGAGTCATACCTGGATACAATCACAACCACTGAGGTTGGGAACAATGTGGGCATTGGAGAGATTCCGGTTGTTAAGAAATTTTAGGATGTGTTTCAGGCCTTGAAGAGCTTACCGCTTGATAGGTCAGTTTTATTTACCATTGAACTTGAACCCGAAATTGCTCCATTATCTAAGGAAACAAACTGTATGGCACCGGCGAGATGGCCGAGCTCAAGAAGCAGTTAGAGGAACTGCTGGATAAAGACTTCACCAACCCGAGTAGTTCTACATGGGGCTGGGGGGGGGGGGGTGCCAGATATGTTCATGAATAAGAAGGACAAGATGTTGAGGTTGTGCATTGACTACCGAGGGATAAACGGTGCGTAACAAGTAACATTTGCCTCGAATCGACGAGTTGTTGTATCAACTAAAGGGAGCGACCGTATCCTCTAAGATAGATTTAGCATCAAAGTACCATCAGATCTCGATCACATCGGAGGATATGTGGAAGACGACGTTCCGAACACGATATGGCCATTACAAATTCGTGGTTATACGTTTGGATTGACGAATGCACCAGCTGCATTCATGAAGATGATGAATAGGATATTCCGTGATTGTCTATACGAGTTCGTGATCATCTTCATTGATGACATTCTCGTTTACTCAACCATGAGACGCACCAAGAGAATCTAAGGATGGTACTGGAACGGTTATGAGAGCATAAGCTCTATGTCAAGTTAAGCAAGTGCAACTTTTGGCAGAGGATCATTGGGTTCTTAGGAAACATTGTGTCGGTCGAAGGAGTATAGGTTGATCATGAAAAGATGTGATCGATCAAGGAGTGGCCAAGGCCAAGGAACTCCACAGAAGTACAAATATTCCTTGGGCTTTCAGGTTACTATAGTAGGTTAGTCAACAGGTTCGAGAGAAAGGCTCAAGCCATGACTCGGTTGACCGGGAAGGAAGTAAAGCTTGAGTGGATGGACAAGGCCGAGAAGAATTTCACAGAGTTAAAGGACATGCTGACAAAAGCACCGATCCTGACCTTATTGGAGAACGAGATACCCTATGGGGTTTATACGGATGCATTTTCAACCGGCCTTGATTGTGTCTTGATGCAACAAGGAAAGATGATTGCCTACTCTTCAAGGCAATTTAGGAAACATGAGGGTAACTATCCAAACCATGATTTGGAAATGGTTTTAGTGTTATTTGCATTAAAGATCTGACGATCTTACCTCTACGAGGCCAAAGTGAAAATATTCACCAACCAGAAGAGCTTGAGGTATATCTTCACTCAGCCAGAAATAAATCTGAGGCAACGAATATGGATAGAGTTTGTGGCTGACTACGACTTGGACATTACTTACCATCCCGGAAAGCAAACCTAGTAGCTGATGCCTTGAGCAGGAAGAAAACCAAAATGGTGGTGGGACGAGATGCAGAAACATTGGTCGGGATGATCGAGGCTTTGCATCTTAATGGCTTGTCTGTTGGTAAAAACTCTTGGGTTTGGGAGCGGCGGACCAGGCAGTTCTGCTGACTAGGGTTTGGCTGGCTCAAGAGCAGGGTGAGGATTTTTAAAAGGCTGTCAACAACAACAACACCGAGTATAAATTCTACAACAACATGACGATTGTGGTTAACCTCCGGTTTAGTGTACCTGCCGTTAAGGAGTTTAAATATGAGATACTAAGGAAATCACATCAGTCTAATCTTTTTATTCATCCCGAGCAGACCAAGATGTACAACGAACTCAAACGGTATTATCACTGGGTCGGGATGAAACGAGAAGTAGCTGAGTGTGTGGCTAAGTGTCCGACCTGTCAGTTGGTTAAAGCGGAACATCGGGTTCTAAGTGGCTTACTACAAAGTCTACCCATTCTGGAGTAGAAATGTGACCATATCACAATGGATTTTGTGACCGGGTTGCTAGCCACCAGGATAAAGAAGGACACAATTTAGGCAGTGGTGGACAAGTTGACTAAGTCTGCACACTTCCTGGCCATTAAGAAGAGGAATGGAGTTGGTAAACTTGTTGGGAAGTACATCGACCAGATTGTGAGGTTGTACGTAATTCCAGCAAGTATAGTCTCAGATAGAGACAGGCGGTTCACCTCCTACTTCTTGCAGGATTTCCAAAAGGCCCTGGGAACTAGGGTGATCATGAGTACGGTATACCACCCGCAGACTGATGGCCAGTCCGAACGGACTATACAGACGTTGGAGGACATGTTGCGGGTATGCGTTCTGGATTGGGGTGATCCTGGGAAAGGTACTTACCATTGATCGAGTTTTCTTATAATAACATTGTCCAGGAAAGTATAGAAATGTCACCATATGAAGCTTTCTACGGGCGACCTTTCCGGACCCCTCTTTGTTGGACGCAAGTGGGGAAATCGAGCATGATCGGGCCAAACATTATTGAAGAAGCAACATAACAAATTCGGTTACTGAGGATGAAATTGAAGGAAGCCCAAGACCATCAGAAACATTATGCAGACAAGCGTCGGAAGGACATAGAGTTTTCAGTAGGCGATCGGGTCTATCTAAAGATGATAACGTTCAAAGGAAGATCAAGAGTTTATAAACGGGGTATGTTGGATCCAAGATACTTAAAACCGTTCAGAATCCTAGAGAGGGTGGGAATGGTCGCATACAAGCTTGACATGCCAAACGGGATGGACACCTTTGTAACACCCGTCTCAACGTAGCCCTAACTTGCAACTCACGTAACTCCAATAAACTCCAATAAATACCAAACTGAAACAACTAGTCCAACAATGCAATAAACTAAAATGAAGCCATAAATAATGTTTAAAATAAATGCGGAAAACAACGATGAAAACGCCCAAAGCACCCGTCTTAGCTAAGCATCCATCTACTCGGCAGGCTCACCTGAAAAGGAGGGAAAGAAAGAGGGATGAGCAACAGGGGAGTCACTCAGCGAGGTATGGGATGCTAAAACGCAAGTCCACGGACTCGGTCCTAGTCTCCCAATAAAGAAGTCTAGTCTAAACATGTACAATCACGGCACCTAAAGCGTCCAAGTAACGCCCTATACGACACTCATTGGGACTCGAACCCCCGATGCCTCCTAGTAGATGCGACTCGAACCCACCATCTAATACATCGTCTCCCAGGGGACTCGAACCCCCAGTATCACCTAGTAGATGGGACTCGAACCCACCATCTATCACATCGTCACTCGGCGGGACTCGAACCCCCGATATCACATACTAGATGGGACTTGAACCCACCATCTACCTACTTAATAACTATAAATTAATATATTTTTATCACACAAACAATTAACGTTGAACGAAAAACAAATGGGTTGAATCATCTTTCCTATCTCCAATTTAACAATCAAAACTATCCTAGACTCGATCAGAGAAAACAAAACACATTTAGGTACTAAACTACTTTATAAGGAGATTATAGACAAAGCTCGAGAAATTGTGAAATAGCCCTCACCTTAGCAAATGGATAAATACGCTTTCGGGAATCTCGGTGCTCAAGCGGACTTTAAATCTGGTATCGGTACGAAAAGTTGAATTAGAATAGTTATGAACGGTGAAAAATGGATAGCGGGTGAACCCGGTCAAAGTCAATCCGGTAAAAGTCAACTCAACCAAACTATGACCCGATCTAACCAAAACCGACTAAACCGACCAAACCAAATTAAGTTGATTTAAACCGATTAAATTAGATTAAACCAATTAAATTGATTAAACCAAAATAAATCGACTAAACCAATTTAATATGTTTAAACCAAATTAATAATAAATAAAAGAATGAAACGTGATTTGGTTTAGAGGCAACCAACCAACGAGATTTGCGGAGGTTCCTGAGCGATCGTGATCGTATCACGCGGCGGTTATTGAACGAAGATGAGTGACGACAACGATGCAACGTCAGTACCAGTGGAACATGCGGCGGTGGCACAACCGATGGTCAATGGTGGTGGAGATGTGATAGCTCTGGTGACGAGAATCTGCTATGGTGATTGAAAACGACTAAAACAATGGACTCTGGTGGTTATGATGTTTCTCTGAGACGTCATCGATGGTGGATGATGGTGACGGAATAAACTGATCTCGCAGTGGCGTTGATCGTATATGACGTTGCAAGACACCACAACGAGACGAGAGCAAAGAATGGAAGATGGAGGTGATACGGAACAGAGACGGAGAGAACGTTCACGACAAGCTTCTCCTCTAGACTCTCTCTCACTCTCTCACGAGATGGAAGCTACAACTTTAGGGTTTTAGAGATGAAGACGACGATACATGTACGCGTACAAACAAAAATGATATAAGGACATTTGGGCTCGCTTGGGCTGGAGAAAAAAATACGAAGAGAATGGGCCAAGAGGAGAAAAAATATGATCTGGTCTTTGGATCAGAAAAGGGTCGTTACAACCTTTCACAACGTGTTCCATGTGTCCCAACTTTGAAAGTGTTTGATGGACCAAGATGTGATTGTACTTGAGTTGCCTGGAGATTTCAAGGAGAATTTGACCATCGAGGCCAGACCAAAATGGATCATAGACAGGTTAGAAAAAGCAACACGGAAGAATGTGATACAAATGGTCAAAGTGGTGTGGATTTTCAACGGAATTGAAGATGTCACTTGGGAAACAGAAAGCAAGATGCGGGCTGATTATCCTGAGTAGTTTGCAGTGTTTGAACGAGGTTAACACCTTAACTTAGATTCGTAGACAAATCACTTTCAAGGGGTGGGGGAGACTGGTAACATCCTCGATCCTCGCTAGGATCAGTGGGATGGGCCATGGGACCAGAAATACGGGAAAACGGTCAAGGGAGATCAAAGAGAAGCGTTCCATGGTCGGGAGACAACTAAGTTTGGTAGGAAAGCAGCTTAGCCGAGTGGTAAAGAAGCTGGACACGAAGTGTTCAACTGAAATGAATTGAACGGACGAGCTGTATCAGCTGGGTCAGCTGAATGTTAGCTCAACTCAGAAGGGACGAGTGTCAGGTAGTTGGGTCAACTGTAGGGTTAGGTCAGCTAGTGACACTATCTAAGTGATGGGCAGTTGCAAGTGAGGGGCATAAAGGCAAGTGGAACCCATTCGCCTACCACTTTCACCCCTTCACCCAATAGGCGGTTTTTGAACAAATGGCCTATAAATACATGAGTCCTTGGCGATTTTGGACACTACACACACAAGGGAAGAATCCCAACAATATCTAAATAAAATCTTGAGTCTTTAAGGCAAGGAAAGAGGAGTTTGGCCGGATTGTTCAAGGGGATCGCCAATAGTTTTAAGGAGGCGATTTGGGTGCAGTTTAGGCGGAAAGCAGCTAAGGGTTGTGGGAGATCAGACATGGATTCCACCACGGCTAAGGACCAGGGCAAGGCAACCAGAACACCCAAGGTGCGTACCGGTTACCTGATTGAACCGCGACCACGGCAAGGCCGTATGGTCAACGTTTGGTGGATTCTGGTCGGAAATCTCTCTCTCTCTCTCTCTTGCTCTCTCTCTCTCTCTCTCTCTCTAGCGGATTATTGTTTGGCTACTTGCTTTTATGGATCATAGAACCAAAGAGGATAAAGTTACCCATAACAGTATGGTCGATCATGCCATGGCTTGATCGGTGGTTAAGGCGAGTCGCGGTCGTGGATGGAATGATGTGTGGTTGGACCGCGGGCGGGTGTGAGTTGTTCGTGTGGGTCGAGTCGGGTGAGAACCGAACGATAAGCATGTGAGGCTGTATCGGCGGTTGAAGAACATCGACCACAGACAGGCCTGTCCGTGGGACAAATTGGTGCGATGGAAACCTACCAGGATCGGTCCGTACGCGTGGTCGGATGCGACACGGATATGGGTGGTTTGCGACTGTTCGCAGATCATAGCACGGACAGTGTCTCTGACCGGATCTCGTTTCTGACCATTCAATAGACTTAGTTTGGTCTAGGGAACTTAAAAGATTAGGAATTGGGAACAAAGATGCATATAGAATGGTTTCTAGGTTGCTGGTTTATTAGTTTAAGTCTTATTAGACTACTTTTGATTTATGTGTGCATGACCTAAGTTTGATTGCGGTAATGACCGGGCTTAGGCGTGCAAGGCACATGATTAGGCGGACGGGTGGTGGAGTAGACTGGTTAGAATAGGATCGAAAAAGACACTAGCCTATTGTGAAAACTTACGATTGTATCGAGACCTAGTTTATTAATGAAATGTCAGTTTTATTGTCTAATTTGATTATATTATTATCTCTAATGCATGTGTATGGAATCTATAACACATAATATGACTTAGTAAAGGGATAGAACTTTTAAGAATAAACTGAATGGTTCGGGTCACTTAGTGACCGAACGGAACAACCTCCTTAGACTTAGTAGCTGAGATAGGATGTTTCAGTATCAAAACTTTCTAGTGTTGTCTTATAAAACTGCATAAAAAATTGTGAAAAATTTTATATGTGATAATTGCTTCTTTACATGCTTCCAAACGTATCATAATCTCATATCTAATTTCATCATTAACATTAAGGATAAAAGTCCTTATTTCTTCTCTTGTACTCACATATTTTGTAAATTTAAAGACAACGCCATATTGTATGCTAAAAGAAGAACAAAACTCAATTCTTTTAATGTAAATTATGTTTTGTCCATATCAATGGATTAGTTTGATTATATGAACATATGGAATCATCAATTTTTTATACTCGTATTCCAAAGAATAAAAAAACAAAACAAAAAATCTAAGTGATATAAAATATAAATATATAAATAATCAAGTAAAATAAAATTTAAATAGAAATTAAAAATATATATCTGTTGAAATTTCTTATTTCAAATACAACGAATATTTAGACAAATATTTCATTCAAACCATTTATATATCTATAAATTAATGAAATATCAAATTCATAACATTATTAAATTATAGATTTTTCTGTAGTTAGAAATTGTGCGCAATTATTTTTTATTTATTTAAAACTAAGTTTATGTATTAATTAGAGATTCAATTCATATATATATATTATTTATAAAATGGATTTTGTTCGAATGCAGCAGGTACATGATGTAGCATACGGTTTTGATTATACATATGCAATTGTTAAGTTTGAATTTCTAATCTTATAGGCAAATTAGTATATATTAATTTTATATTCACATAACTCATTATTAATTCGCAATAAATCACTTCAATTAGCGATTGGATTTTAATATGAAAAGAATTAAAAAGAACTTCTGATATATAAAATGTATATTTATTAAGATATATACTTAATATAAGATATATGTTAACAGATTTGTATCTATCTTAATACATTCCAAATCCTACTCCATAAAGGATTGGCTCTTGTATAAATATAGACCTCATGGTCTCTAAATATAAATCTATTTAGCTATAACTTAAATATTAAGTATATTTCCTAATAAATTTCTAATGAATATTTTTGTTGTAGTGATATACATTTTTAAAAGGTTGAGATGGTAGATAAACTGATAATAATCATTCAGGAAAACCACGATAAGATAATCATCGAGTACGTAGACTGAATTGTATACGAATAAGTAAAGGGCAATAATCTTTTATGTTATTATAGTGTGTAAAGAAGAGCAACAAATGGGATATGTTATTTCAAGTAATACCAAAGGAATATTTTAAATCTTGAATGATTGTGTGAATGTTGTTTCTCTGCATGTCTACTTTATTGGTTGCGCTCGACGCGTTTTACACAAAGTTGTGCTTGTGAATCTATGAGAGAAAAAAACAAAGGGACGACTTTGAATAAAACATTTAGATGAAACTTTTGGGTACAAATGTTATAGTGATTGATGTACTATCGTTAAGTCCACGACGACTACGAAAGGAGTTTATTTTTAAGAAGAACAAATCAAATTTGATACATAATTAACAGCATCTTGTTCAGTGCTTCACCAATAGATTCAAAAGATTTTACATCAGATTGGACATGCTAATCTTGTATCGTGGATATTCACTTAAGACACGAAGTTGTTTAAGAATATAGTAATTAACCATACCCGACTTCCTATAGATTTGAGTGACTAGTCTGCGTTTTGGTTTTTGATCCATCCCAAAAAGTAATAATTACACTCGAGTATATATGAACCATTTATATTATGAGTTGTTATGTGTGTGCCTACATTTTCAATAGAGATTTCAATTCAATGTTTAGGTTGTATAAAAGTTTTAGTATAGTTAATACATTAGCCGTAAACACAAAATGTCAAAAAAACTCCATTCATGTATGAAAGTGAAATGTGAAAATTTGATGAAGATTTTGACTGTACTACCTGATATTAGTATATCGTCCATGTTATTCTCTATAATAAACCCACTTATTATATACTTATTGGTTATTTACTGAAAAGCATGATTTTTAGTTATTGATGATAAATAACTAAAGTATGTGTATATCACACGTTAGAAAAACACAACACAACGTAAATTTTTTATTATTATTACCATAATGGATTCCGACCCTTTGGACCGTAGTCTCTCTTCATACCGGAAAAACAGTTATCAGTACATCGCATAATGTTAAATATCCGTTTCAACAAGATTCGAACTAGAGATACAAGATACAGACAAAGCTATGGGGAAGTATAGCGAAGGTAAATTTAAGGGCAGCTTCTCAACAAAGCACACTTGACAAAACATTTGAGTGATATACCAACATTGCGACTGGAACAGGTGTATTTTATTCTCTCATCATACGCCGAAGTACTCTTTCATACTATGGCTGACTATATTGGATAGACTTTCAACTGGGGCAAGAATGCAAAGCTGGTCCAATGCAGATGCAAGCTGTGTTCTTTGCTCAGGCCATTTTGAGACAGAAGGCACCTGTTTTTTGAATGCCAGTACACTGTGACTATTTGGGATTCTCTAATGTGGGGCCTTCTTGGAAGGAACTTCACTTGCAACTGGAATTCTTTAATTCGATTACTATAAGCCTCGGAATCTAGCACTAAACTGTTTTTCATAAGGTACACTTTCCAAACTACTATACATTCTATTTGGTGGGAGAGGAATAGTAGTAAGCAGGGGAATAAACCACAAAATTATCCATCCAGCAATTAGGGCAAGATTATAGTGATGGATTACAAGTCTAGTTTGGTTCAAGAAAGACAACTTCAACACACTCTTAGGAATTATTTGATTTCATCTTTTATTTAGGAAAACAAACAATATAGATGCACCAGATATAAAACGAGATCGAATAAATTTTACATTCATTTAAAAAAAAACTAAAGATACATTGGGACCAATCCTTATACTAAACCACTACACAATGATATCCATGAATAGATGTAAACAAAAACTTCAGTGGTTTCATACATGATACATCTATCCGTCAATGTCATCTTTTACTTCTTGACAAAAAAAACATCTTCTTTATGTAACTATAGACCGAGATTACCATTAATTTTTATATTTAAAACGTTATTATTTTTGTTAAGCAGAAAAATTTGATCCTTTTTATCTATAATAAATTTGAATCAACCTTTATTATTTGTGGTGGATGTCCATAGCGTATAAGCCATTAGTTCTCAAGCGTAACACTGGATTCCAAAGTGATTTTAGAACATCTTAATTGTGGACATATATATTTTATATATGTGTATATTGAAGTATGATTGAGCTAATTTTGTGACGGCTAATGACGTGAAAACGCACAAAGAATATTTCTAAATTTAATTATGTTAAAAAATATTCTCAAGGTTTTTACAAGATTTAATTAATTAATTACGTTTTATGTTAAGGAAGAAATAACGTTTTTCACATGTATATTTCGTTTAGTCATACTGTTAATCCGATATTAAAAGACACACACGTATATATATATATATATATATATACGAATTACCTCTCTTTTTTTGAACTAAAGGGTTTTCCATTGTTTTCATAAAGTTTTACACAGCTACAATATCTCTGGCCTACGAAAACAGGTTTCCTTCGTACAAAAATCTCTTAGCTAGTGCATCAGCAGCACCATTGTTCTTCCTAGAAATATAAGAAAGCAGATAAATTCGAATTCCTTTGAGATCACTTCAATGTCGTTGAGGACACCATAGAGCTCTGTTGGGAATTCTCTCTTGGATAGAGCTCGGATCAGGTTAATTAAGAGAGTCCGAGGACACCATCACCTTATTCCTATTGAGTACTCTAGCATGTTTTACAGCTTCCAAGCAAACTAAGGCTTCGGCCATTAAACTCGACCTCACCTTTTTCCTGTACGAATTACCTATTTATAAAGTTACAAACTGATCTAAATTTTTCCAAATTAATATTACCTTCATATTATGTAGTAGGGGTTATTGGTTTATGCATTTTAATGGATTCTTAAATCCAACTGAAATCAGGTGTCATTGGATCATTGATTTTAAAATATTTTTCAAAATCATGTGTTATTGGTTCCATGATTTTAGAATCCTAATTAAAATCATATGTTATTGGTTCTATGATTTCACAATCCAAATTAAAATCAAGTATTATTCAATAGTAAAGATATATATACGGATTTGATTTTATCGTGGATTTGAATGGATTTTTGTGGATTTTAAAGTTAAAAATGCAAAGACTCAAATCCGAGTGAAAACCTACGGATTTCGCAAAAATTAGTAAAATCTATCTATTAGCTTTTAAAATGAGCGGATTTCTAAATACACGAAAATACACAAACCAATAACACCCTCGTATTGTATGTGCTGTTTCATAGTTTCATTGAACTTGTTAAGATTGTGACTTAGCAACAAACTAATATAGACATATTGAACATTCTAAACTTCAAAACGAAATGTCGATTAATCAAAGTATATTTAATTAGTTTATTTTTAGACGTCTACTGTTGGAGTCGGTTTTAGCATCCCTCCAAATGGCCCATTCATATAATAGGATCGACCCGAAATAGAAGGCATTTATTATGGATAATTACGATGTCGATGAAGATAAATGGCAATCTTCGAAGATAACCACAAAAGGAAAATATATATTTTCTTTTGTGGAAAATATCTATTTCTTTTTAAGAAATATGACTTTTTATGCCGGCCTAAAACTCTATATAAGAGAAAGAGGGCATTCATGCAAAAAGATAAGAAAAAAGAATACATACGACTCTTAAAAGCCGGCTTAAATCTCGACATGAGAGGATGAAGGTATTCAGGCTACAAGAGATCGATCTATAGACGACTCTGTAAGCCGACCTAAACCTCGACATGAGAGAATAAGGGTCTACAGGCTAAAAGAGATTGAAACACGCACAATTCAATAAGTCGCTAAGAGACGACTTAACCCCTAAAAGGAACTACAAATGGCTTGATCCCTTTCCGAAGGGTACGTAGGCAGCCTTTTACAAGGTTCAGCTATAAAACCTAATTCGCTTTATTCCGATACACCGGGAACGCCAATTTAGCCCTAATTTCATCATCTCCGCCGAGCTAGGTTAAAAGACTTTGAAGAATCCCTAATTTAAACCCTAAAATTCTTGCTATCTTCGGATATGCAGAATTGAGATCTTACAATTGGCGCCAACTGTGGGGATTTCTTCAAAGGTCTTTTATACAACATGCTCAACGAAGAAATAAAGGCGACAAGTCATGATCGGCACCTTGGTAGTTCATTACTTTATTATCAACGTTCATGGAACACGTCACGGCTCCGTCAAAATCAAAGATAAGAAGCATCGGTACCCCTAATTCAAAGATCATAGAAGAGATCGGCTCAAAACCACTCAATGATCTGTTACGGCATCAAGCCCAAAAACCTTTGACGACCATCACACCAAAACTTGAAAAAGGACGTCTCTATTGACAACGTCTTTGAGAAACAACCGACTATCAAAGATGTAGCCGACGACGACTTCAATCTCGGCAGCAGTTCATGTTCATCGGCTCGTCATCTAGTTTCCAATCAAGCCCGCAAAACTTGCTGAAACAACTCGGCCATGTCAATGTCGTTTTAAAGCTCGGCCACTCAACCGATATCGTTGATCGTCACGCAACAATCGAACTCGGCTGGTCAAATAATGAAACCAATACTCACCAAATCCAAACTGGATTCAAAGCTTAACGATCTCGTCGGCAATTATTAAACGAGCACCACAGTATCGTCATGCTCCTCCGTTTCGATTGCCAGAAACTATTCCGAGGCCTGATCATCTTCGATTCAATTGGAATCACTGATCTCTCGGAACATATCCACAAAGTTCGCCTTGTCGTCTTGTCATCTTAGAGATACAACTTGAGGTCGTCAAGAACAAACTTCGAGTTCATGAGTTCACCGAAGACAACATCATGGCTCGCATGAGCATTATGTATCGTACGTAATCACACCAAGAAGAAGAAAAATCAGATATAAATTTGGTTGGTTCGTTTTTCTTTAAAAAAAAAGGAGTAGGAAGTGGGAGCCACTCTCTGAACTCGTCACTGTGAAGAAGAAGAAAGCAAAAAAAAAAAAAAACTCAAGATAGGATTTTTTGCAAGCAGTTTCTGATACTCACCACTCAACATAGATCATATAAAGGGCGTACAATTACATAATACATGTCAAAGAAGCCATAGGAGCAATCACTATTGTTAGAGGAGTGGAGACAAGGCCACAATTGTAATTACTTCCTGGACAAGAAATCCCTTTAACCAATATGCCATGGCCCATTATCGTTCTCATTATGGCGATCATGTCGGCTTATCACCCTCGGCATACATGACGAGCCCATCATTGCACCATCTCATACGCAAGCTCTTAGTTCGTCGAGTTCATCTATATCCGACAACTCATTGACGATAATCACTAACAGAACACACAAGCTCAAACGCTCATCGTCAATTCGCCATCCTCAACTCATCTATATCACACGCCACACCTTCATTATCTATTGCGACAAGTACAATTCATGCCGCTTTCTGATCTAGAAATAGCGCGTCATACTTAACACGAAGACATTTCCGTGTCATGACCTTTATTCTAAATCAGCAAAGAAAAATTTCACAAACTCGTCACGCCAGCTTACAATGTCGCGTCGGCATTTGGTCTTGTTTAGCTCGTCAACTGACGATTTTGAGCAGCCATGATCCGACAAGCCCAGACATCACGCAATATCGACAGCTCAATGGATCCTCTCTAGCTTCATTATGCTCCAATCATCGCTTGTGCTCGTCAAGCGTTCACCAATTAAAGCTAAGTCCTCTTACAACAGCAACGCTGTTCAAATCACTTTTAGCACTTTATCGTTTGGTCCTATTAAGTCCCTAAAAACTAGATACACGTTTGCAATAATATGTCTGAGTTTATTGGTTTTTAACTTTGATACGTCATGTTTAGTCCTTAGGTTTTAAACTGTCTCCGATCAATTAATAATAAAGATAAGTAATGCTTTAGTAGAACTATGGTTTATTTTTTAATTAGCTCATGCTTTAAATCTCAGTTGCACTTTGTCATTAAAAGTTCATGTGTCACCAACTCCATCATAGGAGATTGATATGATTGTCTGTCTAACTTTATAAACTGATAGATTTTTATGGTTTAAGTTAACTCTCTCAGCTGTTTCAGTAAAAAATAGAAATCTAATTCACTGCTGACGTCTATTTGTGCAGAATCAATACTCGCTGAATTGTTCTTCATGAACGATCTATCTCAACAAGAAGAGAATAGAGTCCATTACATCACTCATCAGACCTTAGACTTGACATCACGAGAACAACATAGCTCCGGTTAATTCATCAGCTCATCAATCCGCATACGACGATCTGCTCAACGACTAGCTACACAGTTCAGCTCGATCTCACCGGTCCAGTGATCTCTATGTGCCGCGATTCCATCTTGAGAGCATTATCCTCTATTCCAATTCAGCTAAGCCAAAGACAGCCGAGCTCTTAGGCTCGCCACTCTCCTTTGCAATCTTATCACTCTATAACTCATCAAGTCACTGACTATATTGACTGAGGTGTTTTATCATCAACTCGTCCGATCAGCTCGCCGTCATAAGGATCTTCTCGAACTAGGAGAGAGGTGACGACATCAAAACAAAAAGAAAAGTTGAACCGAGATGTGCCGCATGAGGTAAAACAAAATCAAGAACCCGGTTAACACAGTCAAAGCCGTGGTGTACTCCTTGAACTCGTCGTTTTCGGTGTCACAACCACGTCATCTCGTCATCAGCAACTCGCGAAAACATCGAGCTACAGCCATCAAGATAAGTAGCACTTTCCTATTACTCTTTTAAATATTTGCATCACGACATTTAACCGATCGCTCGCCATAATCTGAAATTAATAGTTTGGCTATTGAAATCAATGTTTCAATACTAATCATGTTTAACGATTGTATTGTTACCGATCACATATTTAAACACAAAACATACCTACGAATTATCGTCGTTAGATTGCAAGGCACATATCCATATGCACCATTAACTTGATATGATATAGTACTTTATTATGATTCATCGATTATTGCATTATGGCTTTATCATGAAGGAAAAAGCTATTTAACGTTCTTTTTATTATTTTGATGCATGTAAGTCGGTCTCTTAGATCTCCGACCCATGACGGTGACGACATGGATATCTCCTACGAGATGAACTAACGTACCGCCAAAAAAAATTCATATTACGAGCTCGGTCTCCTGTACTCCCCGTCAAAACGTGGGACACACTAGTAAGTCTTCTTTAATTTAAATATATCGGCTTGTCATTTAGTCATTGCCCAACATCCGATCATTTTATACATGAATTCATCAAGTAAGTATTTCACTTTTATTATTATTTTATTCAATCTAATTAATTTTAAGCCGAGTTTTGACTCGCAAATCAAAGTCGGGTCTAAGTAACTCGCAGAAAGCCGAGCTCCTTAGTTCGCAAAAATCGGGTCTAAGAAACTCGCAGAAAGCCGAACTCCTTAGTTCGCAAAAGTCGGGTCTAAAAGAACTCGCAGAAAGTCGAGTCTAAAAGAACTCGCAGAAAGCCGAGTCTAAAAGAACTCGCACTAGCATCATGCTTCCTGGCCAGAAGTGTGGTCTTCCTTGCGCACGAGGTGCACATCGTGGTAAGGAAAAGCCGGGATCCGTCCCGCAAATTCTTCGCGGTTGGTGATAACAAATAAGTCGAGCACAGCATCGCACATTCACCCACCCTTAGAATAAAGCCGAGATCCGTCTCGCAATTATAGATACGGTGGAGCGTAAGCCTTAAAGTAAAGCAGTTCAACACCGATCTACGTTTTAATCGTCGTTCGCCAAAGATCCATACAAACGGATCAAAGGACAGAACGACCCGATTAACTTAAACTACGGAAAAGATTATCTTTCCACGACAACATTCAAAGGAATGCCGGAGATTCATGCCAATCTTTTATACTTCATGAACCGAAATGTTTTCTATCACCGATCATCACGCCAAACGCTCGAATCGCCGACTTGGGGGGGGACTTATTGTTGGAGTCGGTTTTAGCACCCCTCCAAATGGCTCATTCATATAATAGGATCGACCCGAAATAGAAGGCATTTATTATGGATAATTACGATGTCGATGAAGATAAATGGCAATCTTCGAAGATAATCACAAAAGGAAAATATCTATTTTCTTTTGTGGAAAATATCTATTTCTTTTTAAGAAATATGACTTTTTATGCCGGCCTAAAACTCTATATAAGAGAAAGAGGGCATTCAGGCAAAAAGATAAGAAAAAAGAATACATACGACTCTTAAAAGCCGGCTTAAATCTCGACATGAGAGGATGAAGGTATTCAGGCTACAAGAGATCGATCTATAGACGACTCTGTAAGCCGACCTAAACCTCGACATGAGAGAATGAGGGTCTACAGGCTAAAAGAGATTGAAACACGCACAATTCAATAAGTCGCTAAGAGACGACTTAACCCCTAAAAGGAACTACGAATGGCTTGATCCCTTTCCGAAGGGTACGTAGGCAGCCTTTTACAAGGTTCAGCTATAAAACCTAATTCGCTTTATTCCGATACACCGGAAACGCCAATTTAGCCCTAATTTCATCATCTCCGCCGAGCTAGGTTAAAAGGCTTTGAAGAATCCCTAATTTAAACCCTAAAATTCTTGCTATCTTCGGATATGCAGAATTGAGATCTTACATCTACTAAGGAATTTTGTCTCCTTTATTTTTTGACAAATTATTATATCAGAATATAACACGTATATTTTATACTTTACACATTCATCATCTTTTGACATCTGAAAATCATGCATGATCGATCTATATAATTAATTTGGGTATGCTATTCACACACACTTGAAAACGTTAATATATATTAGAATATGATAAAAGGAAACTCTATGTTCATTATTAATATTCTGAAGCAATAAGATATTGTCAAATTAATCTGATGTAAAAGTCAAGCTTGATTCTAGTTGTTATATGGAAATATTTTCAAACTTAACTAACCTCAGATTTAATAAAACCTATGTTTCTACACCTAATTCGACATCAATTTCAATTTGATGAAATAATATGGATGAACCAAAGTCAGGGGTTTTTGAACAAACAAACTCGTTAAGAGAAAAAGTGTGTATAATATGTACACACATGCACATAAGTAACTTGTCCCATGAACTAAGAATAAGAATGTGATTTAGCAACCCTAGTTTCAACATTCATTTTTATATTATATTTGTGTAGTACATCTGTACTCTAACTGAAAGAAAATATTTAGATTAATCACAACATTTTCTCTTAACTGCAGATTAGAAAATCAAAAGGGAAGTTAACCCACCTGCTTGACTTTTTTCAGGCTTTTTATTTTATTTTTGACATATAATTTGCTTTTCGATGACTGTTAATTACAATAAATAGGTACATAGTTAGTCTCTTTTTTTTTTTTTTTTCATCTGATAGATTTTATTCATAAAACGAAATTTTACAAATTCCTAAACATAGGAATCAAAGCCCAACCAACAGGCAACCAAAGCCCACACCTCGGGCAACCAAAACCCACACATCGGGCAACCAAAGCCTACAAAACAGGCAACATAAACCCATAAAGGGTAACTAAAACCTACTGCTAAAAGTAACATAAATCGGTACATCCAAAAGTTCACAGTAGCAACTCAAACTTGGAATTGAGATAACCGCAAAAGAGAAAGAGCGAGATAAATCGCCGTAGCCCACGGCTCACCAAGCGAAAACATCAACTACCTGGAGACTCACAGAGAGACACTCTCTCACCAACCCAAAACCCAGAAACAAAACTTCATAACCCGACAAGAAAGAACCTAAGAAAGTTCTCCTAAACCTCTCTCGGATGCGGTAAAGACGCACTCATAAACGTCTAAAGAATACCTAGATAGAAGCCCTCAACGAACCCAAATCTCCACCAAAGTCTAAACAATCCAAAACCCAACTTAACAATAAAAACCGGATTGAAAAGCACTCTTAACGACACCAAATTAGCCACCAAAATCCAAGTTGAGAAGCTAGAACCAAATTTAGACCACCAATTTATCCTAATAGCATAGGAAACTACTTTTAAACCAAGGATTAAGCAGATGACCTTGTCTAAATAGCAGAGGAACCTACTTATTATCTAAAGCCGAATAGCCAAACCTCACTAACCCACGGCTAAGCCGGATCCAACACAATACCCACGCTATACAACCAACCCGATACCACAAGTCTATAACCGCAAAACACCGCAAAAACCACACTGCCCCATTAAACCGGACCAAAAAGACTGAGAGAACGACCCAGCCGGTAGAGAACCGACCTAACTCAACCAAATTTACCAGAAGAACCACGACGCTCCGATGACCACGACTCCAAACCGCACCTAAAAGACTCGACGGAGATGGAACACGGCGGAGGAGAGGAGAGCCAACGAAGGCAGATCTAAGAGCCAAAGGCCATCACGCTCTGAGCAGAGAGGAAGACGGCGAGGAGAGGAGGTTGCTGCGGCTAGCGGAGTGAGCGGGACACCGACTTCGGATAAACCGTCGCAGACACCGGCGGGAGAGGAGGACGGCAGATCTAAGAGACTCGGCAACTGGTGAACCCTCCCCGACCACGACTATCAACGCCGGCCGGGGAGCAAACGTGAAACTCGAAGTGAAGGCGGCTCCTCGTAAACGGCGTCAGGGAGAAGAAGAAGCTAGGGCGAGATAGTTAGTCTCTTTTATAGATGATAAATTATTGTTATATATCGTTTATTTTGAACATAAAAAAATATTTTTACAAAAAAAGAAATCTATACTTTCAGCATATGTACCATCCAAAATTTTGGGCTTCTAGAAGAAAAGTATGTGATTGAAACCCAATGCAGTGAGAGAAATGGGCCCACCATATACCTCCTAAAGTCAATGACCCAACAACCTTCTTGTACTTACAGGAGAGAATCTATGTCATCTTCTTTTCATAATTTCTTTTATTAAATCCATGAAAATTATTTGTTTGTTGTAGTTGCTTATTTGACATTTGAAGTTCTCTTCACGGATTTAAATCTAAACCATGAAATAAAAGCTAACATTAATAAATAAATAAAATTTCTTACACAAACATATAATTTCTTACAACAAGGAAAATTGGCCTGATGCAAAAACTAGAAAATAGTAAATAACAAATGGAATTAAGTAAGAACAAAATGGTTAAAAAAAAGAACAAAATGGTTATTTTAAGTCATTTTTTTCGTTTTCTGGAAACGCTTTTGGTTTAATGACTATCAATAGTTTTAAGCGTTTATATTAGATACCAACTTACCAAGCTTAAAAAAATTCAGGTTTTATATAAAAGCAATTCGTTAGGAAGTTTCAGTATGTTAGATGCTCGAACGTTCAATATTTGAAATTTCTTAACGAATTGCTTTTATATATATAAGAAAATCTGAATAGTACAATTTGGAGATGATTTGAACTAAGCAACTGAAAATCTATTACGGTTGACATGATCATATTATTTATAAGTAGTATATCTATTAACAGATAAACTTATTGTGAATTGAATTCTTTCTTCATTGTACTTAAAAAGAAGTAGTACAAATTTCCTATTTTAGTCTCTATTGTACTATTTGATAGGGAAGTCTGTTTCTGTTGTATTTACTTTGATATGACGTTTTTAGGCAAAAGTTGGTATCATTTTGTTGATTGAATATATTAATTTCCTTCGTTCATATGTGAAAACTCAAAAGTTTATTCAAATTAAATAACCAGTAATCAAAACAAAAATAATTTGAAAAGTATTTAAAACACGTAAGAGATTAGGAGCTATCCGATCGTAATCGGTGTGACACACATATAGGGATGTTAATATGGGCTTTTGATAAATGGAGTTTTAATGGGTATGTGTTAAAATAAATATCCATTTAAACCCATTTATCATATATTTTTTGGTGGGTTTAAATGGGGTAACCCATTTAGACCCATTTACTAATAGGGTTTTCATATTAAATAAATGGGGACCCTATTAACCCATTTATATTTTGTAACATTATTAAAAATTAATTTTTAAATTATTTAAAATAGAAAAAACTTTATTAGCTTAACTAAAAGACAAATAATTAGAAAAAGGTTAATTTCACTTTGTGGAAAAATCATAATTTTAACGAAAAAAGCGGAATCACGTTTTTGACGGAATGCGAAATTACATTTTTGACGGGAAAACACAGAATTACGTTTTTGAAAGAAAAAATAGAATTGCGTTTTACGGAAAAACGCTGAATAGCGTTTTTGATAGGCCTGGACGTTCGGGTACCCAAACTGTTAAGGTACCCGTTCGGGTTCGGATCGAATTTTTCGGGTTTTCGGGTTTAGGGCTAGAGAACTTGTTCGGGTATTTTTTATAAATTGGGTCGGGTTCGGGTTCGGGTTCAAATAAAATGCCCAACCCTAGTTTTCGACCAGAAAACGCAGAATCGCTTTACGACGAAAATTTGAGAGAAAACGTGGAATCGCGATTTGGCGGAAAAATGCGGAATCACGATTTTGATGGGAAAACGCGGAATAACATTTTTTGGCGGGAAAATGCGGAATCCCGTTTTTGGCGGGAAAACGTAGAATTGCGTTTTTTGCGGGAAAGGAAAAACACAGAATTGCATTTTTGGCGGGAAAACACAATTTCGCGTTTTTGGCGGGAAAACTCAATTCCGCATTTTTGGCGGGAAAACTCAATTCTTCGTTTTTGGCGCGAAAACGCAATTCCGCGTTTTTGGCGGGAAAAATCAATTCCGCGTTTTTGGCGGGAAAAATCAATTGCGCGTTTTTGGCGGGAAAACTCAATTCCTCGTTTTTGGCGGGAAAACGCAATTCCGCGTTTTGGCGGGAAAACTCAATTCCTCGTTTTTGGCGGGAAAACGCAATTCCGCGTTTTTGGCGGGAAAAATCAATTCCGCGTTTTTGGCGGAAAAAATCAATTCCGCGTTTTTGGCGGCAAAAATCAATTCCTCGTTTTTGGCGGGAAAACGCAATTCCGCATTTTGGCGCCACACACATACGTACATATAGAAGCGATTGATGTTTGAATTAGAACCGACTTCATGATGGCTTTACCCAAAATAAAATATATTATCTTAGGTTTCAATAAGTGTCTAATACATTTTTTTTTTGTCGTAATAATTGTCTAATACACAACCACCTTAATTGCACATGTTTAGTGTGTTCATTCTCAATTTATTCTATACTTTTTTGTGGTTAAAATGATATTAAAAAAAACTTAAATGATACAAGATTATAGTCATATTCGTTTGTCTGTCGTTGATGGTTAGTGGCTGACAGCAACGATTGGCAATTGATGGTTGGTGACAGCGGTTGGTGTCTGGTCGCTGGTGACAGATTTTTGTTCATTTATCTATCGTTGATGTCAATGTCAGTCAACATTCAGCAACATTAACTTTGAACTCCTATATTTAACATCGGAAAATAGCGTTAAAAATTATGTTGTGTTAAACACTAGCGGCTGACACCATTATCAATAGCAAATAAACGAACAAAATATATCGTCAACCACCATATGTCACCGTTACTGCTAACAAGTAAATAAACAAGAATCTACCGTTTGACGGAGGCGGCAGACAAACAGACACCTTTTATGACTTATGAGTCATACAATGTTTTACAAGAAATATACATAATACAGAAACAAAAGGTTCCAGATTATATAGAATTTGAACAGAACTTAAAAGCAGCTATTATTATAGTCGATTATTTATTTTAACAGGGAGAGAATCCGCGCAAATGCGCGGATTTTGCTTAAATTTATAAATATTTAATATATTTGATATTTACTTTAAGTATTAATATTTTATATGTTTTTAATTTACAAATTTGTATTTTTCTTTCTTTTTTGAATAACATGATTTTTGGGAGAGAATATGCGCTAACATACGATTATTAATTTAATTAATATTTTTTAATTATCAAATTTTAATTAGCCTCAACCTTTTATCATCCTTTTAATTTTTTATAAACTATTTTAAATATATATATACTTTTTATTTATACATTCCCATTTATCAAACTCTTAAATTTTTAATTTTTATTCATAATATTATAATATTTTAGTTATCATTTTAAATTTTATTAATTTTATATATATCATTGATTTTATTTTCTTTCCTATGTTCTTATATTTTATATAATTTTTATTATCATTTTATCTCATTTTGTAACATTTTTTGTTCTATTCTTAATAATAATATTTTATATTTTAATATTTTAGTTATCATTTTAGATTTATTTAATTTTTATATATATATATTTCATTGATTTTATTTTATTTCTTATGTTCTTATATTTTGTGTAATTTTTTTATTATCAATGTATCCCATTTTTATAATATTTTTCTATTCTTAATAATAATAATTTATATTATTTATAATTTTATGGTTCTTTACTTATAATTTTTCATTATTGTAAACTTTGTAATAATATTATCTTTAATTTTAGTTTTACAATTTGATATTTCATTTTTTATTGAGATTTATTTATTTTTATTTATTTTTTACAAAAAAATATGAAAGATGTATTTAAATTTTATAATATATAATATTTAGATATATATGAGATTATAAATTAAATTCAAATTTATAATTCATGTTTCGATACTTTTAACTAATTACATTTAAATTAAATAATATTACATTTGTTTTAGTTTAATGATGATGTGAAATTTTTTAATTAAAATTGACTAATCAAAAGGGACTGATGTGGCGGCCGGAGATAGCTCCGCTTCTCTCATTATATATATGATTATTAGTGGTAAACCTTAACAGCAATTTCAAATTCATGAGAATCTTATGGGGCGCTCGGGGTGTAGCCCCACCGATACTTTGAATTAAGTCCGTAACAACACGGTTTTTGGAACACATTGTCTAACCACACAATATCATTTTATCGAGTTGTAACCACATAATGTTGACTTTATGTTGACTTTTAACGTTTCTATTAAACAGACGTTAAATTTAATTATAAACCGTTATCCGATTTTAAATCAAAACAAAACCAATAAATAACCCAGATTAAATTCTAAATCAAATTAAACTAAAATTAAACCACTAAACCTTCTTTAACCGAACCGAAGACATTAAAACTTAACAATAACCAGTATTAAAATAAAACCATTTCTCTCTTTATCTTCGTCGAACCCAGATTCGATTTATCCCCAAAATCAGACAACTGATGTTGTTATCTAACTAACGTGTTTAAATTATTTTCTGTGCAGAGATGTGGAACTGAGATCTTTTTTTTTTCTCTGGTTTTCTCTGCTCCTCCTCTTGAATGTTTTGAGTGGTGAGAGGAAGAAGAACACGAGAGTGAATCCTAAAAATGGAAACGGGTCGTCGAGATGTGAGACGTGGAACCAATCGATTATCCAACAAACAATCTGGTAAACTACAAATACTTTTACCATTTTAAAATTCCACAAGCCAACAAAATATCTCTCCTTTTTGTCATTTTTATATTTAATTCGTCATCCTTTGCTCTGTTTTTTCCTATTTATCTCATGGATTAGGAGGATCTGCAAAATCGAAGTTGAAGAAAGTGGGTTTAGCGGATGATGAGAAATTGAATCTTAAGAAACAAGAGATGATGATGCGTTACGATTTTCCTGCTTCAGATTTAGAAAACGAGAAGACGAATCTTTCGAAAACTAAATTTATACAAATCTGGTTATGGTTTTATTTTAATCTCGATGAATCGAATCTGGGTTCGACGAAGATAAAAAGAGAGATGGTTTTATTTTAATACCGATTATGGTTAAGTTTTAATGTCTTCAGTTTGGTTAAGGAAAGTTTGGTGGTTTAATTTTAGTTTAATTTGATTTGGGATTTAATTTGGGTTATTTATTGGTTTTGTTCTGATTTAAAATCGGATAACGGTTTATAATTAAATTTAACGTTTGTTTAACAGAAACGTTAAAAGTCAACATAAAGTCAACATTATGTGGTTACAACTCGATAAAATGATATTGTGTGGTTAGACAATGTGTTCCAAAAACCGTGTTGTTACAGACTTAATTCAAAGTATCGGTGGGGCTACACCCCGAGCGCCCGAATCTTAAGCGTACGAGTCGGTCTGATTTGTGACCAGTACGATATCTAGAAGCAGACCAAACTAAATGTTGAACCAATTCCCTTTTTTTTTGTCGTTTGTGACAAATTTTATTAGTACATCAATATTTGAATATCGTTGAACAACAATGATGCAAACCTCTCTTTTTTTCTTTTCTTGGATCTGATATTATACTGATAATCAAACATTATTGGAGCCCAATTAAGAGAAATAAAACCCAAACACGGAAAATAAGCCCAAAAGAGGGAGTAAAAAAAGAAGCAATGACGGAAATCATATATATAAAAGAAGCAATGTCTCTCCAGAAGATGACACCTCAATTTTTTTATGTATTCTGGAGACGACATATCAGATTAATGAAAACAAGCTCAAGCCAATAATATCAAATCCTTCTTCCACGCCAGAGCCCACCTGTTAAAAAAAAACATTAGTCGAGTAAACAAAACATTAGTCGAGTAAACCCTAAATGTTCATTACCATCTTCCTCTGTTCTATCGATCTACCTCCCTTTCTCTCTGGCGAACTTGAGGTGAATCTCTCGCCGTCCTTCCTACAGACGACTGTCGCGAATTCACCGCCGATAATCTCAGCCACCGAAGGCTTACAAGCCTTCGAACAAGATTCCAATGGTCCGTCGGCGCTATCTTCATCGTCCGGAGGCTTGCGTTCCGTTGACCACCGTCGGAGTTTTCTCACCGTTTTAACCAGCTGCATGTCACAACATGGTACACGATCTTCCCTTCTACCTTCGGGTTCCCACTTATGTCTCCTCAAATCTTAGATCGTGTTTTTCTGTTAGATCCGAGAACCCATTCACGCATCTCTTCGTATGCTAGAGGTTTTGAGCTTCTCCGACCAACATCAAATCTTCCAAAAAACTTAAGTCTAGTCTCCTCCGGCACAACGTCCTCTGTTAGTGGTCGTCGAGATGGCTGTCCAAGTCGATTAGAGTCGTACTTACGCCCCCGAGATTTCAATTTCCCGTATGTGTAGTCCGGTGAATAACATATTTTAGTGCCTTCTGTGTTAGGCAGATCAAGCCTCTCGTGAAGAGGCAAGTCTTCTGATAGTTCCTTTTTTTTACTTTCTTTGCTTCATATATGAAATTGTTCACGATTACATTATTAAGCTATTGTTTTGTTTGTTTGAGTGGATCTAAGCTTCTTTCTAGGTGGAGAATGTGATGTAGATGCATTGACGAGAACAAAAAAAACCCTTCACAGTTAAAGCTAGGTTAAATAATTCAGATATCACTTGTTAATTTGAGTTTTATATATTTGATTCCAAGTTCGTGGTTTCTTACTAACTTCCTTACTTTTTATTTATATTTTAGGCTGTTTTATGGACTCTTACAGGTTTGGTTTTTGATGCATTCCATCTTACATTTGGATGTGGTTTCTTGATGTTTTCTTTATTTGCAATGACAACTTCAAGGAAGAAGCCTGATCATGCTTACTCATATGGGTAAGAAAAATGTTCATTTGATCCGCTTAGTTGGTGATTGTATTTGTTGGAGATATAGATTGGAATACATGCTTTGTGGTAGTACGTGTGTTTGCCCAACTTGTTGAATTAACTTTTCTTTTCTTTTTCTTTGGAACCGTTCCTAAAGTACAACCGCTGTTGTTTTCGTGGGATACAACTTTATGTTATCTAATTGCTGAATATGAAAACTTGTCTGTTTGATTTCTTTTGTTGTTGATACTGTAATCGCATAATGCTGAATTGATTGTAAGTTGAAACTTAGAAATCTTTGGCTTTTTTCCCCAGGTACAAAAGACTTGAAATTCTATTTGCTTTCACTAATGCTGTAAGTATGTTCTTAACGTTTTTTTGATGTTTTTTCCAGTTTGAGTTTGAGGGTTTAAGGCTGCTGTGTCATTCAATAAAACATGTTTAATATCCTGCATAAAATAGTGTTGAAGATTCAGTTTACAGTAATTGTTCCCTCGGGCTTCTTTTCATTATTGTGATTTAATGAAATGTCCTTTATGTAGGCATTATCTGATTGTATCAGCGGTAAATTGGAATCTGTTGATACACCAAAGCCCTTGGAGCTCACATAAATTGTTGATCCCACTCAGTGCCCACAAGTGACCATGCCAGATAGCAAGGATTCTGTTAGCAAGGTTTGTTTTCGTCTCAGTTCCAACCTTCCCATCAAATCCTATGTTCATTAATATATATCTTGGAATTAATCTTTTGCTGATATGTCAATTCTTAAGGTTGCTCGGCTTCTTTATACAAATTCGAGCATCGGTGTTTTGGTTCTCAGAGCAAATGGTGTCCATAAAAAGGAAGTTGAGCCGACTAAGCATAACCCAACTAGGAAGGTGATACATTAAACCTTTCAAATTTATACCCTTTATAGTTTGACGATATATATGAGTAGTTATGACTCCAAACACCGATCAAATTTACTCATCTTCTGATAAAGGTGATTTATGTAAACTGAATAGAACTTTCGTTAGTTTTGTACGTTTCATATAATATGATCAAAAACTCCATCTCGAGCAAAAAAAATACCTATTCTTATCCACTTTAGTTTTAGCAGCTGGTGTTGGTCTTTGAATCTGCTAAATTGTTATTTAGATGTTTTGATGCTAAGACAAAACAATCTCAATACCATCTACCATTAAGGTAGTATAATATTACTGCTTTAAGAACTTTTTCATTACCATTAAGGTAGTATAATATTACTGCTTTAAGAACTTTTTCATTCACACAATTTGTGCTCCAGTCTGTTTCCCTAATTTTTGTACTACATGTTCATAATTAATGTCAACTACAATATTAGCTTTTGTTTTGTATGCTTGCATTAAGGTAGTATAAAACTACTGCTTTTAAAACATTTACTTATGTAAGATATGTTGTGTTTTGTTTTTTTCAAACTAACATTTTCCTATTTATTTATACAGAATGTATGCCTATATATGAGTAAAAGAGCTACCAGGGTTTCACAAAGCGCTGTCATATCTTGGACTAATGTAACTATAGCTCAAAACTCAGGTAATTATATCATTTAAAATTATTAAATCATAATATATAATGACTGCCAATATCTCATTACAAACCAGATGCATTATTGTAGCAAATTAAAAACGTCCTACTGTGTTATAATACTTAGACCTACAACCAAATGTGGTAAAATAAGCCTAGCATAAACTTAAACCAACAACCACATGTGGTAAGATAAGCTTAGTCCAATCTAGCCATAATTCATATAATCAATATATTGAAAAATTTCCTTGTAGATAAGACAATCTTTGCACACCTCATCATAGTCTCCAACCTCACAACCATCCCCAAGCTCCATCATACATAGTAGTATCTCATACTCCCTGTATTGCCTTATACTCTACTCAAGTATGACAGAGCGACAATTTTCTTGACACAATCTGACTGCTTGCAACCCTTTCTCTCTCCATAATTGCTTAATGTAGTTTGACCCTTCCGTCAGTTGATTATCATTGATAAGGGTCATTCCATATAGATACATTGCTTCAGGATGTTTAGCATCTGCTGCACTCTTGAGTTTCCTAGCTCCTGTTATTGTATCCTTAAGAAAGTAGTAATCAATTAGACCATATAAAAATATAGCACGCACATTTCCATATTTAGCACACTCATATATTTTTCTGCATTTTCAGGGATCCTTTCCAATGGAAGAGAGAAAGTCTGGTCGAGCCGGAGATTCTTCAGAACAATTGGATACTTAGAATGCTCACGAAAATCCTTGCAGGTGAGAATGCAGTCAACTAAGTCAGGGTGAGAAACTTCTCCTACTTTGCTTAGAATGATAGCTAAGAGATCATAGGGTAGGTCGGTCAGTTTGTGGGTACGAACTGGTTTTTTCATTATTGTTTGGGCAGATTTAGATAGAATGATTGAACCTGAACTGCATATTGCCTACTATTTATACATAATGAATACCTTGGTAAGAAGTCTGACTGTCATTTTTTTGCATGGTCAAATTATTTGCGAATGTCGAAATTTGACTGAGAACTTGACCATCACATTGAGAATAGAAACCATCTATGTATCTCACTCTGTCTCTTGGTCTCAATATAAGTGGCTTTCAACTTGCATATTTAAATGCTTTTTGATTTTTCAAGAACTTTAATTACTATTGAATTTTGGAATTTGTCTGTCTTTCCGTGCGTTCTTTAAATATATTTGAACACAAAAAAGGAATGTTAATCGTTTGATAATATAGACTCTATAAATAGATATCAGTAGTCACGTTACACTTCATACTTATGCGTTTTCAAGTCTCAGAGTTGAGTTCATAAGTCCTTTACTTATGTTTCAATATATTTTGATGCTTCAATTTTACATCATGTATTACTTACTAACAGTTTATCCTTCTAAATCGGTGTGCAGCTGTTCATACGACAAGATGGCCTCCCAACCGCTCGAAAAGGAGAATGTGGCGATAAATCAATCTTTTAATGCCCCCAAAACCGATGGAGCTTCTGACTCAAAGGTTCTTCCCTCAGCTTACACATTACAAGAAATCTTATATGCAAATAGACGTAAAGAGAATGAATCCTTTAATGGTTTAGAGTAATTTCACAAGTATTGGTGTTTCGTCTTTCATATCAATCATTGTCCATTTATAATTAGCATTACATGTAGTTCTTCAATCAATTACATAAACAGTAATATAATGTTGTAATTTAAAATCAATTTTAGTCAAATAGTTTACTACTACTCATTAAGATAGTTGTTTTGTTGTGCAATTGAACCATGATACTAACTCCAACGTGTCTTCTTTCACGAGGCAAAAATGCAGACATCGTCACTTGTTGCTAACAAGAAGAAATTGGCTGCTCTACGACCAAGTAAGATTCCATTGGAGAAGCTTGTATTAGGGAAGAACAAAGAGAGTATTGTTGTCCGTATTTTACGGATGTGGGAAGCAAGAAACTTAAAACAGAATGGAACTCTAATGAGCATGTATATGCTGCTTCTAGATGAACATGTAAGTTATACCTACTATCTTCAATGGTCTTGCCCACTTTCAACTATATGTACACGGTTCACTGACGTAATTATGCTATGGTGCATGAAACATTGATTCAAGCGTCAATCTACTACAGGAGAATTCACATGTTTAAAGATTTCCTTGCTGAAGGAAATATCTACCTAATCAATGATTTTGAAGTCGTGCCAAGCTACAGCCACTACAAGGTCACTGGTCACCAATTCACCATCCGGTTTACAGACACCACTAAATTCATTGACGTTGATGAGGAGGTCTGTTCTATCAAGCGTGAAAAATTCAGAACTCACAGTTACTCTGAGTTCCAGAGTTTTGCAGGGAAAAACATACACTTGCTAGGTAACTATTTCGAACACAATTTTGTGAGCAGAATTATCTCCAGTTTGTTATTCCCGTAGCTTACCCTACATGTTAATTTTTATGCAGATGTCGTCGGCCAAATCCTATCTATCGCCGGATCCCACCTGGATGACTCAACCTCAAAACATAAAATTAAGTTGCTTCTCCAACTTGAAGAGCAAGTTACCTTATCACATATCGAGATTCATACTTTCCATCAAAATATTTTTCCAAAACTAACTTAGATAAGTCATTTGATATTATAGCAACTCAACCATTTGTCTAACCCTTTGGGATGAGCAAGCTTCTGATTTTCGTCAACAATTCCAACAGACAGACCGGTCTTACGTTGTGATTGTTGGGACATGTCTAAATCCCAAATTTTTTGCAGGTAATCAAGTATTGAAAGATTCCTTGATTTTTTTCCAACTCTAAACCATGATCTGACCAACTGCTAATCCTTATAGGAAAGCTGCATTTGAACTCGAGTGGAGCAACAAAGGTTTTCATCAATCACGATCTGGAGATTGTGAAAGACTTTATGAAAAGGTAAGTTACCACATGAATATTTTCTTATCTTAGTTCCACTGCTTAATATATATACGACTAAATCGCTTTATAACAAACGAAACTCCAGGATGGGCTTAGAAGAAACGAGTTCAGCTAAAAAATAGTTGAAAATGATATTGTTGTGCCAACTCTAGAGATTTTTACTATCCAACAGATTTTAAACTATATCTCAAGCGGAGTTAACCAGGATAAGGAGGTGATCTGTCTTGCAAAGATAACTGACATCAACGGCCGTAATGGATGGAAATATTTGTCGTGCGCCACATGCTCCAAAAATCTGGGACTATCTGAGACAACTCTGATATGCAACCACTGTAACACAAGCACTACCATTGGAGTTGGAAGGTATTTTGTATATCTCATACATCTTAAAAATTTCATTCGTTTTACATAATTCGTAAACATTATAATGACATATCTCTTAATGACCAGATTCATGGTGGAGTTGATCGTCCAAAGTGATGAGAGGACCACAACTTTCGTCATGTTTGATCGGGATGTCAGAAAAATCACACAAACCTCAGTTGAAGAACTTACACAGGCACATGTAACTTATATTTCCTTAACTCTCTCTTCTTTATGAAATGATTGGAAAGCGGATGATTTACATATTTATAATATTATCCAAAATTGTTTACACCAGGACCCTGAAGTCACAAGCTCGGACCAGCAGATGATTCCAAATTGTATCCTCGAAATGATTGGACAAAGAATTACTTTCCAGGTGAAAATCATAATTTACAACTTCCAGACATCTGCACAGGCTTTTACAGTGACTAGGATCATCCCACCAACATTGTTTAAAGAGTTGGTGTCGAATCTCAAGATCATTAATGTAACGCCCCTTTCCCGTTCTCCGCTGACTGTCGAGCTGACCGGTCAACAATCAAACAAGAACATGACCGCTCGAACCCGAGCAAGTCAAACAGGAAAAGTTCGCTACAGGACGAAGCCAGAGATAGATCGGTTTGAGACAAAGGCTCGCACCAATCTGTCTTTGACCTCGCTATCCTCATTTCCATAGTACAAACAGTACTACTTGCACTACTTCAATGAGTTGTGTCGGTTCGGACTAAAACCTCATATCAGGGAAACAATTTCATTTTTAAGTAATCAAACGTTGAATACAACGTTTATAGGGTTTTACAAACAATCATCGCTATAAACATACAATCAATCAGAAACACGAAATGGCGCTAATGCCGAACCGAAATAAAATATCCAAAACCCCGAATCAAATCCCGTCACAAGCGATCCCGAAGCTACACCGAGGACCTCCCGCGTCCGTCGCTGCTAAACCTGAAAAACACAAAAAGAGTCTAATGAGCGATCTAAGATCACCCAGTGAATCGGCTCCCCACTAATGGCTTCTAATCTATCTAAAGGCTACAAATTCCCGCCCCAAAACCCAAAACAACAATCAAGAGGAATAAATGGTCGATCACGCACTACCACGTCGTGATCAACCCACACACACAATCAATGCCAAAGATAAGGAGAATTAGGGAAATCGAAGGCACTGCGGCACATGTCCTCGATCTATCTAACGCGCAATAAAAGAAATAACAAACAACACTGGGCCCTACGATCTCGGAAACTTCCACGTGTTTACATCGTTACCTATTTGGTAACTAACCCACGACTCCTAGACGTGTACACAAGGTCCCACGAATAGGACACCGTTCTCCGTCCATCGATACGCGGTGACTCGAACTACCCCTAGATAGACAGAGTTTCCATGTGATTTGGCCCTAGGACATGACCCCGTATTCTCCGAATCACACACCTACCGGCGTCACCCAGTAGGTTAACACCATAACCGGAATCACCATGATCCGATTAGGTAAAATCCGAGGATCCAATCGGGTCGGAAGTACCGGAACGTAAACAAAACCTAGGCTTGCGGAATCTAATGCACCCTAGAGTCCTAGTGTAGAAATGTAAACATGCAGACTCGCTGGGACTCTAACACAGATCACGCAGTCAACATCAAAATAAAAGAATCCCCAACCATTCCGCAAGCCGCTACACTACTATTACCACCGCTCTGACTAGGTAAGATACCTAGTCAGCACCAACTAACTTACCCGGTCCCGTGACCGGAGTAAGTGTCCACAAATACTGCTCGGCCCAACACCGAGCAGTCTAACAACCTGCACATCAAACTCACAGCAACAACACACTAATCACGCAATCGCAATCAATCACAACAAACCACACAAGCATGCTTATTAGGGTTTCTAAATCTTTTAATCCGGTATTATCTGCTACCTTGGGTTAGCGGATTGCTAACCCGTAGACGGCTTAATAAACACACCACTCTTACTTGACTCATTCTAGGTGTCTTTTAATAACTCCTCGATCCGTCGGTTTAGAGTTAGTAAACTTACTAACTCCCCGACGTCTCATTATTAATTAACTTCATTTATTACCCTTTCTCGCTATTAAACCTAAGTCCCAATCCCGTTATAATATTCTATAAGTTCGTTTAGGTTTAACTCGTATTTTAAGTCCATCTTAATTCCCGTATATAAATTCATTCATTCTCGTTCTTAGTACATATATATGCATATACGGTCCTAATCAACAGTGTCTATATGAATGCATCAAACAATTATTACTAGCAACCTAACGGCACACAATCAATTAACCTTTTAATTCTCAAACCCTAACATGCTTATTCGATCCTAACCGGTTTATCATTAAACGTCCATTTAATTACCAAACAACTAAACATGTTATTAACGGGTATGCAATCTGATATCGATCTAGAAGTTTTAATCCTATACTACTGCAAGTGCACAGATATGCAGATGTAGTACTTATGTATCGAATCCACAGAGACTCCGGTCAACGATAGAAATTAGAACAGTCGAGATTAAACTAGAATGAAAGCAATGTGATGTAATTAAAAAGCAAGCAAGAGAGTAAATCAGATAGCATGATTGGTTGTGAAAACAATTAACTTAAAGAGCTAAGTCTAGGGCGTTCTCAGGAAATCAGACAAGCAGACAAATCATTCAGTCAGGATCTAATTAAGCACAGTTCTATAACTCAAAACACGGATATAGAATTAACCAACTGTCGTTGCGAGAATTCTCTAAGTCTAAGTGCAGCAATCCAAATTCATTTGCAATTACTGACAGATTAAACCAGTATTAATTCCAAGTTCGATATGTTCACAATTAAACTAAACCAAATTCCTTTGCGAGTAATTTAATTGCTCAACCTAAATAGTTCAGATTCTAAACCACACTGTCGTGTCGTATTTAGAAACCTAAGATCTAGATTCTAAGTGATCAGGTTAGAACTAGCATTAAACACAATTTAGATTGGAGAACATATAAGTTATGAATCCTTACTGAATTAATTTAATCTAACAAGTCATGAAATCCCTATGAGAAACCCTAAACCTAACTAGGAATCTACTCAGACATAGATAATGTAAACATAATCATATGATGAATAAATTGCATATAAGATATAAAAGAAGTAAAGGGGTTCAAAATCTTCTCCAAATACGAGATGAAGTACAAGTTCAGATCAGCCCCAAAATCTCTCTAAAACTCTCAGCTCAAAGTATGAATTGCGTTCTCAAAGCGTTTTGAAAGCGTTTTGAAAGCGTATCTAAAATCTGATCAAAAAACCTAATTAAATAGCCTAGTCACGTCTTGGGGCTTCTGTGTAAATATCTAAAACTTCTGGGAAACTCTGCAATATCTCGTAACTTCATTAATCTCGCCGAGTCTGGCCCATTCGCGCTGTGCATCGATCGATGCTGATGTGCAACGATCGACGCACTCGTCTGTTCTGGACAGTGAGCTTCTCCTCTCGGGTCAACTCTCCAAAATGCACAAAATAGCCCCAACATCTCCACTTCTGCTCCAAACGTGCGTGTACCAAATAAGACCTGTAAAAGACTCTAAAAAAATACAAATAGACTCTAAAACATACTTATATCATGGTCTAAAACTAGTAAAAACCATGATATATCAACTCCCCCACACTTAGCCTTTGCTTGTCCTCAAGCAAAACAAAGAACTAGACATGGTGAAGAGGTTTGAAAACTTTCAGAAACTCTTTTTGTCCTAGAAGCAACAACACTCAGATTCCCCTTAGCAAGCCACATGAAAGATTTCACCTGCAGACATCAAGACCAACATATACTTCCCCCACACTTAGCAACTGTCCTAAGTAAACTCCACAATCACATTCACGCATTCAAATTCACCCTACTGACTTCTGCGAGTATTTAAGTGCGGTCTCACCTAAGGATTATCGATCAAAGGGCACATGGACTCTTACCTTGTCAGCTCTAGACCACCATACTATCTTTCTCCGGTCCCTTTCTTCTCTTTTCCCTTCCTTAACAACTGATTTTTCCCCACTGGGTATCATTTTATTTTTTTTATCAGTGTTCTTCCCGTTTTGGGGTGTACTTTGGACACATTCCATGGATGCACAGGATATGATAGTTGTAGCTACTACTCCCAGAGACCACTTCGGAGTTACTAACTCATCCTCAGTTTATTATCTTTTTTTTTCTTTATGGAAGGGTAGAAGGGAACCAAATATGACAGGTTTACAGGCTGTGTCAGAACTAACAAAGGAATCCGACTCAAGGTATACCAATCCCTTAGGTGAGAAAATTAAGTCAGTATTAAGGTGAAGTCAGTAAAAGGATCCTCTGATACCTGAAGTGATGTGGGTGTTCTTAGTAGGCTGATCCGTGTCTGGGTTTTCTAATAGTCATAGATTGTCCTGCAACTTCATCCCAATGGTTACTTAAGTTCCTGCAAGTGCTATTAATCTTCTCAAAAAATCATTGTTTCTTACTTAAACTATTTTGACTCGATAAAACAAATTTTGAAAAACTGACTGACTCTAAAAAAACAGAAAGATAAAGTCAGTAGCACCTCCCCCACACTTAAGACACACTGCCCCCAGTAGTGTCGATGGATTGGTAAAAAGAAAGAAAACTAGTTAATGGATGTGTTGAGTTCTGTCTGATTTTTACCTCTGTCGCACATGCATCGATCGTTACATAAATGTATCGACCGTTGCTAGGCGATTCTTCGTCGTGTGTCGATCGTTGCTCAGGACCGCAACGATCGTTGCAATGCGATTTCTCGTGTTGTGACGATCGACACAATGGTGTGTCAATCGACGCACTGCGATTTCTCGGATTAGTCAGCAAGTTAGCAGGTTAGTACGTGAGAAAATCCAAATTTTCGAACCTGCAAGCTGAAAAACACTGAAAACAGGCAAAATCAAAGCAACTAATAGTCTCAATGCAAACACACAATCCAAACATAAACATCCTAAGGAAATCAAAAGAAAAATGCAAGAAGAAGAAGAAAAAATAAGAGAATACATAACCGAATGTCTAGAGAAGTCACTACTCTCACTCGTCATCCATCCCAGCATGAGGATCAGTACCACTCGAAGAACCTGGAGTCGGAGAGCGTCGTCTGCGTCGAGAAGGTCCTGGATGGGGTATCTGTGGCTGACTCCTACAAGTGAAGGTACGCATGAAGTTCCAGACGACCCGTAGAATACCATCCGAGCGCTCTCTCCATTCTGCCTCAGACATATCACCATAAGGCATCGTAGGCTCGGGAAAAGGTCTGATGTCATCGACAGGGGCAGCAGGTGCAGGCGCAGAGGAGGTAGAAGCTCGTGTAGAAGGCTCTCCCAGCGGATGAGCCATAGAAGAGACTCTGCGCTGCTCGCTCGTAGGAGGCTGGAACCTCAAGGCATCCAGCGTATCAACCTGTGTAAGACCAGGAGCAGGAAGATCCACACCACACTTGACTGTGGCAGGGTCATAATAGACCCATACACGTCCCTCCTTCAGCCATGTAGCACTCTGCAGATGGCTGAAATCAAGGAACTCCATGCTGTCACTACGCTCCGTTCCCTCTAAGGGAATCCTGCAATGTCTGAAAATGGGAGTAAGTAGACTCCCTACTCTCTCAGTGCCCACACCATCAAATGGCTTCTTCTGCAGATCGCATAAATGGTGAGCAAAGACAGCTCCCAAGTTGAGTCCCTTAGTGGGATCTCTCAGAACTGTATCCTCAAACTGGTCCCTCAGTCCAATGAACAACATCTCCATCTCGTTCTTACGCATCTTGTTGGCTTCAAACTTGCACAACAGAGTATATCCCAAGATGCGCAAGACGTATCTAAGAACCGGATGCCTAACCTGAATCACCGGTGTGGTTCTCGAGTTGTATCGACCAGTGCCAATACACTCCCAGAAATACTAAGTCTCATCCACATCCCACGGAAGGGACATATCAATAAGCGCAGGCTCAGTGCTGAATCCATAAATCCTACAAATATCGAGAAGGGGAATCTAATACCTGCATCCTAAGCACATGAAGGTAAAGAAACCTCCTGAAGCCTTCCTGCTGTCTGGGGTAGGGTAAATCACTCTGCAAGTGGCTAGCAGCTGTCTCACCAACTCAGGGTACATCTCATGAGGCTGCATAGGCATTGTCCCCAGACCAATGCCTTTACACAATGTAAGAACCTGCTCATCGATACCCAGACTCTTACAAGTCGAATAATATGCAAACTTGGTTGGCTTAAGTGTCATGCCGCACCAACCATTGTAGAGCAATGTATCAAACTCATCCCAATGGTCAAGTAAAGGCCGCTCTGTGAAAGTGTCGGTCTTGAGGAGATCATCAATCTTCATGTCCCAGACCCTATCTGTCGGAATCAACTGCTTATCTGCTCTAGGCCATGGTGGCTGTATCGCTGCTTGGACTCTCTGATAGTCCGCAGGTGGATCTGAGTCTCAATGGAACCACTCTGGTGGTGGAGCATGATGAGCTGTAGCAGCTGCGGCGGTGGCTCTGCGTTTACGAGTTTGTCGAGGAGGCATCTGCGATTAAGAAAAATAAACATGTAAGTCTCGGAAATCTCTCTGTGAAATCGCGAAGCAACGACCGTTGCACTGAAGCATCGATCGTTGCAAGGCGATCCCACAGTATCGAACAAATCCCTAAAATCGCAAAGCAACGACCGTTGCACTAGTGGATCGATCGTTGCAGGGCGATTTTACAGCCGACATGTAATTCTCAATTCGTGCCTAAAATCGTAAATCAAGCCCATAATCAGCATGCATTCATCACAAATCGACCTAAATCAAGCTAATATCAGCACGGAATCATCATTCTCAAACCAAAATCTCTTAATTCCAAAAACCCTAAAATTGAATCCGAAAATCATGAAAATGAGGTACATTACCTTGGATTCGCTTGAAATGGGTTAAAGGACTAGATAGAGCAAGCAAAACAAGTATAATAGCACTTTGAATCAGCAAGAATGATGAAGAAATGATATATTTAGGCGATAGGAGTCTCGGTTGTACGGACGGCGAAGTGAAGAAGAAGAGAAGATAAAAGGGTTTAAGGCACTTACCTGGGTCGAGGGAGCAACGATCGATACAAGGTTGCAACGATCGACGCTATTGAACCAAATTGATTCCGGTTTAGCGCGCATACCTTAATTTGGCAATTTAAACCATTTGCAACGACCGTTGCACAGGGCCGCAATGATCATCACAAGGCGATCCCATCTCTTCGTCAAATCTCCCTGCAACGACCGTTAGATAATAAGCAACGATCGTCACACATCTCTAGACTCGAGTTCTGTATCTAAGAACTTGGCAAAACAAAATCAAAACGTAAGTTCCTAAGAAAAATACTAAAAATCAAAAATAAAAATACTAAAACCTAACAGTGGGTTGCCTCCCACTCAGCGCTTGTTTAATGTCATTAGCTTGACCGGACGAACAAGAATCAGGCACCGGGAGATCCTGACAGAGACTTTGTTTGCCTCTGTTCAAGTCTCCTCATCCATGGCGGAGAGTATGCCGTATCAGAATGAACTTGTCCAAGGTAAGATGGAATGCGATGATCTCCAGGATCAGGAACCAATGTCTTAGTTGTCTGCTCTCCATCTCCATCTCCAATGGTGAAGTTTTGACCATCAATCTGCGGCTTGCGCAGCTTATCCATCTCAAAGTGAAGTGTGTCATCTCCCAGATGGAGGTCAATCAAACTATGCTTCACATCTATAACCGCTCCAGCTGTAGCTAAAAATGGCCTTCCAAGTATCAAGGCATCGTCAGGATCACTGTTGTACTTCAGCACCAAGAAGTCAGTCGGAACCAAGTAGTTTCCTACTCTTTCTGGGACGTCCTCAAGAACTCCTTCTGGAATTCTTATAGACTGATCAGCTAGGACAAGAGAGGTCCTAGTAGGCAAAAAATCCGTCATTCCCAGATTCTCTGCCACAGAGTATGGCATAAGACTTCCAGCAGCTCCCAGATCACACAGAGAACGCTTAAAACCATCCTGAAAGATAGAACAACTCAGTACAAACACACCAGGATCGGGCAGCTTCTTTGGGATCTTGGTCAACAACACCTCACTGACATGCATGGGAACTACTATCACCCAATCCTTCAGCTCCTCATCCATAGGTAACATCTTACCCAAGTATCTCTGCACACAAGGGTGATAGGGTGGATCATCAGAAGGTGGACTTTCATCTAACTCTTCACCAAACTATTCTAGCATTTTAAGCTCTTCAATCTCTTGATGAATCACTTCAGATACTTTAGGATATAGTCGGATAGATTGTGCATAAATCTCCTGCTGAGTAATCTCAGACACTCCAGGGAACAAACGATTAAGCTCCAAGTCAGCCTCTGCATCAATGCCATAAGAATCCTGTGAATCTGTATGTCCACGCCATGCAACGATCGACGCTAGGGGTGCATCGATCGATGCAGTTGAATTTTCACAGATTCCACCCGAGAGATTTTCTTCAAAATCCAAAATTTCGGTCTCTTCTACCAGTTCAGCTGTGTTTAGCTCGAATCTTTCACCTAAGTGTGATCCATCATCAACGTACACTGACCAGGCCTTAATATGGGTGTCTGCTACTCCTTTTCCTTTAACAGAACTAGAGATCTGGCTCACCTGAGTGTCCAACTGCTTCACATGAGTGTTTAGAGACTCAAACTTCCCATTAAGGTCCTCATAAACCGCATCCAACTTCTTGTTGCAGTCCACATCAATCTTGGTTTGTCCTTCTAGCAACTGCTCCATCATAGCCTCCACCTTGCTCTCATGAGCACTAGCAGTAGGAGGAGTCTGATAAGATGAAGATCCATAGGTCCTTTGGTTACCTTGTCCTAAAGGTTTCTGAAAACCACTAGTCTGTCCAAATCCAGAAGAGTTTTGATTGCTGTTGAAAGCACTCTTCTGTCCTCCATTGAAGAACCTATTCCCAGACTGATTTCCAAACCTATTCCCTTGGAATCCGGAACCACTAATGTAGTTCACATCCTCTTCTTGGTTCTCTTCCTCAGCTCCAACTACCTCAACATCTTGAGCAAAATGGACTGCCTTCTTCCCAGCTAGAAGATTACAGACAGTGTCCAGCTTAGATCTAATATCAGCAATCTCTGAATTCTCCACATTTCCACCGGACTTCTTCCTTCTCTCATCAGTAGTCTTGCAGCTATTGCTGCTCACTAAGTTCTCTATCAGTTGCTTAGCTTGCGCATGAGTCCTAATGTTGAAGTTTGCATTGCTGGAATTATCCAGCGCAGTCTGATATGGAAGATCTATGCCTCTAAAGAAGATACCAAGCAATGTTACCTCAGTAAATCCATGGTGTGGGCAATCACGCTGGTACTTCTTGAATCTCATACATGCAGTCTTAAGAGGCTCTACAGGACCTTGAGAGAAAGTAAGAATGTCCTGTCTAGACTGATCCGAGCGAGCATCATTATAGAAATGTCTCAGGAACTCGCTCTTCACAGCATCCCATGTCTCAAACTTCCCAGGTGGAAGTTGTTTCAGCCACGCAGCAGCATCTCCAGCGAGAGAGTAGGGGAAAAGCTTGAGGAACAGATAGTCATAGTTCACTCCATCATATTTCATACCGGTGACTATGTCCTCAAACTGATCTATGTGATCCATAGGCTGCTCAGTCGGATGCCCATGAAAGGCATTCTGCTTCAGGAGAGTGTAGTAGATGGTCTTGATCTCAAAATCGTTCCTCTGAAAATCAGGAGGTAAAAGATCTGACCGGTTGGCATGAAACTCGTCCGATCTGTTGTAGTCAGCTAAAGCCCTCTCATGGACTACCATCTGTCTACCATGGGCCTGTCCTTGGCCTTGGTTCTGCTCCTGTTGTTTTCCAGGAGGATCAAGGATTACATTATCTTCAGCATCAATCCTATGCCCAGCAGCATTGTACGGATTGTCATCTCGGTCCCTGAGGGTACCTTGAGCATCGGGTATCAGAATCAGACGTTCTTGAACCATTCTTGCTCTTCTTTCTCTTCTGTTGGTCCTCTCTAGTTTAGCAAGTTCTTCAAGTTGTAGGTTAACGAGGTTCGAATCCGGATTACTTCTGGTTTCACGCGCAGGCATAAACCGTCTGTAATCGCTCAGCAACGATCGATGCTAACAGTGCAACGATCGATTCAACTCCAATCGCCTAGTAACGATCGACACAAGATGTGCAACGTTCGATACAATGCGATTATGAACCTGTCGACAGAGAAGAAACAGAGAAAAACCAGTAACTAAAAAAAATCCTAGTCTAAACCCTAGGTTCCAATCTATCGGAGACTCAAAAGAGTCCCCGGCAACGGCGCCAAAACTTGATATCGATCTAGAAGTTTTAATCCTATACTACTGCAAGTGCACATATATGCAGATGTAGTACTTAGGTATCGAATCCACAGAGACTCCGGTCAACGATAGAAATTAGAACAGTCGAGATTAAACTAGAATGAAAGCAATGTGATGTAATTAAAAAGCAAGCAAGAGAGTAAATCAGATAGCAGGATTGGTTGTGAAAACAATTAACTTAAAGCGCTAAGTCTAAGGCGTTCTCAGGAAATCAGTCAAGCAGACAAATCATTCAGTCAGGATCTAATTAAGCACAGTTCTAGAACTCAAAGCACGAATATAGAATTAACCAACTGTCGTTGCGAGAATTCTCTAAGTCTAAGTGCAGCAATCCAAATTCCTTTGAAATTACTAACAGATTAAACCAGTATTAATTCCAAGTTCGATATGTTCACAATTAAACTAAACCAAATTCCTTTGCGAGTAATTTAATTGCTCAACCTAAATAGTTCAGATTCTAAACCACACCGTCGTGTCGTATTTAGCAACCTAAGATCTAGATTCTAAGTGATCAGGTTAGAACTAGCATTAAACACAATTTAGATTGAAGAACAGATAAGTTATGAATCCTTACTGAATTAATTTAATCTAACAAGTCATGAAATCCCTATGAGAAACCCTAAACCTAACTAGGAATCTACTCAGACATAGATAATGTAAACATAATCATATGATGAATAAATTGCATATAAGATATAAAAGAAGTAAAGGGGTTCGAAATCTTCTCCAAATACAAGATGAAGTACAGGTTCAGATCAGCCCCAAAATCTCTCTAAAACTCTCAGCTCAAAGTATGAATTGCGTTCTCAAAGCGTTTTGAAAGCGTTTTGAAAGCGTATCTAAAATCTGATCTAAAAACCTAATTAAATAGTCACGTCTTGGGGATTCTGTGTAAATATCTGGAACTTCTGGGCAACTCTGCAATATCTCGTAACTTCATTAATCTCGCCGAGTCTGGCCCATTCGCGCTGTGCATCGATCGATGCTGATATGCAACGATCGACGCACTCGTCTGTTCTGGACAGTGAGCTTCTCCTCTCGGGTCAACTCTCCAAAATGCACCAAATAGCCCCAACATCTCCACTTCTGCTCCAAACGTGCGTGTACCTAATAAGACCTGTAAAAGACTCTAAAGAAATACAAATAGACTCTAAAACATACTTATATCATGGTCTAAAACTAGAAAAAACCATGATATATCACAATCCTACTTCTACGGTTTCTCGGTTCCTGGTCTATATGAATCTAAAGGATTATGAGCCGACTCACAGTGAGATAGGTACGGAAATGGCGGCTCGATGCAGATGTGAATCCCGAGACGCCCGACTCGAATCCCGAACTCCCGATCACCCGAATACCAAACTCCAAACTACGAACACTCCGGAAATCTCGGAACGGCCGTGGACCAAGCGTTGACCGACGGTTGACCGCCTTGACCAGTGGTGTTGACCGTTGACCGACGAGTTGACCAAGCCTTGGACCGTTGACCACTGAACCAACCTGAACCGACTGAACCAACTGAGTGAACCGAACCAACTAAACCGGTCTAATTAGAACCGGTTAGGTGATAGGTCAAGAATTAATCCCTATACTAAACTGCAAGTGTACAGCAATGTCAAAGTAGTATATAGGGTTATCGAATCCACAGGGACACTTGGTCTCAAGAGAATCAAACCGTAGGGAATGAATACTAGAAATAAGCAATGTGATTGTATTGAAAATAGTGCAAGAAAGTAAATCAGTAGCAGAGATTATTGGTTGTGAAAGCAAGTAATTAAAAGCGTCAAACCTAGGGTATTCTCAGGAAATCAGACTAGCAGACAGTTCATTCAGCAAGGATCTAATTAAGCACAGTTCTAGAACTCAAAACACAGATATAGAATTAACCAAATTCCTTTGCGATAATTCTCTAAGTCTAAGTGCAGCAAACCAAACTTCCGTTTGCGAGAACTAACAGATTAAACTAGCATTAATCCCAAGTTTGATATGTTCACAATTATCCTAAACCAAACTTTCGTTTGCGCAAAGTTTAATTGCCCAATTTAATTAGTTCAGATTCCTAAACCCCACTTCCGTGACGTATTTAGCAACCTAAGATCTAGATTCTAATTGATCAGGTTAGAACTAGCTTTAAGCACAATTAAATTGAAGAACAGATATAGTTTGAATCCTTAACTGAAATTGAACAAGTCTAGCAAGTCATGAAATCCTATGTGAGAAACCCTAAGTCTAACTAGGAATCTACTCAGACATAGATAATGAAAACATGATCATATGATAAGTAAATTGCATAAAAGAATAAGAGTAAAAGGGGTTCGAAATCTTCTCCAAATACAGATGATGAATTAGGTTCAGATCAGCCCCAAAAGCTCTAAAAATCCTCTGCTCTTATCTATGAAAGTGTATGGTAAAAAATATAAAGCGTATCTAATAAAAACACTAAAAACTCCAATATATAGGCATGATCTCGGCCAAGGGCTTCTTTGTAAATATCAGGAACTTCTGGATCAAAGTGCAAATTCTTCACTCTTCTAAACCGCCGAGTTTTTGGCCCATCTCGCTGGTGCAACGATCGTTGCTAGAGTGCAACGATCGACACCTTTCTCTGTTTCGGACAGTGAACTCTATCTCTCGGCCAATCACTCCAAAAATCTCCAAAATGCTCCATAATCTCCAATTTAGCTCCCAACCTGATTATACCTGTAAAAGACTCTAAAATAACACAAAAGACACTAAAACACATCTATATCATGGCCTAAAACTAGTAAAAACCATGATATATCAACTCCCCCACACTTAGCCTTTGCTTGCCCTCAAGCAAAACATAGAACTAAAACATGGTGAAGAGGTTTGAAAACTCTTCAGAAACTCATTTCATCTTAGAAGCTACAATACTCAGATTCCCCTTAGTAAACCACTGAAAGAATCAATCACAGGATATCAAGACCAACATGTACTTCCCCCACACTTAGCAACTGTCCTAGGTAAACTCCACAATCACATTCAAGCATTCAAATTCTCCCTACTGACTTCTGCAAGTATTTAAGTGCGGTCTCACCTAAGGAGTATCGATCTAAAGGCACATGGATTCTTACCTAATCAGCTCTAGACCACCATACTATCTTTCTCTAGTCCCTTTCTTCTCTTTCCCTTCTTTAACAACTGATTTTTCCCCACTGGGTATCATTTTATTTTTTTTTATCAGTGTTCTTCCCGTTATGGGGTGTACTTTGGACACATTCCATGGATCACATGAGAGATAATAGTGTTTGCTACTATTCTCATGACCACTTCGGAGTTACTAACTCATCCTCAGTTTATTATCTTTTTTTTTTTTTTTTTTACTTTATAGAAGGGGAGAAGGGGACTAAATAGGACAGGTTTACAGGCTGTGTCAGAACTAACAGGGAATCCGACATAAAGTATACCAAGCCCTTAGGTGAGAAAATCTAAGTCAGTATTAGGGGTGAAGTCAGTAAAAGGATCCTCTGATACCTGAAGTGATGTGGGTGTTCCCAGTAGGTTGATCCGTGTCTGAGTTTTCTAACAGTCAGAGATAGATCCTGCAACTTCATCCCAATGGTTACTTAAGTTCCTGCAAGTTTTGTAAATCTCCTCCGAAAATCATAGTTTCTTACTTAAACAATTTTGACTCAATAAAACAAAAAATTTTGAAAAACGGACTGACTCTTAAGAAAATAGAAAGATAAACGTCAGTAGCACCTCCCCCACACTTAAGACACACTGTCCCCAGTAGTGTCCAGCGAACGATCGGTAAAAAGAAAATAAAAATTGAAAAGGTGAAATCATGTCTGTCGGGTTACCTCTGTCGCACAGCATCGATCGGTGCATTAGATGCATCGACCGTTACTTGGCGATTTTCGTGTATGGTCGATCGTTGCTCAGGACCGCAACGATCGCTGCAATGCGATTCATTTCGTGTTGTGACGATCGATGCAGAAATGCATCGATCGCTGCACTGCGATTTAATCCGAGACCTGCAAACATGACTGCACCAGAAACAAAAACAAACGTAAAATCCTAACAAAAACACCAAAAATTAAAAAGAAAAACACCAGTACCTAATGGTGGGTTGCCTCCCACCCAGCGCTTGTTTAAGGTCAATAGCTTGACCGGACGCGCAAGATCTTTCAGGCTCCGGAAGATCCTGACAGAGACTTTTTCTGTCTCTGTTCAAGTCTCCTCATCCATGGCGGAGAATAGGCTGTTGCAGAATGCTTCAGTCCAAGAAAAAATGGAGTAAAATGCGCTCCAGGATCTATTATCACAGTCTCATTCAGCTGCTCATCATCTGCTTCCAAGATCTTGAAAGTCTGTCCATCTATCAGTGGCTTCCGCAGCTTCTCCATCTCATATCGCAGCGTCTCATCTCCCAGGTGGAGGTCTATTAGACTCTGTCTAACATCAATCACAGCTCCTGCTGTAGCCAAGAATGGTCTCCCAAGCAATAAAGCTTCATCCGGATCGCAGGCATATTTCAGCACAAGGAAGTCCGTTGGAACTAAGTAGTTTCCAACTCTTACCGGAATATCCATAAGGAGCCCTTCAGGAACTCGCATGGACTGATCAGCTAGGATAAGACGTGTCCTAGTAGGAGCAAAATCCAACATACCCAGCTTCTCTGCCACAGAGTAAGGCATTATGCTCCCAGCAGCTCCTAAATCACACAGAGAACGCCTAAAACTATCCTCAAAGATAGAACAATCAAGTACAAAGACTCCAGGATCAGGCAGTTTCTTTGGGACCTTAGTTAACAGAACATCACTAATATGCTGAGGAACTACTATCACCCATTCTCTCAGCTCTTCATCTAAAAGCAACATCTTGTTCAAATATTTCTGAACACATGGATGATAAGGTGGATCATCAGATGATGGAATTTCTTCCAAGTCTTCACCACTCTTTTCTAGCCTTTTCAGCTCTTCAATCTCTTATTTAATCACTTCAGACACCTTGGGACAGTGCCAAATAGCTCGTGCATAAACATCTTCTGGAGTGATTTCAGATGTATCAGGGAATAGGCGGGCTAGTTCTGCATCAATCTCATTTTCATCCCACGGATTCTCTGCTTGTTCACGACCTGCATCGATCGATGCCAGATGTGTATCGATCGTTGCATCGCGATCATCACAACTTCCACCCGAGAGTTTTTCACAGAAATCCGAAAATTCTGCCTCAGTCACCAACTCAGCTGTACTTAGCTCAAATTTCTCCCCTAGATAAGATCCATCATTAATCAGTACAGAACAGGCCTTAATATGAGTGTCTGCAACTCCTTTTCCTTTCAGTGAGCTGGACATCTGATTCACCTGAGTGTCCAACTGCTTCATGTGAGTGCTCAATGTCTCAAACTTCCCATTGAGGTCCTGATAGACAGCGTCCAGCTTCTTGTTGTTGTCTACAGAAAGCTTGGTTTGACTTTCCATCAGTTGTTCCATCATAGCCTCCATTTTGCTCTCATGTGCTGTAGGTGCAGGAGGAGTCTGATAAGATGTAGATCCATAGGTTCTCTGATTACCCTGTCCATAGGTCTTCTGAAAACCTCCATTCTGTCCTCCATTTGAGAATCTGTTCCCCTGTTGATTGTTAAATTTATTACCTTGGAAACCGGAACTTCCTATGAAATTCACTTCTTCTTCCTGAGTGTCCTCCTCAGTCTGAATCACCTCCACATCTTGGGCAAAGTGGACAGCTTTCTTATTTGTCAGGAGATTGTAAACTGTGTCCAATCTGGATCTAATATTAGCCATATCAGAATTCTCTACAGTTCCACCAGATCTCTTCCTCCTTTCATCCATTGTTTTGCAACTATTGCTGCCAATCAGGTTCTCTATCAACCGTTTAGCTTGTGTAGGAGTTCTGGTGCTGAAATTTGCATCACTGGAATTATCTAGCGCAGTCTGATAAGGGAGATCTATTCCTCTGAAGAAAATACCTATCAGCTGTACTTCTGTGAATCCATGGTGTGGACAATCACGCTGATATTTCTTAAATCTCATCCATCGTAAAAGTGACGCAGGAACTCACTCTTTAAGGCTGCCCAAGTAGTATACTGACCAGGTGCCAGTTGTCTCAGCCATGCACTAGCGTCTCCAGCAAGACTGTGCGGAAATAGCTTAAGGAACAGATAGTCCGGGCATACTCCTTCATACTTCATGCCAGTGACTATGTCCTCAAACTTGTCAATGTGATCCATAGGCTGCTCTGATTGAAGACCATGAAAAGCAATCTGCCTCATCAGTTGGTAGTAGATAGTTTTTACCTCAAAATCATTCCTTTCGAAAGCAGGAAGCACTAGAGCTGCTCGGTTTGCATGAAACTCATCAGGTCTATTGTAATCAGCTAGTGTCCTCTCATGAACTACCATCTCTCTACCTTGAGCTTGATCTTGCGGTTGTTGCTCGGGTTCAGGGGGGTCAGGGATTACATTTCCCTCAGCATCAACCCGATGCCCAGCAGCATTGTACGGGTTGTTATCTTGGTCCCTCAGGGTACCTTCAGCATCTGGTATCAAGATCAGACGTTCTCGAACCATTCTCTCTCTCTTTTCTCTTCTAATAGTCCTCTCTAGACGTCCAAGTTCCTCTAGGTTGAGATTAACTAAGCTCGAGTTCGGATTACTTCGAGTGTTCTGCGTTGGCATAAACTGTCTGTAATCGTCCAGCAACGATCGATGCTATCAGTGCAACGATCGATTCAATCTCAAATCGCTTAGCAACGATCGATGCAAGGGTGCAACGATCGATGCAAGGCGAAATTCGTACCTGCGACAGAGAGAAACAGAGAAAAAGTTAGCAAAATAAATAAATAAAAAAAACGAAAAACAAAAACGAAAAACGAAAAATTTCTAGTAAAACCCTAAGTTCGGTCCTATCGATGACTCAAAGAGTCCCCGGCAACGGCGCCAAAAACTTGATAGGTCAAGAATTAATCCCTATACTAAACTGCAAGTGTACAGCAATGTCAAAGTAGTATATAGGGTTATCGAATCCACAGGGACACTTGGTCTCAAGAGAATCAAACCGTAGGGAATGAATACTAGAAATAAGCAATGTGATTGTATTGAAAATAGTGCAAGAAAGTAAATCAGTAGCAGAGATTATTGGTTGTGAAAGCAAGTAATTAAAAGCGTCAAACCTAGGGTATTCTCAGGAAATCAGACTAGCAGACAGTTCATTCAGCAAGGATCTAATTAAGCACAGTTCTAGAACTCAAAACACAGATATAGAATTAACCAAATTCCTTTGCGATAATTCTCTAAGTCTAAGTGCAGCAAACCAAACTTCCGTTTGCGAGAACTAACAGATTAAACTAGCATTAATCCCAAGTTTGATATGTTCACAATTATCCTAAACCAAACTTTCGTTTGCGCAAAGTTTAATTGCCCAATTTAATTAGTTCAGATTCCTAAACCCCACTTCCGTGACGTATTTAGCAACCTAAGATCTAGATTCTAATTGATCAGGTTAGAACTAGCTTTAAGCACAATTAAATTGAAGAACAGATATAGTTTGAATCCTTAACTGAAATTGAACAAGTCTAGCAAGTCATGAAATCCTATGTGAGAAACCCTAAGTCTAACTAGGAATCTACTCAGACATAGATAATGAAAACATGATCATATGATAAGTAAATTGCATAAAAGAATAAGAGTAAAAGGGGTTCGAAATCTTCTCCAAATACAGATGATGAATTAGGTTCAGATCAGCCCCAAAAGCTCTAAAAATCCTCTGCTCTTAATTATGAAAGTGTATGGTAAAAAATATAAAGCGTATCTAATAAAAACACTAAAAACTCCAATATATAGGCATGATCTCGGCCAAGGGCTTCTTTGTAAATATCAGGAACTTCTGGATCAAAGTGCAAATTCTTCACTCTTCTAAACCGCCGAGTTTTTGGCCCATCTCGCTGGTGCAACGATCGTTGCTAGAGTGCAACGATCGACACCTTTCTCTGTTTCGGACAGTGAACTCTATCTCTCGGCCAATCACTCCAAAAATCTCCAAAATGCTCCATAATCTCCAATTTAGCTCCCAACCTGATTATACCTGTAAAAGACTCTAAAATAACACAAAAGACACTAAAACACATCTATATCATGGCCTAAAACTAGTAAAAACCATGATATATCATTAGGTTAAACCGGTTTGGTCAAAGGTTGACCGGTTTAATCTAACCGTTGACCAAGGCTGAACCGGCCTTAAACCAACCCAAATCTTGAATCAAACCGACCTATCACACTCCCTGAAGAACTGGCTGAAGATTGGAGGCGGTGGAGCTTTCTCCGGTGAGAAGTCTGGCATTGACCGCGGCGGAGGAGGGTTGACCGGCGGCGTAGGTGAATTTTTCGGTGGCTCTTCAACTGATCTTTACACCAAAATGCTCAGAAAGAGGAGATCTACTCTCTGGTGGCTTCAAATGATCAAGAACCGGCGAGGAGTGAGAGAGATCCAACCATACACCACCAACAGTAGATTTCTGGCCAGATTCTGGCAAGCTCCGGCGACGGCGACGGCAAGAGAGAGGTGGCGGTTGAAGAGGAGAGTAAGAGGAATCTATAGGGCTTTGCAGAAGGTTATTTGGGCTTATAGATCAAAAGATATGGACTTTCTTGTTCTTCAAGTCATGAAGAACAAGTTAGGGTTCTTGAGGTTTGCTTGAAGATTCAAATGGTTTGGATGAGTTTCTGGGTTCTTGATGAATCTAGAGAGAGAGAGAGAGAGAGAGAGAGAGAGAGAGAGAGAGAGAGAGAGAGAGAGAGAGAGAGAGAGAGAGAGAGAGAGAGAGAGAGAGAGAGAGAGAGAGAGAGAGTGGTTTGGTGAGGCTAATTGAATTGATAAGACTTGAACTTTCATGCAAGAAGGTTCATTGCATTTTTTTCATGCAATGCATGCAATAGGAGAGAGGTTGCGCCATCACAGAGGTAACACATGTCCATCTGAGTGTTTTATTGCCCAAAAACCCTTCTTAATCTTCCTTAACCAACATCTAATCCTCAATTCTTCCAATGCTCGGTTTAGACAGTTTTTGCGTTTAATATTTTAAAACCTCTCCGGATGATCCCATAAATCCTCAAACCTCCACAATCTGATTCTCTATGCTATTTTATAAATTTAGCATTTCGAATCACTCCGTTCGGACTTACGTAGCTCCGGTTATGAGTTTTCGAAGTTTCTTCGGGTTTGTCGGTTTCCATTCCCGACAAGCCGTAAAACATGTTTCCGCTCCGTTTCTTCCAATCCTGGTCTTCTGAATATTCTTTATATTGAAAAATAAGAATATTTGGCCCGTCTTAGCTTCCGTCTCGAACTTTGGCAAAATTACCATTTTGCCCCTCACTTGGCAAAAATGACGATTTTGCCCCTGGTTGACTTTTTATTGCCCGTTGACCGTAATTTGGATACGGGGTATCAACAATCAAACAAGAACATATCACAATCCTACTTCTACGGTTTCTCGGTTCCCGGTCTATATGAATCTAAAGGTTTATGAGCCGACTCACAGTGTGATAGGTGCGGAAATGGCGGCTCGATGCAGATGTGAATCCCGAGACACCCGACTCGAATCCCGAACTTTCGATCACCCGAATACCAAACTCCAAACTACGAATACTCCAAAAATCTCGGAACGGCCGTGGACAAAGCGTTTACGGGCTTGGTCTCCGGCGTTGACCGGCGGTTGATCGCGTTGACCGGCGGCGTTGACCGTTGACCGACGAGTTGACCAAGCCTTGGACCGTTGACCACTGAACCAACCTGAACCGATTGAACCAATTGAGTGAACCGAACCAACTAAACCGGTCTAATTAGAACCGATTAGGTTAAACCGGTTTGGTCAAAGGTTGACCGGTTTAATCTAACCGTTGACCAAGGCTGAACCGGCCTTAAACCAACCAAAATATTGAATCAAACCGACCTATCAACTCCCTGAAGAACCGGCTGAAGATTGGAGGCGGTGGAGCTTTCTCCGGTGAGAAGTCCGGCGTTGACCGCGGCGGAGGAGGGTTGACCGGCGGCGTAGGTGACTTTTCCGGTGGCTTCTTCAACTGATCTTTACACCAAAATTCTCAGAAAGAGGAGATCTACTCTCTGGTGGCTTCAAATGATCAAGAACCGGCGAGGGGTGAGAGAGATCCAACCATACACCACCCACAGTAGATTTCTGGCCAGATTCTGGCGAGCTCCGGCGACGGCGACGGCAAGAGAGAGGTGGCGGTTGAAGAGGAGAGTAAGAGGAATCTATAGGGCTTTGCAGAAGGTTATTTGGGCTTATAGATCAAAAGATATGGACTTTCTTGTTCTTCAAGTCATGAAGAACAAGTTAGGGTTCTTGAGGTTTGCTTGAAGATTCAAAGGGTTTGGATGAGTTTCTGGGTTCTTGATGAATCTGTAGAGAGAGAGAGAGTGTGTGTCGATAGAGAGCTAGAGAGATTAGAGAGTGGTTTGGTGAGGTTAATTGAATTGATAAGACTTGAACTTGCATGCAAGAAGGTTCATTGCATTTTTTTCCATGCAATGCATGCAATAGGAGAGAGGTGGCGCATTCACAGAGGTAAAACCTGTCCATCTGAGTATTTTATTGCCCAAAAACCCTTCTTAATTTTCCTTAACCAACATCTAATCCCCAATTCTTCTAATGCTCGGTTTAGACGGTTTTTGCGTTTAATATTTTAAAACCTCTCCGGATGATCCCACAAATCCTCAAACCTCCACAATCTGATTCTCCATACTATTTTATGAATTTAGCATTTCGAATCACTCCGTTCGGACTTACGTAGCTCCGGTTATGAGTTTTCAAAGTTTCTTCGGGTTTGTCGGTTTCCATTTCCGACAAGCCGTAAAACATGTTTCCGCTCCGTTTCTTCCAATCCTGGTCTTCTGAATATTCTTTATATTGAAAAATAAGAATATTTGGCCCGTCTTAGCTTTCGTCTCGAACTTTGGCAAAATTACCATTTTGCCCCTCACTTGGCAAAAATGACGATTTTGCCCCTGGTTGACTTTCTGTTGCCCGTTGACCGTATTTGGATATGGGGTATCACAATTAAGATAATTAATAATATCCAATGATCTAATCAAATTATTTTAAAGAAGCATATTAACTTAAGGAATGAACACATGCTAAGGAGAACATCAAGACAAAAGATGGTGAAATACTGCCTACTTTCCAGACACAAGCGGAAGAAAACAAATGTGAGAATCAAGATTTTGTAGAGCCTGAAAATGGAGCTGAAAATGGAGCTGAAGCTGTCGAAAAAGAAGCCAAGAAGATGCGAGTCAACTAACATCTGGAGGTTGAAGTCTTGACAAGAAACCTAAGATTATTTTAACCACAAACCTCTAGGACTCAATCATTTTCTAAATATATTCCACAGTTATATCAACAAAACCTTTTTGTTTTGTTATTTATTCTTTTTTTTTTGTCACAAACTTTTATTCATACTTAAACTTCAAAGGTACAATAAGAAGAGGGAATGATGCATCCTCTTTGATTACAAACATAAAACTTAAAGATAAAAGAAGTTAACAATGATAGATTCTACCAAAGGAGTGACAGCGAAGAAAAGACAATGCTTGACTGCGCCGAAATGAGACTCACGGTAGAACCAGACTCAATAGAAATAATCACTTTAAGTCGTGATTTTGAAAACCAGTCCTTACCCACAGGAAGTGTTACTAGAACGATGTCGATTGCATCTTGCAGACAAGATAGCAAAACAGTAAAGGAATTGAAATATCCCTCTCATACCAAGAGGAGGATACAAATAATCTTTTCCGGTAAATGAATAAAGATTGAAAAGTTCTCTCTCATAGAAGGGAGGAGGATGGAAATGATCTCTCCCATGAAAAGGAGGAAATTGAATATACCTGATGGTGTAGAACCGTGTGTATTGAACCCTTGTTGGTTTGAATCAAATCGTTATACGCATAAAGATTTGGGCTTGAGATGAGGACCATGCCCGTTTTGTGGAGACCTATGTTCAGACCCCATTTTGCACGTTGACCGGAAGTGAGCAGATGGTAGATCTTGGATGACTGTGACTTCACGGTTACAACTTCTAACTTGCTAATCTTCAGGAAGAAACAAAAGAAACATGCTCCATCATGTGTTGACCAACCAATGTAATGGGCCTCAATAACTTTTATTGACCCAAACCAAGTAAGCCCCAATAAAATAAGAACATGGGCCAAGCCCGTATATCCAGATCTGAAGAGTTTGGGGACGTCGGAGATTCCTATCGCCGGTAACAAGAAGACAAAATTGATGTAAATGGCATAAAGGAATCTAGCCGGATGGTCATCAGAGAGATTGTCGTCGAGGGCGGTTTGTTTAGATGCTGCAGTATGAGAGAGAAAGCTCTCTGGCTGACTCGCCGTACTGAAACTGCTCGGAGAACGCCGTGAAAGAACAAGATAGACCCGTGAATGAGCACGACTGGCCGGAAAATGGGATGAAACAAAGCATAGATCTTTAGTGGTTGGCCACTGCGAGAACAAAAAATCTTGAGGATCCGGCGGATCTGGAGGCTTTGGCGGTTGTGAAGACTCCCATGACTCCGGATAAAGCATATATGGTGGCTCCGGACGAGGCAAAGTCGGAGATGGGAGCTCCGTCGCCAAGCTGTGAACGTGCGCCATAACCTTAGACGAGAAAGGTTTCGCCGGCATCAAAGCTCTAAATGGTATACCGGAGTTAGATGAGAAAATGAAGTGATCTTCACCCATGGGTGAGACATTTCTTCGGAAAAACCCCGACAGGGTTCCGAGATTGAGAAGCATGACTTCTCAGATGGAGAATCCAGCAGAGGAGAACCAGCGTCGATAGCCCATTTGGTCGGTAAATGCAGATGAAGTGGAGGCGGAGGCGCCTTGGGTCTCGTGCCAGAAAGAAAAGGCTCTCTGGGGCGAACTCTTTAATTTTGGTTTTTGTTGTGTTATTCATGCGTTTCATTTATCATTAAGTTTGGCTGATTTCAGTCTATCATCAATAAAAATAAATATTATGCTTTAAATATGCATATATAGGGCCTGATTGGAAAGGCTCGTAGCATAGCATTAGCAGTAAATAGCATAAGCAGTATGCTGCTGAAGCTGTATGCTCTAATTAATATACATTTTTTAGTGATTGGTAGAACTGTTAATGATTAAATATAAAATTATAAAATATTTAATTATATTTAACTATAATTATTCTAAAGTGTTATATATGTATATATTATATTTAGAACATAAGTTTTTTTTTTGTTTTTTCATGTATTTAAATTATTTATCAAATTATTATATGTATATATTATATTTAAAACATAAGTTTTTTTTTTTATATATTTAAATTATATTATTAAATTATTATATATATATTATATTTAGAAAATAAGTGTTTTATTTTTCATATATTTAAATTATTATATGTATATATTATATTTTCATATATATTTTTAAAAAACAATAGATGAAATAAAATATTAATAATAATAATCATAAATATATATGCATATATTTTATGTTTACTAACAAAATTAATTAATTATATAATTTTAAAAATATATTTAATATTTTAGAGGTTAATGCTGTGGAAATGCTCCATATGAGAGCATAGAGAGCATAAGCATTTGAAAGCATTTGCATCTTCTACATGCTTTTTAAATAAAACATGATTGGTTAATAAAAAGCATAATGCTCTTCGTAATGCTCTCCCAATCAAACCCATAGTGTTATACCACTAATTTGTCACGACCATCATGACCATGAATATCATAAAAACTTCCTTTGTTCACCTACACTGATTGGAAGTCACCTATTCTAATGGAGACAAGAGCAAAACCTTAGTACTTTTGATCATCATTTAAAATACCAACTTGATTAGCTAATCAGAAACCTCAAATCGAAGATGACCATAATCAAAGCTTCCTGAACCTAACTAAAAATAAAACCAAAAAGAAATTAGAGCATGTGTGTTAGTAAAGCATGAAAACCAGAAATGAGACATTTTGAAACTAAGTGTTCCTCGTCTTAACTGTGATGCAAGATCATTGACTATGTAATACAAAGTAGATTAGTAATTATTGGAAAACAATGCTAAGTTTTTCCTCATGTTGACCACTAAAAAAATGATCTATTCGAATGAAATCAAGCTTTCATAACAAATATTTGTTTTCAAATTGTAATGAACCTCTTATTGTTTAATCAGATAAATTTGGTTTTCGATTACAAGGCATGAAGAAAAACATACCATAATTATAAATCTTTAAACTGAAACACTTTATTGCATCATTTAATGGTTGATAACTTTGATAACATTCCATTGAATGTGTAACAAACCAAAGCAAATTTCCCTTATTCCAAACGTCAACTACTATTGACAGAAACTATGATTATCACAAATCTCCATTGTTACTCAGGACACTAACATCTTCTCCTTAACTTCTTTTGATACTAATCGTCATCACTAAACAAACCGATTTTAATCTTCATTCACACTGTGTTTCATTACATCTGGTACACCTTATTTGTGAACTAATAACGAGATACAAGCGGGAGAACACTACTTTCGAGATTTCCAGATGTAAACATCAAGGAAAGAAACTCAGAAAAAAGCAAGGTAACAAAGAATGAAAAAAATTCAAAAGTTTCATCCACATATTTCGGGTAAGTCTTGCAGTTTTTTTATTTAAGAACAAGACTGTCTTAAAAATGGCTATACTAATTTGTGATCTCAAATATACATTTGAACAGGGACAAAAACTTCATGTTGGAACCTGCAGGTAAGGTTTAAAAACTTAACCTTACGATAATCAAAAAGTTTCCATGGTCTCTCTGAGTTTTTTGGCTTTGAATGTTGCTAGTGCCAATGATTATCAGTTTTAAATCTCATCTTCAGCTTCATATTTGTTTAACATATTAGTTGCTTAAATGTAACATATTTTTCAATCTTCTATATTAAAAATTACAGAGGTAGCAAGACAGGCAAAGAAAAAGAGGGTTGAGATACTCAAAGCCAAACATAATATCCAAAAGACAGCAACCATACCAAAAAGAGGTACACAAACAAATCTTAAATTTATAATTATAGATAGACTGTCTAATCAATACTATAATAGTTGGATTGCATCTCCAGGTGTTGACATCTCAGCATCCGTATTGCATGAGGTGTTGACACCTGTATTAATGAAAAAATACTTCCTCCAATCATATTAAATCATTTGTTCAAGTGTATCCACCAGATTCCAAAAAAAAAAACAAGCAAACGAATTATTGAATAGGTCTTCATCTCTTTCTCATTCACCGACATCTCTCTCTCTTGCTCTCTCTCTTCTCTCTCTCTCTTCTGACTGAGAATTTTGTCGCCATCCCTGCTAGGGCCATTTCGCCGTGAATTCTTCACCGAGAGTCTTAGCCGTCGATGGCTTACCAACCTTCGACTGAGATTCCTCTCATTTCTTAGATGATAACCGAGATCCTTTGGTATAACTCTTCATCTCCCGGTGATTCTGCATATCACAATCAGGTACTCCATCTCAACATTAACCTCCGGGTTCTCCTGTATTTCACTTTAAATCTAATATTGGGTTTCTTCTTTCAGATCTGAGCACCCAGTCACGCATATTTTCAGATTCCCTAAGATATGGAGCTTCCCCAACCACAGTCGAAACTTTTTTCCCCTGTTTTTAGCATCTGCATGTTATGTCAGGTACACGATATGACCCTTTCCATCCCGATTGTCACTTATTTCTTCGTTAAACTTATATCGTGTTAATTTCTTCATATTTCAGTTCATATGCCTCTTCATCTGAAGAGGAATAGTTTCCTCGGTGGAATGTCCTCCGCGCGTGGTTCGTCTGTAAAACCTAAAATTAACTGATTTTTTGAATCTGGTTTTGTTCGCAAGGGTTTGTGAAATTCATCACCACTTCGGGGGTACTTGAAAGGTCTGTGACATTTGAGAAGGGATTTTTACATTTGTGTGCATAACTTTGAGTAGCAATTTACTGCAAGTGTTTTAAAGAAGGATTGCTTTTAACTGACGTTGTTTCATTTGTACAAATCTCGGACCTGCAATCATCTGATATTACTGAAAGTGAGTGCAGTTGGGTTGAGAAATTCTCAATTGGGAGTTTGATCTAGGGAACCGTACAAAAGCAAAATGACCTTGGTTTGATGGTGAATTTTGACAATATTAATAATGTCCTTGGTTTTATACCTCAATATCATTGTAAGTCAGTTTGGAGAATCGAACTCTAGGTTTAGTTGAATTGCAATACATTATTAACACGGCTATACCTTGTCTCGGTCTGACACATTGTGTTTTTTATTTGTAGTGGGTGGAGCTACTTTGGAACACAATTCTGTTGTCCAAGCAGTTGTTTTTGATATCTCTAGGGCAGAGAGACTAATTGATTGGTCTTTGAGGCCTGAGCTCATAAACAGCTCAACCAAAGAGGTGTCCAACAGTCAGTCATAAAAGGTTTCAATCTAAGAAGATATATTGTGGTCAAGTTTTGCGTTATTCATGTTTTCTTGCATGCTCATCGTTGTTGGATGGCGATGCTGATCTTAGTTGGCTTATGAGACATTATATTTTTTCTTTTGCTTCAGAAACGTAAAAGATGTATTTCCAAGGAACTTGAAATCCACCAGAGGGCCAGCGTTGTTGTTGAGATTGTGAAGAAGAAATACTTTGTAAAGTGCTTTATTGCATTAAGTTAATGATTATTGCATGTTACTCAGAGTTGACATTTTTATTTGTTTTTTGTTTCAGATTTTGTCTTTTCCAGAACATGGTTACACTATAGGATATGCGTCACTATCAGACTATACCACACAGAAGTTACTAGTGAAACAATTTACCGCTGGACAAAGGTGGTCATTCATCCATTTTTTAATCAGTCTTTTACTTGTTAATTTACTCCTCTTTCACGAATCCTATATCCCATTCTTTCTTGGCCCTCCCTGGCTAAACTGATTGAATAAGTGAATGTCTTTACCTCCACTGGCAGTTGATATTCTATCTTCTTGTCGTACCTATAATTAGCAATATTCTTAGCTGAACTTATTGGTGTAGTTACTAGATCGTAGCTAAGTTTTTATTATTCATTTTCTCCAGGCAGTGTTGTTGTGTCTGTTGAAGCTCTACAAAACCCTTTGACGTCTGGGAGGTTGCTTTTACTTCTTGACATTGTCTCCGGTATTCTGAGACATCCCATTCTAAGAGGGCAAAGAAGAAATCCAATTGCGAAGTTGGTTCTGTTGTCCATGCTGAGGTACTAATACCCTACATTCTTATGTGTTTCTATTTTTACTCAGCAAGCTCTTCGTTTTTAGTGAGTTTAAGGTGCAGTAGAAATTGTTTCATTGTTGAAACTTGAGCAGAATGGAGATATTATCTAAAAATAAATAACAAACGGAAAAAACAAAATAAACTGAGAATCAAAAAGGGTAACAATCCTGCACTTGAAAACGAACAAAGAAAGAATTAGAATACAAGGTGTAGGTTGGCAACATGACTTCTCAAGTAGCTATGCCATTGCCACCATAACTTTTACTGTCTCAGATTAACATCTTTTACATTTTCAGATTACTGAAATAAAGCCTTTTAAAGTAAGAGTAAACTGTGGCCAAAGATTCGGAGGAAGAATCCACATAACGGAGGTGATTTTTCTTATGTTGCCATCATCATTTTAGATATTAATATTCATTCTTCAATATTTGAGTGGACGGAAACTTTCTTATACGACTCAACTCTTGGTTGGATAGGTGAATGATGTATGTGCAAGTGAAGAGCCTTTTGCCAAATTCAGAGTCGAAGTGTCTGCAAGGGTTGTTGCAAAGCCCTGTCATACTGATATTAAAAAGAGTCAACTTTGGGAACTTTTGGTAAAGCCTGCAATACTTAGAGGTAATCCAAGAGAAATGAAATTTTTTACCAACTATATGGCCTATTGACTCACATTTGGAATTAGTATTACAGAGCAGTCACATGCTTTTAGGGCTTAAAATGATTTTTTCACTAGCCTAAATCTTCCAGGAAATTGTGAGACCGTGTTATTTGTGTAAATGTTTAGATCCATCTATTTTAAATGTTATTTGATGCCCAGATCTAGCTGTTATGTTTGCAAAATTATTTTAATTTAATTCAGCAAGTATAGACTAAGATTAATAATTTTGAAATCCGTATGCTTGAGTATTTGTGTCAAAAGTATGCTTGTGTATATCTTACATATGTTCCTTTTGCTCACGCAAGGGGATAACATAGTCTCCATATCTTTTTATAGACTCCAGTGAGTTGAATGACATACTCGTTGGGTTGCAATCATACAAAAAAAAAAAAACTTTATTTACTTACAGTAGATTGATGGAACGAAGCTCGGATTTGTAGCTACCAGGGGAGCACAACTGCCATCTCCGTACGTAATTTGTCTGATCACTATCAGTAGGGTGTTGGATGATATGGACAACTTGAGTTTCTGTGAGATAATAATATGCTTTTAGTATAGGGAAATGCAAAATATAACACATCTCAAATTCCTTTTTCTGCGTTTTGCAGTTGCGCCTATATGTTATGTTCTTGGGGAGCTGAACAAACGGACACTGCGATTACATTTGAGCAGAATAATAATAAGCTTTAGATGTCCTGATTCTGCGATTACATTTGCGTTTTGCAGTTGCACATATAAGTTATGTTTTGATATTTGGAGGAACTACAGTCATAGATTATCTCATGTTTTAATTTGGTGAAGTCACCTTGTCTCAGATTGCAATTGCAGTCATGGATTATAACAAACATGCCAAAGAACTTATTTTTTTCCGAAAGTGGCTCAATGGACAACTGTAGAAAAAGAAACCGGTTTTTTTCTCTTCTCCATCATCTTTTTGCATAAGACACTTTAGATATAAGAAATATTTAAAACAAAAATATCATAAGCTAATTTTCTTAAAAAAAACTTTAGATTCTTAAACTAATTAGACAAAAGACGTAAGATAAAGAAGGTAGACCGAAATTGACAAATGACATAAACGTGGTCGTAGAACACAAGAAAGAAAAAAAACAGAACAACCGAATATATCCATTGCATACGTTTTGGATTTAAATTTATTCTTATTTTTTCAAATAAGCAAAAACACAAGGTCTTCGTAAATCATTTAACTCATTATGTTCATATTAAAGTACTACATTACTATCAAAGTTTACAACTCATTGCAAGTCTTCACGTCAATAGGAGCTAATGTCGACGATTCACTTCTATCCGGTAATGGACCATACACATACATAATACAAGGACAAGTTTATCACAGACTAGGCTCCTTGGTACTGCCTGAAGGAAAACCTCCAAAATTTGGCCAGCTTTATATTGTCGATACGAGGAATGAAGTTCAAAATCGTATCAAGACAATGAAAAGGAATATCAATTCATCCAAGCTTCGGGAAAGAATTGTGCAAGATTTGATTACCATGCTAGACGAAAAAATTGGCTAGCTGATGAGTTTAGAAAATCTAGGGATCTGTATGAAACAGGAAGATGTGAAGAGTTCACCATACGTCTTGTTGGTGCAAGGGAAAAGGGTAGACAACATGATTTGCCTGCATCTGATGAAACTGCGGGTCTAATTGTTGGGAAATTTGCGGAGAGAGACATCATTGTACAATACAAATCTGCCAAGCTCCAACGAATTTCATGCTTACACCCACACTATATGGCTCTACAATACCCATTGTTGTTTCTCTATGGAGAAAGCGGATTTCACCTGCGTGTTCCATGTGTTAGTGAACAAAGGAAGAAGATCATACGCGAATTTGTAACAATCCAAGAGTTTTATGCATATCAGATTCAAACAAGATTGTCTGAAGGGAAAACAATCATCAAAGGAGGACGCCTTTTCCATCAGTATATAGTTGATGCATACACATGTATTGAAGAAGAACGTTTGAAGTTTCACTGCCTCAATCAGAAAAAAAACTCCGAGTTGATCTCTACAACAATGTGTGCGATGCTGTAGGAAGAGGAGATACTGATCCTAAATCACTAGGAAGGAGGGTAATCCTACCATCGTCGTTCACAAGAAGATCCCGATACATGGTCGAAAACTACCATGATGTAATGGCTCTCTGTCGTACATATGGCAACCCTCATTTATTTATCACTATAATGGCAAATCCAGGATGGGATGAGATCAACGAACACTTGCATACCTATGGAAATGACTCAGCCAACGAAAGACCAGATATAAGTTGTCATGTCTTCAGAATGAAGCTAGAAGAAATGGTTCTAGATCTGAAGGAAGGGACATTTTTCGGTCCGCTTATTGTAAGTAATACTTCTCTTTCATTAATTATTCAAAATTATAATTCTGAACATTTTTAAAATAGCCATTAACCATTTTAATTTTAACAGTTCTCTACACCATTGAATTCCAAAAAGATGACTCCCACATGCGCATATACTTATATGGCTTGAAAATGCAATCCGTGATCCATCCATCATTGATATTGGTAATATCATTACAACCGAGATACCGGGTGAAAAGGAAGATTCAGAAGGGTACGAGTTGGTTAAAAAAAACATGATGCATGGTCCATGTGGAGTAGACCAGCCAAATAACGTATGCATGAAAAAAGGGATATGCACAAAGAAATATCCAAGGCCATTTGTTCAGAGTACATCAGTCGATAAAGAAGGGTATATTATCTACAGACATCGGGATGATGCAGAAAAGTTTGTGATGAAAGGTGAAACAAAGCTAGACAACCGCTTCGTAATTCCACACAACTTGGCTTTACTGAAAAAATATAAGACGCACATCAATGTAAAGTGGTGCAATACTTCGAAAGCTATCAAATATCATATCAACTATATCACTAAAGGAGTTGACAAAACGACCATTGTCTTCCAACACACAAAAAGCGGTGAAGAACGTGCACCATCTGATCAAGTTGAAATCAATGAGATTCAAAACTATCAAGAGTGTCGTTACTTATCAGCATGTGAAGCAACTTGGCGGATTTTCGCTTTTGATATACACCATCAGAAACCACCTGTACAGAAGCTTCTGTTTCATCTTGAAGGAGAACAAAGTGTGATCATAAACGAGAACGAATGCCTCGAAGGAGTTGTTAATAGAGCGTCATTCATGCATACGATGTTGACTGCTTGGATGGAAACTAATAAGACTGATTCATTTGCATGTACCATAACCTTTATTCAGTTTCCAAGGTATTCTGTATAGGAAAAGACAAAACGGAATTGGTCTAGGCGTCAGAGGGCAACAAGCATTGGGAGGATAGTTAACATTAATCCATCTTCAGGAGATAAATATTACCTTCAGATGATGTTAAACCATGCTAGAGGATGTAAAAACTTCGACGAAATCCGGACAGTTGCAGATGTGATATATAAAACTTACAAGGAGAGTTGTTATGCTTTAGGTCTCTTAGATGGGGATAAAGAATGGCACGAAGCAATGAATGAATCATCACAATGGGCTTCGTCATGGAAACTATGAGAGCTGTTTGTGATTATATTAATATACTGTGAAGTTGTCGATCCTCTTAAATTATGGAATAATTTTTAGAAAAGTCTGGGGAGGACATAGTACACATGCAACAGAGAAGGCTAGGCTTCCCAGAGCTGTAACTAGACGATGAACAGATCCAGCAATACGTTCTGATTGAACTCCAAAGGCTTATGAACCAATGTGATAAGTCATTGTCAGACTATCCAGACATGCCAGTGCCAGAAAAATATCCTCGACACTATCAAGAACTCATTGATTATGGAGGAGAAGAGTTACAATGTTGAAAACGAGAGAAAAACGCACTTTGAGTTGTTCTCAAAACTCAATCCAGATCAATTATCCATTTACGAGGAAGTTATGGAATCGGTCGACAATGGCAAAGGGAAACTTTTCTTCCTCTACGGGCCAGGGGGAACTGGAAAAACCTACGTCTATAATACACTGATTTCAAAGCTTCGTTCACAGAAACGGATCGTCCTACCTGTTTCAACGTCGGGTATAACTGCAACACTTTTACCTGGCAGTAGAACTGCTCATTCACGTTTCAAGATTCCAATAGATCTGCACGATGATTCAATGTGTGACATCAAACCAAACACATTGCTTGCAGAGCTAATTCAAGAAGTAGCTCTTATCATATGGGATGAAGCACCAATGTCACATCGAAACACATTTGAAGCACTAGACAGAACATTGAAAGATATCATGAGCTATGTCGACCCCACTGCAGACGACAAACCATTTGGAGGGAAAACGGTTTTGTTAGGAGGAGATTTCCGTTAGGTATTGCCAGTTATTCCTCAAGGAAGCAGACATGCTACAGTTCTAGCATCACTCAATAGGTCTTATGTATGGGAGAATTGCAATGTAAGCATCCTTTCCAAAAACATGCGAGTCAACGAAGATGAACAGGAGTTTGCTAAATGGATATTACAAGTTGGCAATGGTGAAGCAAAAGCAATTCCGTCAGATGAAGAAAATGGTATGGATTATGACAGCATAGAAATCGATGATTCATTGCTTCTCCCGGGAAAAGATGACCCACTGTAAGAGATCCAAAAAGCTACATTTCCAAATCTGAGGGCTTCATATCAAGACCGAGAATATTTAAAGGTATGTGCCATCCTAGCCCCAAAGAATGAAACTGTGGACGAGATCAACGAGTTTTTCCTCAAACAAATCAGAGGTGAGATGCGGGAATACTTAAGTGCTGACACAATTGAAAACAAGGATGATGATGTGGACGGAGTCAATCTCCTATACACAACCGAGTATTTGAACGAACTCAAATGTTAAGGATTACCGAATTACAAGCTTCACTTGAAAAAGCATGCACCTGTGCTGCTTCTACGAAACATAAACCAAAAAGCAGGATTGTGCAACGGTACTAGGCTCTTGATTACTCGTTTAGGAGACAGAGTCCTCGAAGCTGAGATTTTGGTTGGGAAAAGCGCCGGCAAGAAAATCCTTATACCAAGGATTAATATGACAACCGCAGATACAAATTGTCCATGCAATATGCGAAGGAGGCAGTTTCCTATTCGAGTTTGTTATGATATGACGATAAACAAAAGTAAAGGCCAGAGCTTGCGAAATGTGGGAATCTATATGCCAAAACCAGTTTTCATCGAAAAAAGAATTACATATCTGGAGTGAGTCAAAGGGAAAACAGGCGACACCGACAATCAAAAATGTTGTCTACAAAGAAATTTTTAACAATCTACGAGTAACAAAACCAGGTATTCCTTATAAGCTCTTATATTATAATACACATATTGTATGTTCCATATATTTACATATACAAATTCTAAATCCATAGGTCAAACAAGACAAATATAACAAGACAAATGACCTTGGAAGGAAAACGTGAGCCATCAGAATGTAATAGCAGAAGAAACAAATAATTATGTACTAGCTACATTTCTATCATATTTTCTTTCTTTTAAATATCTCTTCTACAAACCATCAAATTTACTTATTCTTTTAGTTTACAAATCAAATTAAGAAAACAAATATATAAACAATCCCACGGCCTAGCACGGATAATTTCCTAGCACTAACAATACAACAATCTGAAATACTAATGATGCACACCTCTAGAGTGGTGAAAATCTTTAGTTCAGCAATAGACCTTAAAGAAAGGGTGTGGCTACAACTATATATAAAAAGATATTGAAGTTGGGATTTATATCATTAACCTCGTAGAATTAGTAAAGAACTGTGTGGCTACAACTAAAACTGAAAAAAAAAATGTTACAACATTGAAGACAATACATATACATATAGTGTTCTGCACCTAAACTGTGCACATAGAGAAGAAACTTACCTTGCACCCTGACATCATTCATATTTACAGACGACTCCTACGACGTGGTTTTGTCTCCTTGTAAAACCAGACCGGCTTTTTGAGTAAATAAGATCGATTTTATATGTATTTTCAACCGATTCCTGGAAACCTCCGAGCTTTCTGAGGATAAGTGGACGATTTTTGGAGTGTTCTCGTTGGTGGTGGAGGTGGCGGCATCATTCGGGAATGATTCTTGAACTTGCTCGAAGATGAATGTTTTCTATCTACTTCTACTGCGGATGATGATGAGCTTGGGAATGATCCTTTCTTGTTCTCCATTGTTGACAGTTTCAGTCTCTTTGAAGGCTTAGGAAGGTGATGATTCTGCTCTGCTGCTGAGTCCTTTCTCACGTCCTTCTTGTTCTTGCTGCTTGAGTTAAGATCTAAGGAGGAATCAGTTGTTCCATGCCTTTCGAGAGGCTTTTCTACTAGTTTGGATTTGCGGGCTTTCATGGACTTCTGAGAAAGCTTCTTTGGCCACCTGAGGATTCCATTTGAGTGCTGGTTGTTACGGAATTGGAATGCAAAGTCACAAAGTGTTTGAGCAGCTGCTACTAGCTGAGTACATGATCCAGCTGCACAAAACATATCATCAGTATAAGAGGATTGAAGGTGATGAGAAATCAAGTAATAGCATTTGTGTAAACATACCATCGTCTTGAACATCTCGGGAGCCCTCTGCTTCTGAATTTGATGAGAGACGAATTGATATTATATAGTTTTAGTATAAAAGGGAGAAAATCGCAACAAAAAAAAAAAACAAAAGAGATTCTTTTACCTGTAAGAACACACGAAGCTTTTTCAGATGCTTCTGTGCACTGGCATGAAGTAGTGTTAGCTAAAAATGTCTGAGAGGTCTTAGTTCCAGTTACAGTTTGCTTCTGTAATGGAAGGACTAAGCTTTGGTTGAAAGTGAATGAATCCAGATTTGCGAATTGATTGGTTATACTCTCGGGAGAACTCATAGTAGTCTCGGTTATTCTTAGCCATCGTCCTTGAGAAAGCGTTTTGCCGGTAAGAAGCTTTGCAGCTTCCGAGTTGGTTCTAGAGCTCCCATTATAAGCCTGTGACCAAGGGAAATGTGGAAGTCCACCACGAGGAGGTGGTTGTTTAGCTGAACGCTGCTGGTCCAACATGTTCTTAGAGTTCTGAGAAGGTTTTGAAGCATCTTGGAGCAGAGTGTCTAAATCTTTCGGTGGAGGAAGGCCTAATCTTTTCAATACATCGCTAGACTCGCATAATGGAAAATTAAGTGGTGTGGAAGGAATTTCAGGGTTGACACAATGACCCTGAAAAACACGAAGAGTAGATTACTTTCCAGTTTACGTATCGGAGGCATGATATACAGGTCAAATCAGAATGTATATGAAATCCACCTTAGAAGATGAGGATAGATCTCCACTTTATCGCTGTTTTCATCATTTACTGTGGCAGAGATGGAGCAAGGTGAGCCCACAGTTCTGCTGATGGAAGCGTCTAACGCAGCAGAGCTTTGTGATTGAACAGGCCTTCTTGTTGGAAGAACTGACCAAACATTTCTGACTACACTCAGTAAGGTGTCATTAGTATTCTCCAATTTCTTCACTTTGTCTTTGCCTAAAGAAGGACACTTATAAGAGCCTTCAAGAAGCTTGTTCAATGACAAATCTTCGACGAGTTTGGTTACATCATATATTTCAGGCTTCAGGCCATACGCACCTGCATATAAGGGAAAAAGATCAGAGCATATCATGTGAGGAGGATATAATGACAAGACCTTGCGATATCAAGAAGGTCGCGTTTAAATGAAATAGAACAGGTGCTATGACTCTCACATTGTCCCTTTGGTACCTTAGTGATGCAAAGAATATGTCAGCCAATGAAACCTTTTTCAGTTTGATGCACTGCAACGCTCAATCGAGACACGACCCTTCTCACAGTTGTTGCTATCTGATTTGTTCGACGAAACCCTAACTCCACCACACCCTTCAGATCCCATAAGCTTAGCCGGCACCAAAACGTCCACGGGACATGAAACCTCCAAACCATCCATCACCACCGCGAGAAACCCAAATCGACCAAGTCGCAACCGTGTAGGCTGCGAGACGAAGAAGTCATCTCTTCAAAGCTTAAAAACCAGAAAGTTCGAAGCTTCGATCGAGCTACAGAGAAGGAAAGTGAGCTAAAAGAGTGAGATTAATTTTGGGGATTTGTCGATTTGGGGGGAAGAACAACGAAATGGTGCGGCTGCGTGAATCGAGGGATTTTTCTAGGGCAAAGAAAATGAAGTGAAAAAAGATGACTATTTATAGGTTTCGGGAAATTAACTTTGTCATCTTTAGATAAGCCGTCGACGATGATATATTCCGGTGAGCTCGTCCGTACCGTTAGTATGACATGGCAATTACATTATTGATATAGACTACGAAACGGACGGATTAAGAGCCGTTCGATACAGACAGGTGACGGGGATTTTATGATCCATCGGCTAAATGGACTGTAACGTAGTCAAGTGAGTTTTCACTATACTAGTTCATTTCCAGAAATGCCACTGGAGTGTTCAGGTGTCCGCTTTAAATTTAATTTGTCGAAATTGTGTTGAGCAGAACCTTTTGTTGATAACTTGATCTTTGTTGACTGATGCAATCACAATGTCATCAACTTATCAAATAAGATTTCAAATTTGCACCAACAAAAAAGAAATAACAGAACTGGTTAGTTTCGTTAATGAATTGTTATTTTCTATTTTAATGATTTAACTAAAAAAATATTACAATATCTTACAACAAAAATCAATATTTATTTTCTCCATTTTATTCATCCTGTCACACAAAGTGCCAAATTTTGTTAAACTCCATAGAAGAAAAAAGTCATAAATTGGAAGAACGAGAATCTGAGATAAGACTACTAGTGTATGTCTTGCTTATCACCTATTGAGGAAACACAAAAAAAATGTCTCACATGATTCATCAGTTATACTCAAAAACAAAGATTCGATCCACATCTCATCTTCTTCTTCATTTGCTCCTCTTCCTTGTAATTGTTTCAGGTATTGAAATATTTTAAGTAACGGTGATTGTATTCATTAATCTCTTTAGTATATATACAAGTCCATAAGACCTTAGTAGTATAGGAATATTTTAACAAAATAACACCAAATCTATTCTTCAGTAGGTACAACGGATGGTTTGGCGCCCAGTAAGCCACATTACGCGATGATATTCAATGTGTATTTTCGTTGTGATACGAAAATTCCTTCTGGTCCACGAACTATTTCAAGTCCTAAGAAATATTTTAATTTTCCCAGATCATTCATATGAATGCATTTGTGTAAATAATTCTTAAATCGTTGAATTGTAGAAATATCATTCCCTGCAATGATAAAGTCAGCAACATATACGAGGATGTGAAGACATATATCATTCTTAAAGAAGGATAATAAGGAATAATCCTCATAGCTCTACGTGAAGCCAAACGATAAGAGGGCTTTGTTGAGATTTAAAAACCAACATCTAGGAGCTTATTTAAGTCCATAAAGTGATTTTCTAAGACGACACACTTTTTATGGACCCGAGCTTGCAAATCCTAGTGGTAGTTGCATGTATATATCTTCTTCAAGTTCTAAAAGAAGGAACACATTATGAACATCCATCTGATGAACTTCCTGTTAAGATTCCTGGGCTTCCAACCTAAAACCAATTGGTGATAAGTGGATTGGCCCAAGTCCCTTATATATTAGTCAAGGTCCCTTCCCACTTCCAATGTGGGACAATTACACACTCTCTAGAGATTAAGGCCTCATGGCCCATTAATCTCTACAATATCTCAATACCTCCCCTCGAGATAATGGCCCTTCTAGCCATTAATCTAGACAGACCATCAATCCTAGGGTCCGAAGGCACGGGCCACTTTTGGGCCGGGTTACGAAAGTGTGTGGATCAGGCTCTGATACCATGTTAAGATTCCTGGGCTTCCAACCTAAAACCAATTGGTGATAAGTGGATTGGCCCAAGTCCCTTATATATTAGTCAAGGTCCCTTCCCACTTCCAATGTGGGACAATTACACACTCTCTAGAGATTAAGGCCTCATGGCCCATTAATCTCTACAATATCTCAATATGATTACTGATTTCAAAGAAGAATTATGAACTCAAAGATTAATAAAGAATAACTCTCTTTATTAGCTTAAGAAACTCACTCAAAACTTAAGCTCTCAAACTCTCATAAAACTCATAAGTTATGCCACAACCTTGACATCTCCTTATATAGAGATCTCTCATACCTTTTTCCTTATCCTAATAGGAAATATTCCTTATTAGATAACTACTAATAAATGGAAAACTAACAATTAGATAACTCCTAATTATTTAGGCAAGTATTTAGATAACTCCTAAATATTTCTTTTTTCCTTATTCTTCAAGATAGCTTGATTTACAAGCTTACTCCAACATTCTCCCCCTTAAGCTTGAAATCCTTTTCTTCAACATCTCGAACTCCAATGAGATCTCTCAGCTCTTGTATCTTCATAAGGCCACGCATCTCCTCTTTATATTAGGTAAACTTGAGAATATCCTTTTCACTCCAAGCTGCAATCTTCACTCCAAGATCTTCATAGCTCAACACACAACCCATAAACCGAATCACATCATAAATATTCATTCATATCTCAATAATCAAACATATCAACGCCCTGAGTCACGTCTTGTACTACCACTTGTACTACGTGATATATCATGGTTTTTACCCAGTTTAGACCATGATATAGATGTGTTTTTAGTGTCTTTTGTATTCGTTTAGAGTCTTTTACAGGTTTAATCAAGTTTGGAGCTAATTGGAGATATTTGGAGCATTTTGGGACTTTTGGGACGTTTTGGCCGAGAGCTGAAGTCACTGCCTGATTTATTGATCATGCATCGACCGACACACCTTGTGAATCGGTCGACACACTACCGAGATGGGCCGTACACGTCGGTTTAATGAAGTTATGAAGATTTGCAAAGAAGCCCAAGATAGTTCCAGTATTTACACAGAAGCCCCATCCGAGATTATGCCTATATATACTAGTTTTTGGTGTTTTATTTAGTTACGCTTTCATACTTAGAGCTAAGAGATTTCTAGAGCTTTTGGGGCTGATCTATTTCCTGTATTCACTTATTTTGGAGAAGATTTCGAACCCCTTTATCTATTTAATTTCTTATATGCAATATATTATTTCTTTGATTATGTTTTCATTAATCATGTCTGAGTAGATCCATAGTTGAGTTTAGGGTTTCTCATTAGGGTTTGATGACTTGCTAGACTTGTTTAATTCAGTTAGGATTCACATGATTAGAATGTTCTTCAAACTAAATTGGGCTTAAAGCTAGTTCTAACCTGATCAATTAGAATCTAGATCTGAGGTTGCTAAATACGTCACGAGAGTGGGGTTTAGGAATCTGAACTATTTAGGTTGAGCAATTAAATTATTCGCAAAGAGATTTGACTTAGTTTAATTGTGAACATATCGAACTTGAACTTAATGCTAGTTTAATCTGTTAGTAATTGCAAAGAGATTTGGGTTACTGCACTTAGGCTTAGAGAGTTTTCGCAAAGAGATTTGGTTAACTATATTTCCGTGATTTGAGTTCTAGAACTGAGTTTAATTTGATCCTGACTGATTAGCTTGTCTGCTTGTCTGATTTCCTGAGAATACCCTAGGCTTGACGCTTTTAGTTTATTGCTTACAAAACCGATTCCTGCTACTGTTTACTTTCTTGCAACGCAATTTATTTACTTCACTACTTGCTTTATTTCTAGTTTAATCTCTACGTTTCTGTTTCTATTGAGACCAAGTGTCCCTGTGGATTCGATAACCCTATATACTACTTTGACATTGCTGTTCACTTGCAGTTTAGAATAGGGTAAAACTTAGAAACCTATCAAGTTTTTGGCGCCGTTGCCGGGGACTCTTTGAGTCTTCGATAGGACCGAACTTAGGGTTTTTACTAGAAATTTTTCTTTTTGTTTTTGCTTTTTCATTTTATTTTGATATTTTGCTAACTTTTTCTCTGTTTCTTTCTGTCGCAGGTACGACTCTCGCCTTGCGTCGACCGTTGCACACCTTGCGTCGATCGACACTAGGCGATTCTGAGATTGAATCGATCGTTGCAATGATAGCATCGATCGTTGCTGGACGATTACAGACAGTTTATGCCAACGCAGAAAACTCGAAGTAATCCGAACTCGAGCTTGGTTAATCTCAATCTAGAGGAACTTGGACGTTTAGAAAGAGCTAACAGAAGAGAAAGAAGAGAGAGAATGGTACGAGAACGTTTGATCTTGATACCAGATGCTGAGGGTACCCTGAGGGACCAAGATAACAACCCATATAATGCTGCTGGGCATCGGGTTGATGCTGAAGGGAATGTCATTCCTGATCCTCCTGAGCAACAGCAACAGGAGCTGAACCGAAACCAGGGTCAAGGACAGGCCCAAGGTAGAGAGATGGTGGTTCATGAGAGGACACTAGCTGACTACAACAGACCTGATGAGTTTCATGCAAACCGAGCAGCTTTAGTGCTTCCTGCCTTTGAGAGGAATGACTTTGAGGTCAAGACCATCTACTACCAGCTGATGAGACAGATTGCTTTTCATGGTCACCAAGCGGAGCAGCCTATGGATCACATTGATCGGTTTGAGGACATAGTTACTGGCATGAAGTATGAGGGAGTGTGCCCGGACTATCTGTTCCTTAAGTTATTTCCACACAGTCTTGCTGGAGACGCTAGTGTATGGCTGAGGCAGCTGGCACCTGGCCAATATACCACTTGGGCAGCTTTAAAGAGTGAGTTCCTGCGTCACTTCTATGATGATGCGCGTTCAGACCAGTCCAGACAGGACATACTCACTTTCTCCCAAGGAGCTGTGGAGCCTTTAAAGACTGCCTGGATAAGATTTAAGCAGTATCAGCGTGACTGCCCACACCATGGATTCACTGAAGTTCAGCTGATTGGTATTTTCTTCAGAGGAATAGATCTTCCATATCAGTCTGCGCTGGACAATTCCAGTAATGCCAACTTTAACACCAGGACTCCTACACAGGCTAAGCAGTTGATTGAGAATCTAATTGGCAGCAACAGCTGCAAGACTATGGATGAAAGGAGGAAGAAACCTAGTGGAAGTGTTGATAACTCAGAGATGGCTGAACTGAGATCCAGAATGGACAAAATCTGCACTCTTCTAGGTGAAAAGAAGGCTGTCCACTTTGCTCAAGAGGTAGAGGTAATTCAGACTGAGGAGGACACTCAGGAAGAGGATGTGAATTACATCGGAGGATCTGGTTTCCAAGGAAACAGATTTGGATATCAATCTGGAAACAGATTTTCCGGTGGAGGACATAAAAGTGCCTACACAGGCAATCAGAACTCATCGAGCTATGGACAGACCAGTAATTTTCAGAAGCCTTATGGACAGAATGCTCAGAGGACCTACGGATCTTCATCTCATCAGACACCTCCTACACCCACTGCTTTCGAGACTAAGATGGAGACAATGATGGAACAGTTGCTGGAGAGCCAAGTCAAGACTTCTGTGGACTGCAACAAGAAGATTGATGCTATGTATGGGGATCTCAATGGAAAGATTGAGTCTATGAACACTCATATGAAGCAACTGGACACTCAGGTAAATCAGATTTCAGGTTCCATGAAGGGAAAAGGGGTCACAGATACTCATATTAAGGCCTGGTCTGTACTCATTAATGATGGATCTCATCTAGGTGAGAAATTTGAGCTAAGTACAGCTGAGTTGGTGGATGAAGAAGAATTTTCGGATTTGAGTGAAAAACTCTCGGGTGGAAATTTTGAAAATCGCATTGCAACGATCGACACACACCTTGTGTCGGTCGATGCAGGTCGTGAACAGACAGTATTGTCGGATGATAATGAGACTGATGCAGAACTGGCCCGCTTATTCCCTGATGTGTCTGAAATCACTCAGGAGGAGATTTATGCACAAGCCAATAGGCAATATCCCAAGGTGTCTGAGGTAATTAAACAGGAGATTGAAGAGCTGAAGAATCTAGAAGAAAGTGGTAAAGACTTGGAAGAAATTCCACCGTCTGATGATCCACCTTATCATCCCTGTGTACAGAGGTACTTGAACAAGATGCTGCCTTTGGATGATGAGCTGCGAGAATGGGTGATTATAGTTCCTCAACATATCAGTGATGTTCTGCTAAACAAGATTCCAAAGAAGTTACCTGATCCCGGAGTCTTTATACTAGATTTCTCTATCTTTGAAGACAGTTTTAGACGCTCTCTGTATGATTTAGGAGCTGCTGGAAGCATGATGCCTTATTCTGTAGCAGAACAGCTGGGATTGCTGGATTTTTCTCCTACTGGGACCCGTCTTGTCCTAGCAGATCAGTCTATACGAGTTCCGGAGGGACTTTTAAAAGACATACCAGTGAGAGTTGGAAACTATTTAGTTCCGACAGATTTCCTTGTGCTGAAATATGACTGCGATCCTGATGAAGCATTGCTGCTTGGAAGACCATTCTTGGCGACAGCAGGAGCTGTGATTGATGTTAGGCAGAGTCTAATAGACCTCCATCTGGGAGATGAACCGCTGCGGTATGAAATGGAGAAGCTGCGGAAGCCACTGGTAGAAGGGCAGACATTCACAATCATGGAAGCAGATGATGGGCAGCCGGATGATACAGTGATTCTAGACCCTGGAGCACATTTTACTCCCACCTTTCTTGGACTGAAGCATTCTGCAACAGCCTATTCTCCACCATGGATGAGGAGACTTGAACAGAGACAGAACAAGTCTCTGTCAGGATCTCTTAGAGCCTGAAAAATCTTGTGCGTCCGGTCAAGCTATTGACCTTAAACAAGCGCTGAGTGGGAGGCAACCCACTGTTAGGTTTATTTATTTTTCTTTCTCTTTTCTTATTTTCTTAGGATTCTATTGTGTTTGGATGGTTTGGCATGAGTTGATACATTTGTTGTTTCAGTTTTACTCTGTTTCTAGTGTTTTCAGCTTGCAGGATTGAAAATTAGCATAAACCGACGGATTAACCTGCTAACTTGCTGACTGATCGATGAAAAACGCAGTGCGTCGATCGACACACCATTGTGTCGATCGCCACAATACGAAAGAATCGCATTGCAGCGATCCTTGCGGTCCTGAGCAACGATCGATCCCCAACGAAAATCGCACAGCAACGGTCGGTGCACCTAGTGCAACGATCGATGCCTGACTGCGACAGAGGTAAAACCCGAGAGAACTAACCATTCAATTCACTAATTTTTGTTTTCTTTCTTTTAACCAATCCCTTGCTTGACACTACTGGGGTCTTAAGTGTGGGGGAGGTTCTACTAATTACTTTCTTTTGTTTTCTTAAGAGTCAGTTAAATTTTTTTTTTTTTAAAAAAATTTGTTTTTCGAGTCAAAATTTGTTTAAGTAGGAAACAATGATTTTTTGAGAAGATTAGCAGCATTTCAGGAACTTAAGTGACCATTGAGATGAAGCTGCAGATTAATCTATGACTATTAGAAAACCCCATCACGGATCAACCTACTGAGGACACCCACATCACTTCAGGTATCAGAGGATCCTTTTACTGACTTCACCCCTAATACTGACTTAGATTTTCTCACCTAAGGGCTTGGTATACTTTGTGTCGGGTTCCTTTGCTAGTTCTGACACAGCTTGTAAACCTGTCCTATCTAGTTCCCTTCTCCCCTTCCATAAAGTAAAAAAAAAAAAAAGATAATAAGCTGAGGATGAGTTAGTAACTCCGAAGTGGTCATGGGAATGGTAGCTAAAACTCTCATATCCTGTGTATCCATGGAATGTGCCCAAAGTACACCCCATAACGGGAAGAACACTGATAAAAAAAATAAAATGATACCCAATGGGGAAAAATCAGTTGTTAAGGAAGGGAAAGAGAAGAAAGGGACTAGAGAAAGATAGTATGGTGGTCTAGAGCTGGCAAAGTAAGAACCCATGTGCCCTTTAGTCGATACTCCTTAGGTGAGACCGCACTTTAATACTTGCAGAAGTCAGTAGGGAGAATTTGAATGCTTGAATGTGATTGTGGAGTTTACTTAGGACAGTTGCTAAGTGTGGGGGAAGTATATGTTGGTCTTGATCTCTGTAGATTGATTCTTTCATGTGGATTACTAAGGGGAATCTGAATGCTGTTGCTTCTAGGACAAAATGAGTTTCTGAAGAGTTTTCAAACCTCTTCACTACATTTTAGTTCTCTGTTTTGCTTGAGGGCAAGCAAAGGCTAAGTGTGGGGGAGTTGATATATCATGGTTTTTACCCAGTTTAGACCATGATATAGATGTGTTTTTAGCGTCTTTTGTATTCGTTTAGAGTCTTTTACAGGTTTAATCAAGTTTGGAGCTAATTGGAGATATTTGGAGCATTTTGGGACTTTTGGGACGTTTTGGCCGAGAGCTGAAGTCATTGCCTGATTTATTGATCATGCATCGACCGATACACCTTGTGCATCGGTCGACACACTACCGAGATGGGCCGTACACGTCGGTTTAATGAAGTTATGAAGATTTGCAAAGAAGCCCAAGATAGTTCCAGTATTTACACAGAAGCCCCATCCGAGATTATGCCTATATATACTAGTTTTTGGTGTTTTATTTAGTTACGCTTTCATACTTAGAGCTAAGAGATTTCTAGAGCTTTTGGGGCTGATCTATTTCCTGTATTCACTTATTTTGGAGAAGATTTCGAACCCCTTTATCTATTTAATTTCTTATATGCAATCTATTATTTCTTTGATTATGTTTTCATTAATCATGTCTGAGTAGATCCATAGTTGAGTTTAGGGTTTCTCATAGGGTTTGATGACTTGCTAGACTTGTTTAATTCAGTTAGGATTCACATGATTAGAATGTTCTTCAAACTAAATTGTGCTTAAAGCTAGTTCTAACCTGATCAATTAGAATCTAGATCTGAGGTTGCTAAATACGTCACGAGAGTGGGGTTTAGGAATCTGAACTATTTAGGTTGAGCAATTAAATTATTCGCAAAGAGATTTGGCTTAGTTTAATTGTGAACATATCAAACTTGAACTTAATGCTAGTTTAATCTGTTAGTAATTGCAAAGAGATTTGGGTTACTGCACTTAGGCTTAGAGAGTTTTCGCAAAGAGATTTGGTTAACTCTATTTCCGTGATTTGAGTTCTAGAACTGAGTTTAATTTGATCCTGACTGATTAGCTTGTCTGCTTGTCTGATTTCCTGAGAATACCCTAGGCTTGACGCTTTTAGTTTATTGCTTACAAAACCGATTCCTGCTACTGTTTACTTTCTTGCAACGCAATTTATTTACTTCACTACTTGCTTTATTTCTAGTTTAATCTCTACGTTTCTGTTTCTATTGAGACCAAGTGTCCCTGTGGATTCGATAACCCTATATACTACTTTGACATTGCTGTTCACTTGCAGTTTAGAATAGGGTAAAACTTAGAAACCTATCACTACGCCATGACTGACACATCAAATACTTCTTCAATCTCCCCCTTTTTGACTATGTATGTGATCTCAACAACCCTAGCATCAAAGGCTTCTTCACTAGCAACATCCAACATCATCCAAAACTAGCAACACCAATCTCCCCTTACTTGAGTCACATCATGGTCAAAACTAACACATGAACCGTCCTCCTCCATAATGAGGATGAAATCCTACTGCACCATCTCCAAAGTGATTAACTTTCTTTCTCCAAATCTTCATGACCCTTTTCCCTCCATGAGTAGTTCTTTGAACATGTCCTCTACCTTCACAATGATAGCATATTGGACCATGAAATCTCACTCCATGAGCTTGCTCCATTCGTTTCTTCTCCTTCAATAACTTGAAGCATCTTGGCCTAATATGCCCAACAACTCCACAATGGTGACAAACAGGTCGCCAAATTCGTTTAGGTGCACTCTTCACTTCTGGAATTTTCCTTGTTGCAATCGCTGTAGCAGCTCTTGTACCGGTTGCTGTACCAGTCGATGTACCAGTTGTCGTACCAGTCAACGTACCAGTTGCAGACTTCATAACAGTTACAGTCTTTGTAGCAGCTGTTGATGCAACATCCATCTTTCCACCAGACACAAAAACACAGTCAGCTTTTGAAGGTTCTCCATTGAATCCAAGACCACATCGAACACTTTTGCCAATGGTAAGAAGATGATCCAACTGTTTTGTACCATTATTCAGCATCCTCACACCTTTTAGAGTTCCTTCAAGTTGAACTCTGGTTTGCTGTGCTTCTTCTTCTTTCTCTGTTGCATACTTTCGTACCTCAGCAACTTGAGCTTCTAACTTGATTTTCTCCTTAGTCAATATTGAATTCTCCTCAACCAGCTTACACCAATGCTCATACAAGGCTTTGTAGTTTTCAGCGAAATCCTCATCATCACTTACATGATCACTTTCATCCTTGTCTCTTCCAATTTCACACCTTGTTGCAGATGCTGACGCAAGTTCTGCCGCAGACACTGATGCAGACTCTGTTGTAGCATTACAAATCGCAGTCTTGCAACTTGATGCCCTCTTCTCTTCAGCATTCCATTGATCTCTTGGCTTAAGAACTTCAATTCCTTTATCATTAGTCATCACAGGGGAATTCCAACCAATCTCATTTGAATTCCAGCAATCCTTATCAAGACCACTAATCAAAGATTGCATACGAACCTTGTATAACCGATTATTTGATCTTATTGCTTTGACAAGCAATTTCCCTTCCTGATCATGCATTGTCAGAAAATCTTCTTTCATCCTTACATCACAACCTGATTCAGTGGCCTGACCGAGACTAATAATATTACTTTTAAGACCAGGGATAAAGTAGACTTCGGATATTTTTCTGTCCTCACCGTTTTGATCGACAAACTCAATCGATCCCCTTCCTTTTATATCTATTTGGGAGTCATCTCCAAACCGTACTTTCCCAGTAATGGACTCGTCAATATACACAAAGTACCTCCGGTCTCCACTCATGTGATTGCTAGCTCCATTGTCAAGATACCAACAATCATCTTCACCGGCATTTGTTTCATACTTACTTGGCATGATTCTTTCTTCGTTTAAGTACACCACCTCGTGTATCATAAGTTCATCTGCATTTTCTGTATCGTTTTTTTCATTCTCTTGTGCTTCTTGTAACTTTAGTAATCGATCAGGACAGTTTGAAGCATAATGACCGATCTTGTCGCATCGATAACACATCACTTCTGATGTATCTCTGGTTCCGTTATAACGTCCTCGACCTCGACCTCTATTGAAGTAACGTCCTCGACCTCGTCCTCTATTGAAATCACCATAGGAATCATGATTAGAGTGGGATTCCATATTTGCAAACATTAGTGTGCTTTGATCTTCCTTTTCTTCTTCTTCCTCAGCCACACGTTCTTCATAAGCTTTTAAACGTCCCACAATATCTTCAAAACTTGTTTTGTTTAAGTCTAGCACTTGTTCAAGAGATGCAACGATGTGAATATATTTCTTCCGAGGGAGACACTTAAGGAATTTCTTGACTAATTTAGGTTCTTCGATTTCTTCTCCAAGCGCAGCTGATTTTGAAGAGATCTCGGATAACTTCCCAACAAAGTCATCAATTTTCTCATCCGGTCTCATCTTTATTCGATCGAATTCGGCCATTAAAGTTTGTAATCTCGCCTCTCTTACTCTCTCTGCTCCCATATGCCTCGCCTTGATAGCATTCCATACTTCTTGAGCTGTGTCTAGTTCACCGACTTGTAGAATAAGAGACTCAGGAATTGATTGAAACAACAAGGCTATTGCCATGTCGTTTTTATCACCATCATCTTTTCCTGTTTCTACAACTTCCCAAGTTTTATGAACTTTAAGCAAAATCTTCATTCTCATAGCTCATACCGTATAGTTGCTTGAATTTAGCATAGGACATTTGATAGACAAAGATCCCCCTCCTTCTTTTATCTTCCTTGTTGTTTCATCGTCACTCTTCCCCATAGCTCAAGATGAACGAAGGACTACTTCACGATCTCTCTCTTCGATCGCGTGTGAGTCTTCCTCCTGCTTCTTTCGAGATCATCTTCTTCTTAAGATGATTTCGAAAGCTCTCTACACAACAGCTCCTTTGTTGTGTTACACAACAGCTCCTTTGTTGTGTTACACAACAACTCCTTTGTTGTGTTTCCCCAAGATGAATCGAATCCTCCTTGATTGATTAATCTGGCTTTAGCGAGGTCTCCCTTGGATCGAAGAAGCTCTGATACCAATTACTGATTTCAAAGAAGAATTATGAACTCAAAGATTAATAAAGAATAACTCTCTTTATTAGCTTAAGAAACTCACTCAAAACTTAAGCTCTCAAACTCTCATAAAACTCATAAGTTATGCCACAACCTTGACATCTCCTTATATAGAGATCTCTCATACCTTTTTCCTTATCCTAATAGGAAATATTCCTTGTTAGATAACAACTAATAAATGGAAAACTAACAATTAGATAACTCCTAATTATTTAGGCAAGTATTTAGATAACTCCTAAATATTTCTTTTTTCCTTATTCTTCAAGATAGCTTGATTTACAAGCTTACTCCAACACTTCCCAACGTTGTGCCAATGCTACTGCAAGTAGAAAACGAACAGTAGACATCTTAGCCACTAGTTCAAACGTTTCTTTGTAATGTGTTCCTGCTTTCTGGCAATTTCCAAGTGCCACAAGACAAGCTTTGTATCGCTCAATCTGTCCATTGGATTTGTACTTGATGGTATATATCCATTTGCATCCGATTGCCTTCTTTCCTGGTGGTAAAGAAGTCACATCCCATGTATGTTGAGTTTCTAAGGCATTGACCTCTGCTTTCATTGCCTCAGAGTATCGTGGATCCCGTACCACCTCATTATACATGCATGGAGCATAATCTGTTGGAACTTCGAGCCAATTCTACCAGATTCAGAATTGCTGTCAGGTTCCCGAAGCCTAGGATCTAGGGTCTAGTTAATTGAATCAAGGATCTGATCTCGTGTTTACCTGGAGATTGGCAGCGGAATAGAGTCAGATAAACAAGATCTCCAGCGCCTCAGATGATGCGCCTCTACTGTAGTCCACACGCACACAAGCTGGAATCCGCCGGGATGCTAGTACCGGTGCTCGGATCTCCTGGGAACTGAGTTCTTCGAGGTTTCTGTGTTTTCTCTCTGAGAAAACACTGTCTAGGCGGCGCTCGTGTCTTGGGTCGAAATACATAAGATCACTTATATATGTACCGACCACGACGTAAACCAAAACATCAGTTTCGGTTTCGGCCTTGTGTCGACCGACACACTTAGTGGTGTCGATCGACACACATCTTGTGTCGACCGACGTACCCAATGATGTTGATCGACACACCTCATTAAAACTCATATTCGATGTGTATCCAATACACATCGACCAGACCATATGCCAATGATCAATCCCATACGATCTATGTCCAACTTGCTTAGGTGTGTGACCCTGTAGGTTCACACGATACTAGAAATGAGTTACAACTCATTTGTCATAAGCGGTTTCTAGCAAAACATTATGACTACCCAGTATCACATGAATTGTCCGATCTCGACAATAGAACTATCTCTAGAGCGAGTACAATGTGATTTCAGGACATAATCCCAACAATCTCCCACTTGTACTGGAATTACCCATTCCTATAATCCCTTCGTCTCTATATCTCGATATGGCATAAGTCAAGAGACTGTGTCATCCTTATTATAGCCAACATCATGTTCATCGAATTCCTGATCTATACTGATAAAACAAACGACTGACAATCACCTCGTTTGAGCACGGCCATGCATTTTCTCAGTATCAAATCTTCGATGGGCCCTGAGATATTTATCTCCCGTAATAGGAGGGACAAATCCCATCTTGTACCATCCCTGTTTCTACACATACTTCTTGATACGCTTAAGCAATGCCGTTATATCCGCCAGTTACGGAACGACGTTTGATAAGGTCAAATCGCACCAATTCATATGCTAGAAAGCATGATGAACTCAGGTCTAAGGACTATACTCTATAATCGTAATGAGAAACTCTCATGACACAGATATAACTATCCTGTAGAGTTCTCATTAGCGGGTCATGTCCGATCATATGTTCACCAACATATATCTATGTGACTGACTGTGATACTCATATCATTGACTCTATGAAACTTAGTCAACAGTCACCTCACAAGCTAGTCTTTCGCGGTTGTCAGTGTCCCACTTTGACAATCTCGACTAGGGACAATCGTAATTTATGTCATCTTTTACTTATAGGGTTTCATGATCAAGTCCTCAACTTGATGACCTATATGATGACTATAAAATACTTTGGGACCATTACTTAATTATCCAATAATTAAATAACACCGATGTCAGTTTTAACTTACACCAACACTGCCATAGCATGTCTATGTAAAGATTATAACATAACTAAAATAACTCCCACTAGAATCAAGATCATCTCTTCAGATGTCTTATACCTACAGCAACAAAATAAATTTCGTGCTTAGGTTGTGGGAGAGACTGCGGTGTCATTGCTTGAAACAATTCCAACAAACCACACCGCCATTCAGATAAAAGCACTATTCTACGGTCCACTGCTTGGAGCCTTTCCAACAGATATCACCGCTATTCAGACAAAGAGACATAACCAGGTGGGAACCGGGAATCGTCTTTGTCCGTCTAACTACTTTCAACTGGTTCGTCACTTCCTTAGTTCACCACGAACCTATCCTTTGTGTTTCTCAAACACTTGGGATATTTCTGGTAACTGTTCAGTGACTATTACCGGAACATATTGGTATTTTCTCGTCATGCTATATGCGTAAGCTGCATCTAGACGAGCGCAAAATATGGCATTCATGATGGATTCTATTGCAGCAGCATTAAGAATCACACTCATCAATACTAGTTCAGCCAGTGTTCAAAAACACTTCATCTTGCTAATATTGTTACTAGCTCAGCCAGTGTCCAAGACACTTCTTCTTGCTTAGATTATTGCCATAAGACCATTGGTATGAAGCCATTCTTGGAATCAAGCACATTAGAACTGTCCAATTCCTTATCAACATAAGGATTTTGACACGATCCAATTAGCCTTTCTGATCCATTCCAATGGATCCTTATTCCAAGAACTTTTACGGCCTTCTCCCATGTCTGTCGTTAAATTTGACTTCTGACCCAAATCTTGACAAGACTTTAGTGTTGGAACGTTGTTTATGAGATTAAGTATGTTATCTACATACAATGTGAGAAATGCAGCTACGCTCCCACTAGTCTTCTTGCAAACGCATAATCTCATTTCTTTCTGATCAAGTCAAAACTTTTGACCACATTATCAGAATGTTGATTCCAACTCCAAGATGTTTGCTTCAATCCAGAAATGGATCGGTGAAGCTAACATGCATACCCAGCCAATTTTCGGAGTTGGGGTTCACCATCGCTTCTTTGAATTTCGCATGCTCGTCACTCTTCAATGATCAACAGATCACGACAATTGGCTACGAGAAATCACTCTCGAGTTAGTGACGGATCCTTTCGGATCTGCGAATTTCAGGCTCCACAGGTGCAGATCCTACATCACTTTGTAGATCTTACCGCTGCTCTCCCTCAACAGGTTGAGCAGCCTCCTGTGTTTATCGAATTTCTTCGATGTGTACTTTTACTCCCACTGTTCTTTTGAAAGTACGATCTTTCTCAAAAGACACAGTTCCAAACAACAATACTTTGTCCTCGGATTGGTTGCAAAAGTAGCAAGCCTTGGTTTCCTTAGGACGACCAGCGAGGTAGAACTTATCAGATATGGGTTCAAGTTTTTTTGTTGACTACTGTCTTACACAAACCTTGCAATCCCAATTAATCAGAAAAACAAATTTGGAAATAACCCAGATCACATAGAGACCTTTCGAATATCTCTTTGTAGATAGCACAATCTAACACGAAGCTTCCCGGATCCTTTAACTTCTCGGGAATTCTGCCCTGAACCACTGCACTGCACACCTCATTGAGCATCATTATACTTTCCTCATCAGACCATTTCCCAGAAATCATATCCTTAAGGCATCTCTTCATCATAGGAGAAGTTTCCATGGAGTCCAACAAAGGTACTTCAACTTTCACCTTTTTTTATGAATTCCTTCCACTTTGCATACTGCCTATCATTCTTAGCCTTTCTGGGATTCTTGGGATAAGGTACCTTAGGTTTGTATACCCTTTCGGTCGGCTGTTTCGGTTCCTTAGGTTTCGAACTTTCTGCAGTCACCTTGTGTCGATCGTTGCTCCTGTCGCATCGATCGATGCTAGGCGACTGTGTTACGACTTCCGGTTCCCTGATTTCACTCTGCATCGATCGTTGCTTAGATGCATCGATCGACGCATTGCGAATATCGCGGATCTCATCTTCCAGCTCTTCAATTTCCTCGAGTTCTTCAACACTTAACTGCTTTTTCTGGCCAGATGACAGCTCCTTACCACTCCTCAACGTCACTGCATTGCATTGGTACTTGGGATTAGCATCAGTCCATCCTGGGAGATATCCATCTTCCCTTTTAGCATATCCGGCAGTTTTTGCAACTCTAGCATCAAGCTCCTTCATGTGTGTGTTCAGATATTCAAACTTCCCGTTCAGCTCCCTGTAGATTGTTTCCATCTTCTCGTTGACATCTGCTGCATTCTTAGTCTGACTTTCCATCATCTGTTTCAGCATCGTCTCCACTCTACTTTCAGATTCATTGGTTCTCTGAGTACCTTGTCGAAAGGTCTTCTGAAAACCACTTTTCTGCCCTCCATTGAAGAATATGTTTCCCTGTTGATTGCCAAATCTATTACCTTGGAATCCAGAACCTCCTATGTAATTCACATCTTCCTCCCGAGTGTTCTCCTCAGTTTGAATTACATCTACATCTTGGGCAAAGTGGACAGCTTTCTTTCCTGCTAGGAGATTGCAAACTGTGTCCAGCCTAGATCTAATATCAGCTATGTCAGAATTCTCTACACTTCCACCAGATTTCTTCCTCCTCTCATCCGTAGCCTTGCAGCTGTTGCTGCCTATTAGATTCTCAATCAACTGCTTAGCCTGCGTAGGAGTCCTGGTGTTGAAGTTAGCATTACTGGAATTGTCCAGTGTAGACTGATATGGAAGATCTATGCCTCTGAAGAAAATACCAATCAACTGAACCTCAGTGAATCCATGGTGTGGGCAGTCACGCTGATACTGCTTAAATCTCATCCAGGCAGTCTTTAAAGGCTCCACAGCTCCTTGGGAAAAGGTGAGTATGTCCTGTCTGGACTGGTCTGAGCGCGCATCATCATAGAAGTGACGCAGGAACTCACTCTTTAAAGCTGCCCAAGTAGTGTACTGAGCAGGTGCCAGCTGCTTTAGCCATGCACTAGCGTCTCCAGCAAGACTGTGCGGAAAGAGCTTAAGGAACAGATAGTCCGGGCAGACTCCATCATACTTCATGCTAGTGACTACGTCCTCAAACGAATCAATGTGATCCATAGGCTGCTCCGTTGGGTAACCGTGAAATGCATTCTGTCTCATCAGCGAGTAGTAGATGGTTTTGATCTCAAAATCATTCCTCTCAAAAGCAGGAAGTACTAAAGCTGACCGGTTTCTACGAAACTCATCCGGTCTGTTGTAGCCAGCTAAAGTCCTTTCATGGACAACCATCTGTCTACCTTGGGCCTGTCCTTGACCCTGGTTCTGCTCCTGTTGCTGTTGCTCAGGAGGATCAGGGATGACATTCCCTTCACCATCAACCCTTTGCCAAGCAGCATTGTATGGGTTGTTATCTCGGTCCCTCAGGGTACCTTCAGCATCACGTACCAGAATCAAACGCTCTCGCATCATCCTTTCTCTTCTTTCTCTTCTGTTGGTTCTCTCTAAACGTCCAAGTTCTTCAAGATCGAGATTAACTAAGTCCAAGTTCGGATTACTTCTAGTTTTCTGCGTCTGCATAAACTGTCTGTAATCGTCCGGCAACGATCGATGCTATCAGTGCAACGATCGCTTCAATCTCTGAATCGCCTAGTGACGATCGATGCAAGGGTGCAACGATCGACGCAGTGCGATATTGGTACCTGCGACAGAGAGAAAACAGACAAAATCAGCAACTAAAAAAAAATTAAAAACAAAAACGAAAAGAAAACGAAAAATCCTAGTAAAACCCTAGGTTCTAAGCTATCGAAGACTCAAAGAGTCCCCGGCAGCGGCGCCAAAAACTTGATAGGTGTCAGGTTTTAATCCTATATCTAACTGCAAGTGCACAGTTCAGTAGTTGTAGTATATTGGTATCGAATCCACAGGGACTCCATATTCAATAGCTCAAGAACAGGAAATTAAACTAGAAAGAAAGCAATGTGATGGAATGAAAAGCAGTGCGAGAAAGTAAACAGAAAGCAGAGATTATTGGTTGTGAAAACAAGTTATTAAGAGCGCTAAGTCTAGGGCGTTCTCAGGAAATCAGACAAGCAGACAGTTCATTCAGTAAGGATCTAATTAAGCACAGTTCTAGAACTCAAAACACAGATATAGAACTAACCAAATTCCTTTGCGATAATTCTCTAAGTCTAAGTGCAGCAAACCAAACTTTCGTTTGCGAGAACTAACAGATTAAACTAGCATTAATTCCAGGTTTGATGTGTTCACAATTATCCTAAACCAAACTTTCGTTTGCGAGAAGTTTAATTGCTCAACCTAATCAGTTCAGATTCCTAAACCCCACTTCCGTGACGTATTTAGCAACCTAAGATCTAGATTCTAATTGATCAGGTTAGAGCTAGCTTTAAGCACAATTAGATTGAAGAACAGATATAGTTATGAATCCTTAGCTGAATTAAACAAGTCTAGCAAGTCATGAAATCCTATGTGAGAAACCCTAAACCTAACAAGGAATCTACTCAGACATAGATAATGAAAACATAATCATATGATGAATAAATTGCATAGAAGATAAAGAATAAAAGGGGTTCGAAATCTTCTCCAAATACAGATGAAGTAAAGGTTCAGATCAGCCCCAAAAGCTCTAAAAATCCTCTGCTCTTAATTATGAAAGCGTAAGTAGATAAAACACCAAAAACTTAATTATATAGGTCTAATCTCGGCCAGGGGCTTCTTTGTAAATATCAGGAACTTCTGGATCAGAGTGCAATATCTTGACTCTTCATAAACCGCCGAGTTTTGGCCCATCTCGCTGGTGCAACGATCGATGCTTGAGTGCAAGGATCGACGCATTTCTCTGTTTCGGACAGTGAACTCTATCTCTCGGCCAAACACTCCAAAAATCTCCAAAAAGTGCCATAATCACCAAATATGCTCCAAACTTGATTATACCTGTAAAAGACTCTAAAAGAACACAAAAAGACACTAAAACACACTTATATCATGGTCTAAAACTAGTAAAAACCATGATATATCAATTAATCAAACCAAGGTACCAATACAAATGTGAGTCAATCGCATTATGCTAATATAGTATTCGGTCCTAACAATGTCTATCTAACAACACACCACTCGTCCACCGTCTTGGTCCGCTCCTAGGATCGATCATCCTTATGATCGTCCGCATGTCCTGAAATGCAACAAAACAACATAAGTATGAAAAGTATAACCAGCAACTTAGCATTATACAATTTTATATGCTCAATAACCCAATTCAACATAAAAATCCCTAAGCCATTCTAGTTTCGTCTAAATCGGCTAAGTTTCCATAATCGGACCGCGTCACGTCATTCTGAATCCGCGGCCGTAACCGCGATCCATGATCGTGCGCGTCAGTCCGTTGGCCGCGATCCGCGTCTCGGCAGTACGTACATCCGCATGGTCGGATCAGTACATGCCGCGATGCGCGTAAGCCGCGTCAGACCGTACCGCTATCGCGTACCGATGATCGTCCCGGTACGTACCGCACGCACGTCCGTGGACCGTGCGGACTACCGTGTCGACGACACCGCGTACTGCGATCGTGTGCTAGCCGCCCGTTTGTCCGTCTAAGCGCATGCCGAGAATCACTATCCGCTTGACGAGCACTTGTCCGTATGGACTATGCTTACCTCCGGATACCGTCCCGCGTATGTAGCCGTGAGCCGACCCGCGCATGACGAACGATCGTCCTTACGGACATCACGTACGTCCGGCTGTCGTCCCATTATCATAGCGCCCATCCGGTACGAACGGTCGCGACTCTTCACCGCGAACGGATGCGATGGTTCCGCGGACGGTTGCCATCAATCCGTGACCGCGGTGCATGGTCCGCGACTCACCCGACCACCCGATAGCGGTTTACGGTACGTCCGTGTTCGCCGATCCATTTCCAGACCGTTCACGCCGGTCAGTCCGTCATGCGGTTGTGGTCCGGCTATCTATTCCCGATATGCCGTCTGACCATTCCACGACCCGATTTCCTTCCCGACAACCGTCCAATCATCCGCGTACGAACCCAACGACCCTTAGCGCTTGCGATACACGACCCGACCATTAGACCGCGATCATGGCCCTTCGGCCTATCGCTTGAATGATCAACCAAGCCGACTCTAAAACCGTGTTGCCTAACCCGGTTCTAGTTCCAGAGGAAGGAGAAGAAGAGAAGTGTAATCCGGCCACAACTTAACCGGCCATAGGCCACGGTTTGACCCAAGGCCGAGAGAAGATAGGGACTCGGACTAACCTTTGAAGTCGTGGTGGACTTGCCCGGATCACGGCCTGTCTCTCCCGCCATGATGCAGTCTTAAACCGCTACAAACCGCCCACCAAACTCCTTGAACAACCGCCGGTTCTTGAAGTCCGGCCAACAACCGCTCTTTCTCTCTCTAGGATGCACTCGAATTTCCTTGGCCTTTGCCTTTAAGAAAATCAGGGTTCTTCCCTTGTGTGTATGTGTGTGCGAAAATTGGCCTCCTCATGGCCTATTTATAGGCCATGAAATCGCATGAAACTTCCCAAGTGAATGGGTGTCTCCTTTGGCCGAAAAGGCACATCTCTCCACTTGTGCCCATTCGCTAATGATCAGCTAGTGACACTAGCTGATCAGCTGATTCACACTACAAACACTCTAGCTAAACTGCACTGAGCTGAGCTGAGCTGACCACACTCCTTCCAGCTGACTCCCACTCGATTAAGCTCCATTCCAGCTGAGCTTAACCTTCTTCCGTCCATAGAACAATCTCTTTGATCTTTCCCGATCTTAAGTTTGATGTTTTTGGTTCCATGGACGCCCAATGGCCCGTAGGCCGGTTCAGGGATGTTACAAGTTCTCCCCCCCTTGAAATGGATTCGTCCCCGAATCCTCTCCAAGAAGTTCGTCTCTTGTAAACTCCTCAAACCACTCTGGGTAATCAGCCTTCATCCTGGCCTCGGTTTCCCAAGTAATTTCCTTAACCCCGTTGCAAATCCATTCCACCTTGACCATCTGGATTACCTTCTTCCTGGTGGCTTTCTCCAACCGGTCCAAGATCCTTAAGGGCCTAGTTTCCAATGTGAGGTTTGCCTTAAGATCTGCGGGGATCTCGGGCAAAATCACATCTTGGTCCGAGAGGCACTTACGCAACTGTGAGACATGGAACACATTGTGGAATGCTTCCATCTCGTTGGGTAAGTCCAACTTGTAGGCTACTTTCCCGACTCTCTCCAGAATCGTGAATGGCCCCAAGTACCTCGGGTCCAGCTTTCCTCGCTTGGAAACCCTAGCCCTTCCTCTGAAGGTAATCATCTTAAGATAAACCCGGTCCCCAACATGGAACTCAAGGTCTTTCCTCCTCTTGTTTGCATAACTCCGTTGGCGATCTTGCGCCTCCTTCATCTTAGCTTTTAGGAAACGGATTTGCTCGGTGGTCTCGGCAATTATGTCCGGTCCAACCACACTGGACTCCCACTTGTGTCCAACACAATGGGGTCCTACACGGCCGGCCATACAACGCTTCATAAGGCGACATCCCGATGCTTGCTTGATAACTGTTGTTATAAGCAAACTCGGTCAAGGGCAAGTACTTCTCCCAAGAATCGCCCCAATCCAGAACACACGCTCTCAGCATGTCTTCCAGCGTCTGTATGGTCCTCTCCGACTGCCCATCCGTCTGTGGATGGTAAGCCGTACTCATGTTCACTCTTGTTCCTAGGGCTTTTTGAAAAGCTTGCCAGAAGTAAGAAGTGAAGCGACCATCCCGGTCCGAGACTATACTTGCTGGAATACCGTGAAGTCTTACGACCTCATCAATGTATTTCTCAGCAAGCTTGCCCACTCCATCAGTCTTCTTGATGGCCAAGAAGTGTGCAGACTTGGTCAGCCTGTCCACTACAACCCAAATCGTGTCCTTCCTTAACCGATTCGCAGGTAGTCCTGTTACAAAGTCCATGGTGATGTGGTCCCACTTCCATTCCGGAATGGGCAGACTTTGCAATAGGCCACTTGGGACTTGGTGTTCAATCTTAACCAACTGACACGTTTAGCACTTGGACACCCATTCTGCTATGTCTCTCTTCATCCCGACCCAATGATAGTACCGTTTGAAGTCTTGGTACATCTTGGTTTGTCCAGGATGAATGGAGAACTTAGACTGATGAGCCATCCTTAAGATCTCCTCCTTAAGGACTTTCACGTCGGGAACACACACCCGTCCATTCACCACAATCGTCCCATTGTTGGTAAACTGGTACTCGGTGTTGTTGTTGTTCACCGACTTGATCAGCTCTTCATCATGTTCCTGAGCTAACCGTACACGAGTCAACAGATCCACCTGATCTGCTGCTCCAAGGCCGAGTGGCTCATTGTCCACTGACAATGCGTTCAGATGCAAGGACCTGACCAAACCGACCAAGGTCTCTGCATCTTTCTCCACGGCCACCTCGGTCCTCTTACGACTCAAGGCGTCTGCTACCATGTTAGCTTTTCCCGGATGGTAGGTGATGTCTAGATCGTAATCTGACACCAACTCCATCCATCTTCTTTGCATCAGGTTCAAGTCAGGCTGAGTGAACACATACTTCAGACTCTTATGGTCGGTGAATAGTTGCACTTTGGCTCCGTAGAGATAAGATTGCCAGATCTTTAGTGCAAATACCACTGCGGCCATTTCGAGATCGTGAGTGGGGTAGTTACCCTCGTGCTTCCTCAACTGCCTGGAAGCGTAAGCAATCACCTTTCCTTCCTGCATCAGAACACAACCCAGACCGATCTGGGAGGCATCTGTGTAGACCACGTAAGGCACGTTGTCCATGGGTAGGGTCAGGATTGGCACCTTGGTTAGCATAACCTTCAAGTCTTGGAAACTCTTCTCCGCGGCCTCCGTCCATTCGAACTTTACGTTCTTTCCGGTTAGCTTAGTCATGGCCTTGGCCATACTTGCAAAACCCTGGACGAACCGTCTATAGTAACCGGCCAAACCAAGGAAACTCTGAACTTCGGTTGCGTTCCTCGGCCGCGGCCACTCCTCAATCGACCGGATCTTCTCCGGGTCGACCGAAACTCCCTTGTCAGACACGATGTGTCCAAGGAAGCCCACGCTGCTCTGCCAAAAACTACACTTGCTCAACTTGGCGTAGAGCTGGTGTGTCCTCAAGGTCTCCAGTACAATCCTTAGATGTTCACGGTGTTCTTCACGGTTCTTGGAGTAGACAAGAATGTCATCAATGAATATGATCACAAACCTATCCAACCATTCCCGGAAAACACTGTTCATCATCTTCATGAAGGCAGCTGGTGCATTTGTTAGACCAAATGGCATGACTACAAACTCGTAGTGTCCATACCGGGTTCTAAACGCGGTTTTCCTCACGTCCTCAGGCGCTATCGGGATTTGATGATATCCCGACGCCAGATCGATCTTGGAAAACACGGTTGAACCTTTTATTTGATCCAACAGCTCGTCTATCCGAGGTAACGGGTACTTGTTCTTCACAGTGACCCGGTTTATACCTCGGTAGTCAATGCACAGCCGGAGGCTTCCGTCCTTCTTCTTGACAAAGAGAACGGGAGCGCCCCATGGAGAACTGCTTGGTCTAATAAAACCCTTGTCTAGCAGTTCTTCCAGCTGCTTCTTCAGCTCGGCCATCTCAGCCGGAGCCATTCTGTATGGAGCCTTAGACAGAGGTTTCGTCCCTGGTTCAAGTTCAATGACGAATGGATCAGACCTGTCGGGCGGTAAGCCTTCTAAGGCCTTGAACACATCCTCAAAGTCCTGAACCACTGGGATCTCTCCAATCTTCACTTTCGTCCCCACTTCCTTAGTGGTGATGGTGGCTAGGTATGCTTCGCATCCCCTTTCCAACATCTTCTCTGCTTGGATAGCAGAGACGACCAGACTTCCTGAAGTCGGCCTCACACCTTGGAACGTGACCTTGCCCTCTGGTCTATCAAACTTCACCCTTCCCCGGTGACAGTCAATAGTGGCTCGGTTCTGTCCCAACCAATCCATACCCAAGATCACCTTGTGATGCTTGAGCTGGACCACCCCTAGGTCAGATGGCATACTTACGCCTCCTATGGAGACTGGTATACCTCTGACTAAACCTAGCACAGGCATTACTTGCCCACCGGCCGCATTTACAATGCCTTGGCCCACGACCTGTTCCTTCTAGAACAAGCCTTTCCCTATCATCCTAGGGCTAACAAAACTATGTGTAGCCCCGGAATCAAACATAGTCAGTGTTTCTACACCTCCTACCACAACGGTCCCTACACATTCCCACAATGCATATAAGCCCCGCTTTATTTTCCCAATATGCCATGCAGTAATTTGAAGAAATTAGGGTTCGAGTGACATACCAGTAATCGCATCGAAGGAGCCGGCCTCTCCCGAGTCCTTCACGAGCTCGTAGATACGGGATTAGCAGCCGTACCCTTAGTAGGTCCCGTACGGCCCTCACGACCCCGCTCCACTTTCGGAGCTCCCGACCGTCCGTCTCGGCCACTCGGACATTCCCGGGCATAGTGTCCCGGTTGTCCACAACGGAAACATGTGCGTGGTTTCTCCGTCACTTCCTTGCTACCCTCAACCTGTGGACAGCTCGCGACCTCATGGTCCTTGCTACCACACTTCATGCAGATCCTCCTTTTCTTCCAATAGCTTACGTAGTGTTGCTTCCCACAGGAGGCGCATTCTGCGCGGTCAGAGGATTGGTTATCAGCCCCTTGGCCCCATTTCCTCTTCAGGTCCTTCACAGGTCGGTTAGCCGCCTTGTCTTGCGACTTGGCCACCGCCTGCTTTGCCTCGACCAAATTGGCCTCGACCATTGCGGCCCGTTCGACCAGCTCCGAGACGGAGTCGTAAGAACAAACCGAGCAGTGGGTCTTAAGTTCCGGACGCAGACCGCGTAGGAACCGACAGACCTGAGATGGCTCGTCCTCAACGTCCCGTCCCACAAAACGTCTGAGACGGTCGAACTCAGCCTCATACTCCCGAACCATCTTGTAACCTTGAACTAAACTCAAATACTTCCCTTCCATACGATCCCAAGCCTCGGCCGGGAAGTACTTCCGGTTGAATTCAGTCTCAAAGTCCTCGAACGACTCGAGAAGGCCCTTGGTGCGCCTGTCCACTGACAACCACCAATTATGCGCATCCCCTTCCAGGAAGTGGATCGCAATGTCCTTACGGTAGTCCTTTGGACAACGGGTAGACCGGAAGTTCCGGACAAGCCGTGACCTCCATTCATCAGCCTCAAGTGGGTCAGCACTGCCCTTACAGGGCTTTGTTCCCAACTTGGTGATATGGCCCAAGACGTTGAGATAGTCCACCTTACGGTCCTTCTTATGAACCGGTGACTCTATCACTACTACGTCTGGGTCACTATCACTCGGGCCCGAAGTCTCGGGGACTTGGACCCGCGGCCCACCCTCAGCTGACTTCTGGCCAGAGATGTTCTGGTTCAAAGTCGTAAGCTGGTCCATGACCGTCTTAAGCAAAGTCCACATCTGACCGATGTTCGGGACTGCTGTCAACGGCTCACCGTCACCACCACCTGTGGCATCATCATTCTCAAGACCGGTCTCATTGTGGACCGCATGAGAAGACGACTCGCCCATCCGCTCTTCCTCATCCCTAACCTGAACGTCCGGTTCGGAAACCCTAGTCCCGTCAGGAATGTGAGGAGCCGGAGGCTCAGTGCCTGTCTGGTTAACCTCAGGACCGGTTAACCCAGGCGCAACAGGAGTGGTCTGGACCTTTTGGCCTTGGCCGGTCGCAGACGCCTCCTTATCCTTATATTTAGTCCTCTTGGACTTCTTACCAACCTGAAGATTCATCAAGATACAATAAATACCAAGCAAGCAATCTTCAAGTCCTAGCATTTCTAATGCATTACTACCGCAGACGTCAACCCGGACGAGTGGTGTAGCCCTTAACCCAAAGCCTAGGAAATAACTCCGCTCTGATACCAACTTGAAACACCCCATCCCGACACTACGGCCGGAACGGCCGTTCCATTCTCTAAGTAATCCGACTTGAGGTTCGTTGTCAACCTCAAGCCCATTTATTCTATACTTAGTCAAATTCAAGCTTAAGTTCAATTCCATTCATTTCATTCCATTCAATCTTAGCTAAGGCAATTTCGAGCAATAAAGGCAAATAGACATTTTATTAATCAAACCAAGGTACCAATACAAATGTGAGTCAATCGCATTATGCTAATATAGTATTCGGTCCTAACAATGTCTATCTAACAACACACCACTCGTCCACCGTCTTGGTCCGCTCCTAGGATCGATCATCCTTATGATCGTCCGCATGTCCTGAAATGCAACAAAACAACATAAGTATGAAAAGTATAACCAGAAACTTAGCATTATACAATTCTATATGCTCAATAACCCAATGCAACATAAAAATCCCTAAGCCATTCTAGTTCCGTCTAAATCGGCTAAGTTTCCATAATCGGACCGCGTCACGTCATTCCGAATCCGCGGCCGTAACCACGATCCATGATCGTGCGCGTCAGTCCATTGGTCGCGATCCGCGTCTCGGCAGTACGTACATCCGCATGGTCGGATCAGTACATGCCGCGATGCGCGTAAGCCGCGTCAGACCGTACCGCTATCGCGTACCGATGATCGTCCCGGTACGTACCGCACGCACGTCCGTGGACCGTGCGGACTACCGTGTCGACGACACCGCGTACTGCGATCGCGTGCTAGCCGCCCGTCTGTCCGTCTAAGCGCATGCCGAGAATCACTATCCGCTTGACGAGCACTTGTCCGTATGGACTATGCTTATGTCCGGATACCGTCCCGCGTATGTAGCCGTGAGCCGACCCGCGCATGACGAATGATCGTCCTTACGGACATCACGTACGTCCGGCTGTCGTCCCACGATCATAGCGCCCATCCGGTACGAACGGTCGTGACTCTTCACCGCGAACGGATGTGATGGTTCCGCGGACGGTTGCCATCAATCCGTGACCGCGGTGCATGGTCCGCGACTCACCCGACCACCCGATAGCGGTTTACGGTACGTCCGTGTTCGCCGATCCATTTCCAGACCGTTCACGCCGGTCAGTCCGTCATGCGGTTGTGGTCCGGCTATCTATTCCCGATATGCCGTCCGACCATTCCACGACCCGATTGCCTTCCCGACAACCGTCCGATCATCCGCGTACGAACCCAACGATCCTTAGCGCTTGCGATACACGACCCGACCATTAGACCGCGATCATGGCCTTTCGGCCGATCGCTTGAATGATCAACCAAGCCGACTCTAAAACCGTGTTGCCTAACCCGGTTCTAGTTCCAGAGGAAGGAGAAGAAGAGAAGTGTAATCCGGCCACAACTTAAGGATGCACTCGAATTTCCTTGGCCTTTGCCTTTAAGAAAATCAGGGTTCTTCCCTTGTGTGTATGTGTGTGCGAAAATTGGCCTCCTCATGGCCTATTTATAGGCCATGAAATCGCATGAAACTTCCCAAGTGAATGGGTGTCTCCTTTGGCCGAAAAGGCACATCTCTCTACTTGTGCCCATTCGCTAATGATCAGCTAGTGACACTAGCTGATCAGCTGATTCACACTACAAACACTCTAGCTGAGCTGCACTGAGCTGAGCTGAGCTGACCACACTCCTTCCAGCTGACTCCCACTCGATTAAGCTCCTTTCCAGCTGAGCTTAACCTTCTTCCGTCCATAGAACACTCTCTTTGATCTTTCCCGATCTTAAGTTTGATGTTTCTGGTTCCATGGACGCCCAATGGCCCGTAGGCCGGTTCAGGGATGTTACAAGAAGTACTATACATCTCCTTCATCTCTTGTGAATCTTCCAAGAATTTAATGCAATCTCTCTTCCAATGCCCTGACTCATCGCAGTAGAAGCATTTTCTAACACCAGATGGGCCTGACTTGGGCTTATAAGATGACACAGGCTTATCCTGATTCCAAATCTGGACGGCCCTGCCTCTACCCTTGCCAACACAAGATTTCTCAAATCTTTTACCCTTTATGATGTCTTGCTCTACTGTTTTGAGCATGCCATGCAGCTCAGTCAACGTCTTCGTCAAGCCTTTCTTGATATAGTCCTTAATGAACTTATCATAGTTTGACGACAGTGACTGCAGAATGATGTCAGTGGCCAACTCTAAGCTGACAGGACATTCCAGTTTCCCCAGGTTATCAATGTAACCCATCATTTTAATGACATGAGGACTTACTGGAGCATCCTCTGGTAGCTTGCACTCAGTGAGAGACTTTACCATCTGGAATCTCTCAACTCGTGCCAGATTCTGAAACTTCAGTTTCAGGCTGGTGATCATCTCTATCGGCGACTCCACGTTCTTATATTGACTTTTCAAGTCCGATTCCATGGTAGCCAACATCAGACCACGCACATCTTCCACATCAATATAATGCTTATTCCAAGCATTATATACTGCATGCGAGCGATTGGTCCCAAGCCTTTCAGGAAGAGCTTTCTCAAGGACATAGTCCTTGCTCTCCTGCTTGAGAATGAATCTCAGGTTCCGATACCAATCCAGGAAGTTAGATCCATTTAACTTGTCCTTCTCAAGGACGGATCGCAACGAGAAAGTAGTCATAGACATAAGCTGAAATCCAAGAAAAACAAAGATTTAGTTATGTATATGATGAGAAATCTTATCTAATAAGAAAACTCGCATTATATTCAAACAATGTTTCCTCTATGAATATAATGATACAAGATCCATACTTCACTAAAATCTGAGTGGGCGACTCGCCATCACCCAAACTTTAGTTATCTAGGTAAGCAAATCATTACTAATTGTACCCAGTACAACTCTTGGTTGTGGATGAGAAAAACTATGTCTAATCCACTCTGATGTCTCTGGGCCCAGAACTTCCGATAGCCCAGTCAAGTAAACCAATCTCTTTAGTCTTGTGATCATTGACAGTTGCACTGCAAGTCTGTCAATGACCACCTGCCTTGCTCATGTTGCAGTGGATACCAAGGACTCCAAGACTATCCAACAAACGACACGAGTCTTAACAGTAGACAAGATTTGGGCAAGACATCAAGGTTACTTGATATTTAGTTTGAGGAAACTAAACTCAAAGTTTAGCAAATCAATCTCTTAGGTCATGTAATTGTTGATGTTCAGCACTGCAAATCTATCAACATAACTACCTGCCTTACTCACGTAATTGTGGACACCAAGATCTTGGCTAGACCATCACACAACGAAACGAGTCTTGACAGTTGACCATATTGCAGCTAAGCTTTGATCAAGGTTTAGGTCCAGTTTGGTTTCTGCAAATTCAAGGTTCAATAACCAGAATTTCGAGCACTGTATCGATCGACGCAGACTATGTCTGTCGATCGACACCACCAAACGAAACCGGACTTCAATAACCGGTTAATCCAATTAACCCGGTTCATCGAACCGGTCATGTCGATCGACACAACCCGTGTGTGACGGTCGACATAGACCTTAACCAAAGACAATTTTGATAACCGGTCCAATCCAATTGAACCGACTTATCAGATCAAACTGATCTTAACCGTTCAAATTGGTTTATACTAATTGCGATGATCAGTTCAATCCAATTGAACAAATTCATCCAATTTAAACCGTTTTAATCAGTTTCATCTGATTGCGATAACCGATCCAATTCAATTGAGTCGACTTATCCAATCAAACCGATTCAACTCATCGGTTCATTCTAATTGAGATAATCAGTTCAATCCAATTGAACCAATTCATCCAATTTAAACCGATCTGTTCGGACTTAACCAAGCATGATAACCGGTCCAATCCAATTGAACCAATTAACCATTCACTAGGTATGTGTCGACGGACACTAACCTGTGTCGATCGACACTGGACCGAATCTGTTCTGTGTCGACCGACACTCAACCTGTGTCGATCGACACAGTAGGCTTTCGGTTTTTCTTCGCGAAAAACCCTAGCCGCCGATTCTATCGAATTCGCCACTTTGTGTCGACCGACACACCCAGTGTGTCGATCGACACTGTGCGAAAACACAGACTCGTTTTTGATCGAAAGCGATCTAACCTGTTCTAACCAAACAACCTAGTTAGCGAATCTAAATCATCAAATTCGATTAAACAGGTTTGATTCAATGATAAAACCCTAAGGCTCTGATATCACTGTTGGAACTTCGAGCCAACTCTACCACATTCAGAATTGTTGTCAGGTTCCCGAAGCCTAGGATCTAGGGTCTATTTAATTGAATCAAGGATCTGATCTCGTGTTTACCTGGATATTGGCAGCGGAATAGAGTCAGATAAACAAGATCTCCAGCGCCTCAGATGCTGCGCCTCTACTGTAGTCCACACGCACACAAGCTGGAATCCGCCGGGATGCTAGTACCGGTGCTCGGATCTTCTGGGAACTGAGTTCTTCGAGGTTTAAAACACTGTCTAGGCGGCGCTCGTGTCTTGGGTCGAAATACATAAGATCACTTATATATGTACCGACCACGACGTAAACCGAAACATCAGTTTCGGTTTCGGCCTTGTGTCGACCGACACACTTAGTGGTGTCGATCGACACACATCTTGTGTCGACCGACGTACCCAATGATGTCGATCGACACACCTCATTAAAACTCATATTCAATGTGTATCCAATACACATCGACCAGACCATATGCCAATGATCAATCCCATACGAACTATGTCCAACTTGCTTAGGTGTGTGACCCTGTAGGTTCACACGATACTGGAAATGAGTTACAACTCATTTGTCATAAGCGGTTTCTAGCAAAACATTATGACTACCCAGTATCACATGAATTGTCCGATCTCGACAATTCAACTATCTCTAGAGCGAGTACAATGTGATTTCAGGACATAATCCCAACATAATCAGAGGTAGTGGCCGCCACAAATGCTTTACGTTTGGAAGAAAATATAGCAGAAGATAGATAGTTAGCAATTGGATACGATGTCTTACCCGAAACCGTGTTTGATGGAGTTGATGAAGTGTGAGGGGGGTCACTTGTTGAGACTGCATGTGTGACAAATTTCTTGAGAAGAACAGACTTTTGCTTCTGTCGAGGACCACAACCCAATAATTCTAACAGACCCGGAGAGGATTGAGCCTTCTCAATATCAGTATTGGTAGCAGAAGACACGACTGGTGTCACTGATTTAGGTGATGACACCGGTGTTGCAGAATCAATATTGGTAGATGGAGACACAATAGATGATGTCTCTTGTGTAGTCGTATGTATCTCAGGTGCAGACGATGAACTAAGCGAATGATCATTAATAGTTGTATCAGCCTGAACAGAGACTGGTGCAGTTGGTTCATCTGATCGAGTGACCGTGGTAGGTATGATTGCAGGGGAAGGTGAGTTACTCGTGTGACTCCCCATGTCCTCGGAATAAGGTAACAACCACTCATTTGTTCCAGTCGTTTGCATCATTGGAGCCAAAACAGATGTTGTATCATTGATGCCGGGGAATTGATCTTCAAAGAACACTACATCCCGAATTGCAAAGAACTCATTGCGATCGATATCATAGAGTTTCCATGCCTTCTTTCCAAATGGATAACCGATAAAAATTCACTTGCGACTCCTATCTCCAAATTTATCTTTATCTCTAGCACGTCAATGAGCATAACACAAACTCCCAAACACGCGAAGCAGATTTTAATCCGGTTTATACCCGTGAAGAACCTTATATGGCGAATTGCCTTCCAAAACAGGGGTTGATGTGTGATTTATGATATGTGCTGCAGTAAGTATACTCTCGCCCCAAAATGTTATCCGAGGATTCGATTGGAACAAGCAAGCTCGTGCTACATTTAAGATGTGTCGATGCTTTCGGTCGACATGACCATTCTGTTGTGGAGTATCAACACAAGAAGTCTGATGAATGATCCCTTGTTTTCGAAAGTATGGAGCAAGTACAGTTAATCCAGTCTCATTATCACTTCGTACAGATTTTACCGAGTGACCAAATTGTGTTTTCGTTATGGCACAGAAGTTTTGTAGCAGATTGACAACCTCAGATTTTTCAAGCATTAGGTAGATCCAAACAGCTCTTGAGAAGTCATCTACGATAGTAAGAAAATAAGAAGCTCCACACGAAGATGGAGTCCGATACAGACCCCAAACATCACAATGTATTAAAGCAAAAGGAGAATCAGCTTTATTAATACTTGAAGGAAAAACAACTCGTGTCTGTTTAGCTCGGAATCAAATTTCACACGCATTCAACACACTAGAATCAAACGAAAACTTCTCAAAAATATGTAAATTAGCTAATGCCTTGTAGGATGGGTGACCAAGTCTGTGATGCCAAAGAACTGATTTAGACTCTTTTGTTGTAGAAGTCCTGTTAATACGAGCAACCTTGACCCGTAAAGTAGTAAACCTCACGTTCTTCACCCACTCTAATCAGAGTCCTCGAAAAACAGTTCTGTAAAACACACAATGTATTAGTGAAAATTGCTATACATCCAGTTTGTTTCAGAAGTTTAGAAACATATATGAGTGTGCAGGTGAAGTTAGGCACACATAGAACATCATGAAGCGAATAATCTCGATTAAGAGACAAAGTCCCTCGTTTAGTAGCTTGGGATTGTTTTCCATCAGGAAACGTCACGGAAGAGGGAAAGATATCATGAACATCTCTTAAAAGAGAGATATCACCGTCATGTGATGAGATGTTCTTGTATCAATAATCACATCAGTAAGTTTTGTTTTACCCGATAATCTTTCTGAAGACAAATTACTCTGCTGATTTTGAAGAAGGGCAATCAGTGAAGCAATCTGCTCTGAATGTATTGGAGTATGGACATTGTTGCTCCTAGATCCATTGTTGCGGCCTCTTCCGCGTCTTCTTGAGGTGTTAAAACTTCCTCCTCGTCCATGAGTACTGTTGAATCCACGTCCAGAAGCTGGTGATGATTCTCGTTGTTGCTGTTGTTCTTGATACCATTCTGGATAACCATGTATCAAGAAGCACTCGGTAACCTCGTGTCCCTTTCGACTACAATGTGTACACGATCGATTTGGATCTCGTGATCGAGTGATACTAGTTTTTGCAACTGTTGCAGAGTTGTCGTTAGGAATCCGTGTTTTCACAGAGAAACCAACAGCTTCAGACTTGATCTCAGTCGATTTTGAGATAAGACAGTTTTGTTCTTCTCGAATCTCGTGAGTGTACACAATGTTTAAGTCTGGCAAAGGATCCTCATTTGTAATACGAGATCGAATGTCACAGAAACGAGAGTCATCAAGACCAAACAGAAATTTATGAACTCGAGCATCCTCTCTTTCTTTTTCAATGTCTGCAGCTACTGCACATGTACACACACGAGATGTCTTGAGACTTTGCAATTCTTCCCATAACTTTTGTAAGCTTCCCATAGTACTTTAATACAGACTTGCCATCTTGTCTGCAGTTTGTTATTTCATCATGAATCTAATGAAGCCGCGCCATGTTCTTGACGGAAAAGCGGAATTCACTGTTTCCGAACATTTGTGTGCTTCAGGAACAAACGTGACCGTGGATCGTACTTTAGGATCAATTGATGTACGGATCCACCCCACTATCATCGAATTGACAGCTAACCGCCTAGCAAGATCGGGATTTGCTTCTGGTTTCTTAATAGAACCATCAAATCTCGGTAATTTTCACAGTTGAGTAGGACAGACGCAATAAGAGCTCATGGATTATCAGAAGAACTAAAATGATATTGTGATATATCTTTAGTAGATGAAGGAGAAGTAGTCCCAAAATTGGGAGAATTGGATTCGGTGGACATGGTTGATTATGTCAGGGCGAATCTATAGTAGAAGTAGAGATGATATGAAATTCTCGATGAATTGAGAATATGTAGAAAAGATTAGGTCATATATGGCTCTGATACCATAAAATATTTTAGGTAAAGGTGATTGTATTCATATCTCTTTAATATATATACAAGTACACAAGACATAAGTAACATAGGAATACCTTAACAAGATAACACCAAATCTAGGATTCTAATATATCCTAATCTCTATAGGTATTATGTTTCTCCGTCAGGAAAGAAGCTTCGATCAGCTGTGGAGGTCCAAAATTTAGCTGTTTCCATTTTTAAGTAGGAGGTCTCAGTGTCTTACTATCTTTGCCAATCTTTATATAGAATCAGCAGGAACGTGTAGTTGGAACCTCAAGTGATTTTCTCGTGGTGATGCAAAATGCATAAAACAATGTGCAATTCCATGGGGTTAGTTAAAACATCATGTTTTCATAATACTTCTCTGAACCATTGAGCAATGGAAGAAGAAAAGCCTAATGATTACCAATTTTTTTCCAGTAACATATAGATAGCACCACCCTGGTAAACCTCATCGCAGGTAGTTGAATGACCACCCACAATACATGAAAGACGGAGTGAAGCTTTCACAGTTCTCGTTCCAAGTCCGCATAACAACTATGTCAGGAAGCGACCAACTCGAATAATGGAATCAAGCGATAATACAAAAAACCCTGTAGCTATGGAATGTATGTTACGAGAAGATATGATCCAAGAACTTTCCAACCTCAAATTGATTCGGAAATTGAATCAGTTTTGCTGCCAATAATTTGTTATGCAACTCTGTTTGTTCTATTTGTTGGCTCACTAAGCTGGTAAGTTGATGCTTAAACGGCAGTCATATACAAAGAAAGGAGTATTGAGTTCAATACATATTGAACACAAACAACATTCGTGTCGACAAAACAAGTTGCAAACATAAAAGCACAAGACCTTTTACTTTTTGAACATCCATTCTGATTCAGCTTAGTCCCCTAGTGACTTCAACAGATAAAGTGCACTCCGGAGTATAAAACTGCAATCCACTCGCCTGAAACCAAAGAAAACAGCTAGCCGAGAAACCTGATGTTTTGTAATAAATACCTGTGCAAATTTTATGTCTGCGTTGCTGTGATCGCCTATTCTTCCGGCTACAGAAGTTAGTATACACCAAACTAAAGTGCTGAGAGAAGGCAAAAGTTTTAAACAAAAAAGTCTGATAATCCTCCAGCTTTGCTAGAAGGTTCAGGTAATCCCAAATAAAATAATTGAAAGAAAACTAACTTATCCATATCAAAGAGTTAAAATGCTTCTTCATTAGCTGCCACATTTCAGCCTATCAACACCTGTTTCCAGAACGAAACCGTTTATAGTCTTCACGAATTAGGGACACACTTCAAGATCTGAAAACTCCAAATGTTAGCTAAAACGAACTTGCAAGACAGAACAAATCATGAATTAATTTCATCATAGGGCTTTTCTTTGCATCTTAGTTTAATAGGTAGATGATGTAATTTATTGGGAAGAAATATCTTTATATAAGACGCAAGAGTTTTCCCAGAATCCTATCACTCTCAGCTGTTTAATTTACATCCAAAAGATAAGCTTCCACACAACCCTAGAAGTAGAAACACACCAACAAAAAGGCAACAATAGCTGTTTCTACTTTTCTGCTTCCCTCATCTGAACCACGTGATAGGAGTAGTACTGAGTTGAGGAAGCTGAGGAATCATACAGTGTTGCTGTTGCTGCTGCTGCTGCCACTGATGCAAGCCAAAACCATATGTGGACTCTTCTTCTTGTTGCTGACATGTGCTTTTATTATCCTCTTCTTCTATATCCATGGCTGTCTCATCTACCTCGGAAATCTCTAGTGCACGCGGTTGTTGGAAGGTTGCTATCGACTGTGAGTAAGAAGGAGACTGAGACGGGTTCCAGCAAACAAGTGCTTGACATTTTTCATCTTCATCGTGGTTATCATTCGCTGCTATCAATGCATCACGAACTAATCTATCTGCACAAAATATGCAGAGAGGTATGAAATATAGGCACACATTAGCATTTGTTAGATTCTAGCTCACAAATCCAGAACCAATAGAGGCTAACAAACATCAAACACCCGCAGAGAAACAACATGACACATCAAGAACCTCATAATATTCACAGCAAGAACTTCATCGGCTCAATAGATAAGCTATTCGACCTCTACCACAAGTGAAACTTACTCTTAAAAGCAGCGATCAAATCTCTATCAGCAAAGAGTTGTCGAGAATGAGACTGAGGAGGCTTGAATAGAACAATTGCTCTTTCTTCGTTTACGGGTGCACACTCGTCTTCTTCTTGCATCGCCACATCTTCCGTAATCGGTGCCAAATCCACATCCTGATGCATCCCAAACAAACCTTGAGTATATAAATTGGAAGCATATATACCAATTCAAGATCATTAACGAAACCTAGGGTTTCATATATCATGCCGAGAATTTCCAGAAATTTCAGAAGAGAGAATAACGAAATTACCAGACGACGAATCTTCCTGGCGGGAGAAGAGACTGAAAAATCCTCGTTTGCTCTGTCGAAATCTTTCCTCTTAATCCGCAAGCGATCGTCTTCCACCATCTTTTTTGTTGTGTTGTGTTGTCAAATCTACTGACATAGGCTTATATATGTATAGAGAGAGAAGGGTCTTTCTCAGGTTCTCTAGAGGACTCCACAAGGTACACCAAAGCAGAACCTGTGAAATTTCCGGTTCTTTTTCTTAGGGAGTGATACCCGGTTTTCATGATACCAAACCAACATTTTTGTTTTTTTTTTTTTTTTAGCAACCAACATTTTTTTTTTTCTCAACTAGCAACCGACATTACCATGTTTTCAGCTCAACAATTTTCGGAAAAAATCCTCGGTCAACAATAAAAAATTATAAATTTATAACAAAAAATTTATAAGTTGTCCTCTGCGATACTCCTCTCTATGAGCTGCGCTGGTGGCAGTTTCCGTCGCCGTCGAGATATTATCCGGTGACTCAAGTTCTCCTGCTCTCGCCGTTTGAAAACGTGGACTGACCGATGGAGAAGAGAAACCTCTGTTTCTTCTTTTTCACCTGAGAAGGGACTGATCATTGTCCATTGTGCGGAGAAAGTAGGGTTCACGATAGCAATCTCCACGTTTCGCCTTCCCGCCTCTTGACCTCGCCGGAATTTCTGTCGCATCAAATCTGAGCACCGCCGTATCGCCATTCCACCTCACCATCCCGCCTCTTGGCCGTTGTTTTCCTTTTTTGCAACTCCGAGAGAGATATATGGAGTCCACGACCAGATCTGAGATCCGCCAGTGTTAGAAGTTTCTCCTCTTCAACTTCTAATCAGATCTACGTGAATTAACAAGTTTATCTTCTTTAACCTGACTTCTTCACATTCCGGGTTTTGCCGAGATTTTATTAATAAGGACAAGGAAACGAAAAAGAAATGAAGAAATCAAACGTCTTTGCACAAGATATGATTTTTAGTGCTTCCACATCCGAAGTGTAATCTTTCAACTCATTTTCAACCTCAATTGATGCCAGTTGAAGCTCTTCTCGGTTAATCTCATTTCGGACCATAATCGAAGAGTTAAGATCTGTATTGATACTCTGAAGGGTCTGAAGATGTTAACTACCTTGTTGGCTTAAATTTCAAAAAATCAAGATAATTTTTGGGGAGAATTTTTTCAAGAGCCGGAGTTCTTATTCATTGTATTGGGAGATTGTTCGTGTCTAAGACAAACTATCGACATCATTTGCACATTTTAACCCTCCGTTCGAGGAGTGTTCCTTATACAAAGAGTTTAATATCAGTGTTTAAAATGAACATTATTTCTTGGAATTGTCAAGGTGTTAGAGCCGATCTAACAAATGAACATTTGAAAGAGTTACACCGATGCTTTCAACCAAATTTTTTATTTTCATCTGAGACAAAAAATAACCGCTACTTTATGCAAAATTTGCAAGTTTCATTTAGTTATGAATATGTTTTTACGGTTGAGCCGCAAGGCAAAAGCGGTGGTTTAGCGCTTTTCTATATGGATGATCCTAAGGTGATAATTTCATATTCGGATAATCATATGATCGATGTGGAAACAACCTTTGAAAGCAACATAATTCATATGACATTTGTATATAGAGATCCGGTGGTTGAATACCGAGACGTGTTTGGGAAAGACTTACGAGGATGATTCTTAATCGACGTAATGCATGGCTTATGATAGGCGATTTTAACGAAATCACAGGGAACCATGAAAAAAGAGGCGGACGACGTCGCGCCGAGTCCTCTTTCATCCCTTTCTGTACGATGCTCGAGAACTGCGGAATGATCGACTTCCCACACAAAGGAAACTCTCTTTCTTGGGTTGGAAAACGTAGATCGGGGAAGGTCAAATGCCGATTAGATAGGACCGTCGGGAATGATGAATGGCACTATCTGTTTTCCCACACAGTTGTGGAGTATTTGAAAATATGGGGTTCTGACCATCGGCCGGTTTTAGCAACTGTACAATCGGTGATCCGCTATCAGAGGAAAAACTTCAGATTCGATAAAAGACGGTTTGGAAAACGGGGATTCGAGGAAATGGTGGTATCGGGATGGGGTCCACCGAATGGAATCCCTCTTAGGGATTTCCATGATAAAGTGATATCCTGCAGAAAAAGAATCTTCTCTTGGAAGACAACCCTACCTACAAATACAACAAAACTCATTGAAGAACTTAAATGGAAAGAGGGAGAGAAATCAAGTGGAAGGGATACTTGAATCAATAAAAATGAGTAAGGATCGAAGGATTAGAGCTACTGTGATTTTAGGGATTTTCGGCGAAATGAAGAAGAAAGAAGAAGAAAGAAAGAGTTAAAGGCACTTACCTGGCTCGTGACTGCATCGATCGACACATTGTGTGAATCGATCGTTGCAGATCGCGATTGGTCGAACCGATTCGAACCAATCCGATTTTCGGTTTGTAGCACGCGTACCTTAATTTTCGATTTTAACCGGGTGCGTCTATTGTTGCACAGGTCCGCAACGATCGACACAAGTCGATCCCCTTTTGTTTGTATGATTTCCACCTGCATCGATTGTTGCACATGACCGTAACGATCGACGCAATGCGATTTCCCAGTTTCCAGACTTCGTATCTATAGACCAAAAAACTGAAAACGAAAAACAAACCTAAAATCCTAACAAAAACTCCAAAATAAGTATGTACAGACCTATCAGTGGGTTGCCTCCCACTTAACACTTCTTTAATGTCACTAGCTTGACAAGAAGGAGATCATGCAGAAGGTGCATCAGCCAGAGGCATAATTTGTCCTCTTGGAATCTTAGCCTTAGCCCAATAGTGCTTCACCCGCTGTCCATTGACCGTGAACTCCTTACCTTCTGAGCTGATAAGCACAACAACACCATATGGACGCACCTCCTTGATTGTGAAAGGACCAGACCACCTAGAACACAGTTACCTGGAACCAATTGCAAACGTGAGTTATACAAAAGTACCTGATCATTAGGCTCAAACTGTCAGGAGACAATCTTCCTGTCATGATATGCCTTAGTCCTCTCCTTGTACAACTTTGAATTCTCATAGGCATGATTCTTAATCTCATCCAACTCATTTAGCTGCACCAATCTCCTCTCTGCTGCAGGCTTAAGATCAAAGTTCATCTACTTCACAGCCCATGCTGTCTTATGCTCAAGCTCAACTGGAAGATAGTAGGATTTCCCATACAGAAGATGAAACGGTGTAGTCCCAAGTGGCGTATTAAACGCAGTCCTATAAGCCCACAACGCATCATCAAGCTTTGCAGACCAATCCTTCCTTGTCTTCCCAACTGTCTTCTCCAAGATCTCCTTGATCTATCTGTTAGAGACCTCAAATTGCCCACTAGTCTGAGGATGATAAGGAGTAGAAAATCGATGATGAACACCATGATTCTGTAGCAGCTTCTCAAAGACCTTGTTGATGAAATGAGATCCTCCATCACTTATCACGATCCGAGGTACTCCAAATCTAGGGAAAATGATGGTCTTAAACAGCTTAAGAACCACTGAAGAGTCATTGGTTGGACTAGCTTTTGCTTCTATCCACTTAGACACATAGTCCACAACAACAAAAATGAACTTATTCCAATGAGATGAGAGAAAAGAACCCATGAAATCAATGCCCCAGCAATCGAAAACCTCTACCTCAAGGATGAAATTCGGAGGCATCTCATGCTTCTTACTGATCTTCCCTCTCCTCTGACAGGCATCACATTGAGAGACAAAGGTATGAGCGTCTCTGAACATAGTAGGCCACCAGAAACCTGCTTGCAGAACCTTAAACACAGTCTTGAAAGTAGCAAAGTGTCCAGCATAATCTGATCCATGGTAATAAAATAGAATATCTGGAACCTCTGATTCTGTAATGCATCTCCTGTAAATACCATCTGAACAGTGCTTGTAGAGATAGGGCTCATCCCAATAGTATCTCCTTAGTTCTCAGAAGAACTTCTTCTTAGCATACCCCTTAAGCTCATCTGGTTCGATCTCCGCAGCCAGGTAATTCGCAATATCCGCAAACTAGGGTCGATCGATCGTCGAAACATCATAAAGATCGATGTCGTAGTGTCTAACTTGAACCTTGATAGGTTCTGGGTTTGTAGGCGCATTGTGTCGATGGACGCACAGGTCCGCGTCGATCGATTCAATCCCGATACCTGCATCCATCATTGCCGAGGTGGCATCGATCGACACATGGCGCAAAATCCGACAGTTCTGCAACTTCCTGTCTAAATCCGTCCTAAACACTATCTCAATCAAGTTGACGTTCTCCTAAGGCAAGAAATCATTAATGGGGACGTCTTCATCAACCCTAATCCTTGACAGATGGTCAGCAACTCCATTTTCAACTCCCTTCTTGTCCTTAACCTCAATGTCAAACTCATGAAGAAGCAGAATCCATCTCAACAATCTTGGCTTAACATCTTTCTTCTGCATCAGATACTTCAAAGTTGAATGATCAGTGTGCACTATCACCTTAGATCCAACAAGATAGGGGCGAAATGTCTCAAAGGCAAAGACAACCGCCAACAACTCCTTCTTTGTTGTGGCATAGTTTCTTTGTGCATCATCTAGTGTTCTGCTGGCATAATAGATAACATGAAGCTTCTTGTCCTTCTTCTGCCCTAAAACAGCTCCTACAGCAAAATCACTTGCATCGCACATAACCTCAAAAGGCAAATCCCAATCTGGTGGCTGCACTATAGGAGCACTCACTAATGCTTGCTTGATCTGTTCAAATGGAGTTTTGCAATCTGCTGTGAACTCAAACTTGGATTCTTTACACATCTAAGCAGTTAGTGGTCTAGCAATCTTACTGAAATCTTTGATGAACCTTTTGTAGAACCCAGCATGTCCAAGAAAGCTCTTCACAGACTTCACAGAATCAGGCGCCTGAAGGCTGGTCATAACCTCAATCTTAGCGCGGTTTACTTCGATCCCTGCTTTAGATACTCTGTGCCCAAGAACAATGCCATCTCTGACCATGAAATGACACTTCTCCCAATTAAGAACCAATTGCTTTTCCTCACATCTAGCTAGCACTTTGCACAGATTATCCAAGCACTCATGATAAGATGACCCATAAACAGAGAAGTCATCCATAAACACCTCCATAAGTTCCTCAATCATATCAGTGAAAATAGACATCATACATCTCTAGAAGGTGGCTGAAGTATTTCAAAGTCCAAAAGGCATTCTGCGGTATGCAAAAGTGCCATAGGGACATGTAAAAATAGTCTTCTCCTGATCCTTTAGATGGATGAGAATCTGAAAGAAGCTAGAGTACCCATCAAGGAAGCAATAGTAAGGGTGATTAGTAACCTTTACAGCATCTGATCAAGAAAAGGTAAGGGGAATTTATCCTTCCTGGTCGCATCATTAAGCTTCCTGTAGTCTATACACATTCGGTGTCTAGTCATAGTCCTTGTAGGAATCAACTCATTCTTCTCGTTCTTCACTACTGTGATACCTCCTTTCTTAGGCACAACATGAACTGGACTGACCCAATCACTTTCAGAGATAGGATAGATGATCCCAGCATCCAGTAGCTTCATAATCTCCTTCTTAACTACCTCCTTCAGATCCGGATTCAGCCTCATCTGATGCTCAACAGATGTCTTAGTCTCATCCTCAAGATGTATCCTATGCATGCACAGCTCCAGAGAGATACCTGAAATGTCATCAAGAGAATAGCCAAGAGCTTTGCGATACTTGCCCAACTTGCTTAGCAGTAAGATGAGTTCTGCGTTATTCAGATAAGCATTAACAATCACTGGATAGGTCAAATTAGGTCCAAGAAATGCGTACCTTATCCCGGATGGAAGTTGTTTGAGTTCAATTTTTGGGGCCTTTTCCTCTGCCCAATCGCTCACGACTTGCGTTGATCGATCCATGGGTGGTGTCGATCGACGCAAGGGATCGTCCTGCACATCCAGCTGCATCACTTGCTCTGTAGAATCCACCAGCCTCGCATATCAGATTGCAAACTCGTCTTGCAGATGCTCTAGTTCCAATACCGAGCTTAGCAGAGCTCTTTCCAGTGGATCCTCAGCATGTGTCTTATGAAAGAAATCCGCAGCCAAATCACTGAGAGTGTCAACATAGAAGGTTTGTCCGTCGATGGTTGGTATCTTCACCAGCTTGATCATATCAAACTTATCTTCAGATCACCCACATTTAGAATGATGGTCCCCTTCTTGCAGTCAATCATCGCACCAGCAGTAGCTAAGAATGGTCTACCCAAAATCAGTGGATCCTTTGGTTCCTCTCCATACTGCAGAACCACAAAGTCAGTAGGAATCACACAGATACCAATCCTGATTGGCACATCTTCCAGCACTTCTTCAGGGATCCTAACAGTTCTGTCAGCTAGGACCAATGAGATCCTAGTAGGCATAAAGTCTGTCATCCCAAGCCTCTTAGCAACATAAAAAGCATAAGGTTCACACTAGAACCAAGGTCACATAATGATCTCTCAAATCTGTCCCTGTAGATACCACAATCTAGCACAAAGCTCTTTGGATCCTTCAACTTCTCTGGTATCTTGTCCTGAATCACAACACTACACACCTCTGTGATCATCATTACACTCTCATCATCAGTCATGTTACCAGCAAGCATGTCCTTAAGACATATTATCATCCCAAGAGTAGTCCTTAGAGAATCAATCAAAGGCACTTCTATCAACACCTTATTCATGATTTCCTTGCATTTGGCTAGCTGCCTCTCGTACTTAGACTTGTTGGGGTTCTTAGGAAAGGGAACCTTAGGCTTGTATACCCTCTCATCAGCCTTTTTAAGCTTCTCTGCGTCTGCTTTCTCCTGATTCACTTTGCGTTGATCGATATCAGCATTGCGTCAATCGATGCTAGGTAATTCCATAACGACCTCTGCGTCGAACTTCGGCTCAGTCTCTTCGTTCACAATATGCGTCGATCGATGCTGGGGTGCGTCGGTCGATGCATTGCGAAACTCACAGATTTCATCTTCCATTTCCTCAAAACGATTTCCTCCAAACTTAGCTGCTTTTTCTGAGCAAGAATGATCTCTTTTCCACTTCTTAACGTGATGGAATTACACTGATACTAAGGATTAGCATCAGTTCATCCTAGGAGAGATCCATCTTGCCTCTTAACAGACCCAACAGTCTGTGCAACTTGAACATCCAATTTCTTCACATGAGTGCTTAAGGCATATATCTTTCCATTGAGATCCAAGTACAGAGCATTTATCCTTCCATTGAAGTCCAATGTACTCTTCTGCTGTCCTTCCAGAAGCTGCTCCAACAGTCCCATCATCTTATCATTCTGCTCATTTTAAGGAGAAGCAGGTTGATATAATGAAGATCCATAGTTCCTAGTGAAGCTGCTAGTGTTGTTTCCAGGGCCGCTAGTACTCTGATAAGGATTCTGGTACTGAGTCTTAGGAGTGTAGCCATAGAAGTTTTGATTACTTGTGAAGGTACTTCTCTGTCCCATTCCATTTTAGCCACCTCTGCCTTGATGATTTCTAAATATGTTTCCCTGAAAACCAGTCCCACCAATATAGTTCACATCCTCTTCTTCACAGCTTTCATCAGCCTCAAATTCTTCAACATCCTGAGAAAAGTGAACACTCTTCTTCCCAATCAGAAGACTATGAACAAAGTCAATCTTGTTCTTCATCTCAGCTATCTGCGAGCTATCAGCTTTGCCACCAGACTTCTTCCTCTCCATATCAGCATTCTTAACACTATTACTAGTTACCAAGTTCTCAATTAGCTCATTAGCTTCCTCTGGAGAATTAATGTTGAAGTTCCTATTACTTGCAGCATCTAGAGCCATCTGATACCACAAATCAACTCCTCTGAAGAAAATGCCCAGCAGCTGAACCTCAGAGAAACCATGATGAGGGCAATATCTTTGGTACATCATGAATCTCACCCAAGCTGATTTCAGGGGCTCTGTAGATCCCTGCTTGAAAGTCAAGAGATCCTGTCTAAGCTGATTGGATCTAGCATCATCATAGAAATGCCTCAAAAACTTCTTCTTCACTGCATCCCAGGTAGTTAGAGTCCTAGGTGGAATCTGCTTCAGCCAATTAGCAGCTTCTCCTCCAAGAGAGTGAGGAAAAAGCTTGCAGTGTAAGTAGTCATAACTCACTCCATTATGCTTCATCCCAATGACTAAAGACTCAAAGGTCTCTATGTGATCCATAGGCTGCTCATGTGGAAGTCCACAGAAGAGGTGCTGTCCCACAAGCGTGTAGTTATAAGTCTTCAGCTCAAAATCATTCCGCGAAAAAGTGGGAGGTACAATCGCAGATCTATTAACGTATAACTCATCGAGCATGTTGTAATCAGCTAGTGTCCTCATAACAGGAGGCTCTGGTGCTCTAGGTGGCGCTTCTGGTTGTGGATTTCCTTGTCCACCTTCTCCTCCACCTTGAGCTTCTTCTTCAGGCTGAATAATCTGCTGTTCAATCACATTCCCTTCAGCATCATGATTGTTCTGCAAATCCCTCAGAACACCTTCTGCATCTCGAATCAAAATCAAATGCACAACATTCACGTTTGCCATCTTAGCTGGTCTCTGATCTTTTCTGTTCGTTCTTTCTAACCTTGTAAGTTACAAGCCTGAGATTCACGAGTTTCTTGTCCGGATTACTTCTGGTCCCGCGATTATGCATAAACCATCGGTAATCGTCAAGTGTCGATCGATGCACAGGTCTGCAATGAACGATTCAGTTCGAGTTCGCGTTGTGTCGATCGATTCAAAGCAGCGTCGATCGATGCAAAGCGTCTTTTCGCAAACCTGAAACACGCAAAGCAAAAGAAAAACAGAAAATTAGTAACCAAAAACAAAAACGAAAAACCTAGTCTAAACTCTAAATTCAAATCTATCGAAGACTCAAAAGAGTCCCCGGCAACGGCGCCACAAACTTGATATGCTCAGAGTTTAATTCCTTAAGTTACACTGCAAGAGCACATGCAAATGTAGTATCTAGGGGTCGAACCACATAGACTCAAGAAATCTTACGTTAGATTATAGAATGTCAAGTTAAGCTAGGTGATGCAAATCAGAAATATTAAAATAAAGAAGTAACTAAATCAGAAAGCAAGTCGGTTTGTTTTATCAATATACTAAAAGCGCTAAGTCTAGGGAGTTCTCAGGAAATCAAGACAAGCAGATCAATTATCCGCCATGATCAAATTAAGCACGGTTCTAGAACTCAAACACAGATGTAGAACTAACCAAATTTCGTTGCGAGAACTCACTAAGTCTAAACCCTAGAAACCAAATTTCTTTGCAATTCCTAACAGATTAAACTAGCCTTAAATGCAGGTTCGATTTGTTTACAATTCAATTAAACCAAATTTCTTTGCAGATACTTAAATTGCTCAACCTAAATATATCAGATTCTGAATCACACTTTTGTGTCAATTTATAAATCCTAAGTCTAGATTCTAAGTGATCAGATTAGAAATCAGTATTAAGCACAATTCATATTGAAGAACTAATCAAATTATGAATCCCAACTGATTGGTTTAATCTAGCAAGTCATGAAATCCCTAATGAGAATCCCTAAACTTAACTATGAATCTACTCAGACATGATCAATGAAACATAAATCATATATGAATAGATTGCATAAATAAAAGAGTAGAGAATAAAGAGGGGTTCAAAATCTTCTCCAAAAGCAAAAGCAATACAAGGTATGATCAGCCCCAAGCTCTCAAACTCTCTCTAGCTAAAAGTATGAATGTGTAATCTAAATAAAACACCAAAAACCTAATTATCAAGTGCTAATCACGTCTTGGGTCTCTTCTGTAAATACTGGAACTTTCTGGGCAAAAGTGCAAATCTCCAATTCTTCATTAATTCGCTGGCACGGGTCTGCATCGATCAACGCCAAGGGAGCATCGATCGACGCATTGGTCGCTCCGAGATAGTCATTTATGCTCCTTACGGCTTTAGCTCCAAAACTTTCCCAATAAACTCCAATATCTTTTTAAATCCTCCAAACGTGCATGTACCTAATAAACACCTGAAAAGACTCGAAAGACACTACAAAATCCTCGAATATATACTTATATCATGGCTTAAAACAGGTAAAAACCATGATATATCAGTTAAAGCCCCGGGCCCGCATGGCATGACTAGTCGTTTTTACCAGAGATTCTGGCAAGTGATAAGCCACAATTTGACGAAGTTGGTCAAAGGTTTCTTCTCGACAGGTAGATTCGATACAAGGCTAAACCAGACAAATATATGTCTTATTCCAAAGAAATATCGACCACGGGAAATGATAGAATTTAGACCAATCAGCCTATGTAAGGTGAGTTACAAGATTATCTCGAAGATTATGTGTAAAAGATTGAAGAAAGCCCTTCCAAATCTAATATCAGAGACACAATCAGCCTTTATGATCAAATGTCTTATTACAGATAATATTTTACTTGCGCAAGAAAATTTTCACGCTCTCCAGACTAGCCAATATGATTTCATGGCCATAAAAACAGATATGAGCAAAGCATATGATAAAGTCGAATGGGATTTCTCGCTAGCACTCTTGCTTAAGTTTGGCTTCGCAAAGAAATGGGTTGACCTGCTGATGTTTGCCTATCCTCGGTCTCGTACTAGGTTTTGATAAACAGAGAACCAAGGGGTAGAATAAAACCTACTAGAGGACTCCGACAAGGGGATCCATTACCCCCCTTCCTTTCCATCCTTTGTACAGAGGCGCTTATTTTCCTCATCAATGGAGCGGAAGAGGAAAAAAGAATTTTGGGACTAAGAATAGCTAGAGCCAGTCCAACAGTATCACACCTTCTATTTGCATATGATAGCTTATTCTTCTGGAAAGCAAATATTCGACAGAGTGTCGAGATCTTGGAAATTATCCGTATTTACGATGAGGCATCGGGTCAACAACTAAACCCCAGAAAATCGTCCGTTTTCTTCGGGAGCAGAGTCAACTCTGATACTCGACGAGAAATGAAGACCTCGATTGGTATTACAAACGAAGGGGGTATGGGTATGTATCTAGGACTCCCCGAACAAATATGCGGCTCAAAAAAAAAATTATTCTGCTTTGTGCAAGATAGACTCAACAATCGGGTCGGTACCTGGTCCGAAAGTCTACTCTCTAAAGGAGGAAAAGAGGTACAAATCAAATCAGTGGCCCAAGCTGTTCTGACATACACGATGTCGTTTTTCCTTATTCCGCAAGGTGTTGCTGATAAACTGAGAAGTGCTATCTCAAAATTTTGGTGGAGTTTGAAAAAGAATAGTAAGGGGCTTCATTGGATCGCATGAGATAAGATTTGTAGACCTCAGGATATGGGAGGCATAAGCTTCAAAGAACTACATGATCAAAACCTCTCCTTATTGGCCAAACAGATGTGGTGATTGATCGAACACCCTCATTCCCTCCTTGCAAGAGTTCTGAAAGGACAATACTACATGAATTCTGATCCCTTAGAGGAACGGAGAGTATACTTGCCGTCATATGGATGACGTAGTATTATGGCTGCAAGGGATGTTTTGAAACTTGGATTAAGAAAGAGGATTGGATCAGGATGTAATAATAGAGTATGAGACGAGCAATGGATCCCAGACATTCTGGCCCGTATGCCTAGAGGGGCTAATCCAATGGGGCCAAGAGACCCCGATCTTCTGGTACACCAATTGATAAGATGAGGAATGAGTGAATGGGATGAACCCATGATACGGGAAATATTCCACCCAGAAGATGTACCATTAATACTTGGCTTGAGACCTAGCCGTAATCTCACCTTAGATGGTTACATTTGGAACATACAACTTGAGGGGCGTACACAGTAAAATCGGGGTATGAACTTCTACGAAAAACTAATCTGGCACTGGCTAGTCAGGAGGTATTATAGCCAAGTATTACACCCATAAAAAGTTATGTTTGGAAGATTAAGACCCCCGAGAAGCTTTGAAACTTTATGTGGCAAGCTTTATTCGGATGTGTAGCAACTTGCCACGCCTTGTCTACCGACATATCGGCACGGATAAGAGCTGCCCCAGATGTTGGGCCACAGAGGAAACGATCAACCATCTCATTTTTGAGTGCCCCCCCCCCCAGCATTACAGGTGTGGGCTTTATTGGACTTTTTGTCCCCTTCCCGAGTTCATTCTTATACCAAAACATGAACTTCCTATTTTGGAGAACAAACAAAATGGGCCTATCGGCGCCACAGAGAGATAATTTTCCTTGGATCATTTTGTTCATATGGAAAGCAAGAAACAGAAAAGTGTTCAATGGAATTGAGAGATCAGCAGTGGACACTCTACAACATGCCATACTGGATGTGGAAAGTTGGAGGATAGCAAACCAAAAGGAATGTGAGGAGGAAGTGTAACATTCCATACCAATACCAGGGATAGAACAACCTCCTGAAACACACCCCAACCCTATCTGCCAAATTGATGCATCGTGAGTCAACCATGGTACGATAAGTGGATTGAGATGGTGCCTTAGGGATAACATGGGTTGGATTTTAACTGGAGAAAGAGGGTGCATAAGAAGTCTATCGTCTCTCCATGCCGAATTGGATGGAATCATCTGGGCGATGGAATACTTATGCGATAAGGGCTTCCTTCGAGTTAGCTTTATGACATATTGTAGGAATCTAGTAAAGATGCTTGAGGAACCGTTGGAGTGGCCGGGCTTTCTATCCGAATTAGACAACATAGCTAAGATTAGAGAGCGTTTTATCTTCTTCAATTTATCTTATATTAGTCGCGCGGACAATGTCCGTGCCGATACCCTTGCAAAAAGGGTGAGAGCACGAGGCCGTCTATTTACCCTTGTAAGTCTAGAACAGTTGGATTTCGGAATTCTTCAAGAAAACCGAAATGTCCGACCAAATTTGATTTAATGAAAAGGATGTAGTTGACAAAAAAGAACCTACAATCAAACAACCAAAAATCGATGAAATCCCAACCTAGAATAACAAAATAAACTTGCGAGTTCAAACTCTTGTGAAGAGTCTTGAGCGAGAATTGCCTAAGTTATCCATGGCCCACCAAATGATAATAACAACTTCCTGAAGAACGACTGAGAGACACACTCCCAGACCCAAAGAACCAAGACTTCATAACTCGACAAGACGGAACCTCAACTAGCTCCAAATACTCTTACGGATGTGGCTAAAACGAACTTCTATGCGTTCGAACAAATCCTAGATAGAAGTTCGAAACCAAACCCAAATCTCATCAGAAAAGGGACTACGAAGCCAAACCACCAGAAAACACCAGATACAAGACGAAACCGATAAGAACCCGAGTGGAAAGCACTCACAACAAACTCCACAACGAATCACAATACAGCAAGTTAAAGAGCCAATACTAGAATTTGAACCAACAATCGAAAAGTTTAAAAGAGGGATTGACTAAATCATAAACTGAACAGACTAAACCAGCAAATCAAGACCAAGCATACTAATCAACCAAATCCAACCAAACTCTACTTATTAAAACCCAGGCCAAACCAGGAAAAATCCATTGATCTACAAACCTAATCTCTGTAACCGATCAAATCGAGGAGAGAATCAACCCTAGACGACCCACCTCCACAAAAGAGAAGCCATAATCAGAGAAGGACGACCAGAGCCGCACCAACACCAGAAGGAGACCGGAGAAATAGTTTCAGCGGAGGAGACCGTAGAAGAAGATAGATGAGGCGGCGAAATACGACGACGGCTATGAAGGGCAGGCAACGGCGGATCCGGTGAAAAAGGAGAGGAGAGAACCGATCGAGGAAAACTGGTGAGAGAGGTCATGGGCGAATACAAACAAGCTACACACACAGAGACTTCCTCCGGCGGCAAAAACGCCGTTCACCGGCCACCGGAGAGGCGGAGAAATCAGACCGGCGATGACTCCTCGAAAAGCACGTCTAAAAAGTTTAGGGCGAACCCATGATGCAGTTTTTTTTTTGAAAGATACTAGAATAGTCTTTTGAGAGAAAAAAAAAATTAAATAAACAACCAAGTTTGTTATGGATACTTGAAGAAAGAAAAGAAAAGCTTGAAATGATAGAAACTTAAATTAATGCTATGTTAAAAAAAGAAGAAGGAAAAATGACAAATAAGAAAGAAAAGCAAATGAGGGCAAGAGATTTGGCAATTAGCAATAAGGGTCAAACCATTAAAAACTATCCGATTGATCAGTTTATAGTTACAATTATATGTTTATATTAGATAAATTTTAAGAATGATGTGGGTCGGCTGACCCCCCTGGTTTTTATTAGCTCCGCACCAGGGCTACGTCTAGTATAAGCAAGAAGATGATATTCTCCGTTAGGACATCAATTGGAGTTGTTAAAAGTTTTAATATGTGGCAACATGCAGTTGATTTAGTTTTTGAATATTTAATATGTGTTTGATCGATTTTATCAATATTAGCTATGTTTTTGTTTGTAAACGTTACTTTTAATGATCCTAATAATTTAACATGTGTTAATGTATGCATTTTATTTTAATTTATTTAATTAATAGTTTTATACGTTTATTTTGATTTTCAGTCTATTATTGTGTTTTCATTTATGACTTTCTATTTTTAATTGTTTATTGATCATCATTTCAAAATTTTCCTTACATCATTTTATACATATATAAAAATATTCTCATACCGTTTTATTAATCTTAAACAAAAAGTCTTAATATAAAAAATTATTTACCATTTTGAATATTATTTTTCATATATATATATTTAATTGATTTTATTTTTCTTATATTTTTAAATTGTATATATTTTGTTTCTATTATTATTTCTGCTCTATTGTTTGTCATAAATTTCTTTTTTATTTTGTTAATATTTGATTATTTATTTGATTTTTATCGAATATATTTTCTTTATAATTTTATAGCTATTTCTTTTTCTTCAATTCTAAAGTTTTCAATAGTTTTTCAATTTTTATTATCATTTTGGTGTAACAATTTAGTCTTTTCACTTGAATTAAAATTTAATTATCTTTGTTAGTTCTATTATATCATACAAAACAATGAATCATGCATTTAAGTCTTATATATATATATTAATTCTTTTATAACATTTAAATTAAATCTAGAATTAATTTTAAATATGTTTAATGATTTAAAATAGTTAAATTAAAAGTAAATATTTTTAAATAAAATAATTAACTGTAAACTTATATTTCTTTTAAATAATTGTTGATGTGGAATAATAAAGAAATGATGATGTATGGAGAGTTCCTTTCATATATATTTTTTTTGTCAACAAAATATAAACTTATAACAACTGGATCATCCCAATGGCCTGTGGGTAGCTAGAAACTAATGGGGGAAAATATGTGTTAATTGAATGCAAGCACCCTTAAACTCTCACCATCTCTTAGCTTCGATGCGTGTTTCAAACCCTCTTTCTCTTAACCAGGACAGTCCAACACGTAGTTGTGATTAAATCTGATACACACCTCTCCTATCGACTCACCGTCTCCAAGTTCCAGTATGTATGCTGAGCTAAGCTAATCAGAGTGTCATTGTTCTCCGGATCTGCCTCCATATCAAGTCTCAAGGTCGTTGCTGAAGTGAGAGTATATATTTAGCTAATTGAATCGCAAAAATATAGCAAAGAAATTAAATGAAAAGGAAGATGTAGGGACCGTCTGAGCTGTAATAATTGAAAGTGATGAAAAGTTTATCACCGTCTTTCTTTTGTCCTGCAACGTTCCATATCTTCTTATAGAAACCTTTGTTACCTCCTGAAGATAGACTAACATTTATGTTTAACAAAATCCTTCAAACCTCCAGATCAATTTTTAATTCATCTCTGGTTCATGCCTAAACCTTCAGACGAGTTTCAAGCACAACAAGACCATTCCCGTTGGCCACGTTTTTCTCATTCAACGCATCTTCAGAGTTGTGAGTAGAAACTCTATTTTCTAATACAGTTGCAGTGTATGGTGTAACAGATGTATCACCTTCTTCCCTCAGCAATGTATCTGATAGACTTTAGGTTTCTCTAACTCTATCAAACTCTCTGTAAATGGATACTTTTATTGAAGAAGGAAGAAGATAAAAGAACATCTTCATAATTCCGATCACAGTCAAAATCTCATGGCGAAGGTGACTGCTCACGACGATCTCATGGCGACCGTGTAGCACTGACTTATATTGTCAATCGCAACAACATACAAAGCATGAGGATCTGTAAACAGAAACAGTCTTATTTATATGACTTCTCATCCTTCTCGCTTTACTCTTCTCAAGACTAGCCACGTCAGCATCTTTGAGGTATATCAATACTCCTCTCAACCAAAACAAGTTTGCCCTCAAGCTTGTATGATAAGAAACTGTTGTATTCACTTTTTTCTATGACCAAAAACAATGTATCCAATGCCCATTTCTGGTTTTGTATTTGAATTTCCTGGATTTCGGAAATTTTGATTTCTTCCATTGTTGTACCCCTTTCAATCCTCGATGAAGCATCATATCTCGCATCTGCTGCAGAATTACCAAACTATATTGCAACAACCAAGTATTAACCTCTCCACATTTTTGAATTGTATGGGCTTGTGTAATCTCAAACACAAATAGAATTCCAGAACTTGTATCGAACTCTGTTCTCCAAGACATTATACCCAACAAATAACACATTCCAAAGACTCTGGTCACCATGTTCAGCATAACCTCAATCGCCCTCTTTTGTAGGATGAACCTCACACCATTCTCTGCACCATCTTGTGCCAAGGCATCTGATTGTGAAGTTGTGTGTGGGATCGGCTGAAAATATGAGCCTGAAATTACAGAATGGACTCGACTTTATTTGTGAAACAATAGCCATCTCCCACTTTATTGCTTACCAAACTTGGAATGAGTCATTGTAGTGTGTTCATGCCGCTTCTGTTCCATCTTATCTCTCTGCTCTCTATAAGTAATTATTCTGTGATATACGTTTTCCCTTGAAAACAAGCTTGCCCTCAAGCTTGTGCTGAGTAAAAATAGTGGAGAGCTCTTCTGAGAAGATCTATGTGGCTGCAACCCAAAACAAAACCACTGCCATCTAATTTCACTCAGTTCCAGATCATGTTGACATGAGCTAATCTTCATATGAATGAGTACTTTCATGAAAACTGCTGCATCCCTTTTGTATAAACTGTTGTACACTCCAATTATGTGGTCCGATTAATTGATTGTTCATGGTGTCGAAGTTGCTGTGAACTTCTCCATTTGCATTTGAAAGGCCACAACATGGAAAATTTCCTCGTCGGCCCAAAATGTTGTTGTTCTGAAGTCAACCAGGTGACAACATCCCATCTTTAGACATGGACCGGATGTATGCGAGTAATAGTTGTGTCTCGCAACTTCCTAAAGTGTAGCTGTTCTATCAACACAAACCATTGCTTCGTAACCCTCTGCAACAAAATCCTACTTTTGAACTTGAATCTCCAATTTTTGACACACTGTCTCAGTTTCTTCTTACTTGATATACTGAGAAATCTTGGCCTGTCACTGACTTCTCTGTTGCTAGCTGAGTCAAATCCTTCACCATGAGAACATGTGAATTTGTTGAATGTTCGTGTGGCTGAGCTTGATTCATTGATGCAATGTCACCAAGGAAAGTTAATTCATGAACCAGAGAATCATCAGTCATGTCCAATGTACCAAGAGATACTACTATATCTCTCAAGTTTGCTATATGATCAATTGCAGAGAGTGAATCATTTCGAAGCCATACTTCTGACTCTTGACCAGCATCATGAAGAGAAGCATTCTTGAGCATTTAATCCGGTGAATAGAAACTATGCATAAGACCGTCAACTTTATGCGGTAACAAAGATTCATTACACTTATATTTCAAAGAACTTTTTGCCTTTTGTGCAGCCATAAAAACTGACGTGTTCTTGAGCATTATATCTGATGAAAAAGAATTATGGACATGATATTCACCTGAGTGCACATAAGTTGCTTCTAAAGTTGGTGATTCCACATACTGCACCAAATATTTCTTACAAGAATTCGTGTGAACTAATTTCGTTTTCACAGACACAATTTCCAATCTTCGAATTTGTTTCTGCGCATCTCCCAATCGAACCATCTACGCGCAGCTCCGGCCAAAACGAGGAATACGAGGGCTAATATAGCCTCCTCATCAAATAGGCAAAAGAATCTATTTGCTTTCACAATCCACTCATTCCCATTCAGTCCATCAAACCTAGGAAAATCGTTTTTTTGAACCAGATTATCACAATTTGCAACAATCACATCACCAGTTCGATAACCTAATTGAGAATCTTTCCGGCTTTGTTCCATGTTCAAGAGAAGCACATGAAATTGAGTTTTTGGAGATTCGAGAGCCTTGTTCTTGCAGAAACCATTGTCGAATCCATGCGAGTCCAATTTTTTTATCTTCCTATTCAGCATTGCATCCCTTGCCGCAATTCAAATTTCAATTCGTACAGATGATAGTTTCTGAAAACCACCACTGAATCTCTCCACTCGCTATCTTCTTGATGTCGATGGCTCGTCAGTGACGTCAAAATAATGCGAGACCATCGGAAAACTTGATCGATTCAACATAACCTCAGATTCGAGTGAGAATCTAGGTTGCGCCATTGTCGCAAACTTGCGATTGAAGCTCCTCGCGTTGGATTCGTCCAAATTCATCATCACCGGCCGATTCACCACCGATTCCACTCTACTCACCATCGCCATTGAAGAACTAGGTATGCTCATCAATATCGGACTCGATTTGTCCCAATTTTTCATCATCACGTTGTATTTGAACCGTTTCACCGCACCAATGATAGGCTTTAGGTATCTCTAACTCTATCAAATTCTCTGTATATGGATACTTTTGTTGAATAAGAAAGAAGATGAAAGAACAGCTTCATAATTCGGATCACAGTCACAATCTCATGGCGAAGGTGACTGCTCACGACGATCTCATGGTGACCATGGAGCACTTACTTATATCGTCAATCGCAACAACATACAAAGCATGAGGATTTGTAACCAGAAACAGTACTATTTATATGACTTCTCATCCTTCTCTCTATACTCTTCTCAAGACTATCCACGTCAGCATATTTTAGGTCTATCAATACTCCCTTCAACCAAAACAAGCTTCCCTTCAAGCTTGTGTGATAAGAAATTGTTGTATTCACTTTTTTGTATGACCAAAGACAATGTATCCAATGCTCATTTCTGGTTTTGTATTTGAATTTCCAGGATTTCAAAAAATTTGATTTCTTCCATTGTTGTACCCCTTTCAATCCTCGATGAAGCATCATATCTCGCATCAGCTGCGGAATCACCAAACTATGTTGCAACAGCCAAGTATTATCCTCTCCACATTTTTGAATTGTATGGTCTTGTGTAATCTCAAACACAAATAGGATTTCAGAACTTGCATCGAACTCTGTTCTCCAAGACATTATACCCAACAAATAACACATTCCAAAGACTCTGGTCACCATGTTCAGCATAACCTCAATCGCCCTCTTTTGTAGGACGAACCTCACATCATTCTCTGCACCATCTTGTGCCAAGGCATCTGATTGTGAAGTTGTGTGTGGGATCGGCTGAAAATCTGAGCCTGAAATTACAGAATGGGCTCGACTTTGTTTGTGAAACAATAGCCATCTCCCACTTTGTTGCTTGCCAAACTTGGAATGAGTCATTGTAGTGTGTTCATGCCGCTTTTGTTCCGTCTTATCTCTCTTCTCTCTATAAGTAATTATTCTGTGATATACTTCTTCCCTTGAAAACAAGCTTGCCCTCAAGCTTGTGATGAGTAAAAATAGTGGAGAGCTCTTATGAGAAGATCTATGTGGCTGCAACCCAAAACAAAACCACTGCCATATAATTTCACTCAGTTCCAGATCATGTTGACATGAGCTAATCTTCAGATGAATGAGTAGTGTCATGAAAGCTGCTGCATCTCTTTTGTGTAAAACTGATGTACACTCCAATTCTGTGGCCGGATTAATTGATTGTTCATGGTGTCGAAGTTGCTGTGAACTTCTCCATTTTCATTTGAAAGGCCACAACATGGAAATTTTCCTCGTCGGCCCAAAATGTTGTTGTTCTGAAGTCAACCAGGTGACAACATCCCATCTTTACACATGGACCGGATGTATGCGAGTAATAGTTGCGTCTCGCAACTTCTTAAAGTGTAGCTGTTCTGTCAACACAAACCATTGCTTCGTAACCCTCTGCAACAAAATCCTACTTTTGAACTTGAATCTCCAATTTTTGACACACTGTCTCAGTTTCTTCTTACTTGATATACTGAGAAATCTTGGCCTGTCACTGACTTCGATTGCTAGCTGAGTCAAATCCTTCACCATGAGAACATGTGAATTGGTTGAATGTTCGCGTGGCTGAGCTTGATTCATTGTTGCAATGTCACCAAGGAAAGTTAATTCATGAACCAGAGAATCATCAGTCATGTCCAATGTACCAAGAGATGCTACTATATCTCTCAAGTTTGCTATATGATCAATTGCAGAGAGTGAATCATTCTGAAGCCTTACTTCTGACTCTTGACCATCATCATGAAGAGAAGCATTCTTGAGCATTTAATCCGGTGAATAGAAACTATGGATAAGACCGTCAACTTTATGCGGTAACAAAGATTCATTACACTCATATTTCAAAGAACTTTTTGCCTTTGTGCAGCCATAAAAACTGACGTGTTCTTGAGCATTATATCTGATGAAAAAGAATTATGAACATGATATTCACTTGAGTGCACATAAGTTGCTTCTAAAGTTGGTGATTCCACATACTGCACCAAATCTTTCTTACGAGAATTCGTGTGAACTAATTTCGTTTTCACAGCCACTATTTCCTGCAGACCCAGAGACAACACAAACACTCTTTGTTATGATCAATCACTGGAATCGTTTCCTTCTTACTGCTCTCTTTCTCATGAACGTTAAGCTGAGGCATCTTTGCGTTCTTCAACTGCCATCACAGTTTTGTCCAAACCTGAAACAAGCTCAGTAACACAGCACCACAAACTCAAGTTGATATGATTCAACACTGTCCATGCAAGAACTCCCAGTCCGATGAGGTTTTTCCTATGATTCTTGCCCTATTAATGAATCAGGCAAATCCAATTATGTCTCATGAGAAACTTCCTTTCTTGAAATCGATTCATCCTTCATGTTCACATTTACTGGAGAACAACTTGTAACAGGAGCAAATCGATCCATCAATTTTTGCTTAAATTCAGCCCAATCTTTGAATTTGTTTCTGCGCATCTCCCAATCGAACCATCTACGCGCAGCTCCGGCCAAAACGATGAATAGGAGGGCTAATCTAGCGTCCTGATCAAATAGGCAAAATAATCTATTTGCTTTCACAATCCACTCATTCCCATTCATTCCATCAAACCTAGGCAAATCATTTTTTTGAACCAGATTATCATAATTTGCAACAATCACATCACCAGTTCGATAACCTAATTGAGAATCTCTCCGGCTTTGTTCCATGTTCAAGAAAAGCACCTGAAATTGAGTTTCTGGAGATTCGAGAGCCTTGCTCTTGCAGAGACCATTGTCGACTCCATGCGAGTCCAATTTTTTTATCTTCCTATTCAGCATCGCATCCCCTGCCGCAATTCCAGTTTCAGTTCGTACGGATGATATTATCTGAAAACCACCACTGAATCTCTCCAATCGCTCTCTTTTTGATGTCGATGGCTCATCAATGACGTCACAGTAATGCGAGACCATCGGAAAACTTGATCGATTCAACATAACCTCAGATTCGAGTGAGAATCTAGGTTTCGCCATTGTCGCAAACTTGCGATTGAAGCTCCTCGCGTTGGATTCGTCCAAATTCATCATCACCGGCCGATTCACCACCGATTCAACTCTACTCACCATCGCCATTGAAGAACTAGCTCTGCTCATCAACATCAGACTCGATTTGTCCCAATTCTTCATCGTCGCTTTTTATTTGAACCGCTTCACCGCACCAATGATAGACTTTGGGTTTCTCTAACTCTATCAAACTCTCTGTAAATGGATACTTTTGTTGAATAAGAAAGAATATGAAAGAACAGCTTCGTAATTCCGATCACAGTCACAATATCATGGCGAAAGTGACTGCTCACGACGATCTCATTGTGACCATGAAGCACTGACTCATATCATCAATCGCAACATTATACAAAGCATGAGGATCTGTAACCAGAAACAGTCCTATTTATATGACTTCTCATCCTTCTCGCTTTACGCTTCTCAATACTAGCCACGTCAGCATATTTGAAGTCTATCAGTATCTAACTCCGGCCACAATGCAAGAGATAGTAAATTGAGATCAGGAAAAAAACAGGTTTCCAAAGCAGCAAATATGCATAAGAAGGCGATAGAAGAGAAAAAAGTAAATAACATGCCGTAAAATCATCTTCAATACAGTGGTCATTATCTCGAAGACCACCACGCTTGGAACCTGTAAAAGCCACTCATCAAGGTAAAAAAGTAATAATATAGGCACATAGCCACATATAAACACATCAAGATGAATGATGAAATAAAGAAACAAACAAACCTTGTTAACCAAAAATGTCATCTACAACTTTAGCAACTTGCAACACAGATTTATAAAACAATTCGAATATTAGTTCCACTAAAATGAAACCACAAAAAAGGGAATAAAGATTCCATTTAAACCTTAATAAAATGTTCATATTGTCTGTTTCCTAATCCAAACACTCCGTACTTCAGGTTCTTGAACTATTCTCCTCTGTCTAAACTTCAGAAACAAGTAAACATTTGTAGAATCTTGCTGCATTGTCTGTAGGCTCACCGTCTCCGTATCTACATCCAGATTGTAAAACCAGATTAGCCACAAGAATGAAAGCAATTTCAATCAAGGGAAAACCAGATAAGATGAGCTAAGAACTAATGTGGGTAAGAAGAAGATGAAGAAAGCCACTTCCTCTTTCTTCAGTTTCTCCTCTTACTCATCATCATCAGCATGCGTAATCGTCATGTTAAGAAATCGGAATCATATTGAAATAAGATTCCCCAAAAGTATTTCACTTAATAACAAAAAGCATCGAACTTTTCCTTTTCGGGAAAAAGTTGATTCCTCCATTGTAGAATCAGCTGAAATTGTTTTTCTTCTCTTCTTCTTGAGAAATCACCAATACCGTTATGTCGTCACATAAACTCGGATTCTAAAATCAATCCATGAATCCTTGTGATAAAGATTAAACGTCAAAACCAATCAAAGAAACCACAAAAAATCAATGTTCCTAGAAACACGAATTCTGACCTCAAATTGCAGAGATTCCGATTAAGAGAAGGGAAAGCTCAAACAACAATGAGCAAGTGTTTAATCAGAAAATAAAAAGGAAATTAACTTTTCAAATTATTTGAAAATAACGTTTTCCAAAAGAGAAAACTATCTTAACACCAACACCAGAATCAAATCGCAACAACTAAACAAGAAAAAATTACGATAGAATCTAAATTAGATATCAGATAATGACGTGGCACATTTGAATCTGCCGCCAATTTCCCATATCAAATCTTCATCCTTTGAAGAACTTGACCTCACGGTTTAAAGGTTGGAAACTTCCTCTGCAAATCGAATAAGAACTCTCATGTTGCTTCATCGACAGATTCATGAGTCCATTTGACCAGAAACTTCACATGGCTTGACCTTGCCTGTTCACTATCTTCCTCTCCAACACCATCTCAGGTTCCTTGCATACCATATCAGAGATCATTGCAGACAGATCGAATGATGTCACAACATTTCCCTCAGCTAGCTTAAGCTGTGGAACATGGAAGACTGGGTGTACTTTAGAGTAACTAGGAAGCTCCAGATTAGAAGCCACCTTACCACATCTGTCCAGCACCTTATACGTCCCCTAAAACTTCAGCGCTAGCTTCTGATTGTTCCTGATAACCACCGAATTCTGTCTGTAAGGCTGTAGCTTTACATAAACCTGATCCCCAATCTCCAGCTCGCGATCGGTCCAGTGGTGATCTGCAAAGTGACGCATTCGATGTTGGGCATGCAACAAATGGAACTTAACCATCAGTAACATGCTTTCACGGTCATGCAAACATTTCGCTACAACTACGAATTTGGCTTCTCGGGGAAAGTAAGGTAAATGCTGAGGAGGTGGCCGCCCATACACAGCTTCGAATGGCGTCAGTTGGGTGGCATAATGGTAGCTTGTATCGTACTAATACTCCGCCAATGGCAACCACTTACTGCAAAGATGTGGACGTTCACTACACATGCACCTTAAACATGTCTCCAGGCACCTGTTTACCACTTCGGTTTGACCATCACTTTGCGGATGATAGGCACTTGACATATTGAGTGAAACACCCTGTGGTGTGAATAACTCAGTCCAGAAATCACTCGAGAATAATACATTATATTTGTCACTGACGATCGTTTTTGGAAAACCTTGCAGCTTGAAGACGTTGTCGAGGAATTCCTGAGCAACAGACAACGCCGTGTAGGGATGAGCATTCACCATAAAATGAGCTGCCTTGCTCAAGAATCCACCACTAGGCCCTCAAAAGTTCCTTATTATTAGTATAGACTAGGTACTGTACCACCCCACCCCCACCCCCGGATTGTGTATGATTTTTTTTGTTTTGTTTTCGTTAGCTTAAGCATGTTATTTTTTTGATTTATTGTTTACTGGACTGGGTCTAGATTCCTGCCTATCTATGTACATGAAATATGAATTTGTTGTCGATTATTTAAGTCATCCCACATTTTAGTTTTACTTTTTATATAGTCACGTGCTGGTGCATTTTATTTTTCTCATGTCGCTCCTTATACATTTTTGATTGTTTATAGGCCATAAAAAGCCCAAATACAATCATAAGTAAATATGTTGAGAGGTGTAGTTGTGGGTCTCACAATTTATCAAAACAGATTACTAATAGTCCGCTAAGTCAGTATTTTTTCGCCGACTGTGATGCACATTCCATTTCATCATGCCATTCTTGATCTCCTCCTATCAATCCCCGTGAGATGCGTGCTTCCCTGTAACTTTTATGAATCGCACCGCCGAATGTTAGCAAGTCATCACAAACTGGTTGGACCTTTGATTATGTTGAGAAGGATACAAATGTAAAATAGTTATGTTGATGATGGGTCAACATTCACTATTTTCCCGATGGTGCCACACCGTTTCCTCTGTCTATACATTTTACATGTATTATCCCAAACAAAGTACTTCAGAATCTCCATGTATCTTATGTTCCTTACATCCTCATAGGTCTTATTTAATTCAAACCATTCGGTTAGCATTGTCCTCAGTTGACCTGAGCTTCGGATGCCCATTTCAAGAGTCTCGTCCTCTTCAGACATTAAGTGATGTCGAACAGGGTGGTGAACTGGGAGTATTGGATATCTGAGCATTTCTAGGGGTCTATTGTTGGTGAAGCTCCATTAGCGAATTTTCGCTGCGGGGGACCTGAATGTGTAAGAAGGTTTCGTAAATGGATTAATTTTTTTTAAACTGTGTTTTTTTAAGGTTGATTTGTTTTGTTTTTTGTCAAGCAGTTTTTAATAAAAAAATAACTTAGAATGATCTTAGATTACCATTGTTCATTAGATTACCTTTTTCATGAATTATTTCAGTTGGGTGTTTTTTTGTTTTTTTGAGTTGTAGTTTTAATGTAATAACTAGATTTGACCCGCGCTAAAGAAGCGCGAGGTTATTTTTTCTTTAAAAATATGTGAGTTTAAGTATCACACCGCAAATTATATGGATTGTGAATTTGACATGATATATTATGAATAGAGTTTCTATGAATCAAGGATTGATTTAAGAATGAATGTCGAAATGAATTTATACAACGATAGGATTCGAGAATATACAAAAGAGATCAAGTATTTCTGGTAGTGTCATTCTCTGATCTTCTTCATATGAGCTTAATCCTTTTATACTTCAATCTTTTTGGTCTTCTCCGCTTCTCTCTCTCCAAAAACTATTCACTTCCTTAGCTTATGTCACATAATTTCAAGATACGCGAGAATATTGCATTCTTAACCCGTTATTTATGGAGATCATCTCATTCAAATTCGATCTTTGGCCGGATTCCTTTTGATAGTTCATCGAACTAAAGTTGTTTGAACGGATTCCTTTTGATAGTTAATTGAGACCTTTGTCCCAATCTTCAACTTATGGGTCAGGTCTTTTTTCTTATGTGCCGGATTTTTGTGTGCAAAGACCAAAACCAACAATGTTTAATGCAAGAATGCATTAAATAAATTTATTTGAAAATAGTTTTATAATATTTTATTTTAAATAAAATAATCATTATAAAGGTTATTTGATATGAGTTTAATATGTATGATTTTGATTTTCAATATTTAATTGTATAAAACATTATTTGTTCATATATAGAATTTATTTGTATTTTTAGTCTTTTAATATTAAATTTATAATTTATAAAAATATAATTATAGATTTATGAAAGTCGAAACATGATAATACATTCGTTTAACATTTTTGTATTCGTTTAAGTTTATTTAAATGTTTCTATAATAAAATATGTTAATTCATCTTTTTAACTTGTATTCTAATGATTTTTTTTTTTTTTTAATATTTTATAATCAAAACAAATTAAGCTATTTTCCAACATATCTTATAGTTGTCTAAATATTTTGAAATTTCGATAAAATAACCCGTTAAAAATTGTGATCGTAAAAACATCAACCATAGTTAACCCATTATATATTCAAATAATATAAATATTGTATAATTTTCATATTTTTATCAAACTAAGAATATATGTTAATTTTTACTTATCCATACTTTTACCTTGTGTTCGAATAGGCAATTTTTTATTTTTAAAGACTTTTTATAATTGAATTCGGTTAATCTATTTTTAACCCTTCTTGTAATTTTCTAAATATGAAGATTATATATTATTTTAATAAATAAAAATGTAATTAAAATTATTTTTTAATAATTCATACAGATTAATAATTTTTTTCTTAAGAAATCAAAAAATTTAAAATAATTTATAAGACTTCGTTATAATATACTCTCCCCATTTATAAAAGAAATATTTTTAGATTTTTGTCTCATAAAGATAGATGTTTTACGTTTTTATGTATTTTTTATAAATTAGTTAATGCTGAATTATAAAATTCAAAAATTTAATTAAATTCATTGAATTGGTATTGGTTTAAAGTTTTACGAAATTGTTAATAACAAAAATAATTCCATTTATAAACATGTTTTTATTTTTTATTTTTAGTGTTTCAATAATTTAAATAAGTTAATATATTCTTTTTAATTTGTATTGTAGTGGTTAAATTTGTTAATCTATTTTTAATTCATCTTGTAACAATTATACATATTTTATATTTTAATAGGATAACTTACAAAAAAACTATATTTGTAGAATCATCAACCATAATCCGATTCGTCATATATTATTTAATATAAATATTGTCTAATTTTGATATTAAGTTTTAATCAAGCTAAAAATATCTATTTTAACATTTTAGCTTTTAAAATCTTTATTTTATAATTAAAGTTTAAATAATATTAAAACGTATATTTTTATTATATTCATTTTAAAAAAGTAAATATGTAAATATATAAATTTGTATTACTCTATGTGTGTACTTGATAAATCTTTTGGGTTATAAATTCTTTTTATTTTCAAAAGAGATTCTTACAACTCTTAATTTTATTTTATAATTTATGAATATTATTTATGTATTAATTTATTTAATTATATATATATATATAAACATATCTTTTGTTGTTTTGTAAATCAAAATTTAATTAAATTAAATTTTTGATATTTTTTAATAAATAAGAAATTATTTAATTTTTAAAGTAAAATCAATTAAAAATATATTTCTTAGATTCTACTATAGTAAAAAAGTTAATATATATTTATTTTAAAAAAATAAAGATATTAAAAGATGTTATTAATAAATTAGTTAGAAGTTACTTTTATAGTATTACCCTTAATAAATTTTTAATTTGTAATGGCATATCATGTAAATAAAATGTTACATAAAAGTTAGTTTTTTAAAAAGTCTTCTATTTTAATAATATAGATGTTTTGGAATGGTATTTACGCTAATTCTATATATATATTTCAGAGTAAATGATTGCTTAATATTTTCTTAATGCTTTGTATGTTTTTAGTGGGGGCTTTTGTTAAAACGTTGTGTATCTCACTAATCTTATATTATTTAATTAATTTACGAATCATCCAATAATTTGTATATAATATTTATAATCTAAGAGTTCGTTAGACTTGGGAGATTTTACAGGTTATGAAATTGGTGATTTTTCACTAAAAACTCGAAGAGGAAGACCAATTAAACCTACACAAAAAGTCCAAGAAATGCAATGGTCTTTAGTTCGAGGGCGGGATAAGAAGGAACGTGATAGTCGAGGCGGCCACAGTTCAAGAAAGTCCTAGAGTTTTCTCGATAACTCCTTATTCTCCCTTTACTTTCTCTACTTTGTTGCAATCCTCTATTTATCATCTCAATTAACTTTCAAAAACGGTATGACCAATAGTCATAGCTTTGTACTTTTAATATTTGCATTTTAATAAAATACCCAATTTAAAAAAAAAGAGTTCGTTTAAACACTATATGATTTATTTTTCTGCATTTGATGATGAGAAATTGTTGAGGGTTTCACTGATGTTAATGATATACCATGGATTTTAGGGTTTTTAACCATGGTATATATCTTATTTATCGAGTCTTAAGTTATCTTTTCGAGTCTTTTTAGTATGTTTACAGGTCTAGATATGTTTGGAGCGGAATTGGACATTATGGTGCATTCTGGAGCATTTTGGAGTATTGACCCGAGAGATGGACTTCACTGTCGAATCCTCAGACCTGTGTCGATCGACACAGAAAGTGCATCGATCGACACAAGGTCGACGCAGACAAATTCTCGGCGTTTAATGAGAAGAATATGGAAATTGCACAAAAGCCCAGAAGTTCCTTATAATTACAAAGAAGCCCTAGCCGACTTTAGACCATTATATTAGGGTTTTTAAGCCATTGTTTAGACCACGCTTTCAGAACTAAGTTTTATTTTCAGAGAGAGTTTTAGGGGCTGGTTTTGTTCTCGAAAGAGACTTGATTTCGAACCCCTGTTCTTATTCTTTGATTATTTATGATATCTATTTTGACTATGTTTTCTGTTATGATTGCTATGTTTGAGTAGATCTCTTGTTAGGTTAAGGATTCTCATTAGGGATTTGAAAGAATGTTAGATTAATTGATTAAGATTTATCATCTAGTTCTTCATCTAATCTGTTCTTAATGCTTGATCTGAACTGGCCATTTAGATTATTGATTTTAGGTTGATTTACACGACGACAGTTGGTTTATTTAACTAGATCTGATTTAGGTGAGCAATTTGTCTATTCGCAAAGGAATTTGGTTTAGAGAAATTGTGAACGAATGAACTTGGAATTAATGCATGTTTAGAGCTCTAGGATTCGCAACGAAAGTTGGTCTGCTAGGTTGTTAGACATATAGATAATTATCGCAGCGACAACTGGTTAGTTTTACCCTCGTGATTCTAGTTCAAGAACGCTATAGATTGAATCTGATTATCTGTTATCTGATTTCCTGATATCCTGAGAACTTCTGAAACCTGACGCCTTCGTTTGATTGCTTACATCCACCTCGCTTAATTTGTTTACTTGCTATTTCTTTTACTGCTTTACAAATCTGCTTCACTTAGTTTAATCCGAATTACTTATAATCTATCGTGTGACCGGAGTCCTTGTGAATTCGATACCCTAAGTACTACAATCACATCACTGTGCACTTGCAGTTAAAATAGGGATTAATTCTTGACCTATCAAGTTTTTGGCGCCGTTGCCGGAGACTCTTTTGAGTCTTCGATAGATTTGAACTTAGGGTTTAGACTAGGTTTTTCGTTTTTGCTTTTTGTTATTAATTTTTTTTTTCTGTTCTTGCGTTTCAGGTACGCCTGTAATCGCCTTGCATCGATCGACACGGTCATGTGTGTCGATCGACACATATTCGCACACGAATCGATCGACACTACTTCGCATCGATCGACACAGTGTGTAAGACGATGGGAATGATGGAACGGATGTTGGAAAATCAGCAGAATAACTCATTCTGCAGAGGCTATGGTTCCTATTCATTCACCAGAGATTATGAATCTCCATCATATCAACCTTTTCCTCCTCAAAATAAACAATCTGATAAGCTGATAAGCATGATGGAGCAGTTATTGGAGAAGCAGGAAGAAGATTTGAACTGCATCAGTGGCTCTGGATTCCAAGGAAACATGTTTGGTAATCAGCAAGGTAATTGTTATCAAAGAACCTATGGATCATCTTCTTATCAGACACCTCCTGCTGCTAATGCTTATAAGAGCAAGATGGAATCCATGATGGAGCAGTTGCTAGAGGATCAGACTAAGACTGCTGTAGACTTCGACAGGAAGCTGGATGCTATGCATGAAAATCTGAATGGGAAGTTTGAATCCCTGAGCACACATGTGAAGAAGCTAGATGTTCAAACAGCTAGAGCAATACAAAGGCAAAATGAAGCTGGGAAAGCTGAACAGAAGTTGTACATCAATGATGTGACCATAATAGATGGGATTGACTTGCTGGGAGAAGAAGAGAGCATAATCTCGGATTTTGTGGATGAATATTGTCTGTCTGAGACATGCGTCGATCGACACACCCTCGGTGTCGATCGATGCATCCCCGATACGTCTGATGGATCTGAACATAATCGCCTTGTGTCGATCGACACATCTGGTGCATCGATCGACACATATCGCAGACAGGACCAGAAGCATGCAACAATCCTGGAACGAGTCTATAAGCCATTTGTGCCATATCCTAAGGTTCCTAAATCGTCTAAACAGGAGCTAGAAGTGGCTAACTGCATGAAAGTGATAGATAAGGAGCTGAATGAAACTCCACCAGCTGAAGCTTCGCGAGTTCATCCTTGTGTGTTGAGAGATGCAAAGAATATGATATCCGTTGATGGTCATTTTAAAGAAGAAGCTCATATTGGTGGAACTACAGTATCTGATAGTGGAGAGAAGAAGATGGCGGTTCCTCTTGAACCTGATCTAACATCTTCAGAGCCTGCAACTGCTCATAAGCAGAAAGCTCCAAACATCAGATCTCCACTAAAGGTAAGGTATAAATCACCTAAGCTTAAACCTCCTGACCGCATTGCTTTGAATGCATGAAAACGCAGTATCCCACCCAAGCTTCGCTCCCATCCTGATTCTGTTTATTCATTCCTTGGGAGACCTCATGATCCGAAAGCATATACGCCGCCTTGGATGAAGAGATATTCACAGAGACATTCATAGTCTCTGTTGAAACCGCCATGAGTCCGATCTCTGTCCCATAGTCAAGCTAATGACTAAAAACAAGCACTGAGTGGGAGGCAACCCACTGTTAGGTTCGTTTTTCTTTTCATTTTTCGTTTTCATTTTGGTGTTTTGATTTTTCTGTTTAAGTGTGTTCCAAGCCGAGAGAAACAGGCAAAATCGCACTGCATCGATCGACACACCAAGTGCATCGGTCGACACAGTTGTGATTTCTGGTTAGCCGATTTGATTGCGGTTCAGACACCTGTTATTTAAATAACCGCGCGCATATTCGCCTTGCATCGATCGACACCCTTGTGGCATCGATCGACACAGGGCGACAACAGGTACGTATTCTGCAACTTTTCGGATTGTTTTTCAATTTGATTATTCTTTCACCAAACTCATGCTTTTATTACACTGGGGACAGTGTATTTCAAGTGTGGGGGAGGTAGCTACTGACGCACGCTTTTGTTTTCTTAGAGTCAGTTCAAAAAATTTTGTTTTATTGAGTCAAAACTAGTTTAAGTAGGAAACGGTGAATTTTTGAGAAGTTAACAACATCTTGCAGGAACTTAAGTAACCATTGGGATGAAGCTGAAAGATCAATCTATGACTATTAGAAAACCCAACACGGATCAACCTACTGAGGACACCCATATCAATTCAGGTATTCAGAGGATCCTTTAACTGACTTCACCCTAATTTTGACTTAATATTCTCACCTAAGGGCTTGGTATACCTTGAGTTGGACTCCTTTGTTAGTTCTGACACAGCTTGTAAACCTGTCCGAGTATGGTTCCCTTCTCCCCTTCCATAAAAAAAGTAATAAACTGAGGATGAGTTAGTAACTCCGAAGTGGTCTCTGGGAGTGGTAGCTACAACTATCATCTCATGTGCATCCATGGAATGTGTCCAAAGTACACCCCTTAACGGGAAGAGCACTGATAAAAAAAAAAAATGATACCCAATGGGGAAAAATCAGAATGCTAAGGAAGGGAAAAGAGAAGAAAAGGAACCAGAAACAGATAGTATGGTGGTCTAGAGCTGGCAAAGTAAGAATCCATGTGACCTTTGATCGATAATCCTTAGGTGAGACCACACTTAATATGCTTAAGAAGTCAGTAGGGTGAATTTGAATTGCTTGGATTGATTGTGGAGTTTACTTAGGAAAGTTGCTAAGTGTGGGGGAAGTATATGTTGGTCTTGATGTCTGCAGGTGAAATCTTTCATGTGGCTTACTAAGGGGAATCTGAGTGTTGTTGCTTCTATGACAAAAAGAGTTTCTGAAAGTTTACAAACCTCTTCACCATGTTTTAGTTCTCTGTTTTGCTTGAGGGCAAGCAAAGGCTAAGTGTGGGGGAGTTGATATACTATGGATTTTAGGGCTTTTAACCATGTTATATATCTTACTTATCGAGTCTTAAGTTATGTTTTCGAGTCTTTTTAGTATGTTTACAGGTCTAGACATGTTTGGAGCGGAATTGGACATTATGGTGCATTCTGGAGCATTTTGGAGTATTGACCCGAGAGATGGACTTCACTGTCGAATCCTCAGACCTGTGTCGATCGACACATAAGGTGCATCGATCGACACAAGGTCGACGCAGACAAATTCTCGGCGTTTAATGAGAAGAATATGGAAATTGCACAAAAGCCCAGAAGTTCCTTATAATTACAAAGAAGCCCCAGCCGACTTTAGACCATTATATTAGGGTTTTTAAGCCATTTTTTAGACCACGCTTTCATAACTAAGTTTTATTTTCAGAGAGAGTTTTAGGGGCTGGTTTTGTTCTCGAAAGTGACTTGATTTCGAACCCCTGTTCTTATTCTTTGATTATTTATGATATCTATTTTGACTATGTTTTCTGTTATGATTGCTATGTCTGAGTAGATCTCTTGTTAGGTTAAGGATTCTCATTAGGAATTTGAAAGAATGTTAGATTAATTGATTAAGATTTATCATCTAGTTCTTCATCTAATCTGTTCTTAATGCTTGATCTGAACTGGCCATTTAGATTATTGATTTTAGGTTGATTTACACGACGACAGTTGGTTTATTTAACTAGATCTGATTTAGGTGAGAAATTTGTCTATTCGCAAAGGAATTTGGTTTAGAGAAATTGTGAACGAATGAACTTGGAATTAATGCATGTTTAGAGCTCTAGGATTCGCAACGAAAGTTAGTCTGCTAGGTTATTAGACATAGATAATTATCGTAGCGACAGCTGGTTAGTTTTACCCTCGTGATTCTAGTTCAAGAACGCTATAGATTGAATCTGATTATCTGTTATCTGATTTCCTGATATCCTGAGAACTCCTGAAACCTGACGCCTTCGTTTGATTGCTTACATCCACCTCGCTTAATTTGTTTACTTGCTATTTCGTTTACTGCTTTACAAATCTGCTTCGCTTAGTTTAATCCGAATTACTTATAATATATCGTGTGACCGGAGTCCTTGTGGATTCGATACCCTAAGTACTACAATCACATCACTGTGCACTTGCAGTTAGAATATAGATTAATTCTTGACCTATCAGTTAATACCCAAAATCATTATGAAATAACAAGCTAAATATTTGAATACAATTGTATTCCTTAGTCCAATTGGGGGTAAGATGTTGAAGTATTTTAGACGCGATGTTTCTTTTGAAACGTCATATGTTCTGCGTAAGCTTAGGTGGCATAAGACGCATGGAAGCAACCATGGTTTATGTTGCAGCTCGAGGTACCTTAATGTGCTTCATACGTTGCCCCTTATGTACTCTTCGCCGAAGTAATCATGCGTTGATTGTAGCAGGTTAGTGTAGTCATTTCTCATTACAACTTAGAAGAAAATTTTATGCGGGCTATTCTTACCTACATGATCTATATATATTATCTAGATGTAATGCTCTTGTAGTCATCTACAGCCCTTTCACTCGTGCTCCTCGATGGGAGTAGGTATCATTGCTTTCATCTGCATGAAACCTTGTATTATGTATGAAATATATACACTTCCCCCTTATTTAAAACACATATATGCTATTTAAAATCACCTCAAATTTAAGTAGACCGCTGAAAGATTCTCTGTAGACGATGTTCGTTACCGCTGGTTTATTCGATCTTTTTCGTGTAGTGTCTAATACTTGTAGACCTTGGGGGGAAGTGACACGCGATAGGGCGACGAATAATTGTCTGTGGTTGAAGATAAGGCTTGGCAAATATAACGAAACCTTTTTAAGGATTGGCTTGGCTTTATTAATCGTCATTGCGTATGACATTCTCACTGGGAACTGTGGCGTCGTAATGTGAACGGATGCTCGGTATCAGTAAGAGAAATTATAATTCTAGGGATCAAAATGCTCTTTCTCTCTTGTGTGTCGGATAGAAACTCTGCCTTGATTACCCTTTCTCCCATGTGCTTCATTATAAGCCTTGTACCATTGCACAACCCTTCTCGTGGGTTTAAGTTCCTGATTACCATGATTGGAACACATACTTTTAGGCATAGTCTATGTGCCGGTAATCCTGAGAAATCAAGCACGTTCAAATATTCTATCAGATAGTTCATTTCCATACCGTCCTCCTCTCCTTCATCCTGACCCACACTGTCCCCGCTGAAATATTCTTTTTCTGTCCCCGGCACATTCAAAAGGAGGTAATTGTTTATCTCGTCAACTGTTTCGTTTCTGGGAGTTAAGATTGCAGACTCTCTTAGCAGCACCATGTTTTGAAATGAACTTTCAAAATATGGATATATGAATTCTTGCAAGGTTTTCAATATGAATTTCGTAATTGGGAGCATGTGAGTCTCATCAATTGCGAATAAATCTTCATCTGCATATACATCTTCTTGTATGCCCTGTTTAGGTGCCACTCCGTCTCCTACTTGTTGAAGCCATGATGCAAACCTTTTCTCATTTGGGTCCACCCTCATGTTTTGAGATAGTGTGTATTTGCACATTAATCCCACATGTATGATCTATTAATAGCTACGGAAACTGACAAGGCCTATCCCAGCCATAAGGCTGGAAAGGTTTGCCACTACTTAGCCCATTTTATCTTGAGGTTTCTTTATGAACCTCAAGTCCAATTTCAACATACTTAAGTGATTTATCAATAACATTCATTCCATATTTAGATTCATATTTAGACTAAGGCAAAAGTAGACATTTTATTAATAATCAAAAGGTACCAAATACATGTAGTTCAATTGCATTATGCTAAAGTATTCGGTCCTAGAACAATGTCTACCAAACTAAACACCACTCGCCCCAAGTCTTGTCCGCGCCTAGGTCCGATCATTATCATGATCACCTGAAAGTCAAAACAAATCCATGAGATTTCCATAACAATTTATATTCATTTTCATGCAACCTAGCAATGATATTTCTATATGATCCCATGAACTATTTATACAAGTATTTCCATTTATATTTCTAAGTTCTCAAGCAAAAACCGTCCGATTCATATTTACACGTTATATGGACCGCGAACACATCTCGGCTTACGGACGTAAGCGTGTATTCGGGTTGCCGCGGCTTACGGTCGGGTAAGTGTGCGTGACGTATTAACGACGTGTCGACGACACGGTCATCCGCACGTCCGCATGCGCCAAGCCGTCCGCACGCGCTATCCGTTCGCATGCGCTAAGCCCTCACGATCGTTACGCGTTACCGGGCCGACGTACTGCTCGATCGCACGCTTGACCTTACGGTCGCGTGGACTGATCCGCACGTCGAACTGTCCGGTTGACGCGCGATTGTTCGGCTAAGAGGTTATGCCCGCGAGGAACGTTCCACGATCGTCACGCGATCGATCAACGGTCCAGCCGAGTAACCGCGAACGGACGCATCCTTACGGTCGCGCCTCTACGTACGAACGGTCGCGACTTTACGCACGAACGGACGCGATCATTACCGCAGACGGTTGCGATCGTTCCTACGGTCTGTGCGTGTACCGCGGCCGTGTATGCATCGCGTCAGTCCATAGACCGCTCGCGATTACGCGCGCACACTTCTAACGGTTTAACTAGCGGTTCGGTTATTGATCCGACGGACTCATCTCCTCGGTCCGTTTCTTATGTATGGCCGACCGTGTTTCGGCTTCTCGGTTCTCGGCATACCGTCCTCCCGACGGGCCGTTAAACCGTTCGAAACAACACGATCTTCCGGGCCATTTTCCCACGCTCGGATCATAACCATCCGTTTGTCAATCCGCCCACGACCATGGCCTTAAGGCCGGTCGTGTAACATGAATGGAGCGATTATCCAGAGTAAGTAGAAGAGAGAGATTCCGGCCATAACAACCGACCATTGGCCGCTAGGGATTTGGCCAAGTCCGAGAAGAAATAGAACCGGACTCTAACCTTAGATATGGTTGCGGTTTTTCCATGAGTAGCCGATGCCTCTCCAGCCATCCTTGCTCCTCTTCTTGCGCTTTAAACCACCACCAAGCCTTCTCAAACCGTCGGCCTTCTCTTGGATATTTCCGGCCTCTTTCTCTCTCTAAACTCTCTCGATTTGGCCTTGTGCCTTTGGGAGAATTTTTGTGTGTTTTTGTGCCTTGTAGGCATGCGCAAAAATGGCATGGGAGAGCCTTATTTATAGGCTATGTTGGCACCAACTTCCCTTGGGAGAAGGGGTGTGTGTTGTGGTCCGAATGGGTGAAACACTTGGTGGTGCCCATTCGCTTGGTAACCGCTAGTCAGCTAGTGACACTAGCTAACCTAGCTGGCCCAAGAGCTTAACACTCCGGCCAGCTGAGTTGAGCTGGTTGCCAGCTGACCTAGCTGGCCAGCTGGACTGTTCAGCTCAGCTGAGCTGACTTCTTTACTTCCACACTTGGCTGAGCTCCTTCCAGCTGAGTCTCAGCTCTAAAACGCCTATGGGACACTTGGTTTAGCCTCTCCGGACTTCCCGTTCATGTTTTATGGTCCCATGGCCGTCCCATCTTCCTTAGGCCGGTTGGGGGATACTACAAGTCTCCCCCCCCATGAAATGGATTCGTCCCCGAATCCGCGTCAAGGTTTTTGTACCACTCTGGATAGTCGGCCTTCATCCGATTCTCAGTTTCCCAAGTAATCTCCTTGATCCCGTTATGGATCCATTCCACTTTGACCATTTGCACCACCTTCTTCCGGGTTGCTTTTTCCATCCTATCTAGGATTCAGAATGGTCGGATTTCGATGGTCAAGTTTTGCCTAAGTTCCCTTGGAATCTCAGGTTCAACTATGTCTTGATCCCCTAAGCATTTGCGCAACTGTGAGACATGGAACACGTTGTGGAATGCGTCCATCTCACTTGGCAAATCCAACTTATAGGCGACCGCCCCAACCCGTTCAATGATTCGGAACGGCCCCAAATATCTAGGATCAAGCTTACCACGCTTGGAAACCCTGGCGCGACCCTTGAAGGTGATCATCTTCAAGTAGACTTGGTCGCCTACTTCGAACTCAAGGTCCTTCCTTCTCTTGTCTGCATAGCTCTTTTGACGGTCTTGAGCCTCTTTCATCTTGGCCTTGAGGAATCGGATTCGTTCCGTGGTTTCCTCTATTATGTCTGGTCCAACTATACTTTTCTCTCCAACCTCAGTCCAACATAGTGGAGTTCGACAAGGCCGTCCATACAAAGCCTCATAAGGCGACATTCCGATGCTTGTGTGATAACTGTTGTTATACGCAAACTCGGTCAAGGGTAGAAACTTCTCCCATGAGTCGCCCCATTCAAGAACACACGCCCTTAGCATGTCTTCTAGGGTTTGTATGGTCCTTTCGGATTGACCGTCCATCTGGGGATGGTAAGCCGTACTCATGTTCACTCTCGTTCCCAGGGCCTTTTGGAAGGCTTGCCAGAAATAAGAAGTAAACCGGCCGTCCCTGTCTGAAACTATACTTGATGGGATCCCATGAAGTCTCACGATCTCATCAATGTATATCTCAGCTAACTTCCCCACTCCGTCCGTCTTCTTGATGGCCAAGAAGTGAGCGGATTTCGTGAGCCTATCTACCACAACCCAAATGGCATCTCGCCTGTTCCGGGTCGTAGGCCAACCGGTCACAAAGTCCATAGCTATGTTATCCCATTTCCATTCCGGAATGGGAAGACTTTGTAGCAGACCACTCGGGACTTGGCGTTCAGCCTTGATTAGCTGACAGGTCGGACACTTGGCCACCCAATCAGCTACATCACGCTTCATCCCAACCCAATGATAGTACCGTTTGAGGTCATGGTACATCTTGGTTTGGCCGGGATGAATTGAGAACTTAGACTGATGAGCCTCTCGTAAGATGACTTCCTTCAGTTCCCATACATTTGGCACACAAACTCGGCCATTTACCACAATCGTCCCATTGTTGGAGATTTGGTATTCCGTATGGTTGTTCTCCGCGGATTTCACCAACTCTTCATCATCCTTCTGAGCAAGCCGGACCTTAATCAAAATATCTGCTTGGTCCGCTGCCCCTAAGCCAACTGGCTCCTCTTCTACGGTCATGAAGGATTGTTTAGTTTATCCTGGTTCAATTACTCATTGATTGATCCTACTAAACATGCTTGGATCTAGGTTCTCTTGCTGAATCATAAAAGATCTCACCTAATACCTTGTTATGCAGCAGAATGGAGAGGTATGGGTCAGAGATCAGCAGAACCGCCAAGAGACAGCTCCTCCAAAGGTTCACACACGCACACTTCAGGAAGTTGGCTGCTAGACCAAGGAGGTGGGAGGCGCAGAAAGAGAGAGAGAGAGGCGCAAAAGGCTGAGAAAATTAGAGAGCTAGGTCAAGTTTTATTCATTAAAACCCCTTCTAATTCTCATGGGCTTTTGGGCCCAAGTCTCAGTCTGATTAAATCCCATAGATTTAATCAGGCCCTTTAATCTCTCTAAGTACAGTAAATGCCTAGCACTTTTACCGTACTTCTGCTGAACCGTTCCTTCATAGTTTCCAAGTCATATACCAATCTAGTCTCACGCGGTTGTTGGTGTTCCAATTTCAACAACCTTCGACTAGGGACAGGATAATGTAAGCCATTTATCAATTATAGGGTCTCATGATCAAGCTAAATGACTTTGATGACTCAAGTTCAAGTCACTTACTTCGATGACCTATAAAATGGTTTATATCATTTTGGAACGATTATTTCATCACAGTTAAAATAATCTTGAAATAATAATTTTATTATTAAACATCTCAAATGTTTCACAAGAACATATCAATGACTAAATAAAGCCCTCAAACTCCCACTCAAATTTAGATTACATTTCAATGTCTCTAATGCCTACAGCTTCAGTCAGGAACTCGAGCTTAGGTCTTGGGAGTGGCTTTGTCAATGGATCAGCGACGTTATCATCTGTCTGAACTCGGCTGATCTTGACTTCCTTTCTATTAATGATGTCACGTATCAAGTGAAATCTTCTTAGTACATGCTTGGATTTCTGGTGTGATCTTGGTTCCTTTGCCTGAGCAATAGCACCATTGTTATCACAAAACAGTGCCAGAGGCTCAGCCGCATTTGGTATCACACCTAGTTCAATAATGAACTTTCGTATCCAAACAGCTTCCTTCGCTGCTTCTGAAGCGGCGATATATTCAGCTTTTGTAGTGGAATCAGCAACGGTGTCTTGCTTGGAGCTTCTCCAACTGATTGCACCGCCATTCAGACAAAAGATATAACCGGACTGTGACCGGAAATCATCTTGGTCTGTCTGGAAACTTGCGTCCGTGAATCCACTGACTTCAAGCACATTACTTCCACCGTACACCAAGAACTTATCCTTAGTATGTCTTAGATACTTCAGGATATTCTTGACGGCAATCCAATGGTTTTCACCTGGATTTGACTGGTATCTACTCGTCATGCTCAATGCATAAGCAACATCAGGACGAGTACAGATCATGGCATACATGACAGATCCTATTGCAGATGCATAAGGAATATTCTTCATGCGCTCAAGCTCAGCAGCCGTCGTAGGGCTCTGCTTCTTGCTTAGCGTTGTGCCATGTACCATTGGCGTGAAGCCCTTCTTGGAATCTGCCATGCTGAATCTATGTAGGACTTTGTCAATGTATGAATCTTGACACAAGCCTATCAGCCTTTTAGATCTATCCCGGTAGATCCTGATTCCAAGAACGTATGCGGCTTCACCCATGTCTTTCATGGAAAAACAACTTCCAAGCCAGTCCTTTACCGACTTCAGCATTGGTACGTCATTTCCGAGAAGTAGTATGTCATCGACATACAGAATAAGAAATACTATCTTGCTCCCACTAGTTTTCTTATACACGCATTGTTCTTCTTCGTTTCTGATGAAGTCAAATTGCTTGATTGCTTCATCAAAACGAAGATTCCAGCTCCTCGATGCTTGCTTCAATCCATAAATGGATTTATGAAGCTTGCATACTTTCCCAACATTCTTTGGATCTATGTAACCGTCAGGTTGTGTCATATACACATCCTCTTCCAGAATACCATTCAGGAAGGCGGTTTTCACGTCCATCTGCCAAATTTCATAATCATGAAAAGCTGCAGTTGCTAGTAGAATCCGAATAGATTTCATCATAGCCACTGGGGAATAGGTTTCATCATAATCCACACCGTGAACTTGTCTGAAACCTTTTGCCACCAACCTGGCTTTATAAATCTGGACATTTCCATCCACGTCAATCTTCTTCTTGAAGATCCATTTGCACTCGATGGCTTTTACACCAGCGGGTAAGTCAACCAACGAAAACACTTGGTTGACCGACATGGAGTCCATTTCGGAATCAGTGGCCTTACGCCACTTAGAGGAATCTGGGCCCATCATGGCTTGATTGAAGTTCGATGGTTCATCACCATCAATGATCAGAAGATCATGACAGTTAGTCACGAGGAATCCTTGATATCTCTCGGGTTCGTGACGGATCCTCCCGGATCTTCGAACTTCAGGTACCACAGGTTCAGGCTCTACAATTTCTTGTAGGTCCTCCTGCTGCTCTTCCTCATTAGGTTGAGCAGTATCCTGTTCATCTTGAATTTCTTCAAGCAGTACCTTACTCCCACTGTTTTTCTTAGAGAGAAACTCCCTCTCAAGAAAATTACAATCCCGGGCAACAAAGATCTTGTTCTCGGATCGTAGGTAGAAGTAATAAGCCTTGGTCTCCTTCGGATAACCAATGAAGTAGCATTTATCAGACTTTGGTGTAAGCTTGTCAGAGATCAATCTCTTGACATAGGCTTCACAACCCCAAATTCTAAGATAAGACAGCACTGGAGCTTCCCCAGTCCATAATTCATATGGTGTCTTAGCTACTGCTTTTGATGGTGCTCTATTTAGAGTGAACACTGCTGTTAGCAGAGCATATCCCCAAAGGGATATTGGAAGGTCTGTGTGACTCATCATAGACCGAACCATATCCAATAAGGTCCGATTCCTCCTCTCAGACACACCATTCCATTGAGGTGTTCCAGGAGGAGTGAGTTGGGAAACTATCCCACACTCTCTGAGATGATCACTGAACTCTTGACTCAAGTATTCTCCTCCTCGGTCGGACCGAAGAGCTTTAATGCTTTTGCCAAGTTGGTTCTGTACTTCATTTTGGAATTCTCTGAATCTCTCAAACGATTCAGACTTATGTTTCATTAAATAAACATATCCATACCTACTGAAATCATCAGTGAAGGTAATGAAGTACTGATAGTTTCCTCTTGCATTTGTGGACATTGGGCCACACACATCTGTGTGTATCAGGCCCAATAAGTCACTGGCCCTCTCGTTAGGTTTATTAAAGGGGGCCCGCGTCATTTTGCCCATCAGACAGGATTCGCATTTCTCACATGAATCAAAGTCAAATGAGCCAAGAAGTCCATTCGAATGGAGCCTCTTAATGCGTTTCTCACTGATGTGCCCTAAACGACAATGCCATAGAAACGTTCGGTTCTCCTCATTAGGTTTGAACCGTTTGGTATTAATGTTATAAATTGGCGCGGATTGATCAAGTATGTAAAGCCCATTCGTAAGAGGGGCACAACCATAGAACAAATTGTTGCGATTGAAGGAACATAATTTATTCTTAACTGAAAAATCATAACCTTCCAAATCCAACAATGAAATTGAAATAATATTTCTGCTTATCGCAGGTACAAAATAACAATTATTGAGTTCTAAAACCAATCCCGAAGGTAAAGACAACAAGTATGTGCCTATAGCTAGTGCAAGAACTTTCGCTCCATTCCCAACTCGTAGCTCCACTTGTCCTTGCTTTAGCCTCCTACTGTTGCTGAGTGCCTGCATATTAGTACAAATATGAGCCCCACAACCAGTATCCATAACCCATGAGGTATTATCAGAAGTAGTTGTATTAACTTCTATAACAAAAATACCTGATGAAGTGTTGGAATTGTGTCCAGCAATCTCTGTACTGTCTCTATAACGTAAGAGTATGTCAGTGATCAGACATAAGTCATACAATGCTGGGGGTCATGATGGCTTGCTAGAGTCCGCTCATGATCTATAAGTCTTGGACTTATTGCCTTTATTGTATGATCCCATATGGGTCACACGCTTAAGCTAGCAGGAAATAATGTTGGAAAGGCTTAGCAGAAGTACGACAAAAGTGCTAGGCATTTGTCGTACTAAGAGAGAAAGACTAATGGGTCTGATTAAATGGAATTTAATCAGATTGGGCCCAAAAGCCCAAAAGGGAAAGAGAAGGCTTTTAAATGACTAAAAGCCAATTCTCTTCTCCCTTAACCCAACCCTAGCCGCGCCTCTCTCCTCTCTCTGCGCCAGCCTCCTTGTGGTCTAGCAGCCAGTTTCCGGTGATTGCGTGTGTGAGCCTTTGGAGGATCCATCTCTCGGTGTATCTCCCTGATCATTGACCTGTTCATCAATTCCGCTGCAAACAAACAGGTAAAAGGTGAGATCATATGTTTCTAAATAAGAACACCTAGATCTAATGCATGTTTAGGTTGATATCAATATGAGAATTGAATCAGGATCAACCAAAACTTACTACAGTGGTATCAGAGCCATTGGTTCTTAGGTTTCTTGTTTTAGATTCATTGTTTAGGTTGTTTAATCTGTTTAGATGTGTTTTGAATCCATTACTGATAAGAAAAACACATAAGAAACTGAATTGAACCCTAAACACACAAGAAAAGATCGCAAACTGAGCTATATGACTCAGGTTTGGATCGGCCGAGAGTGGGACGGTCGGAGCAGGACGGTCGGACGGTTGGACGCGGATCGGATCGGATCGGATCGGTTGACCGATCGCGGTCGATCGTCGCGTCGAACCGATCGCGTCGTCCCGATCGCTCGGCGATCGCGGAACGACCGACCGTGCGCTGCGTCCCGATCGCGTCCGTCCGTGCGTCAGTGTACCGTCCCGTACGTCCGGCTAGCGAGCGTCCCGATCGTCCGGCTGGCTCTTCCCGACCGTCCTCGATCTCGGATCGAACGGCTCGCGGTTTGAGCGGCTGGACGAGAGGCTGAGCGGCTGGAAATTAGGTCACGACCAACTCGGTTTGGTTCGTGACTAATTCGGTTCGGTTTAAGGCTCGGTTTAAGATTTTAATTAAAAATCAACGTTCTGGTTTAATAAACAGATTTAATAATTTTATTAAATCTGGTTAAACCGGGATAAGAAATCCAAAGTCGTAAATTGGATTTTGTGCCTAAACCAGGATTTCTAATTTGATTTGGTTGGACCAAATAAATTGAGAAAATCCGGTTTAGTAAATAACCGGTTGACAATTGTGGTCATCGTAGTAATTGAAACTTGGTTAGACCAGTTTTAATGAACCAGACCGGTTATGTCAATTAATTGGACAATTGGGTCATGTTTTGGACATGGACCAATTCTTGGGCCTCGGGCCAAGAAGTTAAAACAATTGGGCCATTAATTGAGTCATTCTTCAGATTTAAATTTAAAACTTATTTTATAAAATAAAATTATGAAATTCGATTTTAAATTTTATAAAGTTCCGAAATTTCGAAATTAGAAAGTTTCCAAAATTAGAAGTTTCTGAATTTGCGGGTTTTGGATTTTAAAGAAGTTTCTAAAGTTAGAAAGTTTCCGGTTTTAGAAAGTTTCCAATTTTAGAAAGTTTCTAAAAATAGTAGGTTTCCATAAATAGAAAGTTTCCCGAAATAGTAATCTTCTATTTTGGGAATGATTTTAATAAACCTACGGACCTCAAACAATATCAAGCGTTGGATGTCTTGTCCAGGCTATGTCAGCTGTCAAAGCCCATTCAATTGCATTCATGGCCTTACAGTGTGAGGATGTCTGCTTTTGCGTGGGTAAGACGGTTTGTGATTCATAAATGTCATTGGGAGTCCCAGACATTAATGATTACATGACTGTATAGTCCGGTTTTCTTGACTAGGCCATCGGGAGTCCCGGGCCTTGAGACATCAGGGTGGATTGGGCCTCGGGCCCAGATTCACAACCAAGAGTTATATCACGGATATAATTAGCCGAAATAGGGCTTACCGATATAAGCTAAGGTTGGGTGACGGCCAGTGGCCCACTTTGATCTTAGTTATATGTGGATCTTGGAATCATTATATTCTATTGAGGGTAACTTAGGTTATTGAATATAATGCATGATTAATCATATTATACTTTAATACGAGATTAATCATTTTGAACATATAACTAATAACCTTTTTATTTATATATTTCAGATATGACTACTACAAGCACACAAAACACGTTCTCGATCCGGTCTGTTCTCGAGAAGGAGAAGCTGACTGGAACGAACTTCCTGACATGGTCAAGGAACTTGAGGCTGGTCCTCAAGCAGGAGAAGAAGGATTATGTCCTTCGAGATCCCCTCCCCGAGAGGCCTCTTGCCAATGCTGCCAGGACTCTGCACAATGCTTGGGAAAAGCATTCGTCAGATGAAAATGATGTTTATTGCCTGATGTTGGTGACAATGACTCCAGAGCTGCAAAAGCAGTTCGAAAGTGTATTGTCTCCAATCGAGATCATGGCAAGCCTGAAATCGCTTTTTCAGGAGCAGGCTAGGACCGAGAGGTTCCAGACAGTTAAGAACCTCTTGGACTGTAAGTTGGCTGCGAATGCGGCAGTGAGTCCTCATGTGTTGAAGATGATGGGTTATCTCGATCATCTTCACAAACTCGACTGCCCAATCAGCCAGGAACTTGCCTGCGACATCATTCTGCAGTCTTTACCTGCAAGCTATGATCAGTTCATTCTGAACTTTAACATGCATGGCTTGAGTAAGACACTACCTGAGCTTCACGGAATGCTCAAGACTGCAGAGCCCAACTTGAAGAAAACCGCCAAGGACCCCAATGTACTTATGGTACAAAAGGGCAAGGGGTTTAAGAAGTCTTCTGCTAAGGATAAGGGAAAGGCCAAGGGTGTCCAAGTCGTGGACTCAGACACGCCAAAGCCCAAGCCCAAGTCCAAGGCTGGGCCTACTGACATGTGCAGGTTCTGCAAAGAACTGGGGCATTGGAGAAGAGATTGCAAGAAATTCCAGGAAGGTCTAAAGGAATTAAAGAAGAAGACTTTCGAGACTTCTTCATCAGGTATTTTTGTTATAGAAGTTAATACAACTACTTCTGATAATACCTCATGGGTCATGGATACTGGTTGTGGGGCTCATATTTGTACTAATATGCAGGCACTCAGCAACAGTAGAAGGCTGAAGCAAGGACAAGTGGAACTACGAGTTGGGAATGGAGCGAAAGTTTCAGCACTAGCTGTAGGAACTTACTTGTTGTCTTTACCTTCGGGATTGATTTTAGAACTTAATAATTGTTATTTTGTACCTGCTATAAGCAGAAATATTATTTCAATTTCTTTGTTGGATTTGGAAGGTTATGATTTTTCAGTTAAGAATAAATTATGTTCCTTCAATCGCAACAATTTGTTCTATGGTTCGGCCCCTCTTACGAATGGGCTTTACATACTCGATCAATCCGCGCCAATTTATAACATCAATACAAAACGGTTTAAACCTAATGAGGAAAACCGAACGTTTCTATGGCATTGTCGTTTAGGGCACATCAGCGAGAAACGCATCAAGAGGCTCCATTCGAATGGACTTCTTGGCTCATTTGAGTTTGAGTCATGTGAGAAATGCGAATCCTGCATGATGGGCAAAATGACACGGGCCCCCTTTAATAAACCTAACGAGAGGGCCAGTGACTTATTGGGCCTGATACACACTGATGTGTGTGGCCCAATGTCCACTAATGCAAGAGGAAACTATCAGTACTTCATTACCTTCACTGATGATTTCAGTAGGTATGGATATGTTTACTTGATGAAACATAAGTCTGAATCTTTTGAGAAGTTCAGAGAATTCCAAAATGAAGTACAGAACCAACTTGGGAAAAGCATTAAGGCTCTTCGGTCCGACCGAGGAGGAGAATACTTAAGCCAAGAATTCAGTGATCATCTGAGAGAGTGTGGGATTGTATCCCAACTCACTCCTCCTGGAACACCTCAATGGAATGGTGTGTCTGAGAGGAGAAATCGGACCTTATTGGATATGGTTCGATCTATGATGAGTCACACAGACCTTCCAATATCCCTTTGGGGATATGCTCTGCTAACAGCAGTGTTCACACTAAACAGAGCGCCATCAAAAGCAGTAGCAAAGACACCATATGAATTATGGACTGGAGAAGCTCCAGTGCTGTCTTATCTAAGAATTTGGGGTTGTGAAGCCTATGTTAAGAGATTAATCTCAGATAAGCTTACACCAAAATCTGATAAATGCTATTTCATTGGTTATCCACGGGAAACCAAGGCTTATTACTTCTATCTACGTTCCGAGAACAAGATCTTTGTTGCCCGGGATTGTAACTTTCTTGAGAGAGAGTTTCTCTCTAAGAAAGACAGTGGGAGTAAGGTACTGCTTGAAGAAATTCAAGATGAACAGGATACTGCTCAACCTAATGAGGAAGAGCAGCAGGAGGATCTACAAGAAATTGTAGAGCCTGAACCTGTAGTACCTGAAGTTCGAAGATCCGGGAGGATCCGTCACGAACCCGAGAGATATCAGGGATTCCTCGTGACTGACTGTCATGATCTTTTGATCATTGATGGTGATGAACCATCGAACTTCAATCAAGCCATGATGGGCCCAGATTCCTCTAAGTGGCGCAAGGCCACTGATTCCGAAATGGACTCCATGTCGGTCAACCAAGTATTTTCGTTGGTTGACTTACCCGTTGGTGTAAAAGCCATCGAGTGCAAATGGATCTTCAAGAAGAAGATTGACGTGGATGGAAATGTCCAGATTTATAAAGCCAGGTTGGTGGCAAAAGGTTTCAGACAAGTTCACGGTGTGGACTACGATGAAACCTATTCACCGGTGGCTATGATGAAATCTATTCGGATTCTACTAGCAACTGCAGCTTTTCATGATTATGAAATTTGGCAGATGGACGTGAAAACCGCCTTCCTGAATGGTATTCTGGAAGAGGATGTGTATATGACGCAACCTGACGGTTACATAGATCCAAAGAATGCTGGGAAAGTATGCAAACTTCATAAATCCATTTATGGATTGAAGCAAGCATCGAGGAGCTGGAATCTTCGTTTTGATGAAGCGATCAAGCAATTTGACTTTATCAGAAACGAAGAAGAACAATGCGTGTATAAGAAAACTAGTGGGAGCAAAATCGTTTTTCTTATTCTGTATGTTGATGACATACTGCTTCTCGGAAACGACATTCCAATGCTGAAGTCTGTAAAAGACTGGCTTGGAAGTTGTTTTTCCATGAAAGACATGGGTGAAGCCGCATACGTTCTTGGAATTAGGATCTATCGGGATAGACCTAAGAGGCTGATAGGCTTGTGTCAAGACTCATACATTGACAAAGTCCTACAAAGATTCAGCATGAAAGATTCCAAGAAGGGCTTCACGCCAATGGTACATGGCACAACGCTAAGCAAGAAGCAGAGCCCTACGTCGGCTGCTGAGCTTGAGCGCATGAAGAATATTCCTTATGCATCTGCAATAGGATCTGTCATGTATGCCATGATCTGTACTCGTCCTGATGTTGCTTACGCATTGAGCATGACGAGTAGATACCAGTCAAATCCAGGTGAAAACCATTGGATTGCCGTAAAGAACATCTTGAAGTATCTAAGACATACTAAGGATAAGTTCTTAGTGTACGGTGGAAGTGATGTGCTTAAAGTCAGTGGATTCACGGACGCAAGTTTCCAGACAGACACAGATGATTTCCGGTCACAGTCCGGTTATGTCTTTTGTCTGAATGGCGGTGCAGTAAGTTGGAGAAGCTCCAAGCAGGACACCGTTGCTGATTCCACTACAGAAGCTGAATATATCGCCGCCTCAGAAGCAGCGAAGGAAGCTGTTTGGATTCGAAAGTTCATTATGGAACTAGGTGTGATACCAGATGCGGCTGAGCCTCTGGCACTATTTTGTGACAACAATGGTGCTATAGCTCAGGCAAAGGAACCAAGATCACACCAGAAATCCAAGCATGTTCAAAGAAGATATCACTTGATACGTGACATCATTAATAGAAAGGAAGTCAAGATCAGCCGAGTTCCGACAGATGATAATGTCGCTGATCCGTTGACAAAGCCACTCCCAAGGCCTAAGCTCGAGTTCCTGACTGAAGCTGTAGGCATTAGAAACATTGAAATGTAATCTAAATTTGAGTGGGAGTTTTGTGAGCTTTATTTTAGTTATTTGATATGTTCTTGTAAAACATTATTATTTATGTTTTAATGAAATTATTATTTCAAGATTATTTTAATTGTGATGAAATAATCGTTCCAAAATGATATGAACCATTTTATAGGTCATCGAAGTAAATGATTTGATCTTGAGTCATCGAAGTCATTTAGCTTGATCATGAGATCCTATATTTGATAAATGTTTTATATCATCCTGTCCCCAGTCGAAGGTTGTTGAAATTGGAACACCAACAACCGTGTAAGATTGGATTGGTACGTGACTTATGACAAAGTCTCAGTGTGTCATAGATGCTCGGCATCAAAGTCAGTACATAGGTGTATGTTGGGAACATACGACCGGACAAGACCCGCTAATAAGAACTCTTCAGGATATTTATATCTGTGTCATAAGAGATTCTTACTACGACTATAGAGTATAGTCCTTAGACCTGAGTTCGCATGCATGTGACTGCATATGGACTGATGCACTTTGATCATTGTCTAACGCTATCGTTCTGCGATAGCTATAAGGACCTTGTTTGGGTACATCATGAAATGAGTAGTTTACAGTGATGGAACAAGATGGGATTTGTCCCTCCAATATAAATGGAGTGAATATCTCTAGGCCAATCGGAGATTTGAATACTGGAAAACGCATGGCCATGCTCAAACGGACTTTCCCGAGTCGTTTGGATTGTCAGTATCAAATCAGAGTCCGATGAACAAGATTAGGCTTTATAAGGATGACACTAATCTTGCCTTATGACTAATCGAGATATTGAGACGAAAGGGATTATGAATACAGAGATTCCAGTTCAAGTGGGAGATTGTTGGAATTGTGTCCAGCAATCTCTGTACTGTCTCTATAACGTAAGAGTATGTCAGTGATCAGACATAAGTCATACAATGCTGGGGGTCATGATGGCTTGCTAGAGTCCGCTCATGATCTATAAGTCTTGGACTTATTGCCTTTATTGTATGATCCCATATGGGTCACACGCTTAAGCTAGCAGGAAATAATGTTGGAAAGGCTTAGCAGAAGTACGACAAAAGTGCTAGGCATTTGTCGTACTAAGAGAGAAAGACTAATGGGTCTGATTAAATGGAATTTAATCAGATTGGGCCCAAAAGCCCAAAAGGGAAAGAGAAGGCTTTTAAATGACTAAAAGCCAATTCTCTTCTCCCTTAACCCAACCCTAGCCGCGCCTCTCTCCTCTCTCTGCGCCAGCCTCCTTGTGGTCTAGCAGCCAGTTTCCGGTGATTGCGTGTGTGAGCCTTTGGAGGATCCATCTCTCGGTGTATCTCCCTGATCATTGACCTGTTCATCAATTCCGCTGCAAACAAACAGGTAAAAGGTGAGATCATATGTTTCTAAATAAGAACACCTAGATCTAATGCATGTTTAGGTTGATATCAATATGAGAATTGAATCAGGATCAACCAAAACTTACTACATGAAGAAGTCTCCAGAGTCTTCTTCTTCAATTCCTTTAGACCTTCCAGGAATTTCTTACATTCTCTCCTCCAATGCCCTGGTTCTTTACAGAACCTGCAGATGTCAGTAGGCCCAGCCTTGGACTTGGTCTTGGGCTTTGGCGTGTCCTTGTCCGAGACTTGAACAGCCTTAGCCTTTCCCTTGTCCTTGGCAGAGGATTTCTTAAAGCCCTTGCCCTTTTTCACCATAAGCACATTGGGGTCCTTGGCTTTCCTCAAGTTGGGCTCTGCAGTCTTGAGCATTCCGTGAAGCTCAGGCAATGTCTTACTCAAGCCATGCATATTGAAGTTCAGGATGAACTGATCATAGCTTGCAGGTAAAGACTGCAGAACGATGTCGCAGGCAAGTTCCTGGCTGATAGGGCAGTCGAGTTTCTGAAGATGATCGAGATAACCCATCATCTTCAAGACATGAGGACTCACTGCCGCATTTGCAGCCATCTTACAGTCCAAGAGGTTCTTAACTGTCTGGAACCTCTCAGTCCTTGCCTGCTCCTGAAAAAGCGATTTCAGGCTTGCCATTATCTCGATGGGTGACAGCACACTCTCGAACTGTATTTGCAGCTCAGGAGTCATGGTCGCCAACATCAGGCAATAGACATCATTTTCATCTGACGAATGCTTTTCCCAAGCATTATGCAGATTCCTGGCGGCATTGTTAGGAGGCCTCTCGGGGAGGGGATCACGAAGGACATATTCCTTCTTCTCCTGCTTGAGGACCAGCCTCAAGTTCCTTGACCACGTCAGGAAGTTCGTTCCAGTCAGCTTCTCCTTGTCGAGAACAGACCGGATTGAGAATGTGTTTTGAGTGCTTGTTGTAGTCATAGCTGAAATATAAGATAAAAGGATTTTAGTTAATATGTTCAATATGATTAATCTCGCATTATTTTTAATATGATTAATCTCGCATTATATTCAATAACATCAGTTACCCTCAATAGAATATAATGATTCCAAGATCCACATATAACTAAGATCAAAGTGGGCCACTGGCCGTCACCCAACCTTAGCTTATATCGGTAAGCCCTATTTCGGCTAATTATATCTGCGATATAACTCTTGGTTGTGAATCTGGGCCCGAGGCCCAATCCACTCTGATGTCTCAAGGCCCGGGACTCCCGATGGCCTAGTCAAGAAAACCAGACTATACAGTCATGTAATCACTAATGTCTGGGACTCCCAATGACATCAATGAATCACAAACTGTCTTACCCACACAAAAGATAGACACCCTCACACTGTAAGGCCGTGTGTACGATTGAATGGGCTTCAACAGCTGACATAATCTGGACAAGACATCAACCGCTTGATATTATTTGAGGTTTATAGGTTTTCTTAAAATTTCATTCCCAAAATAGAAGATTACTATTTTTGGAAACTTTCCATTTTTGGAAACCTACTGTTTTTGGAAACTATCTAAAATTGGAAACTTCCTAAAATTGGAAACTTTCTAACTATAGAAATTTCCTATAATCCAAAACATGCAAATCTAGAAACTTCTATTCTAAGAAATCTTCTAATTTCAGATTTTTGGAAACTGATTAATTTTAAAATCAAATTTTAATTATTAAATGAATTTTAAAATAAATCTGAAGAAAAGACTCAAATAACTGGCCCAATTGTTTTAACTTCTTGGCCCATGGCCCAAGAATTGGTCTATGTCCAAGACATAACCCAATTGTCTAATTAAATGACATAACCGGTCTGGTTCATTAAAATTGGTCTAACCAAAATTAATTACTACGATGACCACAATTGTCAACCGGTTATTTACTAAACCGGATTTTCTCAATTTATTTGGTCCAACCAAATCAAATTAGAAAATCACTGTTTTAGGCACTAAATCCAATTTTACGACTTTGGATTTCTTATCACGGTTTAACCAGACTTAATAAATATTATTAAGTCTGTAATTATTAAACCGTGACGATCAAGTTTTAATTATCTTAAACCGAACCGTTAACCAAACCGAATGATTGGTCACGTGAACCGATCACGCCCATGACCTAAACGATCGGGACAGCCGCAGCCGCAAGCATCACGCGATGCAAGCATCACGCGATCGCAAGCATCACGCGACCACGATCGGGTCGATAGTCGGGACGGGATGGGACGGTTCGGGCCGAGAGAGGGACGCGATCGCGGTCGATCTCTCGCGATCGTGCGATCGATCGGTCCATCCGCTGATCGGGACGCGTCTCTCGGCTGATCGGAATGACCACGCGACGCGATCCATGATCGGTCCGTGCGTCATGTCCGATCCGGACGTGCGATCCTCGGTCGATCACACTCCGACGCATACCGATTCATATAGATCGGATCATACGATTTCTAGTTTAGGTTTTTAACTTTGTTTCTTAACTGTTTTCTTATCATAGATTGATTCATACACTTATAAACAACCTAAACATGATTCTAAACAAGAAATCCTAATAGAACCAATGGCTCTGATACCACTGAAGGATTGTTTAGTTTATCCTGGTTCAATTACTCATTGATTGATCCTACTAAACATGCTTGGATCTAGGTTCTCTTGCTGAATCATAAAAGATATCACCTAATACCTTGTTATGCAGCGGAATGGAGAGGTATGGGTCAGAGATCAGCAGAACCGCCAAGAGACAGCTCCTCCAAAGGTTCACACACGCACACTTCAGGAAGTTGGCTACTAGACCAAGGAGGTGGGAGGCGCAGAAAGAGAGAGAGAGAGGCGCAGAAGGCTGAGAAAATTAGAGAGCTAGGTCAAGTTTTATTCATTAAAACCCCTTCTAATTCTCATGGGCTTTTGGGCCCAAGTCTCAGTCTGATTAAATCCCATAGATTTAATCAGGCCCTTTAATCTCTCTAAGTACAGTAAATGCCTAGCACTTTTACCGTACTTCTGCTGAACCGTTCCTTCATAGTTTCCTGTTAGCTTAGGCGTGTGACCCATATGGGATCATATAATAAAGGCAATAAGTCCAAGACTTATAGATCATGAGCGGACTCTAGCAAGCCATCATGACCCCCAGTATTATATGACTTATGTCTGATCATTGACATACTCTTACTTTCTAGAGACAGTACAGAGATTACTGGACATAATTCCAACAGGTCAAAGCATTGATACGCAAGGAACAGACCATTCCGACCAAGGTCTCCGCATCCCGTCCAATAGCCAACTCGGTCCTCTTCCTACTTAAGGCGTCGGCCACGAGGTTGGCCTTTCCTGGATGGTAAGTAATGTCCAGATCGTAATCGACCACTAGTTCCATCCATCTTCTTTGGCGAAGGTTGAGCTCAGGTTGGGTGAACACATACTTTAGGCTCTTATGGTCCGTAAATAGTTGCACTTTTGCTCCGTAGAGATAAGATCTCCAGATCTTAAGTGCAAAAACTACTGCGGCCATCTCAAGATCATGAGTGGGATAGTTCCCCTCATGTTTCCTTAATTGCCTTGAAGCATATGCAATCACTTTCCCTTCTTGCATCAACACACATCCCAACCCATTGATTGACGCATCCGTGTATACCACGTAAGGCACATCATCTTGGGGTTGAGTCAGGACTAGCGCCTTAGTCAACATCTCCTTGAGTTCCGTAAAACTCTTCTCCGCGGCCTCAGTCCACTCAAACTTTACGTTTTTCCCGGTCAGCTTTGTCATGGCCTTGGCCATACTTGCGAACCCGTGGACAAAACGCCTGTAATAGCCGGCCAGACCCAGGAAAATTCGGACCTCGGTCGCGTTCCTTGGCCTTGGCAATTCCTCAATTGACCGGATCTTCTCTGGATCAACTGCCACTCCTTCCGCCGACACAATTTGTCTTAGGAAGCCAATCCGCTCTTGCCAGAAGCTACATTTACTTAGCTTGGCATAGAGCTTCTGTTCCCGCAGTTTCTCCAACACGATCCTAAGATGTTCCCAATGTTCCTTAGGGTTCTTGGAGTAAACAAGAATGTCATCGATGAATATGATGACAAAACTGTCTAACCATTCCCAAAAGATACCGTTCATCATCTTCATGAACGCGGCCGGTGCATTTGTCAGACCGAACGGCATGACTACAAACTCGTAGTGTCCATACCGAGTCCTAAACGCAGTCTTCCTCACGTCCTCTGGTGCTATCGGGATTTGGTGGTATCCCGAAGCGAGGTCGATCTTGGAGAATACGGTAGAACCTTTGAGTTGGTCTAACAACTCGTCTATCCGAGGCAATGGGTACTTGTTCTTGACAGTAACCCGGTTGATGCCCCGGTAGTCTATGCACAAGCGGAGGCTCCCGTCCTTCTTCTTGACGAATAAGACAGGCGCTCCCCAAGGAGAACTGCTCGGCCTAACAAAACCCTTGTCTAGCAGTTCCTCCAACTGCTTCTTCAACTCAGCCATCTCGGCTGGGGCCATCCTATAAGGCGCTTTAGATAAGGGTTTAGTTCCGGGCTCAAGTTCAATGACGAACGGATCAGACCGGTCAGGCGGTAAGCCTTCTAATGGTCTAAACACGTCCTCAAAGTCCTTGACCACTGGGATCTCCCCGATCTTAGCCTCTGGCCCTACTTCCTTGATCGTGATGGTGGCCAAGTATGCTTCACATCCTTTAGCCAACATCTTCTCTGCTTGGATAGCAGAGACGACCAAGCTTCCCGAGGTTGGCCGTATTCCTTGGAACACTACCTTGCCCTCAGGTCTCTCGAATTTCACCCTTCCCCGGTGACATTCAATGGTGGCTCGGTTTTGGCCGAGACAGTCCATACCCAAGATCACTTCATGATGCTTGAGTTGAACCACAACCAAGTCAGCCGGCATGCTCACGCCTCCAATGGAGACGGGCACATCACGGACTAACCCTAACATAGGCATCACTTGCCCACCGGCGGCATTCACAATACCTTGGCCGGCCACTTGTTCACTTTGGAACAAGCCTTTTCCAATCATCCCAGGACTCACAAAGCTATGTGTAGCCCCGGAATCAAACAAGGTCAGTGTCTCTACACCGCCTATCAAAACGGTCCCTACACATTGCCCTCAAATGTGTAAGCGCATCCCGCTTTTTCCCCAAATATGATGCAATGCATTATTCAAATATTGAAGAAAGGTCAGGGTTCCAGTAACGTACCAGTGATCGCGTCATATGAGCCGGCCTCCCTTGAGTCCTTTACCAGTTCGTAAACCCGAGGTTTCACAGTTTGACCCTTGGCCGTAGCCGCGCGGTCTCCCTGACCCCGGTTCACTTATGGTGCCCTTTGCTTCCCATCTTGGCGCTTGGGACACTCTCGGATGTAGTGCCCAGATTGGCCGCAGAGATAGCATGTCACTGGTCTCTCGGTCACCTCTTCACGCCCCTTGTTCTGTGGACAGCTCCGTGACTCGTGGTCCTTGCCGCCACACTTGGCGCATGCAACATCGGCTTTCCAACACTTCCCCAAGTGTCGTTTGCCGCATGTGGCACATCTCGCGCGGTCAGAGGAGAGGGCATCAACCGTCTGATCTCTCTTCCTCTTTAGGTCCTTCCCGGGTTGGCTGGACACCTTGTCTTTTGAGCCAACGCGGTTCTCCTCAGCCAAATTGGCTTCCACCGTAGCTGCCCTCTCGACTAGCTCGGAAACATTGTTGTAGGTACGAACCGAGCAATGGGTACGTAACTCCACTCGCAAGCCGCGAAGGAAGCGACGCACCTGAGCCGGCTCGTCCTCAACATCCCGTCCCACGTAACGTCTGAGACGGTCGAACTCGGCCTCATACTCACGGACCGTCCTGCGGCCCTGGACCAAGCTCAAGTATCGCCCTTCCATACGATCCCAGGCCTCTGCCGGGAAGTACTTCCGGTTGAACTCTACCTCAAACTCCGCAAAGGAGTTGATGAGGCCCTTGGTGCGCCTGTCAACAGACAGCCACCAGTTGTGAGCGTCCCCTTCCAGGAAGTGGATCGCTATGTCCTTGCGGTAATCTTCAGGGCAACGGGTGGAACGGAAGTTCCGGACAAGCCGTGACTTCCATTCATCGGCCTCAAGTGGGTCAGCACTTCCCTTGAAGTGCTTTGTGCCCAACTTGGTGATGTGACCAAGGACATTGAGATAGTCCACCTTACGGACCTTTTTAGGGACCGGTGACTCTAGCACAACTACGTCCGGATCATCATCACTCGGCTCAGTGGTCTCAGGGACCATGACCTGCGGCTCACCCTCAGCCGGTTTCTGACCAGAAAGGCTCTGGTTCAGTACCGTGAGCTGGCCCATCACGTCCTTTAACACAGCCCACATCTGACCGATGTTCGGGACTGCCGTCAAAGGCTCACCGCCACCACCACCTGTGGCGTCATCCATCTCATGGCCGGTCTCATCTCGAGCCGCATGAGATGAAGACTCACCCATATGCTCATCGTTCCCGGTTTGGACGTGCGGTTGTTCAACCCTAGTCCCGTCGGGAATCACCGTAGCATTGGGGCCAGTGGCCGTTGGGTCAACCTCAGGACCGGTTGCCCTTGGCGTGACAGGAGTGCTCTGGACTCTCGGGCCGTGGCCGGTCGCAGACGTCTCCTTGTCCTTTGTCTTTTTGGACTTGCTTTTTCCAACCTGAAAATTCAACAAGACAATACATATATCCAATCAAATCTTCAAGTCCTAAACAAGTCTAACTTTTCTATGCGGACAATTCGGACTTGGACGAGTGGTGTAGCCCCTAACCCCAGCCTAGAAAATAACTCCGCTCTGATACCAACTTGACAAGGCCTATCCCGGCCATAAGGCCGGAAAGGTTTGCCACTACTTAGCCCATTTTATCTTGAGGTTTCTTTATGAACCTCAAGTCCAATTTCAACATACTTAAGCGATTTATCAATAACATTCATTCCATATTTAGATTCATATTTAGACTAAGGCAAAAGTAGACATTTTATTAATAATCAAAAGGTACAAAATACATGTAGTTCAATTGCATTATGCTAAAGTATTCGGTCCTAGAACAATGTCTACCAAACTAAACACCACTCTCCCCAAGTCTTGTCCGCACCTAGGTCTGATCATTATCATGATCACCTGAAAGTCAAAACAAGTCCATGAGATTTCCATAACAATTTATATTCATTTTCATGCAACCTAGCAATGATATTTTTATATGATCCCATGAACTATTTATACAAGTATTTCCATTTATATTTCTAAGTTCTCAAGCAAAAACCGTCCAATTCATATTTACACGTTATATGGACCGCGAACACATCTCGGCTTACGGATGTAAGCATATATTCGGGTTGCCGCGGCTTACGGTCGGGTAAGTGTGCGTGACGTATTATCGCCGTGTCGACGACACGGTCATCCACACGTCCGCATGCGCCAAGCCGTCCGCATGCGCTATCCGTTCGCATGCGCTAAGCCCTCACGATCGTTACGCGTTACCGGGCCGACGTACTGCTCGATCGCACGCTTGACCTTACGGTCGCGTGGACTGATCCGCACGTCGAACTGTCCGGTTGACGCGCGATTGTTCGGCTAAGCGCTTATGCCCGCGAGGAACGTTCCACGATCGTCACGCGATCGATCAACGGTCCAGCCGAGTAACCGTGAACGGACGCATCCTTACGGTCGCGCCTCTACGTACGAACGGTCGCGACTTTACGCACGAATGGACGTGATCGTTACCGCGGACGGTTGCGATCGTTCCTACGGTCCGTGCGTGTACCGCGGCCGTGTATGCATCGCGTCAGTCCATAGACCGCTCGCGATTACGCGCGCACACTTCTAACGGTTTGACGAGCGGTTCGGTTATTGATCCGACGGACTCATCTCCTCGGTCCGTTTCTTATGTATGGCCGACCGTGTTTCGGCTTCTCGGTTCTCGGCATACCGTCCTCCCGACGGGCCGTTAAACCGTTCGAAACAACACGATCTTCCAGGCCATTTTCCCACGCTCGGATCATAACCATCCGTTTGTCAATCCGCCCACGACCATGGCCTTAAGGCCGGTCGTGTAACATGAATGGAGCGATTATCCAGAGTAAGTAGAAGAGAGAGATTCCGGCCATAACAACCGACCATTGGCCGCTAGGGATTTGGCCAAGGCCGAGAAGAAATAGAACAGGACTCTAACCTTAGATATGGTTGCGATTTTTCCATGAGTAGCCGATGCCTCTCCAGCCATCCTTGCTCCTCTTCTTGCGCTTTAAACCACCACCAAGCCTTCTCAAACCGCCGGCCTTCTCTTGGAGATTTCCGGCCTCTTTCTCTCTCTAAACTCTCTCGATTTGGCCTTGTGCCTTTGGGAGAATTTTTGTGTGTTTTTGTGCCTTGTAGGCGTGCGCAAAAATGGCATGGGAGAGCCTTATTTATAGGCTATGTTGGCGCCAACTTCCCTTGGGAGAAGGGGTGTGTGTTGTGGTCCGAATGGGTGCAACACTTGGTGGTGCCCATTCGCTTGGTAACCGCTAGTCAGCTAGTGTCACTAGCTGACCTAGCTGGCCCAAGAGCTTAACACTCCGGCCAGCTGAGTTGAGCTGGTTGCCAGCTGACCTAGCTGGCCAGCTGGACTGTTCAGCTCAGCTGTGCTGACTTCTTTACTTCCACACTTGGCTGAGCTCCTTCCAGCTGAGTCTCAGCTCTAAAACGCCTATGGGACACTTGGTTTAGCCTCTCCGGACTTCCCGTTCATGTTTTCTGGTCCCATGGCCCATCTTCCTTAGGCCGGTTGGGGGATACTACAGAAACGGTTTCTTGTCACGTACCATGGGGATTACTAGTAATATCTACCTGAAATCACCTCCAAGGAGAACTGTTTTACCTCCAAATGGATTGTATGATGCCGTGCTATCGATCTATAACAATATGTCCCTCTTTTTTGGTCGATTGCTTCGAACGTGTGACGATGTGCCATCGGAGCCTCATCCCAAATGATAAGATCGACATCCCTCAATAGATGTGCCAGACTTTTACCGTGTGTAATTGCACATATGGATGATTCGTGCAAGTTTATTGTTATTTTGAACCTCGAATGAGAAGTTCTCCCTCCCGGTAGTAGTAATGCAGCTATCGCGGACGATGCTACATGAAGTACAATCGTCTCTTCTGACCTCAGATTAGAAATAATTTTCCTGTACAAAAAGGTTTTACTTTTTCCACCAGCTCCATATACGAAACAACTAACCCTCTATGTTTTCCACCAAGGTGAGAACTCTATTGTACACATTTCTCTGCTCATTATTAATCTTACTGATTAAGCTTTCATGTATTGATTTTTCCTCTTCAACGTTGAAAACCAATTCTTGCCTAAGGTAGGAGGTTTTTAGCTCATCCAAGACGGTTTTGCTTGGATGTGGCATACCTTCAAAATTAGATAAAGATCTGTCATGCTGGCGTAAATGGTGTTCAACCTCTATCAATGTGTACTCTTTAAGCTATGAAGGCTGTAGCTCAAGTTCGGGGAACTTTAGGATTTTTCATTGCTTACGTAGTTGATCTTCTGCCATGTACTCCAAACAGTGCTCCCAAAGTTTTACTAGGTTAGCGACTTCACAATATATCAATAGCAAGACAAACAAACCTCTAAGTAGGTAGGGTGACGCCCATTGTGATGCTTCGTCCATTGCGTCATGCCATTCTTTATCTCCGTCTAACAACCCCTTTGCGTAACATGCTTCCTTGAAAGTTTAATGAAGAACCCAACGATACTACCCCTCGCGAGAGAAATTGTTTTTTTATTTCGTTAGTGGGCTAGGCCCATGTAATTATGGGGGCCTTTTTATGTGTTAATATAGCCTCCGTTACGTAAACTGGGTTTTTATTTATTTTTATGGTTCCGTAAAACATATTGGTGAGCCGGTTGTGCGATCTAATGAAGCTCGTATTGAGTCTTCCCGCGTAGTTCTATTCATCTGGTCTATTGCTAAGCATATTAAGAACCATTATTTGAATTCTTCATACGATATACAACTCGTTAATTTTAATTCTAGGTCTTTCTTGAGAAACCCTCGTTGTCTGCGTCCATTATATTTTTGGTTCTCGATCTCAATTTTAATCAGCCATGGGAGGACATCCCGACTTAGATGTGACTGAATCCAAATTTTTGTTCCTATTATTTTTAGCATGTTCGACACGCGATTAAAAAAATTGAAGAACATATGGGTTATTTTAAAGAGACAAAATGAGGAGGAAACATGAAAAAAAAAAAAAAAAATTGGGACGATAACGTAAATATTTTTATAATAATTTGTTTTTTTAAAAAATTTCACGTAAAATGCCGAAGTGTCTTCATGAGGTGAGAGTAAAATAATGTCTCATTATATATATGGTTATATGTGATGAGAGTTGACAAAAAAAAAGATTGGCTCTGATTGGTAAACCAGTTAGAGTAATTCTGAGGAAAAAAATTACTCTGTCGAAAGAGATTATTTTTTTTGTTATCAAGTGTATTGTCTTGCCAGAGTAATTTTTCTCCCACCTATTTTATGTAGTGGGAAAATTTCTAGCTAAATAGTTATAACAAAAAAATAATCCCTCTCATTCTAATGAATACAAAATATATTTTTTCCCATTCAGCTACTCTACTTAGTTTACACAGCCATTATATAGTGTTTCATTATATGTGATGTGATATCATTATCACATCTATTTATTATCAGAATAGATGTCTTTTTATTGATAATTAAACCAGCAATACATGATGATATATCACATATATTACCACCAGTTTTAAAGCACCAGAAATTAAACCAAACTTAAAAAGTAGGAGCTAAACCAGCAATACATGATGATACTTCACCACTAATCACCCTTGTCTATTCTAGCTCTACACAGTAGGGCAAGTAGCATTTCTCCGAATCCATGCATAAATACATTTTTTGCAATATACATGGCCACATTCCAATCCAATACGCGCACTAGGGTCGGCTTTACTTCCAAAACATATAGGACATTCTTCCGGAACACACTGCCGATTAAACATGTCGACGTGATGTTCCATTTCAAAGTATTGTTCCCAATACGTTTATTCTGATCCACCACAGCGTGCTCAACAACAATTTCTTCAACTTCTAGATTGAACTTTTCTCCCTCTGCATCTATGGCATGCACATGCGAAGACACATAGCCGGTCTACAATATAAGTGAAGTAAACCACCTATTAGGACATCCAGTTCTAAAAGCCATTTTCTATAAAAAAATCATTAATATATATTTAAACAAAATTTATAAAGACATTTTAAATATATTTTTATAGTATAATTTTTTCATCATAATATTGTTTGGAGCTTAGTAATAGATTTCATACTGCAATTTTTTTGATATTTTTCCTCTAAAAGTATTACTATATTTTTCTATTATTTTCCTTTATTTTTACTTTATTTTCTCTAGAATTCCTTAGCTTAAATGTATTATACTTTATTTTCTCTAAAAATGAATGTTTTCAGTAATTCTATTTTCATTTTAGTATTTGTACACCAACTGTACAAATGTTGGTGAAGATTATCCTCTAAAATATAGTTTACAAGTAAAAATAAAGATGAGTTTGAGATTTACTTATAAATATCTAATATATCATAGTGCTTAATTTTTTTAACATGGATGATTGTTATCATAATACGTAAACTAATTATCATATATTGTTGATTATTCTAATTCAGTTTGCTCTACTTATAGAATTTTTTTGAAGTTAAAGTTGATAAAGAATTATTTACAGTCTATCATGTCATATGAATAATTGAAAGATATTGTTTAGTTATCAGTTGAGACATATATATGGTAGAAACTCAACTACTTGAATTTAATGAATGTTTTGCAGATAAAAATGTTAAGAGAATCATATTTTAACAATATAATTTTTTATTTTTTTCTTACAAAGTTGTTGATAATTTTGTATTGTTTTTGAATTTTAATATAATTTTTACTATTATTTATTATTTTGGAAAAACATTATATAGGCAAATATTCAAAATTCGTATAGAACATTCGAAAATGTTAGATCGAACTGCGAAGACAAGAACTCAACAATGGGGTTCCAGTTCCAATTCAAGCCTCAATCGTAATAATGGGAAAGATCCGTAGCAATGTTGTGCCTAAGCTGCTCTCTTGGGTTTCCATACCATTGAACTGGTTTAAAATATATTTTTCGTATAGTCTAATTATCTGGTTCCCGACATCATAACGGCGGAGAGATATGATGGCTGTAGTGTGTAAGTATCTTGTCCCGACAAAGAACGCCATTTACAGTGTTCGCAGTCTTGCATCCTTAGTGTAAGGTTGCTCCAAGGCTCTTGTATTACTTCAAAATTAATTATCGGATACTCTGTCTCATAGCTCACATCATCCATGATTTCATCAAGTCCTGCGCATAAATTAAGTGTAAACCAAAATATCATTTTTCCAACACTTTAAAACTTAAATGAGGAATCAAAGCTACACGAAACAAGAAAATCTATATCGTAAAATCAAAAAAACTTTTTTTGTCATAGAGCAATCTTTACATGAAACTCAAATGAAGAATCAAAGCTACACGAACATATATCCATATAATCAAACCCTAAGACTAACAACCTATATGAGTTACTAAATATTTGCATAAAGCGACACCAAACGTGAGTGATGCCGGTGAACCCCTGGTTCGCTTCCTCGCCGGTCTCCGGCCTGTCGTCTTCGCTGTCACCGCAAGGAAATCTTCTCAACCCTCCAAATCCCCCTCCGCCACCCATACCTCCTGACCCTATCTCCCCCTCCTACCTCTCTTCTTTCCCCCCTCTTTCTCCTCTGTCTCCTCTCTTGGGTCCTGTTCAATCAACTATGGTTACCTCTGGTACCACTTCTGCTGGTCTCCTAAAGCTCCCAGCTTCTTCCTCCTCAAAGAGTGTTTCCTTCAATCTACCCAACAAATGCTCAAAAAATCAAACTGTCCCCTCTTTGGGAAATCAAATCCCTAAAGGCACTATTCATGAACAGTGTAACCCCATCTCAAAACCAAAATCTCATCAGTCTGATTCACTTCTTCTAACTTCTTCACTTAGTTCCAACATTGTAAACTCCATTTCTTCTACTTGCCCCTCCTTTTCATCTACTAAAATCTCCTCCTCTGCTGGTTTACAAACTCAGTCTTCTACTACCTCTGGCTCCTCTGTTTCGCACGGATCAGGTGCTGCAGGTTCTCAAGCTTTGTTTCAATCTGCTGCAATTACTCAAACTCCGTCTCAACCTGCTGCTCTTTGCTCCATGGATCTCATTTCACCTCCGTCTCAAAATGCTGCTCCTCTCAGTCAGCAAGGCTCGAACATAAAGCAGAACCTGTCTTTGGTGGAGAAGATCAGAAAAGCTCAAGCTAAGTCTCTGCATAAAATAGATTCCTACACTATCTCTGATTCTGGAAAAAGGAGAATTAGTGTACCTGATGTTGTCTATGAACGTGGTGCTGCCGAGCATAAAGACTTCCTTGTGGGGTATTTTCTTGGAAAAGCACCTGCTTACACACAGATCCAAAATGTGCTTAACCACATGTGGGGTAAAGGATCCAGACTAGAAATTCACTTCAACCCTATAAATAGGTCCATGTTAGTGAGAGTTCCGAATGAATTCATTCGCTTGAAGATCATTGAGAAAGGTGTTTGGTATGTGGGATCCTCAATGTTCAGAATTTATGAGTGGAACTCTCGTGAAAAGGCTGATACTACTGCTCTCAAATCCATTCCTTTGTGGGCGCATTTTAAGAATGTTCCGTTTGATTTAATGACTACCGAAGGATGGAGCATGATTGGAGGTGCTCTAGGAGATCCTAAAGAGGTCGATGACTTTACTAGAAATCTCACAATAGTTACTGAGGCTCACATAAAGGTCGTCACGGATGTCTCAGTGCCTCTTCCAAGCTCTATTGAAATTTTAAGGGAAGATGGATCCATAAGAGAATTGACAGTGGATTATCCATGGTTACCACCCACATGTGCTCATTGTAAGGAAGTGGGGCATATCTCCAAAAACTGTCTCCTTGTCTCGCAAGAATGGGTTCAGAAACTGGACACTAAGCTGGCTGGTACTTCTACAGTAGACTCGCAAAGCCCAGATCAAGCGTCTACCTCTTTGCTGACTAGTACAGTTTCGGCGGAAACTCCATCACTGAAGGCTCCTATCTCGGAGACTATAGAAAATCAAGGTGAAGTAAGCACTACTACCTCACATGAACTCACCCAGGCAACTCTAGACTTGACCATTATCCCTGTAAAGCAATCTCTTCCTTCTCCTGATCAGGGTTTGACTACCTCTTTATCCCCCTTGTCTGAATTAAACTGTGTCCAAAACCTTTTTCTCCAATCTTGCCCACCTACTAAATCACCTACCCCACCTTTATCCACCCCTCTAAACCCTCTTTTATCTCCAAACAATCCTTGTACCACTCCTCTTTTGTTATCCAATAAACACAAGCGTTCAAACTCCTCTCCCACAACCCTCCCTACTAACCTGTTCAGTTCACCCGAGCCACCCTCTCACAAAGGGGTGTCTCACCCATCATCTTAAATGAATCTTAAAGCCTTTTTTTGGAACCTCCGTGGTATAAATGACATGGAGAAGCATAAACCTATTTTTTCTTGGTTAAATTTTTATAAGCCTACTTTTGGAGCCCTTTTAGAAACCCACATAAAGCTTCCTAACCTTTCTTTTGTAATGTCTAGAGTCTGCCCGGGTTGGAATTATTGCTCAAACCACTCTCGTGATGATGATGGTAGAATCATATTTATCTGGAAACCCACTGCCTCAGTCCAAATTGTGCATCTATCTAAGCAGTCGCTTACTTGCTCAGTTCAAGTGCCAGGAACTCCGCTGTTTTTTGTGACTTCAGTGTACGCCTCCAATCTTGCAGAGGAGAGATCTGATTTATATGTTGAGCTGACTGAGATTCATCAATCGCTACAGCTATACTCAGCACCTTGGATTCTTGCCGGAGATTTTAACCAAATAGTTCATTACAATGAAGACTCCCAGGCTACTTCAAACTGTCTTAAACCCGACCCGGACATCGAACCGGACTGTCTTCCGGGTCATCGGGTCACTGGGTCAGCCGTGGATCGACCGCGGGTCAACCGCATGTCATAAATAAATAAAATTTATATATATAACTATATATAAACATATATTCTTTAAAAATAATATATAAAAATATACATCATTTGCATTATTCTAACTATTAGCTAAATTGTTAACAAAATATGAATTAAGAAATTTGATATAAAATCAATAATTTAAGTCAAACACCATGCAATGTAACAAAAAAAAAGAAATACGAAGGTTTGTGAGGCTGAAAGATGAAACGCCTCGCCAGAAGAACTTTTAATAATGTTTTAACTACTAAAACCCTATATTTATCACAATCAAACACTCTTTTTGATTTAAAAAGTTCAAAAATGTTCATTATCCGGGCCAACCGATCCACCGGATCGCAAATAAATCACGGATTTTTCCAGATTTTTCCGGGTTTTAACTAAACGATTTTTGCATATGACCCGACCCGGAATGTTTGCCGGGTCACCGGGTTTACCGGTCCGACCGCGGGTCCGGGTCGGGTTTCAAAACATTGGATAGAGGTGAATGACATCAGATTCCAGGGATCCTTTTCTTGGTCGAATAATCAGCCAGTAAATCCGATCGCAAAAAAGCTTGACCGAATTCTTTCAAATTCAAACTGGTTAATCTCTCATCCTCTCAGCTCTACCTCTTTCCTTCCTCCAGGCAATCTGTCTGATCACTGTCCTGCTCTTTTAGACTTTCATGCTCAAATTCCCCAATCCGGCACTCGGCCATTCAAATTTTTCAACTTCCTTTGCAACCACCCAGATTTCCTTTGGACGGTTGAGGCAGCATGGCTACAGGCTGGAGATACGGCATATGATCTCTCTAAGCTTTGCTTTAAGCTGAGATCTATTAAGGGGTCACTGAAAAAATTAAATCGTGAGAATTTTTCTGATATTCAAAAGAGGGTAAACACTACTAACGATTTACTTCTAGTTGTGCAGGAACAGGTTTTTAATCAGCCATCCTCTCATTTACTTGATCTTCAAAGAGAGTTGCAGACTAAGATTGCTTTCTTGAGGCGAATAGAGGAAGCTTTTTTCAAACAGAAGTCAAGTATAAACTGGTTGCATGAAGGAGACTCAAACACAGCTTTTTTCTTTAGGACTTGTGTGGCAAGAGCGGCCTTTAACTCCATCCGTATGTTCATTCTTCCATCAGGAATTGTTATCTCCGATCATGATCAGATGAGTGTTCTTGCAGTCCAACACTTCACAGGAATTCTAGCGCCTAATTCTCTAGCTGTGACCTCTGTCTCTCCTCACTGGGTTCAAGGGTTAACTGCTTACCGTTGCTCTGCCGCGTCTAAAGAAGTCTTTACTGCTCTTCCATCTTCTGAACTTATTGCAAACACTCTTCTGCGAATGAACAAGTCAAAAGCTCCAGGGCCGGATGGATTCTCCTCGGGTTTCTACAAGGCTGCGTGGCAGATAATTGGTTCTGAAACTGTGCAATCTATTGGATCTTTTTTCTCCTCAGGGTTTCTCCCATCGACAGTAAACGCAACCATTCTAGCTCTCATACCAAAGAAACCAGGGGCCTCAGCTATCACTGACTTCAGACCAATCTCTCTCTGCAACACTACCTATAAAACCATATCAAAAATCCTTGTCTCCAAGCTTAAACCAATTCTCCCACAGCTGATTCTTCCGAACCAAACTGCTTTTGTGCAGGGGAGGCTTCTGATAGAGAATACTATCCTAGCAGCAGACATCCTCAATGGGTATCACAAAAATTCAGGCCCGAAATGCATAGCAATTAAAGTGGACATCGCCAAGGCCTTCGATACTATACGGTGGGAGTTTATAATGTCGACTTTGAGAGGCATAGAAGTTCCGGAGCTTTACCTGAGATGGATCTACGCCTGCATCTCCACACCATCTTATTCTGTCGGGTTTAACGGAACGGTACAGGGATATTTTAGAGGAAAAAGGGGTATAAGACAGGGAGACCCTTTGTCTCCCTACTTATTTGTCATCGCAATGAACTGCCTTTCGATTATGCTTAATGGTGCAGCTGAAGTAGGAAGAATAAATTACCATAAGGACTGTGCAGCTTCAAAGTTAACACATCTATGCTTCGCTGACGATTTATTAATCTTTGTTGAAGGTTCTCTTGCATCTGTTCAGAACACAATCGCCATTTTGAAGGAGTTTGAAGAACTATCCGGTCTTGCTATGAGTGTGCAGAAAACGGCCTTCTTTCCGTGTGGTCTATCTACGGCAGAGTCTGAATTGATTGCTTCTACCACGGGACTAACTCAGGGCACACTTCCTATCAGATATCTTGGAGTCCCGTTGACTACAAAAAAGCTCTCAAGACTTAACTGTGCACCACTACTTCAATCAATAAAGGGAAAGATGAATTCTTGGGCAGCTAGATCTCTTTCGTTCGCAGGACGACTGCTTCTAATCAAATCAGTAATCAGTGGGATCACACATTTTTGGTGCTCTTCATTCATTCTACCAAAGGCTATCATCAAATCTATAAACTCTCTTTGTAATAGCTTCCTTTGGAGTGGGCAGATAGAACAACGTTACACAGCCAGGGTTGCTTGGTCTACTATCACCAAACCCAAAGAAGAAGGAGGATTGGGAATCAAAGATTTACTAACCTGGAACATTGCCTCTTCGATCAAGCTAATATGGTTACTGTTTTTCCAAAGCGGCTCACTGTGGGTTGGATGGTTCAAGACTGAAGTGTTGAGTGGCTGCTTAAACAATTTCTGGAGTGTGACAGAGAAACAGAGGCATCCATGGCTGGTTAACAAGCTAATTCGATCAAGAAATCTGGTTTTCAATTGGATAAAAGTTAAAATAGGAAATGGAGCTAATACCCGGTTTTGGACAGATAACTGGTCTCCCTTAGGAAACCTGAACCATGTCTTTCTGAATGAGCTAGCATTTCGGCGAGCCATCTCTACTACTTCTACTCTTCAAGACTTATCTTGTAATGGTGCATGGATGTTACCTTCAGCAAGATCAGAAAATCAAGTCAGTGTTCAAGTTTTCCTATCCACTGTTACTCTAACTGACTGTGAAGATAGTTACCTTTGGGAACCGGGTAACAATCCTTCCAATCGATTCATCACGGCTCAAGTCTACTCATTATTAATGGACCATAATCCGACTGTGCCTTGGCTGCGGGTAATTTGGAACTCCGGAGGGATTCCAAAACACAATTTCCTAGCTTGGATGTTCAATTTGGACCGATGCCCTACTCGTGCAAGGCTTGTAGCTTGGGGAATGCAAGTACCGTCTAGCTGTCTTCTCTGTCAACATCAACTGGAGGATCGGAATCACCTACTATTCGACTGCAATTTCTCTTGGGCAATATGGTCTGTTGTGGCTAGACGATGCAACCTGAATGCTTCAAGAGATTGGAATGAGACAATGGAAATACTACAGAATTTGACAGGCAGAAAAAATCACAAGAGGGTTGTAATCTTGGCTTGGCAAGCTTGTATCTACCTTATCTGGGGTGAGCGGAATGAGCGCCTTCACCGGAGCATTTTCCGTTCATCAGACTCACTGCTGCAACAACTAGACACTATCATCAAGAATAGAATCTCTGGATTCCGCGACCGAGCCCCTCTAAAATCGTCGGAGATGATGAGTTTCTGGTTAGCATCTGATCCTCGAACTTAATTTCTCCATCATGCGTGATTGATAGCACCACTGCTATGCTTCTTAATGTTCGATTCGATCACACCATCCTCTTCCTCGTTAGTTGGTTGAGCTACCAACTTCTCCATTAAATTGGATTTTAATTACATTATGGGCTCAATATGGGTTTCTGTAAGGTCTCATTTTACTGCTGGACTTAGGCAAATAACTAACCGTAATGGGCTTGTAATATTTTTAATTCTCCTGCATTAAATTTGAATATCCTTTAAAAAAAAAAAAAAAAAGAAAAAAAAAAAAAAAAAAAATCAAACCCTAAGAGGCAAAATATATGGTAGAAACTTTTTTTTTGAACCAATATGGCAGAAACAAAGAAAAGGAAGTAACTCTAAAACTTACGTGACAGATTTGACGTCGTCTCGCTTTTACCAATACATTGTGTTGCATCAAATACCTGGCTAATTGTTTTGCATCGTTCTTTATTCTTTTCGAATTCTCATCTTGTTTTTTTGCTTTTGAGCTCATATATATTACTATATAAAAATAAGGATTCCCTAACCTTATTAATGCATGAGACTACCATGGTCACTAAATTCAATAAAAACTAATTAACGTAAATTTTTTTTTTGAAATTGATAAAGAAGGTTAAAAAAAATTGATAAAGAAATGACATATATACATCATACAATTTGATTCTCTGCGTTTAGATAGAGATTTCTCTCTGAGTTTCTTCCTTCCTTCTTCACCGATTCTTATTTTTCAGAAGGGGTGATGATTTCTCAGGCTTAGCGGTCATCTTTTTGTGTGTTTATACTGTCTTTGGTGAAGGAGTCGATCTATCCCCTCGGATTTGTTCCGATTGTTCATCCTCTTTGTCCTCTCCTTTGCCGTTTGTTTTCTGTTTTTTTATGCTTTTGGTTTGGTAATAAATTCCGATCGTGTGTCGGATCAGTTAGCCGGATTTTGTTCCGGCGATGCTTGATCAATCCTTTTCGAGCCTCTCGATCTCCTCTTCTACCAGCTTAATCCCGGTGGCGATTTTGCTTTTCTTCTCTAATTTTGTTGGTTTTTCATCATCTTGGATTAATATCTTTGCAGCATCTCCACTCTGGCTTGGAATCAATAGTCCAGATCACTCAATAGTTGAGTTTGGGCAGCGGCAGAGCCTCCCCGGGCTGGGTTTTCCGGCGAGTCACCGAAGCCGGTCTTCATCTCCACGCAGTTTCTTCTCATGTTGGTTCTACGGCGGATGGGAGTTTGGCAGTCTGGGAACCTTTTTCGACAGAGACAAGACGATGGTGGCGTTTGTGGCTTCCTCCGACGTCGGCGCCGATGTCTGCATGCCGCCATCTGCTATGACTTGACGCGTGGCCTGCTCGTTCTCATCCGATTTTACTGGGCTGTGTTGGGCCTTTTGTTTTCTCTGTATGGACTTAATTTTTATTCTCACTCTTTTGTCCTTTTGGCTTTTCTCAATGAAAAAGTTGCAGGAAAAAAAAAGTTTGATTTAACATATTTATAAGCTTTTTTTAATCTGCAATCTCTTTAATTATATTATACTCGTGCTATTTTTTTTTTTGTTAATCTAGGGGTAGATCCCAGATCAAACAGTCCAGACTAATCCTCTGGGCCCAGTCAGGCCGCAGGCCAGCTTCACCTGGGAGGTTATCCCTGAACCTTAAGCCCAGTGCCCGCGTTGATGTCCAGAAGAAGCAGGTTAGTTTCCGCATAGAGGAGGAATCGAACCCGGATGGTGTTTGCCACCACAGACCCGTCCTTCCACTTGGACTACCTCAACGGGACAAGCTCGTGCTATTTGATCTAGCTAATAGTCTATTATGCTCTCAGAAATCATACATATTTATGGTTTTAACGTTAACATCATTCTTCCAAAAACAAAGCGTAACGCTATTTATATGTATAGATACACACTTTTAAATTTATCTTAAAGCTTTCGGCATTTTAATCTCTTGTTTTCACCACTCAATTAACTAATGTGGTACATGGGATAATAAATACTTGTATCGAATAACTCCAATCAAACAAATATTTTACATAATTGATTATTTTACATACATTATTATTCAATAATGTGATGAATTTTAAATTGTTTTGAACTAATGAATATCATGATATATATTAAGTCCACAATTGCTATCACTAGAAAATTTTATGTATTTTAAAATTTTCTACTTTATTTTCTTTAACCCTTATATTTTATTATATATTGTTTGTTTGTTTATATTAATATAATTTTTTGTTTCTTTCCCCAAAGAGGATGAAGATAAAAATAATCTCTCTCTTGAGGGAGAGGATGGTGCAAGTGATCTCTCTTTGGCCAATAAGTGAGTTTTAAACTAGTCATCTCAAACAATGAAGAGGCTGAACCATTAGGGCCAAGGAATGACGAAATTCAACAACAAATAAGGACCCAGAGGGGCTGAGAGATGGTCTACAACTAAATAAAGGTGAGAATTTAGAACCTTCCCATATGCTTGGCATAGGTGTGATGGGCTAAAATGGTGGATATGATCCACTCTGATGAACTTGGGGCCCACGAAGGGCAGACGGTGAGGGACGGTAGTTGATTTCACGGTGGATGATTGACTTTGCTCTGGTAAATCTTTGCTGGAAATTCTTCCTCCACCCAAATAAACGCACTTTCTGGCCAGAATAACATCAGGGCGAGCATAAATGGAATATACCGGGTCGAGAGTAAAATCTCCGACAAACCATCGGAAGAGGATGCGAGAGACAAAACACGACATATGATGACATAGGTTATCTCTGGAAAGTTGAGGAAGCAGCCATCAGAAATTGTTTGGGAGGAGACCAATATTGGTGTCGCATAGCTCCAGAGGATTGGGTGGTGAGGGTAAGAGACACATATCGTTGAACTCAGAGAAAGGTACCGTCAATGGGAGTGAATTCAGTGGATCCGGTGGTGGGTCAGGTGGATCTGGCTTCTCTAGTGGTTGTGGAAACTCGCGCAGCTCCGGAGGAGACGGATCTGGAGGCTTCGGAAGAAGGTAGATCGAGGTTGGGCTCTCTAACACCATGCTTTTGCCGTAACATAAAGCGCTGGAAGTATACAAATTCACCGGCGGAATAGGTTCAGACGATGGAGAGAGAGAGAGAGAGAGAGAGAGAGAGAGAGAGAGAGAGAGAGAGAGAGAGAGAGAGAGAGAGAGAGAGAGAGAGAGAGAGAGAGAGAGAGAGAGAGAGAGACGCCTTCGAATCTGCAAATTTTCATCACTCGCATGTGAGATAATTCTTCGAGTAAACCCAGGCGGGGTCCTGAGAGTGAGGAGCATAGCTTCTCAGGAGGAAAAGGAGAAAAATCCGGCGGAGGAGCTTCTGCACAATAAATCTATGCTCTGCGATTGAAGACGGAGACATCGCCTTGGGTAATGTGCCAAAGAGCCAATAAATATTTATTTTGTTTTAATATACTTTAATATATCTTAACTATATATTTATTTTAGTTATATGTGCTTTGTTCAATTGTTTGGTAATAAATTTCTGTTTAGACCGCATTTACAAAAAATAAAATAAAAATTGGTTAACTCATTTAGTAGATTCACTATCATTCATTTGTGGTGTGGTTTTTTGTGTGTAACATGTGGCATGAAATATTTTTAATTATTTTTTCTGGTTCCGTATCTAGGCTTTGTCTTTTTTTCTCTCATAGATATGCCCGTTGCAGTTTTTATATATTTACTTATATAAATTTTCTTCTAATAAGTTATTTCATTCAAATTATGTTCCTATTCATATAACATAATGGTTCTAATTATTTTTTTATTTCTTTTGACTCTATTTTTATATAATGAAAAATTATATAGTTGGTATGCATTAGCTTCTCATAAATTATAATGTAAATATAATCAACGTTTTTAATCTTCTTGGAAATTGGAATATATAATTACTATTCTAGGATTTTTAGTATTTATGTTAATATATGTGTAAATAATTAGATTTGATGATTTTTAGATTTATTGAATTTTTTAAAAAATAAGTGATATTAATAGAGAAAATGTATAATTATTTATAGAATTAATTAAATTAATGAGTAAAACTACTCCTATTATATAAGATTTTTAATTAGCATCCTGAATTTTTGGTCTCTCTAATGTTTTATTCATTATTTTATATATCTAAGTCATTAACTGGATTATAAAAACATCAATAAAAATAAAATCTTTGGTATTTTCTAAATTCTTCAAATATTTATATAGTTTTTTCTAATGTGTGTGGACATTATTATATCTATCTAAGTCATTAAATGGATTATAAAAACATTATTAAAAATAAATATATTTCTTTAGGATATTTTCCAAATTTCTCAAATATTTATATAGGTTTCAATATGTGTAAAAATGGAAAATATTTTTTTTTGAAATAAGAGAATTATATATTTTCTTAATTAATAAATTTGGTATATAACATATTTATTCAAAATAAAAGAAAAAAACGAGTTTGTATTTTTTATTTTCTTAATTTCATCTAAAAAGTTTAGCATACCTAGAGTACATCACAATATAATAAATTTTATTTCTGGAAAAAATAAATCATTTAATTTTATATAATTAAAAATGCTATTATTTTATATTTTCTTTTAATTGGTTGTTACTCTTTTCATCTTACTCATATGTTGATATTAAACATCAAGTTTTTTCTCAGACCAATGCTATTGCATCTGAAATTATCACAACTAATAATATATATATCTTCAATTTCAACATGATAAATATCAACCAAGCGGTGTGTCTTTAACTACCTTATGTAGAGCCCATATGTTCACATTCTTCTTAACGTTATGAATTTACATCTTAACTTGATGACTTCCCTTGTTCCCACTGAAATCATCACCGCCACCAGAGGTTCAACCCCAAATTCAACCATTTCTATGTGAAAAAAGATAGACAAGCTGATTACATTGCCACCATTAGAGCCATGTTGACATGCAAACATTGTTGTTGATGTAAGGATCACACTAGCATTCATCTGTGCGAAACAAAATCGAGGACACATCAAACAATTAAAGCATTAATTCAAGCAATGTAAAGAGGCAACCACACAAATTCTGAATACATTCAAGTCCTTACAATAAGATTCGATCAACTGGCTCTTACTAAAATATCATTGATGATAAAAATCATACTATAAAATCTACTTGAGAAGTATTAACCAGTGATTGGCCGAACTGAAAGAAGAGAGACCCCTCCCACAACCACTTAATTACATAAGAAGTTGATAAATCATAAAGTAAAACTAATGGCATCATTTGAACATGTCTTGTTTCCCATCTCTGCAAATTATGTCACTAACAAGTGTCGTAACAACAACAATAAAAACAAGAACAACCAGTGCCAACAGCCATGATAGCAAGAACCCATACCAGAATAACAATGATGCCCGAAGACCACGTATTTACCTTGATCGCTACCAAGTCTGCAACATCCATGGTAACTCCGTAAGAAGATGCCTACAACTTCATTATTGCATCAGCCAATAATTCGTCTCTGCTTCTGCCAACACCACCTTATCCAGCTGTAATTTGACTCCCATGTACAAAAAAAAAAGAAAAGAAATGGTACTTATGCAGTCCACCAACTAGTAGTTTCTTCACACGAGTGGAACGCACCACATCACATCTAACATGAACAATATTTCTCCCCTCCAAACATTGTTATAATAAGTTATCTTCAGTAATAGATATAGTATCCCCATCTCCCAAACTGGTTTTTCCTTTCTACACTCATCTATCAAACCACTCACCTTGTTAGATGTCTTATATGTTTTTGATAGATGATAAAATCTAATATCAGTGTATCGATTATGCAGTGCTAATAAAGTTTTTGTCGAATTCTTCCCTACCTATTTTTAGATGAAAGATCTCAGCTCAGGATCTCAATCACTCCAAGGTCATACTAATGGTGAGCTCTATGAGTTGATGGTTTCCAAATCATATGTGGCAGCCTACCTCACTTACTCAGAATCCAAAATAACAATTGATGAATGGCACTCTGGTTTAGGCTATATGTTCTTATGAATTTTTCAATCTATTATCTCACAATTTTTGTTACATGTCTCTTGTTCAACATCTAAATACTTTTCTTGTAAAGATTGTTTTATCAATAAAAGTACAACTTCATTTTCTGAAACGTCTATCAAATATTCACAACATCTTGAAATTCTCTTCACATATGTTTGGGCATAACCACCACTTCCGTTGACAACTTAAAATACAACCTTCTTCATGTTGATAATTTCAGCCGTTATACATGGTCATATCTTTATGTTTCATATCCCAAATAAAAGACATGTAGTTTAAAGGTTTTGTCTAACAAATTTCAAACCTGAATGAAAACAATCTTTACTAAAAAATGGGGAGAGTTTATTTCTCTCAAATACTTCCAATCATCTAATGGCATAACTCATCTCACAATTCCTCCCCTTCACCATCATATAGTCAAACATGGCTTCTTCCAAATTCTTAACGGACATTTTCTCTCTCCATATCTATCTACCTCATAAACAGGTTTTCCACACTCACTCTCTCCTCAAAGTCACTACTTAAAATCTTCATCAAAACAAACTAGAACTATTTAAAACTCAATGTTTTTGACAGTATGTTTTTCATGGCTTAGACAAACACCAACAAACTCAAATCAAAATCAATACCATGTGTTTTTCTTGGGTATTCCCTCACCCAACGTGCTTATTTGTGTCTAAACTCTCGTTCCCAACACATCTACACTTCTTGACATGTGCAATTTGATGAAACTAAATTTTCATTCTCTACTCTCCTTAAACACTAAAACAAACAACATGATACCCCTTACACTCAAATCCTCATATTTCCTTAGTCATGTTAACCGTCGTGCCATTCATTGCTTTCATGCTGCCGTCGCCCCTAAACTCAAATTCTTCACATTTTCATCAATTATATCAGCTAAAAATCAGTATACCTCAACACATTCGCCCCTGAGAAACTTGATGTCAAATACGTAGACAATGTTCTCCTCTTCTTCTCCAAGTCCAACCAAACAAACTAATAACCATAACCAAATACCAGAAACATCACATACAACAAACAACACAACTCCGTCCCAATCAATCCAACAAACTGAAACCCAAAAATACAACAACAATACCCAACTCATACTCACCATTGTCTACATCCTAACCTGAAGAAAACTCACTATTACCTCATGCTCTCCTAACTATGCAAACACCGTTAAATCTATAAAACCAACACAAAATGTGTGCAAGAGCCAAAACCGGTATCACCAAACCTAACATCAAATATACAGTACTCCAATCTACCCAAAAACATGAAAAAGGAACCATGGACAACGACAAAATCTCTCAAATATGGAAAATAGAAAGAAAAAAATCAATGAGTAAAGAATACACACAAATTCAAAATCACACTAGGGATCTTGTGCATCTATCGCAAAATCAGAATCTAGTTGGAAACAAGTGAATTTTCACCATCAAATACCATTAAGATGGCTCATATAATCGATAAAATTCGAGATTTTTAGCAAAGAGTTATCATCAAAGATCCATAGTAGATTACTGAGAAAAAATTAATCTAGTAAATAAATTGATAGTAATTTGCATTGTTCTCGATGTTTCAGTATCCCGTGATTGGAGCATTCGTCAAACTGGATGTGAACAATGCGTCTTACAAAGAACATTCATGGAAGACGTATTTTTGCCACAACCGCTATGATTCATTGATCGAGAAAGATCACACCATATTTTTGATCTCAAGAAGATGCTCTATGATCTCAAACATGCACCACAAACATGGTACCTTGAACTAAAAAACTATCTTCTGCAATTCAGATTCACAAAATCCTTCGTGGATACTCCATTGTTCATTCTGTAACAAGGTACATCAGTTATCTACACTCTCATGTAAGTAGATGACATCAGGAAACAACAATGAACTTCTGATCTCCACTTTTCAGAGAGTATATATATATATGTATATGACCTCTTGCATTAAGCCAACATGATCAACGCTAAAACGAGTGACAACGCTGATGGTGACATCATCAAAACAAAGGATTTGTTCTGGTACACCTTTTTCTGACGCAACAAAATATCACGCTTTCACTCGATCTGACATATCATATGCCATCAATAGGCTCTCCAAGTTCATGCACTCACCAACCAAAGAACATTGGCAAGCAGCTAAACCTTTGATATCTAGCTAGTTTGATGATGCACATGATTTTTCTTCCTTGCCACAATCTACAAATTCTCCATGCCTTTTTGAATGAATATTTGATAGGTGACTCTGACAATTATGTATCCACAAATGCATATATTTTCTATCTTTGAATTCAGGCTATCTCATGGTCCTCACGCAAAACAAAAATGAGCAGCCTGATCATCCACTAAAGCTAAATACATGTATACCGCCAACACGTTCTCTCAAGTTTGTTGGATTTGTTCCCTCCTTCCCGAAATTGGCATTCATATTGACTCATCACCAACATACTCTGTTGTAATCTAGTTTTTCACACTACAATGAAACACATAGGTCTCGACTATCACTTCGTCCACTAACATATACAATCTAGTACTTTATGTGTCTTCCATGTCTCAACAAAAGATCAACACGCCGACATATTAACCAAACCATTGGCAAGAACTCAATTCCTCCATCATGCTCGCAAAATTTGAGTGACAATAACTATAATTCCGGTTTTGTGGAATATGTGGAGAGGCTTAAAAAATTGATTTGGCTACATATATCATCAAAGTGCACTTATCGTTTCTGTCACTTGTGGAGAGAGAAATTCAAGGTTAAGCGTGCTTGAGCTGAAGTATTTGAATGATGGGTGACCTACCGAGAAGTGGTTCATGGTATCGTGTGAGTGAGGATAAAACACGAGGAAAGATCGTGTGGTGATTGCAGGAAGAGTAAAAAAATCCTTCGAGCTTCCCAAAATAACAAACCGACTGTCGGACAAGGTTGGATCCACGGGCCAGTGAGCAGGCGTGGAGCCCATGGACGGAGGGCTTTCAAGGCGTTATACTAACCCTCCATCTCGACGATGTATGCTAGGAGACAATCATATCCAATATGAATGATGTGATTACTTCCTTGATTATTTCTTTATTAATTATTATCTACTTGCCATTCTCATCCCATTGAATATACTTTCAGTAAATATGTAATACTTCTCTCTGAATAATGAAATATATAATTGCATAAGTTTATAGAGAACCTTTGAGAAAATGGTCATTCAATTCACGAACTTTTCGGTCAAAGCCAAAATATATACGAACTTTAAAACGCACCAAAAAATGCATGAACAAAATTTGACTTTCTAAATTAAATACAAACTTATCGTTGACTGACCGTTTTACATACGTCGTTTTGGTGTAAGGTTAAAAAAGAAAGAATGACGTTGGTAGGACTCGAACCTAAGATCCTTAGCTTAAAATAGACTTTAACTCGCCACTGTGTCACCAAACTCTCATCGGATATAAGTAAATAATAATGTTATTTAACTTATACCGAATGCGTTTTATGAGTTAAAATACTAATTGTAATTAATAATTTAAATGGTAATCATTATAATTATTAAGAAAGTACGATTTTAAAGATAGTTTTGAAAAAGTACTTATAACATTAAACAAAATCAAATCATATTTTAGCCAAATAAATTATATAAATATCCTTCAAATAAAAAAAGTTATATAAAAAAATCTTTTCTTTTTTCAAAGCTATTTTTAAAAATCATACTATCTTAATTATTATAATGATTACTATTTAAATTATTAATTGCAATTAGCATTTTAACTCATAAATACACTATGAGTTATTCATAATTCTATTAGTTCTCTAAACGAAATAGAAAACTTGTATTGCATTATGTATGTCCCACAATATGAAACTAGTTGAACGCAAGTTTTAATAATTAAAACTCCAATTACTATAATATATATATATATATATATATAATTAAAATTCAACATTTATAAAAAGAATTTTTATTTTCCAAATCAATTATTTTCAAAAATATTAACTTATAATATCTTAAATATAATCTTTCACATCTTATACCCTAAACCATAATCATATACCAATCATTAAACTTTTAATCATAAACTATAAAATAAAAATATAACCATTAGTTATATATATATAAAACTAATATTTAAGCAGTTTACATATATAATTTGCATATAATTAACTAAAACATATTTTAAACACTAGTAAATTAAAAAAAAACTCTTATAAATTTTGAAATATTAAAATAAAAAGTTATTATTTAAACAATATTTTCTTTTTCAAAGCTATCTTTAAAATCGTACTTTCTTAATTATTATAATGATTACCATTTAAATTATTATTTGCAATTAGCATTTTAACTCATAAACGCATTTGGTATAAGTTAAATAACATTATTATTTACTTATTTCCAAAGAGAACTTGATGGCACAGTGGCGGGTTGAGGTTTATTTTATCCTAAGGATCCTAGGTTCGAGTTCTACCAACGTCATTTTTTCTTTTTTTAATCTTGCACCAAAACGACGTATGTAAAACGGTCAGTCAACGATAAGTTTGTATTTAATTTAGAAAGTCAAATTTTGTTCATGCTTTTTTTGGTGCGTTTTAAAGTTCGTGTATATTTTGGCTTTGACCGAAAAGTTCGTGAATTGAATGACCATTTTCTCGAGAACCTTTGATGAAGATGCTTTTAATGCCCATAAATGCCCATAAGTATTTTTATTAAATTGCATGTCTGAAATCTTTTGATTTGGAATCAATTCTTGATATATATAAAAAAGAGATGATATATAAAGAGGTTTAATCGAGTTGTTATAAATCACTGACATTTTCAGTTTTTCAACTAGCCAGGCTAGTTTTTTCATCAGATCAACATGTGCACTTACTTACATATGTTTGCTTACAGTTTTAGAGGATAAAGATCAGTAAGTTACAATTGTTTTATATATAATTGTGTTTCCATTTAGTTTCATTTTTAGAGATACAAACTTGGCTATTCCAGAAAGTTTCAAGCATATGAATATGTGGAATTTGCAACATTAATGACGCTTGCTTCACTGAGAATTTGCCTACTTATTTTGTTCTAGAACCTTGTTATCAGTGACATTTACCTCAGGACAAAAATTTTCTACACGTTTTAGATGGAGCGGTTAATCTAATAGGTTTTTCCGGTTTTAAAACACCTCTTTACTTTTAGAAATATTTTTGTTAGGCCGACTCGTGTTAATATAAAAAATAATTTCTAAATGTGAACTCCCTAAAAAAAACACATCAACAAGGAGAGAACAAAATGAAAATCAAACATAAATCATTAACAAACATAAGACATTTATAATCTCAGATTAGTTTGTTCTATACATTTATCTCTAAGAAGATACTAAATCAGAAACTCTGGTAAGGAGTTGAAGTTGCTAAAGGAGAGGACTAAGAATCTTCATGAGCTTCTTGCAAGGATGATTATGAACACATGCGTAGGTTGTTACGACAACGTTTGGATATTTTGCCAAACTTTGCACTTGTTTCTTCATGTTGCATGTATGGTACGTATATTGGTAGCTCCTGCAATTTATTTTTGTTGCAAAAAACAAATGAATAAAAAAGTCAATCCAATTTAAAACATAATATTTATTTCAAAATTTCATTTTTTATTTTTATACTTAAAAAATACATTAATGATAAAACAGTTTTTTAAGTTTGAATAAAATTTACATCAATTTAAAAAAAAATACTATATTCAAGAAGCTATCATGCGAGGGATAATATATAATTATCGCAATTATTTTTTTGGGGTTATCGGTATAGAAGGATCTAGAACATTCTAGATAATGTTAATAAATATTGTATATTGATTATATAACATTTATATATATTTGTAGTTATCTAGATTAGAAAATATCTCTGGTATAAATATGTATGTAACCTGATCACTATTCTTATGAGAGCAATATACATTCCTCTTTAAATACGTCCCCTCAATCTCAAGGCGGTAATGAAGTAGGAACTAAATAATAGGCTTGAGATTGTAGATGACTCATGTTTGATCTAACGAAGCGTAGCTGATACGTCGATAAATTCCCGTTCGATTGTGTTGTGTGAGATGGGCCTATTTGAGCTTGATGGAATGATATTGATTGTGATTGAGTTACGGTTGTGTTGCTTTGACGATTTTAATTTTTGTTTTCCTAAATGAACTAAATAACTTAAAAACTAGTAAAAGTTTTAGAAAACTTTAAATATTGAAAACGATTTTTGTGATTTTTGTATGGAAAATTGTTTTAAAAGTTTATCTAAAAACACTAAGCTTAAATTCAGAGGTTTATGATAGGCTTGAAAATTAATAAATTCAATGGCTTAGATTCAGATGTTCATAATAAACTTAAATGGTAGAAGCACTTGTCTTAACATGAAATAAAGTAAAAATAAGCTCTTTAGCTTAAAAATAAAGAAGCACTTTAGTATTTAGGAATATTTGTGTATTGCTCTCGTAAGAATAAAGAATAGTGATTAGACCAAGTACAGCGGGAGTATCTTAAGCGAATTTGGCTCAGTATCTTAGGGGATTTCGATTTAATTTAAATGAAAATGATTTATTACGCTAAGGATCGGTCCTTATTTAAGGAACTTAAGACCCCTTTTCTTAAATACGTGGCGTCATCCCATTCGTCCTTTTTTTTAATTTTTCGGGTTCAAACCCTCTGTCCGAACCAGAAGGTTCTCGACACGGCTTCATTTCTCTGTGTTTCGCGATTTCAAATACGAGAGAGGTGTCTTGTTTATCGAGAGGGCGATTGAGAGGGCGTTATAAGGGTTCATCGAGAAATCGGGTATATCTCCGTTTCGTATACGTGATTTAGGTGTTTCGATAGATTATTTGCTCGTTTATTACAAGATTTAGGGATTATTTTTAGTTTCGGAAGCGATTTAGGGCTAACAGTTAGGGTTTGATTTGGGGTCGGAATAAGGGTTTTCTTATGGGGTTTTAGGAATCGATCTAGGGTTTTCCCTTTTGGGTTTTGATTGGGGTTTGATTTAGCGTTTGTTAAAGGTATCAAGAGTTATTAGACGATTTAGGGTTTCACTTTCGGGATAGGGTTGTTATCCGATATGTTGTTCTTAAACGCCTTTTGTGTGTTGTGATTCTTGTTTGAGTAAAGTTAATTGTGATTCTTTGTTCATAATTGGTTGGTTAGAAGAGTGTTTTCAAGTTTGGTCAGTTGAGAGTGGCTACTTGTTGTGTGACTTATTTGTATCTGCTCTAATGCCTCTTGAGTGCTTTTGAGTGAACCCTTTTGATTCTTTTTTGCATCGTCGGCAACTCTCTATACATTATCTTGTAGTATCTGAGATTCTTTGTTGATAATTGTGAACATTAGCTTATGGTGTACACATTATCTTGTAGTTTAAGTTGTTTCGTCTTGTGAATCTATGTTGGTAAATAAACATTGTGATATGATTGCTTATAATGGTTAATTACCTTGTAGTCTATATACCTACTTAGTTAAATGATCATTAGTTCTTAATCTTGATATGTTTGTTAAAGGACGTAGTGTTTTTAAATGTGGTTTGGACTTGTGATTCTTTGTTGGTAAACTGAACATTAGCTTGATATGTTGTAGTTTACATATCTACTTAGTCTGGTGATGTTTATAGTGCCTAATAGTTGTGCATAATGTAAGACTAATATTGTTGACTAACTTTCTCATACTGTTGCAGGCTTCATGACAGACCCTTACCAAGAGAGGAGAGACATGAAGAGGCTCCAGGAATACATCGACAGGAGAGGATACGTAGCTGATGCCGAGTATGGGATTCCCACAAGGTGCCCATGTGGAGGAAGTATTGTGCCAGAGCTAGCTGCAGAAGAAGCTCACGACAATCTTCCTGGCAAGCGATATTTCACCTGCAAAGTGTACAAGGTATTTACTGACATGAATGTTTATCAGTTTAGATGTTGTTTAACTGATCCATAGTTTCATATGTAGGACGATGGATTGAATTTCCGGCAACCCTGGGTTTATGGTGTTGAGCAAGAGTTTCGTAAGGTTACTAGAGAAAATGAGAATCTGAAGGTAACTCCATCCCGTACATTAGTAGAACAGTAAGTCTGTTTCTTAAAAATTACTAACTCTATAATTTGTAACTTTCCAGGAAGAGTTGAGGAAGATGACTATGCGAGTGGCTGAGCTTGAGAGAACACTTAAGGTTAGTTTGAAACTTAATAGAAGTAAAATAGTTTATTTGAAAAGAACACAACTAAAACATTTTATCTAAGAAAGTATAACTAAAACATTTTAACTGAAACAGAACACAACTAAAACATTCTTAACTGAAACATAACATAACTATAACATTCTTAAGTGAATCAGAACATAACTAAAACATTTGTAAGTGAATCAGAACATAACTAAAACATTCTTAAGTGAATCAGAAACTAAAACATTCTTAAATGAACAGAACATAACTAAAACATTAAATTTTAAACTCAACAGAAGTAAATCTTTTAGCTTAAAATGAAACAGAACTTTTACTCAGTCTTCCAACTGTTAAGAAAAGATGGGTCTTAATGGCAGTAAGACGAAATGAATTAGGATATGACCAAGTTTTAATGGCTAGGTGGTGAGGATGTAGGTTAAATAGTGGATTTCATTAATTGCTAAAGCAATTAGTACATAACCTTAGTGGCTTCAACAAACACAGTAAACACAGAACCATCTCAAAATTAAAAAACTACTAAGAATGGAATTTTCCAATTCATATTCTTTAGATTCCCCCGGCTTTGTTAGCCTCCTTGCAAGTCAACAGGTAGATCTTGATTCATCAGAACTTCCACGCTTTAGCAGTCAATGTTCTGATGAATCAAGTGTTAGGGAAAGGAGTAAATGGTCACCCAAAGAGGATAAATGGTCACCCAAAGAGGATGTAATCCTCATTGGTGCTTGGCTAAACACAAGCAAAGACCCAATAGTTAGTAATGAGCAGAAAGCTGGTGCATTCTAGAGGAGAATCCAGGAGTACTACAACAGTAGTCCTCTGCTGGTTGGGATGCAGCCTAGAGAGCTTGGTCAGTGCAAACAGAGGTGGCAAAGACTTAATGACCAAGTTTGCAAGTTTGTAGGATGTTATGATGCTGCAATGAAGGAGCAATCAAGCGGTCAAAATGACAACGACGTGATGAAAGCAGCCCTAGACATCTTCTACAGCGACTACCTATGCAAGTTCACTCTTGAACATGCGTGGAGGGAGTTGAGGCATGACCAGAAATGGTGCTCCACGCTCTTGACCAAAGATGGTGGAAAGGAGAAGCGCAAAAACACTCTGGAGGTTGATGTGGAAGAAGATGATAGACATCATGGTGTTAAGGCTGCAAAAGCGGCTAAGCGTAAAAAAGGTGGAAAAGAAGAGGCCTTGGAACAGTTACAGATCATGTTGGAATTGAAACAGAAGTTAAACAAGCAACAATTGCTTGACCGTTTACTAGCAAAGACAGAACCACTCTCAGAGATTGAAACTACTCTAAAAAACAACTTAATTACTGAGATGTTGTGAGCTAACTAGGAAGTAAGTAAATTGAAGTTAAGTGCTTGGTTGTCACTTGTGAAATCTATTTGTTGTGTTGCTAAGTGAGATTTTTTCTTTTGTGTTTCAGGGTAAAGACAAAGACATGTGATCAAGATGAAGGATCTCAGCTACTGTTCTACTATTTTGTTGTATTTTGATATTCTCTTGTGTTCTAAGTCACGTGACTACTACTATTATGTTGTATTGTGCTTCCTTGTTGTGTTTAAGTCACGGGACTAAATATGTTTTGTTGTGTTGTAGTATGATATTTTGTTTCACGAGACTTGAACTATTATGTTCTATTGTACTCTACTCTATTTAACCTCTCCATCTGTTCTACTCTATCACAAGAAACTCAGGTTTTATTCTTGTGCTTCATCTCTAAAATCTTCCAATCCAAAAACAACATCAAGTTATTTTTTTAATATACACAAAAACTTGTTATCTTCATTTCCTCTTTTACACATTTGACAAACATGTCTGGTTCTTCTACAGATAATATTGCTAATCATTTAAATGAAGCTTTCGACGACATCTTTGAGCAACATTTCGACGATACCTTCAACGTCATCCTAGAGGGTAAAACATCAATGTCGAAGAAACGTGCATATTTAGAACGAAATTGCGAGGAAGGTCACGACCGTTTATGGGAAGATTATTTCAGTGAAGATCCTACATATCCACCTCGCATATTCAGACGTCGTTTCCGAATGAACAAATCATTGTTCTTGCGTATTGTTGATCGCCTCTCACATGAAGTTCCGTACTTTCAACAGAGAAGAGATGCAGTGGGCAGATTCGGCCTATCTGGACTACAGAAGTGTACAACAGCAATTCGTATGATGGCTTATGGTACTGCGGGTGATGCGACTGACGAATATCTTCGACTAGGTGCAACCACTGCACTTTTATGTTTGGAAAATTTTACTGAAGGAATAATACAGTTGTTTGGAGATGAGTATCTAAGGATACCCACACCAGAAGATCTACAAGGACTACTTGATATTGGAGAAATACGCGGGTTTCCTGGTATGATTGGAAGCATCGACTGTATGCATTGGGAGTGGAAAAACTGCCCAACCGCTTGGAAAGGGCAGTATACACGTGGTTCATGAAAGCCGGCAATCGTCTTAGAGGCTGTTGCATCACAAGATTTGTGAATATGGCACGCATTTTTGGACCTCCAGGTACCTTAAACGATATTAATGTTCTAGACCGGTCACCTGTTTTTGATGACATATTACAGGGCCGAGCTCCAAAACTGAATTACATAGTCAACGGACACAACTATGATATGTCGTACTACCTCACAGACGGTATTTATCCAAAATGGGCCACCTTTATCCAGTCTATACCACTTTCTCAAGGCCATAAAGCTGAGTTATTCGCTAAACGACAAGAATCTGTACGCAAAGATGTCGAGCGTGCTTTTGGAGTATTGCAAGCTAGATTTGCAATTGTTAAAAAACCGGCTCTTCTTTGGGACAAGAAAAAAATAGGAAAGATTATGAGATCATGTATCATACTGCACAATATGATAGTAGAAGACGAACGAGAAGGATACACTCAATATGATATATCTGACTTCTTAGAAGGAGAATCAAGCCGATGTTCACAAGTGGATTTCTCGTATTTTACGGACATGCCTTCAAATCTCGGTAATATGCTTGGCATTCGGAATCAAGTTCGTGATCAACGGATACATCATCGTTTGAAAGCTGATTTGGTCGAAAATATATGGTAAAAATTTGGTCATCTTGAGACTTAATTATTGTATGTTTAAAATTAAAATTTAAATAAATAAAAACTTCAAATAAAACTTTAGATAATATATATTTTTAATTTTTAGAACCCCAAATTGGGATTCACCAATGAAAAAGTAAAAGAATGAAAGGTGCTTAACTATTCATAACTAACAAAAATACTAATAAAATATTTTTAAGAACCCCATGTTGAGTAATACCAATGTATATGCTTTTAGATTACATATATATTTATACTAGAGATATTTCCTAATCTAGATAACTACAAATATATGTAAATATTCTATATAACCAATATAAAATATTTATTAACAATATCTAGAATATTATAGATCCTTCTATAATCGGTTGGGATAAACAAAAATACGAAATAAACACTCCCTAACACGAGCAATAACGTGAAGTAACCGGACTAACACAATTTGACTTTGGTCGTTTAGGTTGTTAAACTAATGTTTCCAACCAAGAATCAAGATATACATGTGACCATTGACCAAGAGTATACACGTAAATATATTCTTAGGTGAATTTTGAAATCTACCTTGACACATTTTCATCACAACACATTAATCAATGTATTAAGTGTAAATATTTAAGTAAAAGAAGAACTTGGGATGTGTATTGTTTTTGTTTTTTTTTTTTTGATTAATTTGGGGATATCCCGAATCTATAGAGGGGCTCAGACTAATCTCTAAGGGGAGGTGTAGCCCATGGATAAACCCTCTCTCCGGGTATTCAAATGGGCCCCTAAAGCAAGGCCTATATTTATGTTGGTGTCCGAAACAATTGTGAAATAGTTTCGCATAACAGGAGGATCGAACCCAGAACGTGGTAGCGTCCAAAGTCCGTCCTCTGCCACTTGACCACAAGAGTTCAGACGGGATGTGCATTGTTCTTAACAGATTTCTGACCGTATTTTCGCCACTGATAACCATCAATAAGAACATCATCATCACTCCTCGTATGAAACGCAATCCTCTGCATCATCGCAATGATCTCTTTCCTTTCCCTTTATATTTATTATTGTAATCACTTAACCCTCCCATCTCCACTGCATCTCCTCCTCTTCCACCTTGAAAGTTCTCTGGCTGAGCAGACATATGAAAACTCGCCGGAGAACAAGATGAAGAAGATGGGCCCATCTCGCCGGAAAATATTAAAGATGGAGCCATCATCATGAAAGTTTTGTCCAAAGGAATAAAATGGGTTGTTTTCGCCTTCTTCTAGTGTTAACATCAGGTTTGTGTCCTCGACCCCTTCCATTAGATTTCTCTACCTAGATCTCTCTCTCTCAAACGCACTATACACTATACGTATACTTGCTTAAGTATATATTTGTGCATATCAATAAGAAGGAATGTTATAAGAATATTTGTAGAGAAGGAAGAAGAAGAATGAATAAAAAGATATAACACACTCATGAGGCTATTAAACTAAATTTTTTTTCAACTGTCTTAGTCTCTCCTTTTCCTAGCTATATATCTCTTCTTCTCTTTTTTTGAATAATATTATTATTTCATATATTTATATAATACCCTAAAATGTATGTAATATGCTCAATTAATTTAATTGAAATGTAAATATAGATATCAGCATTAAGAAAAGGAAAAAAGAAGAACTGAAAGTAATTTTAACAAATCGTCGAGTTGGATTTGGAAAAGTTTGTGCAAGCTGCTGCCTTTGGCTCGTCCGTTTGTTTACTGTGATATAAGCTCGGGATTATCAGCCAGTTTCTGGCATGATAATTGGACAGGTATGGGACCACTCATTGATTTAACAGGAGAGAATGGTCCTAGAGTTTCGGGGTTGCAATCAAATGCAGTAGTGGCAGAGGCTATATCGGATTCAGGATGGTGGATTGGTGCTTCTCGTAGCAGGTATAGGAGCTAAGTATAGAAAGGTCTTCATTGTAATTGTGATTGTATAATCCCTAGTGTCTCTCCTGTATAAATACTATAACATATTCATCAATAATATTCATTCAGCCTCCAATCACATATGGTATCAGAGCAAATCGATACCTAATACCAAAAATATATTTTTCTTTTTTTTCCTGTGTCGCCTCCTTTTTTGTTCTTCTTCTTCCTTTGCTGCTTGACAGCCATGACACAGGCCACAGAAACCATTAACCTTGATGAATCAAATGCCATCCTCCTTGTTAACATGACCAATGTTACCAAGCTCACCGATTCCAACTTTATCATGTGGAGTCGCCAAGTCCATGCTCTCCTCGATGGTTATGCGCTAGCAGGCTACGTTGACGGAACTCGAGTCATGCCTAATCCAATAATCGTCACGAACGATGTCGCTGCTGCAAATCCAGCTTATATCCAATGGCAACGTCAAGACAAGCTTGTCTATTCGGCTCTTCTTGGTGCGATATCAGTCACCATCCAGCCACTGCTCTCGACCACCAAAACCGCTGCGGACATATGGTCCACACTCTCCGCTACATATGCGAAGCCCAGCCGTGCTCACATCAAGCAGCTTCGCCAACAGGTTCAGACTGCAAAGAAAGGTACTAAGTCAATTACAGAGTATATGCAGGCAATGACCACGAAGTTTGATCAAATCGGACTGCTTGGGAAGCCATTAGATCTGGAGGATAAACTTGATTATGTTCTTGGTGGTTTACCAGAGGAGTACAAACCTGTAATTGATCAGATCGAAGCTCGTGAGTCCCCACCATCGTTAACAGAGGTGCACGAGAAACTTCTGAACCATGAGGTTAAGCTGTACACAATTGATCCAGTCGCAAGTCCCATGCCCGTCTCTGCCAATGCGGCCCAAGTTCAGAATCAGACGAGTAATGGATCTTCATTCTCGAACAACAACCATGGCTCATATCGCAACAATCGAAACAATCAATCATGGCAGCCAAACCGGTTCCAAGGTCGCCCAGGCAATGGCTCGTCCCGTGGTTATCAAGGCCGCTGTCAAATCTGTGGAATCCATGGACACAGCGCTCGTACGTGTTCTCAGTTGTACACATCGACCGGCAACTACTCGAGCAGCTCACGGTCCAACAACAACAATCGCACGTCATGGCAGCCGCGTGCAAACTTCGCAGCTCGGAATATCTCTGAGAACAATCCGTGGTTACTCGACTCGGGCGCAACTCATCATCTCACCACCGATTTGAACAATCTGTCTCTTCACAATCAGTACAATGGAGGTGAAGAAGTCATGATCGCCGATGGTTCGTCTTTGCCAATCACCCATACCGGTTCCACTACTTTATCCTCTCCTGATTACTCTCTTACATTAAACGATATCCTTTATGTTCCAAACCTGAAAAAGAATCTTATTTATGTATATCGTTTATGTAATGCTAACCAAGTCTCTGTGGAATTTTTCCCTGCATCTTTTCAGGTGAAGGATCTCAGAACGGGGGTCCGGTTGTTGCAAGGAAAAACTAAAGACGAGCTTTACGAGTGGCCGATCCAACCTCATAAACCATTATCCACTTCGCCACTCCATCTCCGAAAACAAGTCTCTCTTTTTGGCATTCTCGACTTGGCCATCCTTCCATTTCTACTTTGCAATCTGTTGTTTCCAGCTTTTCTTTACCTTGTTCTGATTCTTCGAATAAACATTTTCCTTGTTCGCATTGCTCTATCAATAAAAGCCACAAACAGCCTTTCTATTCAAACACTATTACCACCACAAAACCACTTCAAGTCGTGTACAGTGACGTATGGATGTCTCCTATTATCTCTGTTGATAACATGCGTTACTATGTTATTTTCGTTGATCATTATACGAGGTACACATGGTTATATCCATTGAAGCAGAAGTCGGATGTATGCAAAACATTCAAAGTATTCAAAGCTCTTGTGGAAAATCGATTCCAAGAGAAGATAACGACTCTGTATACTGACAATGGTGGCGAATATTTGGCTCTCAGATCGTTTCTCGCCGACAGTGGGATATCACATCATACCACACCTCCTCATACGCCGGAACACAACGGGATTTCCGAAAGGAAACACCGTCACATTGTGGAGACCGGGCTGACGTTGATGCATCAAGCGTCACTACCAAAACAATATTGGCCGTATGCGTTGACTACTGCGGTGTACTTGATAAATCGCTTACCCACTCCTGTCATTGGTAACTCTTCACCTTATCTGAAACTGTTTCAACAACAACCCAATTATCTGAAGCTGCGGATGTTCGGGTGTCGATGCTACCCTTGGCTTCGTCCATACACTGCTCACAAACTAGAAGAACGATCAAAGCCGTGTGTCTTTGTTGGGTACTCACTCACACAAAGCGCGTACCACTGTCTTGAGCCAGAAAGTGGACGTGTGTATACGTCAAGGCATGTCGAGTTTGTTGAAACAGAATTTCCCTTCGCTCATGTCTCACCCATTGTTGAACCTGTCCCTGATTTTGTCCCAACTTCCTCTCATACTCGTTTGCTGTTACCTCACCCATCAGTGCCACTCGTACAAGACTCGATGCCCGCGCCCCTGATCTCAGATCCTCACCCACCGTTGCCGGTGATGTCACAGGCGCCGGTGCCGCTATCGACGCAACTACCTCAGGTATCGTCTATGACAACCTGTGATATTGCAACTGATACTGATGATGCAGGTTTAAATTCCACAGGTGATGCACTGGTCCAGCAATCTTCTTCCTCTTTACCACCACCTCAGCCTATCCCTCTGAACCCGACAAACCCGATACCTCTTCCTCAGCCTATACCACCATCAATCTCTAAACGCACTGCCCGAAAACCGCCACTCTCAAACCGTCATAACATGACCACCCGTCGGAAAAACAATATCACCAAGCCAATCAAAAAGCTCACCCTCACAGCCACCAAAATTAATCCTCGCCCACCTATTCCAAAAACCGCAAACCAGGCACTGCAAGATGACCATTGGCGATTGGCTATGCAAGAAGAGATGAATGCTCAGATACGTAATCATACCTTTGATCTTGTTCCACGACGACAAGGACAAAATGTTATCACAACAAGGTGGATTTTTACACTCAAATATCATCCTAATGGAAAGCTGGATAGATACAAAGCACGGCTCGTAGCACGGGGATTTAATCAGGAATATGGCATCGATTACGCAGAAACCTTTAGCCCGGTTGTCAAAGCCGTCACTATCCGCGTTGTTCTGCAGCTCGCGACTACTCAGAATTGGACACTCAAGCAACTGGATGTTAATAATGCATTTCTCCAAGGTACCTTGAGTGAAGAAGTATACGTCACCCAACCGCCAGGATTTATCGACAAAGACCGACCAGATCATGTGTGTCGCTTACACAAAGCACTTTATGGTCTTAAACAAGCTCCCCGGGCATGGTATCAAGAGTTGAAGTTGTTTCTCATGGGTCTTGGTTTTCGAAATTCAGTTGCAGATACCTCGGTCTTCGTTTACCTAAACAATGGAATCATCATCTATGCTCTGGTCTACGTCGACGATATAATCGTTACTGGTAATAATCTCAAGCAAGTGGATCACTTCATCGCTGTGTTGGAATTATGTCCGGTAATCTCTGTACTGTCTCTAGAAAGTAAGAGTATGTCAATGATCAGACATAAGTCATATAATACTGGGGGTCATGATGGCTTGCTAGAGTCCGCTCATGATCTATAAGTCTTGGATTTATTGCCTTTATTATATGATCCCATATGGGTCACACGCCTAAGCTAACAGGAAACTATGAGGGAACGGTTCAGCAGAAGTACGGTAAAAGTGCTAGGCATTTACTATACTTAGAGAGATTAAAGGGCCTGATTAAATCTAAGGGATTTAATCAGACTGGGAATTGGGCCCAAAAGCCCAACAGAACTAGACAAGGGTTTTATAATTAAAACTTGACCTAGCTCTCTTTTTCCCTAACTCTCCCTGCGCCTCTCCTCTCTCTCTCTGCGCCTCCCTCTCTCTGGTCTAGCAGCCATTTTTCCTGAAGTGTGCGTGTGTGAACCTCTGGAGGAGCTGTCCCTTGGCGGTTCTGCTGATCTCTGACGATACCTCTCTAATCCGCTGCATAAACAAGGTATTACTGAGATCCCCTAATGATTCTGCAAGAGAACCTAGATCCAATATGTTTAGTAGAGTTTAATCTGACAGAATTAAACCAGGACAAACACTAAACAATCCTTCAGTGGTATCAGAGCCATTGGTTCTATTAGGATTTCTTGTTAGAATCATGTTTAGGTTGTTTAGAAGTGTTTGAATCAATCTATGCTTGAAATTGATAAGAAAACACTTAAGAAACAAAAGAACTAAAACCCTAATCGAAAACCGCATGAACCGATCCAGGTTGGATTGGTTGCGTCGGAGTGTGGTCGAGTCGAGTCGGACGTCCGGATCGGTTAATGACGCACGGACCGATCGCTTTGCCGGATCGAGTCGCGTGGTCGTTCCGATCGCGAGAGATGGACCGATCGTGTCCCGCCACTCACGACCCGAGCCGTCCCGATCGTGTCCCATCTCACGTCCCGATCGATCGCACATGCTTGCCCGATCGCGTGAAGCTTGCTGTCCGGATCGATGGTAAGAGCATGTGTCGGTTCGGTTTGGTTTGTGGTTCGGTTTAAAATAATTAAAACTTAATCGTCACGTTTTACAGACTTAATAAAATTTATTAAATCTGGTTAAACCGTGATAAGAAATCCAATGTCGTTTAAAATTGGATTTAGTGCCTAAACTAGTGGTTTTCTAATTTGATTTGGTTGGACCAAATAAATTGAGAAAATCCGGTTTAGTAAATAACCGGTTAACAATTGTGGTTATCGTAGTAATTAATCTTGGTTAGACCAATTTTAATGAACCAGACCGGTTATGTCATTTAATTGGGCAATTGGGTTATGTCTTGGACATAGACCAATTCTTGGGCCTTGGGCCAAGAAGTTAAAACAATTGGGCCAGTTATTTAAGTCTTTTTCTTCAGATTTAATTTAAAATTCATTTAATAATTAAAATTTGATTTTTAAATTAATCAGTTTCCAAAATTTTAAATTAGAAAGTTTCTTAGAATAGAAGTTTCTAGATTTGCATGTTTTGGATATTTAGGAAATTTCTATAGTTAGAAAGTTTCCAATTTTAGGAAGTTTCCAAAACAGTAGGTTTCCCAAAATGGAAAGTTTCCCAAAATAGTAATCTTCTATTTTGGGATGAATTTTTTAAGAAAACCTATAAACCTCAAATAATATCAAGCGTTGGATGTCTTGTCCAGTCTATGTCAGCTGTTGAAACCCATTCAATCGTACACATGGCCTTACAGTGTGAGGGTGTCTATCTTTTGCGTGGGTAAGATAGTTTGTGATTCATTAATGTTATTGGGAGTCCCAGACATTAGTGATTACATGACTGTATAGTCTGGTTTTCTTGACTAGGCCATCGGGAGTCCCGGGCCTTGAGACATCAGAGTGGATTGGGCCTCGGGCCCAGATTCACAACCAAGAGTTATATCACGGATATAATTAGCCGAAATAGGGCTTACCGATATAAGCTAAGGTTGGGTGACGGCCAGTGGCCCACTTTGATCTTAGTTATATGTGGATCTTGGAATCATTATATTCTTTTGAGGGTAACTAATGTTATTGAATATAATGCGAGTTTACTCATATTGAACATATAAACTAAAATCCTTTTTATCTTAAATTTCAGAAATGACTACAACAAGCACACAAAACACATTCTCAATCCGGTCTGTTCTCGGCAAGGAGAAGCTGACTGGAACGAACTTCCTGACGTGGTCAAGGAACTTGAGGCTGGTCCTCAAGCAGGAGAAGAAGGAATATGTCCTTCGTGATCCCCTCCCCGAGAGGCCTCCAAACAATGCCGCCAGGAATCTGCACAATGCTTGGGAAAAGCATTCATCAGATGAAAATGATGTCTATTGCCTGATGTTGGCGACCATGACTCCTGAATTGCAAATGCAGTTCGAGAGTGTGTTGTCGCCCATCGAGATAATGGCAAGCCTGAAATCGCTTTTTCAGGAGCAGGCAAGAACTGAGAGGTTCCAGACTGTTAAGAACCTCTTAGACTGCAAAATGGCTGCAAGTGCGGCAGTGAGTCCTCATGTCTTGAAGATGATGGGTTATCTCGATCATCTTCAGAAACTCGACTGCCCTATCAGCCAGGAACTTGCCTGCGACATCGTTCTGCAGTCTTTACCTGCAAGCTATGATCAGTTCATCCTGAACTTCAATATGCATGGCTTGAGTAAGACATTGCCTGAGCTTCACGGAATGCTCAAGACTGCAGAGCCCAACTTGAGGAAAGCCAAGGACCCCAACGTGCTTATGGTGCAAAAGGGCAAGGGCTTCAAGAAATCCTCTGCCAAGGACAAGGGAAAGGCTAAGGCTGTTCAAGTCTCGGACAAGGACACGTCAAAGCCCAAGCCCAAGTCCAAGGCTGGGCCTACTGACATCTGCAGGTTCTGCAAAGAACCAGGGCATTGGAGGAGAGAATGTAAGAAATTCCTGGAAGGTCTAAAGGAATTGAAGAAGAAGACTCTGGAGACTTCTTCATCAGGTATTTTTGTTATAGAAGTTAATACAACTACTTCTGATAATACCTCATGGGTTATGGATACTGGTTGTGAGGCTCATATTTGTACTAATATGCAGGCACTCAGCAACAGTAGGAGGCTGAAGCAAGGACAAGTGGAGCTACGAGTTGGGAATGGAGCGAAAGTTCCTGCACTAGCTGTAGGCACATACTTGTTGTCTTTACCTTCGGGATTGGTTTTAGAACTAAATAACTGCTATTTTGTACTTGCGATAAGCAGAAATATTATTTCAGTTTCTTTGTTGGATTTGGAAGGTTATGATTTTAGTTAAGAATAAATTATGTTCCTTCAATCGCAATAATTTGTTCTATGGTTGTGCCCCTCTTACGAATGGGCTTTACATACTTGATCAATCCGCACCAATTTATAACATTAATACCAAACGGTTCAAACCTAATGAGGAGAACCGAACGTTTCTATGGCATTGTCGTTTAGGGCACATCAGTGAGAAACGCATTAAGAGGCTCCATTCGAATGGACTTCTTGGCTCATTTGACTTTGAGTCATGTGAGAAATGCGAATCCTGCCTGATGGGCAAAATGACGCGGGCCCCCTTTAATAAACCCAACGAGAGGGCCAGTGACTTATTGGGCCTGATACACACTGATGTGTGTGGCCCAATGTCCACAAATGCAAGAGGAAACTATCAGTACTTCATTACCTTCACTGATGATTTCAGCAGGTATGGATATGTTTATTTAATGAAACATAAGTCTGAATCGTTTGAGAGATTCAGAGAATTCCAAAATGAAGTACAGAACCAACTTGGCAAAAGCATTAAAGCTCTTCGGTCCGACCGAGGAGGAGAATACTTGAGCCAAGAGTTCAGTGATCATCTGAGAGAGTGTGGGATAGTTTCCCAACTCACTCCTCCTGGAACACCTCAATGGAATGGTGTGTCTGAGAGGAGGAATCGGACCTTATTGGATATGGTTCGGTCTATGATGAGTCACACAGACCTTCCAATATCCCTTTGGGGATATGCTCTGCTAACAGCAGTGTTCACTCTAAATAGAGCGCCATCAAAAGCAGTAGCTAAGACACCATATGAATTATGGACTGGAGAAACTCCAGTGCTGTCTTATCTTAGAATTTGGGGTTGTGAAGCCTATGTCAAGAGATTAATCTCTGACAAGCTTACACCAAAGTCTGATAAATGCTACTTCATTGGTTATCCAAAGGAGACCAAGGCTTATTACTTCTACCTACGATCCGAGAACAAGATTTTTGTTGCCCGGGATTGTAATTTTCTTGAGAGGGAGTTTCTCTCTAAGAAAAACAGTGGGAGTAAGGTACTGCTTGAAGAAATTCAAGATGAACAGGATACTGCTCAACCTAATGAGGAAGAGCAGCAGGAGGACCTACAAGAAATTGTAGAGCCTGAACCTGTGGTACCTGAAGTTCGAAGATCCGGGAGGATCCGTCACGAACCCGAGAGATATCAAGGATTCCTCGTGACTAACTGTCATGATCTTCTGATCATTGATGGTGATGAACCATCGAACTTCAATCAAGCCATGATGGGCCCAGATTCCTCTAAGTGGCGTAAGGCCACTGATTCCGAAATGGACTCCATGTCGGTCAACCAAGTGTTTTCGTTGGTTGACTTACCCGCTGGTGTAAAAGCCATCGAGTGCAAATGGATCTTCAAGAAGAAGATTGACGTGGATGGAAATGTCCAGATTTATAAAGCCAGGTTGGTGGCAAAAGGTTTCAGGCAAGTTCACGGTGTGGATTATGATGAAACCTATTCCCCAGTGGCTATGATGAATTCTATTCGGATTATACTAGCAACTGCAGCTTTTCATGATTATGAAATTTGGCAGATGGACGTGAAAACCGCCTTCCTGAATGGAATTCTGGAAGAGGATGTGTATATGACACAACCTGACGGTTACATAGATCCAAAGAATGCTGGGAAAGTATGCAAGCTTCATAAATCCATTTATGGATTGAAGCAAGCATCGAGGAGCTGGAATCTTCGTTTTGATGAAGCGATCAAGCAATTTGACTTCATCAGAAACGAAGAAGAACAATGCGTGTATAAGAAGACTAGTGGGAGCAAGATAGTATTTCTTATTCTGTATGTCGATGACATACTGCTTCTCGGAAACGACGTACCAATGCTGCGGTCGGTAAAGGACTGGCTTGGAAGTTGTTTTTCCATGAAAGACATGGGTGAAGCCGCATACGTTCTTGGAATCCGGATCTACCGGGATAGATCTAAAAGGCTGATAGGCTTGTGTCAAGATTCATACATTGACAAAGTCTTGCATAGATTCAGCATGGCAGATTCCAAGAAGGGCTTCACACCAATGGTACATGGCACAACGCTAAGCAAAAAGCAGAGCCCAACGACGGCTGCTGAGCTTGAGCGCATGAAGAATATTCCTTATGCATCTGCAATAGGATATGTCATGTATGCCATGATATGTACTCGTCCTGATGTTGCTTATGCATTGAGCATGACGAGTAGATACCAGTCAAATCCAGGTGAAAACCACTGGATTGCCGTCAAGAATATCCTGAAGTATCTAAGACATACTAAGGATAAGTTCTTGGTGTACGGCGGAAGTAATGTGCTTGAAGTCAGTGGATTCACGGACGCAAGTTTCCAGACAGACCAAGATGATTTCCGGTCACAGTCCGGTTATATCTTTTGTCTGAATGGCGGTGCAATCAGTTGGAGAAGCTCCAAGCAAGACACCGTTGCTGATTCCACTACAGAAGCTGAATATGTCGCCGCCTCAGAAGCAGCGAAGGAAGCTGTTTGGATACGAAAGTTCATTATTGAACTAGATGTGATACCGAATGCAGCTGAGCCTCTGGCACTGTTTTGTGATAACAATGGTGCTATAGCTCAGGCAAAGGAACCAAGATCACACCAGAAATCCAAGCATATACTAAGCAGATTTCACTTGATACGTGATATCATAAATAGAAAGGAAGTCAAGATCAGCCGAGTTCCGACAGATGATAATGTCGCTGATCCATTGACAAAGCCACTCCCAAGGCCTAAGCTCGAGTACTTGACTGAAGCTGTAGGCATTAGAGACATTGAAATGTAATCTAAATTTGAGTGGGAGTTTGAGGGCTTTATTTAGTTATTGATATGTTCTTGTAAAACATTTGAGATGTTTAATAATAAAATTATTTTTCAAGATTATTTTAACTGTGATGAAATAATCGTTCCAAAATGATATGAACCATTTTATAGGTCATCGAAGTAAGTGACTTGATCTTGAGTCATCAAAGTCATTTAGCTTGATCATGAGACCCTATATTTGATAGATGGCTTATATCATCCTGTCCCTAGTCGAAGGTTGTTGAAATTGGAACACCAACAACCGCGTGAGACTAGATTGGTATGTGACTTATGACAAAGTCTCAGGATGTCATAGATGCACGGCATCAAAGTCAGTACATAGGTGTATGTTGGGGTACATACGACCGGACATGACCCGCTTATAAGAACTCTTCAGGATATTTATATCTGTGTCATAAGAGATTCTTACTACGACTATAGAGTATAGTCCTTAGACCTGAGTTCGCATGCATGTGACTGCACATCAACTGATGCGCTTTGATCATTGTCTAACGCTGTCGTTAAGCGATAGTTATAAGGACCTTGTTTGGGTGTATTATGAAATGAGTAGTTCACAGTGATGGAACAAGACGGGATTTGTCCCTCCAATATAAATGGAGTGAATATCTCTAGGCCAATCGGAGATTTGAATACTGGAAAATGCATGGCCATGCTCAAACGGACTGTCCCGAGTCGTTTGGATTGTCAGTATCAAATCAGAGTCCGATGAACATTATTAGGCTTTATAAGGATGACACTCATCTTGCCTTATGACTAATCGAGATATTGAGACAAAAGGAATATGAATACAGAGATTCCAGTACAAGTGGGAGATTGTTGGAATTATGTCCGGTAATCTATGTACTGTCTCTAGAAAGTAAGAGTATGTCAATGATCAGACATAAGTCATATAATACTGGGGTCATGATGGCTTGCTAGAGTCCGCTCATGATCTATAAGTCTTGGATTTATTGCATTTATTATATGATCCCATATGGTCACACGCCTAAGCTAACAGGAAACTATGAGGGAACGGTTCAGCAGAAGTACGGTAAAAGTGCTAGGCATTTACTATACTTAGAGAGATTAAAGGGCCTGATTAAATCTAAGGGATTTAATCAGACTGGGAATTGGGCCCAAAAGCCCAACAGAACTAGACAAGGGTTTTATAATTAAAACTTGACCTAGCTCTCTTTTTCCCTAACTCTCCCTGCGCCTCTCCTCTCTCTCTCTGCGCCTCCCTCTCTCTGGTCTAGCAGCCATTTTTCCTGAAGTGTGCGTGTGTGAACCTCTGGAGGAGCTGTCCCTTGGCGGTTCTGCTGATCTCTGACGATACCTCTCTAATCCGCTGCATAAACAAGGTATTACTGAGATCCCCTAATGATTCTGCAAGAGAACCTAGATCCAATATGTTTAGTAGAGTTTAATCTGACAGAATTAAACCAGGACAAACACTAAACAATCCTTCACGCTGCACTATCCGATCGATTCTCTCTCAAAGAACCACAGGAACTGAATTACTTTCTTGGGATTGAGGTGAAGAGAACTTCTGCAGGATTACACCTACGACAACAGAAATATATTCTGAACCTCTTGGAGAAGACAAAGATGCTGGACTCAAAACCGGTCGCTACACCGATGCCACCACAGCCCAGAATGTCTATCACTTCAGGTACTCGTCTTGCTGATGCTAAAGAATATCGGATGGTTCTGGGTAGCTTGCAGTACTTGTCTTTTACCCGACCAGACATAGCCTATGTGGTTAACCGATTATCACAATATATGCATGCTCCCACGGATCAACATTGGCTAGCTGTCAAGCGAATACTACGCTATCTTGCAGGAACGGTTTCTCATGGAATCTTGCTTCGAAAGAACACCCCATTGCATCTACATGGCTTTTCCGATGCGGACTGGGCTGGTGATGTTGATGACTATATCTCCACAGGCGGGTACGTGATCTACATAGGCTCCTCACCGGTTGCTTGGTCGTCCAAAAAGCAAACTGGTATTGCTCGCTCCTCGACGGAAGCAGAGTATCGGGCCGTCGCAAACACCACTTCAGAACTAAATTGGATATGATCTCTTCTCACAGAGTTGGGAGTCAAACTCACACAACCGCCAACTATCTACTGTGATAACCTTGGTGCGACATACTTATGCGCTAACCCGGTGTTCCACTCTCGGATCAAACATTTAGCACTTGACTTCCATTTCATCCGGAATCAGATACAAGCTGGTGCTCTACGAGTCACTCATGTGACTACCAAAGATCAATTAGCTGATGCACTCACGAAACCACTGCCGCGACCACGCTTCCAAGAGCTATATCGCAAGATTGGATTAACTGAAGTTCCTCCATCTTGAGGGGGAGTATAGGAGCTAAGTATAGAAAGGTCTTCATTGTAATTGTGATTGTATAATCCCTAGTGTCTCTCCTGTATAAATAATGTAACATACTCATCAATAATATTCATTCAGCCTCCAATCACATAGCAGGCACCCTCTCATTTCCCTGTTGAAATCTTGTCTGCCGCCTCCGCAAATTGTGGATCCTGGTTCTGAAGATGATCGCTTTCTCTGGAAAATAGGCGATGGAATCCCAACTACTGATTTCTCAACCTCAAAAGTGTGGCATTATCTGAATCCGCAAGGCCCTAAAGTCGAATGGTTTGAGGCAGTGTGGTTCACTAATAGGATACCAAAGCATGCATTTGTGACATGGCTCATGGCTCGTAATAGACTGACGACTCGGGATAGGATGACAAGTTGGGGGCTTCAAGTTTCTGACCAGTGTGTGTTATGCAGCGGAGGAGTAGAGTCACGACAGCACCTGTTTTTCGATTGTCTGTATAGCTCGGAAGTGTGGTCCTTTTTCACATCTAGGATCCATGTCTCGGCCCCGCTTCTTATCGAAGATGGCCTTAGATGGTTGAAGGACCCCATGACAGATTCAAATCAGGTACTGATTCTGCGGTTAGTGTTCCAGGCTGCTGTGTATTTGATCTGGAAGGAACGTAATGCGAGAATTCATCTAAATGACTCAAGATTGCCTTCAAGTGTTATTGTCGAAATCAAAAACTTGATCAAATGTCGACTGCTCCCGTTGTCGAGGGTTCAAGGTAATGCTCTTGTCTCAGCATCTGTATTGCAGACTTGGTTGGCTCTTTTCTGATTTCTTTTTTGGTATCATGGTCGGTTTGTGACCTTTGATTCTCGGTTCATCGTGTACGTTTGCAATGTAACATTATGTTGCAGGTTTAAAAATTTAACAACGATGTTAGAAGTTGAATATAATACGATATTAAAATTTTATATTACGAGTCGTACCTTTGGTGTCATTCCCTGATAGAAAGGCGTGCTTACCATAAATACTCCGGAGAAATCATTTGAGAGAGATTTACTTTTGTTCTAGTGGGAATAGGCTAGGTTTTTAGTTTTAGATTGCAAATTTTATTATATACTAGGTGATTGCCCCACACCTTCTGTGGGGTGCTATATAAATTTAAATTATGTTTTAGAATTTAATAGTTAATATTATTTATTTAAACTTAAATTAAATATTTTGTGTTGGGTTGATTTATATGTTTCCAATTGTCGATCTAAAAAACTACAAAATATAAAATCATTTGAATCTATATATAAGCCAAACCTATATTCTAATTGTGTGAGAATTGATTGCATGGGGTTAACAAAATGTAACTCGGTTCTATAAAATATATACTTAAAGGCATGGGATAAAGTAAAATCTTCATATAATATATTTGTTAAAAAACTTAAAATTTTAATTATATATATATTTCTAAAAAGTGAAACATCATAAATGTTCGTATATATCTATATATATAGTTAATTTATCTCTAAATAGGTAAATTAACTAAAACATATTTTATAAGCTAATGAAATTTACTTTTTATTTAAATTATCAATAAAATAGGTATATTTATTAACTAAAAGGTATTTATTTAATTTTTTATAAGCTAAGTAAATTTAAAAAAATTCATCAAAATTGTATTTCAATCAAAATCGCGTTTTCCATCAAAACCGCAAAATTACGTTTTCCGTTAAAACCATGTTTTCTTTTAAAATCTTGTTTTCCATCAAACCGTGTTTTCCGACAAAATCAAATTTTCAGTCACAACCACATAATCGTGTTTTTGGCAAAATCATGTTTTCCGTCAAAATCACAATTTCCGCAAAATCATGTTTTCTGTCAAAATCGCGTTTTCGTCAATTGCAAATCGTATTTTCTGTCAAAATCACGTCAAAATAGTAAAATTTCGCAAAACCACATTTTCCGTCAAAATCACGTTTTCTGTCAAATCGTATTTTCCATCAAAATAGCAATTTTCCGCAAAACTGTGTTTTATGTTAAAACCGCATTTATCGCAATTTCCTTAAAATAACAAATGATTTTCGGTTTTGTCTTAAGAATATGTAAATATCTATACTATTTATCTTTAAATTGTTTAATTTATTGAAAACGTGATTTTGAATTTTCTTAATTTTGTTAGAAAGATCACATATCACGACATTGTTGTTAATAAATATGTGATTTTGCATTGTTTTTTCCGAAGAAATTCATTAAGCGCAATTAAGATATTTTAATATGAAAATTTGAGAATGAATAAGAGAGGGTAATTAAGGGTTATTGAAAGTTCTTTTGAAATTGTAAAAAGTAAGTAAATCAAATAAGAACATTAACCACTTGATCAACTAAAATCATTTCAATTGAATTAATTTTGTTGTTTCTGATTCCATTCCATAATTTTATAATTTGGACTTTTATCTTTTATCTTTTATCTATTATGAGTAGATTAATTTCATTAATGAGAACAGTAGAAATTGTTTTTCTTCTAAAATAGAACATGATTTTGAATTAGAAAATTGAAAGCTGCTAATATTAGAAAATTGGTGGTGGTCGTCATGGTGCTTGTGCTGCTAATAATAATGAAAGAGGCAAGGATATGAAGTAGTTATATATAATTTTTTTTGTCGGCTGTAAAATCTAATTACTATTAGATAAACCTAAATAGATAAACCTAAATCACCATATACGATAGATAAAATATATATGTGAGTCAGTTGCAAAATATATCTTATATATATTTTGTATAGATGTGATAATGTTATGACATCATCTAATATATCTAAGATAAAATAAAATAACGTTAAAAGATATTATAGATATTATGTTAAAAATAATTATTAATAATTAAATTTGAGAGTTAAATTTGAAAGCTAATGAGAGAGCTCCATTCCCTCAAAATCACTTCCCAACTAATAGTATAGATGGTCAAAAAAATCAATTAGATTAGACTAAAAATCAGAATCTGTTAAATAGACTTTATTTTGTACTCAATATAAGATTAAATTATTAAATGAGACTTCATCATCAAATTTCATCACAGGTTGAGTTTAGAAAATAAAATTAGTTAAATTTTGGCTAGATAAAAATTTCACACTTTAGGAGACTTCACTTAAATTTTGGTTATGCTAAAAAATTTCCGCCCAATTGAAACTTCGTTATGAAGTCTCAAGAAACCATAAACTCTTAAACCGAATATTTTTCATTTTTGTTAAAAATACTTAATAAATATTTATATATGACATCAAATTAGTTTAAAATATTCCAAATTTAAAAATTATATGTAGATACAATAATTTATATCAAAATTATATTAACCTTAAGATATATACATGTATTCTAATCCATTATCTTCCAAACCATAAATCTATTATGTATTTCCAAAAATAATTTACATCACATGGTTTTGTTTTATGAAATTTTAATTTGTAAAGTTCACATTTGAATAATATTAATTTCTAAATAAAAATATGTAATCAAATCATTTTTATTATTTATCTAATTTAAAAATAATATTTAATCATGAAGTCTTATCACGCGCGAAGATTAAAAAATGAAATTGGTTAAATTTTTGTTAGGTTAAAATTTTCTACTCTCACACACTTCAGATAAATTTTGGATAGGTTGAAATTTTCCGTTTATTTTCTTATATATGGTCAAAAATTAATTAAGTTAGACTAAAATTCAGAATCGGTTAAATAGACTTCATTTTAAATTCAATATTATTAAGAATCTAATTCTATAATTGAGAAGTAAAAACGCACCACGTTCATTCTCACGAAGTTGATTACGATGATACCCTTAATGAAATTTTGATGAAATTGTCCCACATCGGTAGTTGGAAGAATAATTCCCTAATATATATAGGGTAAGATGAGAAGAGAATGAATATAGAAGAAGAACATAGAGAGAGAGAGAGACCGAGACCGAGAGAGAGAAAGAGAGAGAGACCGAGAGAGAGAGATTTCGGTCCACCGAAAAAACCCACGTCGATGCCTAAGCTAATCAACAACGTTGACCCGAAACCTACGAAGTTATAATCGGTCCACAACACTCACCGCGACCCACACCGCTGTAGTCCTTAAGAGGTTAGATAATGCAAGGAGGAAGCCCAACGAAACCCATGCACGACGACCACCACCACCACAAACCTCCAAACAACCACCGACAGCCACCCAACACGACCCGAGAGAAAACAGAGCCACCACCAATCCGAGAGGACATAATATTTTGTTAATGAAATTTTTTCCTCTCAATTATGTTAATTTCCCTTAAAAATCGAGCCCTCGAGGTTAATGACTAGGATACCCTTAATGGAAATTTTAATGAAAAGTCTCATATCGGTAGTTGGAGAAATAATTAACTAATATATATATATATAGGGTAAGATAAGAAAAGAATGAATATAGAATAAGAACATAGAGAGAGAGAGAGAGAGAGAGAGAGAGAGAGAGAGAGAGAGAGAGAGAGAGAACTCTAGCTACGGCCAGAAGAAGAGCTAAACTTAGTAAAATAGAAGAAGAAGAAGAAGAAGAGGAAGAAGAAGAAGAAGAAGAAGAAGAAGAAGAAGAAGAAGAAGAGGAAGAAGGAGAAGAAGAAGAAGTGAGAATGCATCAGATTCTTACGAGGTTAATTATCAGCATACCCTTAATGAAATTTTAATGAAAAGTAAGTCACACATCGGTAGTTGGAAAAATAATTAACTAATATATATATAAAAGACGAAGAATATATATCGATAGTTGGAAAAATAATTACTCTAACAAAATACAGCTTTGTCCGCACAGTTTAAACGGTTTGTATATAGATTATGTTAATTTTTCCTTTAAAAAAATCGTTGTATTAGGGACATGTCCCACATCGGTAATATGAAGGAATCGTTATCAATATATAAAGTATATGGATCATTCTACTTATCAACTTAATATGGAAGAGGAAGACGAAGACGAAGACGAAGAAGAAGCGGAAGAAGCAGCGGAAGAAAAAGAAGAAGAAGAAGAAGAAATAAATCTAGCTAATGATAATGCTTGCGCGATATGATAATTAGAGTTTTGGAATTACGATGGTCTACGAAAAAAGCATAAATCGTTCTAAAAAGTCAATTATTGGATCTAAATCTCAGGAATCTAAAATATTTTATAATAAAAAATAACTTCCAATTTTGTTTACTCTAACAAAATACTATGTCTGCACAGGGTGCGGACACCCCACCTAAAGAGAGAGAGAGAGAGAGAGAGAGAGAGAGAGAGAGAGAGAGAGAGAGAGAGAGAGAGAGAGAGAGAGAGAGAGAGAGAGAGAGAGAGAGAGAGAGAGAGAGAGAGAGAGAGAGAGAACTCTAGCTACGACCAGAAGAAGAGCTAAACTAAGTAAAATAGAAGAAGAAGAAGAAGAGAAAGAAGAATAGAGAAATGAGAATGCATCAGATTCCCACGAGGTTAATTACCAGCATACCTTTAATGAAAAGTAAGTCCCACATCAGTAGTTGGAAAAATAATTAACTAATATATATAGGGTAAGATAAGAAGAGAATGAATATAGAAGAAGAACATAGAGAGAGAGAGAGAGAGAGAGAGAGAGAGAGAGAGAGAGAGAGAGAGAGAGAGAGAGAGAGAGAGAGAGAGAGAGAGAGAGAGAGCTCTAGCTATAACCAGAAGAGGAAGAAGCGGAAGAGTATGAATAGCAATAGCTGGAGAACTCTAGCTACGACTAGAAGAAGAGCTAAACTAAGTAAAATAGAAGAAGAAGAGGAAGAAGAAGAAGAGAAAGAAGAAGAGGAAGAAGAGAGAAATGAGAATGTATCAGATTCTTACGAGGTTAATTATCAGCATTTCTTTAATGAAATTTTAATGAAAACTAAGTCCCACAGCGGTAGTTGGAAAATAATTAACTAATATATATACTGTAGGATAAGAAGAGAATGAATATATATAGAGAAGACGAAAAATATATATCGATAGTTGGAAAAATAATTACTCTAACAAAATACAGCTTTGTCTGCACAGGGTGCGGACACCCCACCTAATAAATTATTAAATGAGATTTCAATTTGAAGTTTTAGAACATATCCAGAGGATTTCTTATAAAGTTCCTCATTAATAAAAAAATAGAAAAGGAACAGAGAGGTGAGAGATGGTTTCTCAAACGAGAGACTTTGAGAATCTCATGAGACTCATAAGCTACATGTCTCACTGTGATTGTTTTTTTGAAATAAAAATTTAATTATATAACCAAATTATATTAAAATATTTTTTTAGAGACTCTTAGAATCTTTTACCATTGTAGATGCTCTTAAATGAGATTTGATCATGAAGTCTTATCACACAAGAGATTTAGAAAATGAAATTCACTTAAATTTTGGTTTAGGTTAAAGCTTATTGTCCTCCAAGAATTTATCAACAAGTTATGAATGCAAAGGAAGATGATATGAATCTAATAGCTGAAGAGTCTTTTGTTCCTTTAAAAGGCATGGCTGATTGCTAAAAGTTTATTGTCCTTGAGAATCTTGTTAGGTAATTTAATTGTAAGCAAATATATTGATTGAATCCAAACGTTTGTAGTCAAGTAGTAGATGATGGGCCTTGGACGCTATTATGTTTTTGCAAACTAACATACATTTGTTTCGTACATCCACATGAATATGAGTCATTATTTTCGATCTATTTAAATACCCAAAAAAAAAAAGATTTATCCATGGGATACATCTACTTCCCTTTTAGAATTAGTTTGGCCTTGCATCTGCATTGACTTTTTTTTTTGTCTCAACTTCAACTCTCATTAAACTAAACCAATGTTTTACAACGGTCTAAGACATCATACAAATGTGTTTAACCAATTTGGCAGTATGGAATATAACTTAGGAGCATTTGTCTCGAAAGAGGAAGCTTCCTTCGCTATTCTATCCGCCATACGATTGCACTTTCTTCCCTTAAAGCATACCTTGTACTATCCAATACAACTGAGCATTTGATGGCAGTCCAAAATAATAGGATTTAGGCGCGGCCAGTCTTCATCATGCTTTATAACATTAACCACGCTCAAAGAATCAGTTTCAAAGATAACCTTTTCGTAGTTAAAATTTATTATGTTGAGGATGGCCCAGCGTAAAGCTTCAGCTTCTGCCATTAATGGAGAGTGAGGCAGAGGTAGCCTTTTTGCACCGATCCACAATATTCTTCCCAAGTGATCCCTAAGAGCCCAACCCAATCCGCAACTCGAATTTTGTTCATTCCATTCTCCATCAACGTTACATTTGACCCAGCCTTGAGGAGGAGGGGTCCATGATTGTTGTTGAGCCACAGATGTCTTCGCTTTCTCTTTGGTTTCTTGAGGTTGCAATCTGTTTTTCCATGCCATCATGTCCTCCATTGCTTTTTCAATGGTATCTTGAGCGTCGTATGCAACGTCTTTTATAAGGTACTCGTTACGATTTTTCCACAGTCGCCAGAGTATCCATGGACTTAGGTTCCCTGTCTCTTCCTCAAAAGGGAATTTCGGTTTGGAAGTCATGACTCTGTAGAAATTTACTAGTAGTGCTTCGCTCATTTCTCCATTGATAGGCGCAGGCAATGGGGATATGGCCCAAACGAGTCTGGCGAAGGGGCAAAGGAACATAATGTGGTTGACCGTTTCAGAATCATGGTCACATCGACTACAGCTGGAGATTTTACCGAGGTGTCTCTGCTTCATGGTTTCAGCTGCAGGGAGACAGTTACTCAGACATCTCCACAAGAAGTGCTGAATCTTTGGACTTGTGTCTGCACTCCAAACCAGATCATAGATGTTTTCAAGGTTTGGCTGGTGCAGGTTTATCTGATTCTCTTTTTCTTTGAGTAGCAATACAGCAGTCCAGTATCCAGATATCATTGAATAGTGACCATTCTTTGTGTATTCCCAGCTGTAGCAATCTTGGCTTTGAGTACCATTTGGCCTTATTCTCGCTATCTGGCGATAATCCTCCAAGTTGAATAGGTCATGTAATAAGTCTAGCTTCCAATCTCTCCTATCATTCGTCGGAAGATCACTAACCTTAGAGATGGACAAGAGGAGGGATCGTGAGTGGGGATTAGCCTGACGCCGGATGGATGTAACTGGTGCAGCCGGTTTACAGCCAATCCAAGGGTCTTCCCAAATGTTTGTTGTTTCACCGTTGCCTATTATTTTCCTGGCATCTCTTCTGATAAGTTCCTTTGCTTGGAAGATGCTTCTCCAGGCATAGGAGGGCCTAGATCCCAAAGAGGCATTAAGAGGATTAGTGTTGAGGAAATATCTAGCTTTGTAGACTCTAGCAAGGAGAGTGTTTGGCTGGGAAAGCATTCTCCACAACTGCTTTCCCAAGATTGCAATGTTGAAGGCTTCTATATCCCTAAATCCAATTCCTCCTTCCTTTTTTGACTTGCACAGAGAATCTCAAGCTTTCCAGTGCATTCCTCTTTTCTCCTTTGAATTTCTCCACCAAAAGTCTGCCATCAGCGCCGCTATTTGCTTGCATATCGTCTTCGGAAGGAGAAAGCACGACATCGTATAAGTAGGCAAGGCCATAGCAACAGCTTTAATCAGCACCTCTTTACCGGCAGGAGATAAGAAACTGTTTTGCCAGCTTCTAACCTTTTGTTGTAGTCGCTCTTTGATATAACTTAGAATTGGGACCTTGGCACCTCCAAAAGACTCAGGTAGACCCAAGTAGTGTCCTTCACCGCCATCTTGGTGAATGTTCAGTTTCCATTTAATCTCAACTCGTCTCTGCTCCACTATCTTCTTGCCGAAATAGACGCTCGATTTCTGATAATTGATTCTTTGACTGGAGGCTAAGCTGTACTTCTCCAAAATGGCGAGCAGATAATCTATTTCTTCTTCATTTGCTTTGCAATAGAACATGCTATCATCGGCGAAGAGTAAGTGAGAAATTTGTGGTGCTCTCCTAGCCACCTTAAGACCGGTCAGTTTCTTATCCTCTTCTGCCTTTAGAAGCATTCTAACCAGAACCTATGTGCAGATTACAAACAGATAAGGTGATAGGGGGTCACCATGTCTAATTCCTCTGGTCGGATTAATGTTTCCATGAGTTTGACCGTTGATGAGGACTTGATAAGTAACTGAGCTGACACAATTCATGATCAGATTGACCCATCCCTGATTGAAACCAAGTAACTCGAGGGCATTTTGGAGGAAACTCCACTCCACACGATCGGAGGCTTTCGATAGATCAGTCTTCACTGCCATAAATTCCTCTGAGCATTTGTTTTTGGAGTTGAGTGCATGGAGGAGCTCATGAGCAAGTAGGATGTTATCCGTGATGAGTCTTCCTCTGACAAATGTTGCTTGGGTCTCAGATATCAGATGTGGGAGTACCTTTTTGAGTCTGTTTGCCAATACCTTTGCTATGATTTTATAAGCTACGTTGCTCAGGCTTATGGGGCGATACTCAGCCATGCAAACAGACTTCAGTTTCTTCGGTATTATACAAATATTGGTCTTATTCATATCTGCCTCGAGTTGTCATGTTTCAAAAAAGTTTGATACAACTTGAAAGATGTCATCTCCTACATTGTCCCAAAATTGCTGATAGAAGAAACCATTTAAACCATCTGGTCCCGGACATTTATAAGGATTTATTTCAAAAGCAGCCTTACGGACTTCTTCTCTTGTTACACGCTTCATTAGCTCTTGATTCTGCTCATGAGTGATCTTGTGGACCTGATTATGCTTCAAGTCGCTGGTGCTTATTCTAATGCCAATGTCTTCTGAGGCGAACAGTTTTTTTAAATAGTTTTCAGCTACCCTGCCCAGATCATCTTCAGCAAACCACTCTTTTCAATCCTCATCCATTAGACTATGAATTCTATTTCGAGCTCTTCTGACCTTAGTGGCTGCATGATATGTCTTAGTGTTTCTGTCCCCATTCCTTAGCCAAGACATACGGCTCTTAAGCTGCCAGAATACTTCCTCGTTCTGGTGTTCCGAGTTTAGCTCCATCTTTAGCCTTTTAAGCTCTTGATTATCCAAAGGAGATTGTCTAGTGATGTAGTCAATGCGACGATGGAGTTCTTGGATCTTTACTGCTAAGTTTGGTTTGTTTCTCCTTTTCCAAACAGATATCGCCTTCCTACAGTCTCGAATCTTCTCCATTAGCGTTCTGGGCCTTTCATGGCCTTCGGCCTTTTTCCAATCATCAATAACAGCTCTCCTAAAGTCCTCCTTTTTGGCAAACCTGTGATCATATTTAAAACCCGATATCTTCTTCATATGGTTGCCAAGGAGACATGTCAGTATTGGGCTGTGGCCAGAACTGATTTTTTGAAGATAAACCGCAACAGCTTGGGGAAACATATCCATCCAGTTCTGATTAGCCACAGATCTATCAAGCCGGCATTGAACCAGTTCTTCATTGCGTGTCCCAAACCATGAGAACTGGTAACCGGAATGTCTAAACTCCCAGAGTCCACAACAGTTCAGCATTTGTCTGAATTCAAAACTCTCCTCTTCTTTTCTTAAGCGTCCACCTTTCTTCTCATCAGGGTCTACGAGTTCGTTGAAGTCTCTTGTCAAAACCCACAGTTCCTTTCTTTGTACTCCAATCCTTGTCAGTCTTTCCCAAACCTTTCATCTCATCTTCTTAACTGGATCTCCATAAACGCATGTGAGGAAAAAATCCTTTCCTTCCCAAGTAACCTTTGAATCAATCAACCTGTTGTCCGAGTGAATGATTTGAATTGAGCAGTTTTCTTTCCACATCAATGCCAGTCCGCCGCTCCTCCCAACTGGATCTACCGTGTGTAAATCATAGAATCCCAACTGGTTTACAATATTTTCTAAACTCCTTTTGTTTTTGGTCTCGCAGAGGAATATTATCAGGATAGTACTGACCATGTACTTTCTTCATATGTAGAACTGTAGGGGTATTCCCCACCCTCTGACAGTTCTAGCTTAATATCCTCATTGTGTTTTCGAAGGGTTGGTATTAACCATCAACCCTTCTTTCAAATTAATACCACCATCACCAGCCTTAAGACAAGCAGAGTGACTCTGGTTAAGTGCTGTCAAATCGACAGAATGAGCTGCTATTATAGCAGAATGATTTGCCTCAGTGGCATCAGTGGAGACTCCAAATCTTGAGAAGACTGATGGAGAGGGTTTCTTTTTACCCGATGAATTGTTCTTAGCCTTCTTCGCATTTCTCTCATCGCTACCGCTCAGTCTTCTCCTTTTGTGCATCAATTTATCATGGGAGTTTTCCTTCGGAGTACCTGAGCTTAATCTTTTGAATACACTAGAGTCGTTACTTAAGGGCTCCTCCACATTCTTGCTCCCCACAAGGTGGCGTAAGCATCTGCATTGACTTAGGATAGTCGATGTTAATAAATAAATATATATATATATATGTTGATCGAATGAAATCTGAGATTCGAATCCATAATTTCCGAACTAAAACCCAATTCCACTTCTTTTTCTTTACAGAACAATTACAGAGAAGTGCCAAAATTGAAGATCTGTATTGCCATTGTTTAACTACATCGGAAAATATATAGACCCCAAGATCGTGCAGGGAAAATACATATAAAAGTAAATACACACCAACATGTAAACACAATAGAGAAGTGTTTGTTTTATATCTGCTTTGAAATAAACGAGATTAATTTAACTTATTATGGTGAAGTTTTATGCAAACTCTCATAGAATGTATGAATAGATTTACAAACCACATCAAAATTTTCCTAGTTAAAGGATGATATTTGTTATACATACGAAATGGTGATGGATCAGTAACAAAACTTTGCCCTAATCTCCACTGTCCTATGCATGTATAATGATAATTCCAACCAAAAAAAATTGTCCTCACTTCTTTTTTGATACGAGACTGATCTTCTTTCCCTCCACAACAAACTTCCCACTTCGCTCCAGCTGCAACAATGTGGTTGGTACAACATTAGTAATAAATGAAAACTTTGAACTTTCAATAGTAAAAATAGCAATCCTCTAAACAAAAAATGATTAAGTTTACTCAGAGTTCAGTGTAGGAAAGCTAAGATTAGTATTACCTTAAGTTTCAAGTAATTAATAGCATCTTTCCTTGAAGAGAACTCAGAGAGAACCGATGCTTGTTCATCGATTAGAGATTTAAGCTTTTTTAGCTTCATGGATCCACCATTACCAGTGTCCTGAGAATGAAATACAATACGTGCGAGAGATGTTATACAAGAAGTCAATAAATGTTCAGAGTATATTGACAACATACCTTTTTAAGAATCTGCTTGCACAGGTTCTTCAACTTGATTTTGGGTTCAATGATTTCATCGAGCTTCCTTTTTGCTGAGAGAGAATTTTCGATAACAGAGTCCTTTTCATCATCAACTTCTTCACTCTCTTCTTCCTCTTCCTCCTCTTCATCACTATCATCATCACTGTTATCAAAAGACGTTTTCTTTCCTTGGTAACGAACACCAGCTATTTTCTTTGGCCGGTCCTTGATACCCAGTCCTTGTTTTCCAGCCGTGGCTTTATCCTGCAGACATTTCCAGAGCTCTAAGATATCCTATTCATACCTCTTTTCTAAGAAAAGCTTGAGAAGAAGAGTCAGACACATACCTGAACCATGTTGTAAAGATTCTCTTGATCGTCCTCACAAAACATTTTTCTCTCGTTAGATTTGGATGATTTCTTTTTGCCAGACTTGGCTCCAAGAAGACCACCCGAGACAAATCCGGATTTAAATCCCCACCAGTCCAAAGAAGGTTCTTCGATTTTCTGTTCTGTTCAGTCCAAGAGATCAATAAACATTTTCAGCTCGAAGAAACCTAAAGTAGCACCATTTCAAGATTTCATGGCAATCTAATCACCTGTAACACTAGCATGTTGGTCCTCAGATATAATTTCAATCTCCATAGTATCGGCTATGTCACAAACCGCAGGAGAAGGCTCCTCAGTTCGCTTAACCTACAAAACAGAACAAACAATTCAGCCCAAGTTAGGCTATCACTTTCATAATGCGTTTTGTTAGAATGCTGGTAATAGCAGAGAAAGTCCAGAAAATATGCACAAATTAACAATATGCAGAAGTATATGTTTGTTCATGAGCGGATCAAACAAGGATAGAAATAATTGAAAAGAAAGCTTACCAGTATTCCTTCAAGATCTTTGGATGAGTATGAATTGACAAGCTTTCCCTTCTCTCTACGTTTGTACCTAAGTACAGAACCCAAAAAAACACACACAAAATACTCAAAACACAATGGGACAGATAATTTCTAAAGGGATAATTAAGAAAAGAAAAAATCTAACAACCTTCCTTGTGGACGAGTAACTTTAGCAACCTTAGACTTGACAGGCTCAGATTTGGCAGTCTCATCTTCACTTTCAGCTTCCTTCTCCGAAGCTGTTACATGCCAAAGAAACAGGATTCATGAGGATAACTAGATTGCCATAATAAATAAATAAAAAAGAACTAAAGTCAATAAGAAGTAAAAATATACCATCATCATTCTTGCTAGGTGCTGCTTGCTGCAGATAAAACACAAGAAGAAAAGGAGATTGAAATCACTTGCACTTTTCAAAGAGATAAGTAAAAATAAACACAGGGAACGGTCATTACCACTTTCAATTTCTTGAGAATGTTATCAAACTGAGTTGTATCAAATGCCCATGGATTAGGCTTATCAACACCAACACCTGCTCTCAAATTTCAAATCTTTAGTCTTAATGCTTACGTATATACACACATTCCCCAAAATTTCAAATCTTTCTATTTCAGTTTCCTCAATCTAAATTCCCCAACTTCACATTCACCAAACTATAGACTTACATCTATAATCGCCATTACATACAGGCCATAGAGAGAATTACGAAGAAGAAACGAACCAGTTGTATCTTGTTTGTTCTTCACTCTCACATAGCCTTTGATCCCTTGCTTATCTTTACCAAGTCCTTCTCCTTCTTCCCAACCCTAAGAAAATCAACAATTAGGTCCTTGTAAAATTTCTACGCTTCGAGCATTCAGGAAAACTTAACTCACCATAGATTTCATTAGCCGGAAAGCGGCGGATTCCTTTAGGATTCCGACGTACTTAATTGGAGCTTCCGGCGCCGCCATCTTCTCTTCTTAGTTTCCGGCGATCGATTGAAGACAATACGTCGCCGTTTTGTTGGAGCTCAAGAAGAGAAGAGTAGGCGAGGGAGTTTAGGGGCAGCTGGGAGGAGAAACCTAAAGCGAAAGAAGTGATGAGCAATTATACTCTACAACGCGGCCTTTTTCGAAAATGCAACTGATCGGCGGAACAACTTTTAAATGGGCTACAGGACTGGCCCAAACATGTATTTATAAATCTCTTCACCCATAAAAGCCCGCTTCTTTTACATATATTGTTTTTTTAAAATAAAGTAAAATATAGTGGCGGATTGACTAGGGGAGAAAATCAGAGAAGAAATGGCTATGGCTACTTGTACTCGGCTATCTTCTTCGCCTTTGTTTCACTCTCATATTACCAAAAACCCATTCCTTCTCCCGGCGGCGACGATCGGCGGTCATGGTTTCTTTACACGGAGGCCAAAGACTCTCTCGTTATCCCGTCCTTTTTCAGTATCGGCTTTGGCTGCTTCTTCCGTCGTCGGTGTCAATGATCCGGTGACTTCAACCCGAACTCTTCCGTTTCGAGTGGGTCATGGGTTCGATCTGCATCGGTTAGAGCCAGGATACCCACTGATAATCGGTGGGATTGATATCCCTCATGATAGAGGCTGCGAAGCTCACTCCGATGGTAAAGTTTCACGGAAATTCGAATTGTGAATTCGTCTTTTTGTTTCCGTGGGAATTAGATTTTATAGGTTTTGGAACTGAGTTTTTGAACTTCTTTGTGATTGGGGATATTGTGCAGGCGATGTGTTGCTCCATTGTGTAGTGGATGCAATATTGGGAGCTTTAGGGCTTCCTGATATCGGCCAGATTTTCCCTGATTCTGATCCTAAATGGAAAGGAGCTGCATCATCTGTCTTCATCAAAGAAGCTGTAAGCTTTCTTTGCTCGTCTTGATATTCATTTCTGTATACCAAGATTTCCCTTTTGCCTACCAATTTACAGTCTTTAAGCCTGCTTTTTTGTCTGCGGTATTATATAGAACGTTTCAGATTTTGAAGCTATGTAGATCCTTAGGTTTATGGAATTTATTCACTTCGCATGATGTTGATTAATGTCAAGGATCTGTAATACTGAGTATAATTTTTTCATCAATAGAAAGTAGAAAACATGTGGAGAAAAAAAAAAATCGGTTTTAAACTTTGGGCCTTCTTAACTGTTGTGATCACTCAACGATGCTATGTATAACATTTATATCCTGGTGCATACATGAGTTTTGTCTTGCAAAGCCTTGGCATAACTCAGTTTTATCAGTTAATTTAGTTTCATGTATCTTTTGTTGATGATTGATAGATGCCGGAAGCTAAATTAACAGATAAATCTGAGTTATGCCAAGGCCCAAGGCTTCGCAAGACAAAACTCGTGTATGCCATAATTTACAACAACAACTTGGAATTACATACTTAACATCAATCACATTATCATCGGAGGCAACACATGTGATTGATGTTAAGTATGTAATTCATAATTGTTGTAAATTATGGCTTAGGTTTAGTGTAATATCTTTGTTAAGTTCAAACCCGCTGTTGATTGTGAACGTTGATCGCATGGAAGCTAATGCAAATCATGGCATAAACACTAAATGATGATCTATTGTAATGAGGTTATATAGTTATAGAAGAAAAAAACAAATGTCAGTTTCTTGTCGGTATGAAGAAATGATTCAATGAACTTGAAACAAGTTTTTTTTTTGTCTTTGTGTTTTAGGTGAGACTAATGGACGAGGCAGGGTACGAGATAGGAAACCTAGATGCGACATTGATTCTACAGAGACCAAAGATAAGTCCACACAAAGAGACAATCCGATCCAATCTGTCAAAGCTTCTTGGTGCAGATCCTTCTGTTGTGAACTTAAAAGCTAAAACTCATGAGAAAGTTGATAGCCTCGGAGAAAACAGAAGCATTGCCGCTCACACTGTTATTCTCCTCATGAAGAAGTGAGTCAATGTTATCATAGTATTCTTTAATGTATCAATCTCAATAAAATAAAATAAAACAGTTTCTAATGTAAATCTACAATCGGTGTTAATCAAAATGGACACAACGTACGTACTTAATAGCGTGATAAAGCATCCATGATCAAATCTAAAACATCCTCACTCTGTCAATTGAAACACCAGTCATGGTCAAACTCCATTCTTTAAAAAAGTACCTTATGCCTTGTTTTTGAACTTGAAATTCTTAAGAGATTATACAGCCATGGTAAGCCTCCAACCTCTGGCGTTCTTCTTTGTAGCTGTTTCGGCCTCTTCCTTGGGATCGTAAGGTCTAGGCCTGGGACTTCGGGTAATCGGGTCGGGTTTTTTGGGTTTTAGAAAATTTGCCAAAATTAACCGAAATTGAAAACGGTTCGGGTTGGTTCGGTTAACGGGTAATTCGGATTTTGAACCCAAAACCCGAAATAACCGAAGTTTTGTGTGTACGTGCAAAAAGTTTGGTTGAAATCAATTTATTATTAATTCGGTTTGCTTTCATATTGCCGGTTTATATATTAAATATTATTTCTTTTATTTAGAATGATAAATGGGTATGTTATCTAAACATTTGGGCTGAGAGGCTCATAAAGCCTACTAAATCTAATTAATTCATTTGAATATTAGCCTATTTCTTATCATCACTTACCTCTCGTAACCCTAGATAAAAAGAGAATATCGCGCAAAATTTCGTGCGGCAACATGACGACCACATTTTTTAGGTTGTTGATGACAGCGATTCGACGACTGTGAAGATGATGAGGACGAAGGTGGCTCGACGATGAAGATGATGCAGTGGTTTCTAGTTTTCGGTTATCCATTCGGTTCGAACCGAACCGAACCGAAGCAATACCCGAACTAAATTATTAAATCAGCCGTTCGGTTAGTATCTAATAACACGAACCGACCCGAATTGCCAAAATTTCGGTTCGGTTCGGCAAATTCGGGTCGGTTTTTAATCCCAGGCCTAGTAAGGTCCATGAAAGGGTTTATAGAAGAAAACATGATGAAATTTCACACGCGCCTTGTCACAAAGACAAAATGGTTCTTGACTTTTCCTTCTGAAGAAAACAAGAGAGTGGAGATCACTCGCGAGAATTGCGTGTGGAATTTTTTCAGCTTCGCTTTTTCTTGTCTTGTGTGCTGTGTGGCAAATTCTGTTTTCTTTTAACGGTAAATGATGTGTTAAGTTACGTACGGTCACGTCACGGTCCATTTTTAACCCAATACGTTTAACGAATGAATCTACGGAATAGGCCTAACCGGGGAAAGTAAATCCACTAAATATTTATTAAATATTTTTACTTATGTAAATGTAATTATTTAAAAGTAGATGAGATAGTGGATTGTGATATAAGTGTAATGATTATGTTGGAGTAGTGGAGTGTAATAATGGTGGTGGAGTGTAATGATGGTAGTGGAGTATGATCGTGGAGATAGTGGAGGTAATTGAGTAGGTTAAATCTAATCTCCACCGTTATATCGTTTTAATCTCGATCGTTCATTTGAGTTGAGAATTTGTATAAATAGGGGTGAAGTTTTCATTTGTAAGCATCCAACAATTCTCAATATAGGGGGGATGATGCGCTGGGGGTATTCACATGGTCTCTCCGGGCCCTAGGATTAGTCGGTGTAGGGGGATGATGCGCTGGTCTACAGCTAGGACTTGCAATCCGTACGCTGTGCCGCCGCCGGTCTCCTAATTCAGCCGGATTACCTGAGTTATCAAAAAAAAAAAATTCTCAATATAAACATCTCTCTAAGTTTTCTCTCTCTAAGAGTTTTCTCTTTATATTTCTAATGTTCTAAAGTTCGAGTTTTGAGTGAGGCTGACTTAGCAATCACGAGGGGTGAAAAGGTGCTAAGGACGCACGTACCAATTCTGAAGAATTAGTCCGTGACAAGTGGTATCAGAGCCGAGTTCAACCGAGGCTAGAGAGAAGTCTGTCCGAGAGAATGGTTAAGGGAAGCAAAGATGCTACCAGTACGAATTCCGAGGCCACGAATGTCCAAGGAGCAAACAACGGGATAAGGGTGTTTCCCAGGAGGCTTTGGGGGCGGTTGTTGGAGAGATGTCGGAGAAGCTCGAGAGGGTCGAGTACAACGTGACCGGGTTGGAGAGTCATGTGTTCGAAGGGTTGGAGGAATTTAGACAAAGCGCCTATGACCTGGACTCCCGCTTTGAGGGGTTGAAGGAACTAATGACGGGATGTATCCAAGCCTTGCGAGAAGACATTGAGGGGATGAAAGCAAGGTTCGTCTTTGTGTAGGAAGACGTGGCGCTATGCAAGAAGGCAAGCGCAAATGGAGGAGCCGTTATCGCCAATGGAGTAGGACGGGTGGACTTTCCGAAACCATCGCGATTTAACGGGGTAAGAGATGCTAAGGAAGTTGTGAATTTCCTTTGGCAGATGGAACAATAATTCGACAATCTCAATCTTGGGGAGGAGATGGCGAAGGTGAATGCTGCGACTTCGTACTTGACGGAAATGGCCATGTTATGGTGGTGGAAAAAACACACGGAGATGGAACGGGGAATATGTCGGATCGAGACGTGGGATGAGTTCGAGAAGGAACTGAAGTGTCATTTCTACCCGGAAAACGTCGTGTATGAAGCACGAAAGAAGTTGAGGGAACTAAGACAAAAAGGTACGATTCGTGACTATGTGAAAGAATTCACGACCCTCATGCTACAAATTCCTAACATGTTGGATGAGGAACTCGTGTTCTACTTCACCGATGGGCTTCAAAATTGGGCTAAATAAGAGTTGCACCGAAGGAGAGTTCAGTCCGTAGATGAAGCTATTGCGGTCGCCGAGTCGTTAACTGACTTTCGCACTCATGGTCCCTCCGATTCATTCAAGAAGAGGGAGAAGGTTGTGACTAAAGGTGTGGGAGAGAGGCGAGATTATGGCCGAGAAAATGCCCGACCATCAAGGAACTATGAGAGAGGTTCTCGACGGGAAGATTTTGAAGCCAAGAAGAAATCATTCGTACCAAGGGGTGGATGTTTCGTGTGCAAGGGGCCACATCAGATGAAGGACTGTCCAAAGATGGGGCCACTATCCGCGATTAGAGAGAATCGTGATGCGGAGACTAAAGAAGGAGAATCAAGCAAGATGGGGTCGTTACAACTCCTTAACGCTCTTAAGGAAAGTCCGGTTACAAAACCAATGAGCAAGGGGCTCATGTACATAGAGGCCTAAAATAATGGGAAGCAAACTCGAGTGATGGTGGATACGGGAGCCACTTACAACTTCATGGCTGACGACGAAGCTAGAAGGCTCGAGATCAAGTGGGATAAACGGGAGGGATGGATGAAGATGGTGAACACCAAAGCCCAACCGGTTACTGGTACAGCTAGAGTGGAGATGAAGCTGGGAGATTGGATCGGTCCGGTCAACTTCTCCGTGGTGCCTATGGATGACTTCAAAGTTGTCCTCGGATTAGACTTCATGAGGCAAGTCATGGAAATACCGATGCCCGCACTCAGCTCGGTTTGCATCTTTGAGAAGGGATCCCCATGCATGGTTCCTACCGTTGGAGAGAAGAATGATGGACCGAAGCACTTGTCGGCGATGCAACTCTCCAAAGGTGTGAAAAAGGGTGAGCCCACATTTTTGGCGGTGGTGAAGGTGGAATGCGAATCTGAGAATACCACGCCAATACCGCCAGCTATTGAAGTTGTTCTAGAGGAGAACATGGACGTGATGCCAGCAAAATTACCAGAGAAGTTGCCACATAGGAGGGAGGTGGACCACCGAATCGAGTTGGAGGCCAAACCACCAGCAATGGCGCCTTATCGGATGGCTCCATCGGAACTTGAAGAGTTGAGGAAGCAACTCGAGGAACTGTTGGCAACATGGAAGATGTGACCGTCCCAAGCTCCTTATGGTGCACCGGTGTTGTTCCAGAAGAAGTCAGATGGATCTTTGAGGATGTGTGTGGACTATCAGGCACTTAATAAGGTAATGATCAAGAACCGCTATTTGATTCCTTTGATCGCGAACTTATTTGACAGACTTGGAGGAGCCAAGGTGTATACCAAGATAGACTTACAAAAAGGTTACTATCAAGTCCGGATTGTTGAAGGAGGTGAGCCAAAGACTGCATGCATAACTCGGTATGGGTCGTTTGAGTAGCTTGTGATGCCCTTTGGCCTCACGAACGCCTCAGTCACATTTTTCACCCTAATGAATCAAATATTTCAGCCGTATCTGGGTCGATTTGTGGTGGCCTACTTGGATGACATTGTCTTCTATAGTAACTCGATGGAGGAGCATGTTGAACATTTGCGGACTGTCCTTCGAGTTCTTCGTGATAACGAGCTGTTCGTGAAGCGGGAGAAGTGCACTTTTGCTACCGAGGAAGTCCAGTTCTTGGGACATGTCATTCGGCATGGAAAATTGAAGATGGACAATACCAAGATCAAGGCGATCATGGAGTGGGAGGCTCCGACTAAAGTGACGGAGTTACAGTCATTTCTTGGACTGGCGAACTACTATCGTCGTTTCATTGAGGGATACTCTAAAAGGGCTGCTCCCTTGACAGACTTATTGAAGAAGGCGAAGTCATGGGAATGGTCAGATAGAAGTCAAGAGGCCTTTTAGGAGTTAAAGACCGCAGTAAGTCAAGAACATGTCCTTGCCTTACCGGATTTTAAGTTGCCATTCGAGTTACACACGGATGCATCTGATTTTAAGATTGGAGGAGTCTTGATGCAAGAGGGTCATCCGATTGCCTTTGAGAGTCGGAAGCTAAACGAGACCGAGAGGAGATACACGGTCCAGGAAAAGGAGATGACAGTTGTTGTCCATTGCCTAAGAATTTGGAGACACTACCTGTTGGGATCACACTTTGTGATTAAGACGGACAATGTTGCTACAAGTTATTTCCAGACGCAGAAGAAGTTATCTCTAAAGCAGGCTCGTTGGCAAGACTTCCTGGCCGAGTTCGATTATACCTTGGAGTACAAGCCTGGAAAGACAAATGTGGTGGCTGATGCATTAAGTCGGAAGGTCGAGCTGGCAGCCGTTAGTTTGGTCGAAGGATGCATTTTGGGACGGATCCGAGAAGGCTTGCAGCGTGATTCAGCTGCCCAAGAATTGATGAAATTGGCGAGAGAAGGCAAGACACACCGGTTCTGGGTGGAGAACGGGTTACTTTTCACCAATGGTTGAAGACTTTATGTAGCGAAGTGGGAAAGTCTTCGCCGTGACATAGTTCGGGAGTGTCACGATACTCAGTGGGCTGGACACCCGGGGCAGAAACGAACGTTGACCTTGGTTGAGCGGCCTACTTTTGGCCACAGATGTGAGACTATGTGGAGTTGTACGTGAAAACTTTTCTAGTTTGCCAACAAGACAAGACGGAGAATAAGCAGTCGGTGGGTTTGCTGGAAACTTTGCCGATTTCGGAACGACCATGGGAGTCAATTTCCCTGGATTTCATATGCGCCTTACCTAAGTCAGAAGGGTTTGACTCAGTCAGGGTGATTGTGGACCGGTTCTCCAAGTATGGAACGTTCATAGCGTGCGATCGGGATGTCACAGCCGAAGAAGCGGCAAGGGCATTTTTCAAGAACGTGGTGAAGCATTGGGGATTGCCGAGGAATATTGTGAGTGATCGGGACCCCCGCTTTACTGGACACTTGTGGAAGGAGTTATTCAAGATGCTTGGTACGGACCTAAGTTTCTCAACAAGCTTTCACCCTCAAACTGATGGGCAGACGGAAAGGGTGAATGCATTGTTAGAGTGTTATCTCCGACACTTCGTGAGTGCAAATCAAAAGACTGGGCTAAGTTGCTGGACATCGCCCAATTTTCCTACAATTTGCAACGAAGTGAGTCCATAGGACGGAGTCCATTCGAGCTTGCGACAGGACAACAACCCCTGACACCACACACATTGGTTGCATCAATAACTGAAAGAAAAAGTCCAGGGGCATTTCTAATGGCCAAAAAATGGGAGGAGCATGCCGACTTTGCTCGGGTATGTCTAGAAAAATCCCGAAGACGGATGAAGAAGTGGGCGGACGAGAAAAGACGACCATCTGAATATTCAGTGGGGGACATAGTCTTGGTGAAGCTTCTTCCTCAGCAATTTAAGGCGTTTCGGAGCTTGCACAAAGGCTTAGTTCGGAAGTATGATGGTCCTTTTGAAGTAACTGCAAAGGTCGGAAAGGTATCCTACCGGTTGGAGTTACCGGCTACTCTGAAGATCCACCCAGTATTCCAAGTCAGTATGCTGAAGCCTTACCACCGGGACGAAGAGGATGAGTTTCATCTCGAGCACCACCTGTTGTGACTAAGTATTATGATAAGGAGATATGTGAAGTGCTCGCGAAGAAGGAAGTGAGAAAACGAGGTGTTCCGCGCCAGACCCACTTTCTGATCAAATGGAAGGGTCTACATGAGTCTGAAGCAACATGGGAGCCAGAGGGCGACATGTGGCAGTTCCGGGACAAGCTAGCAAAGTACACGGCGACGAGGTCGTCACCGAAATAAATGGGGAGAATGTCACGGCCCATTTTCAGCCCAATACGTTTAACAAATGAATCTACGGAATGGACCTAACCGGGAGAGTAAATCCACCAAGTATTTACTAAGTACTTTTACTTATGTAAATGTAATTATCTAAAAGTAGATGAGATAGTGGATTGTGATGTGAGTGTAATGATTATGTTGAAATAGTGGAGTGTAATGGTGGAAAAGTGTAATGATAGTGGTGGAGTGTAATGATGATAGTGGAGTGTGATAGTGGAGATAGTGGTAATTGAATAGGTTAGATCTAATCTCCACCGTTAGATCGTTTTAATCTCAACCGTTCATTTGGGTTGAGAATTTGTATAAATAGGGGTGAAGTTTTCATTTGTAAGCATCCAACAATTCTCAATATAAACATCTCTCTAAGTTTTCTCTTTATATTTCTAAAGTTCTAAAGTTCGAGTTTTAAATGAGGCTGACTTAGCAATCACGAAGGGTGAAAAGATGTTAAGGCCGTACGTACTAATTCTGAAGAATTAGTCTGTGACAGTACGGTCGATTATTAATCGTTTCTATATATAGTTGACCAAAAGATATTTAGTAGTATTACCCTTTTCTTTTTCTTTTCTTTTTTTTTTTGTCAACGTAGTATTACCCTTTTCAAACTTTTTAATTTTGTTATTCCAAATGTATTTTGTTCATTTCATCAATTTGTGCCACATACCAATATCCCATATTTTTTGTTTATTATATGATATATATTTATTTATGTCATCATACTATATATATTTTTACAAGCACATTTTATTTGCAATTTTTAATCCTCCTCTAGTAAACAGCTGAAAAGGAACAAGAAAAACTCCTAAAAGCCTTTCTGAAAACAGTCATGTATTTTCTTTGGAACAAATTTTGAAGAAAAATTATTCAATAAAAATTCGAAGAAAATAGAATCCTTTTAAATCTGTTTTCCCGTAAAATGAAAGAAAATTTTAGATAATGAGATTATATTTAGATCAATCCTACCACTGGTCATACAATAAATTTTTATTAAGAAAATAATGATTAAGAGGTTTGAGATTCGTAGGCTCGTATGTTTTTTATGACGGTGCCCAACCCATATTAAATTCATGAAGATTTTTTCCAACGAGAATCGAATTTAAGTTGACGGAAAACTACTAAGTAGCATTTACCAACTGAAAACTCTGGTTGATCTATCTAAAAGTTATTTATAATCACGAACGGTTGTTAAATAGTACGTTTTGATAACTATTAAACATATGGTCGTTGCCATAGCGCTCCTCCCTTAGATATCCGAATTCCCACTACCAAATCGATGACTTTTGAATCGATTATGTGTCTTCCAATAAACTAGGATGGTATTGTAAAGAACGTACGGAATGAAGGTGTCGTCAAAATGTCCAGCTAGATGGTTACAGGTTATATCATGTCTCTGTAACATATATATATATATATATATATATATATATATATATACTAGGTTTTCCGTAGCGCGGATACATATTAATAATTTTACTTATTATATTTTTCTAAATTAGTTTAAATTCAATATTAATAAAGTTTGTATTTTATTATTTTTTTCAATTTTAATATTTATATTATAAAATAATATTTCTACTAGCATATCCGGTTAGCAAATATGAATGTGTGGATAATAGTACCCTGCATTATTTTGTTAAAATTTATAAATAGGTATGTTAACTAAATATTAAATAGATGATGTATTAATAAATTTGTAAATACCTTTTGATCAATGATAAGGAGTTCAAAACCCATAAGTAAACCTCTTTTGATGTTTCATGCCTCTTAGAAGTGAAGAACTCTAACCAAAACTTTCTTGTTAAAACCTGAGCTCGTTCAAAAACAAAAAAGCAAGTGGTTAGTTAGAAAAAGAATTGACAATTTTTTATCAAGTTATTTTTGCCTTTCAAAAAATATTTTTGATTTAGAAATTTATGTAAGCTATTGGAATTTGAGTTGTGTATTTATAATCAATTGCTAAACTTTTAAAAAAGAAAATTTCTAATTCTAAGAAAGAAACTAATTTCCTTTTTATAATAGTTGAAAATTATGTTAATCAAAGAAAATGTAAAACATGTACGTAATATTTAATTATATTTTTTTGAATTTTATAATTTCCTTTTTTGAATATAAGTAAGTACATTTTTAAATTAGATAATACTTATTTGACATTTTGTTCTTTTTATGACAATTTATGTATGTTTCTTACTCTCATTTTTATGTTAGTTTTCCTATTTATAAAATTGTGTTTCTTATTACATTATGTTTTTATGACAATTTATGGATATTTTTATTTCTATTTCTATGTAAGTTTTACTATTTATAAAATTTAAATTTGTAAATTATCTCAATTTTGAATGATCAAATGGACCAATAATATTAAGTTTTTTAAATCTTACGTGTAGTAATTTAAAATTTGTAAATTTTCTCAATTAAATAAGTACTTACATGTCGTTATATTTCCATTTCTATGTTAGTTTTATTATAGTAATTTAGAATTTGTAAATTTTATTAATTTAGAGAAAATTAGTACTTACATGGCGCTCAATTTCCATTTTTCTTAATTTAGGGAAAATAAGTACTTATATGGCGTTCAATTTCCATTTCTATGTTAGTTTTATTATAGTAATATAAAATTTGTTAATTATCTAAATTTTAATGATGAAGTGGACCAATCGTATTGAGTTTTTTAAATCCTACGTGGACGCTCTTAGATGCCTATAGCTTCAACTTTTATATTATATATATGATACATTGAAGATTCAACTTGAAATGGACTGCTTCAATGGATATGTTGGAAAATTTTGGGGATTGGCCAACTTTTTTTATCAAAACTAGATGCGGTTCATTTCTTAGATATACGTAGCTAAAGGGATATTGAAAATGTCTAAAACCTCGCGGTATATTTTTTGTGATATGAAGAAGTCCCACAAAAGGATCTTGCGATCGAGCAAAACTTAGCATAAATTGATGGGTAAACCAGAAGAAAAAAATGTATGGTCTATTGGTCACAGTCACAGATATACCTTCGGAAGCTTCGAACAGTTGCAGACGGACATTACTAGATTGTCTCTAACGTATTAGTTTAATAGACACTATCACACCTTAAGACTCCTAGACCTTCGTGAAATATTTTAACTAACGAAAACATTGTTAAAAATTCCCAAAAGGATGCTGGTTGCCTTTGCATTAACTAGACACTGTTCTTGCAAAAAGAAAAAAAAAAACTTATGCGTAAACATGTTAGATTTGATCGATTAAACCTGGATCAGACTCTAGTTTCTAAATTCTTTTTCCTCTGGCATTGAAATGCAATTTGTTGTTCATATTGTTCCATCAGAAGTGAAGAGTATGAATAAATTCTTGTGACTTCAGCAGTTAGCTTTGAAAAGAACTTTTCCTATTGGTAATAAAATTCACATTTATTCAAAAAAAAATTCTTGTGACTTGCCTTTAAGAGATTAATTTAGAACTTGGGTAGTTTCTGTAAAGGATATATATATGTCAATTGTAAATACCTAGTATCATTAGTATTCTACTAGTATAAATACATGTACAATATAACTTATTCATTAATAAGAATTCTCTTTTACATGGTATCAGATCCGTCGATACCCTAATTTTCTTTTCAAACACTAAACCTACTTTGAAAAACTACGGCTGCGCCTCATTCCTCTCTCTCTTTGTCGCCATGAACAACAACAACAACAATGAGGTTCTCCACTTCAACAACCAAACCCTCTTCAATGTCAACACAGCCAATGTAACAAAACTCAACTCTACCAATTACCTCATGTGGAGTCTCCAAGTGAACTCTCTCCTCGATGGCTATGGGCTGGTCGGATACCTCGATGGATCCACGACTGCTCCGGCTCCAACTGTCACCGTGAATGGTCTGCTTGCACCAAATCCAGACTACACGCTATGGAAGAGACAAGACAAACTGATATTCAGTGGTCTTCTTGGCTCAATCACGATCACGGTCCAACCCTTGGTCTCTCGCTGCACTACTTCTGCAGAAATATGGTCCACGTTGTCGAACACGTACGCCAAGCCAAGTCGTGCTCACTACAAGCAAGTGAAGCTTCAACTCAAAACCTGGACAAAAGGTACGAAGTCTATTGATGAATACTTTCAAGGTTTAACAACAAGGATGGATCAACTTGCAATCATGGGAAAAGCGCTTGATCTAGAAGATCAAATCGAAATCATACTTGCTGGATTACCCGACGATTACAAGATTTTGGTGGGCCAAATCGAAGGCCGTGACACGCCTCCCTCACTCACTGAACTTCATGAGAAGTTACTTAACCAAGAGAACAAACTCATAACGCTTGCTGTGTCGCCATCAATTCCTGTTACCGCGAACGTTGCCAACAACGCTCGTCCAACAATGGCAACAAACACCAGTTCAGGCCTCAAGGCCGCAACAACTCACAGTGGCAATCACCCAATCGTTACCACAACAAGCAGGAGCAACGACAGCCTCGTCCTTACCTTGGGCGGTGACAAATCTGTAGCACTCAAGGCCACAACGCACGTACATGTCTGCAGCTTCAAGGCTACACCTCGCTCAACGCCAACAAACACCATTTACACCATGGCAACCACGAGCTAATGTGGCAGTTGGCTCTAACTACTCACCGGACAGTTGGATTCTAGACAACGGTACAACTCATCACATCACTCAAGACCTCAACAACTTGTCCCTTCATCAGCCATACCAAGGTGGCGAGGAAGTACTCATTGGTGTGGTTCTCCTTTGTCCATCTCTCACACTGGTTCTACAATTCTTCCATCTCTATCTCGTGAATTACAATTGCACAAAGTCTTATATGTTCCTGACATTAAAAAGAACTTGATCTCCGTATATCGGTTGTGCAACACTAATGGAGTTTCTGTTGAATTCTTTCCTGCACATTTACAGGTGAAGGACATTCAAACGGGGGTTCCTCTTCTTCAAGGTCGAACCAAGGATGATCTCTATGAATGGCCAGTAGCCTCATCATCTCCGACAGTCCTCCTCTCATCATCCACACCACGCACGTCTTTGGCTTCTTGGCATTCTCGACTAGGACATCCGTCCCTTCCTATTCTAAAATCTATTGTTTCTGATTTTTCTTTACCTGTTTTATCATCTTCTTTGCAAACTTCAATGCTTTGTTCTGATTGTCATCTCAATAAAACCCATAAAATTCCCTTTGCAAACACTTCCATTGTATCGAAAAAGCCATTACAATATCTCTTTTCCGATCTTTGGTCTTCTCCAATTACCTCAATCGAAAACCACAAATACTATGTCATATTTGTAGATCACTTCACCCGCTATACTTGGCTATATCCACTAAAACAGAAATCCCAAGTCAAAGAAGTGTTTACAGCTTTTAAACCCCTAGTCGAGAACCATTTTGCTACTCGGATTGGTACTTTAATGGAGGAGAATATATCGCTTTGCGGTCTATTTTGGCACAGACAGGGATCTCACACCTCACGACGCCTCCACATACTCCTGAACACAACGGAATTTCAGAACAAAAGCATCGCCATATAGTTGAGACTGGCCTCACTATGCTTACGACTGCATCCATGCCCAAGGAGTATTGGTCGTATGCTTTCCAAGCAGCAGTCTATATTATAAACAGGATTCCGACCTCAGTCCTCTCCAATCATTCACCATTTCAAAAGCTATTTGGTCGTGCACCAAGTTATGACAAGCTCAGAATATTCGGATGCTTGGCCTTCCCATGGCTTCGACCTTATGCAAAACATAAGCTGGACGAACGCTCCAAGGCATGTGTTTTCGTTGGCTATTCTCAGTCCCAAAGCGCTTATCTTTGTCTCGATGTTACCACACAAAGGCTGTATGCATCTCGTCATGTTCAGTTCAATGAGACTGTCTTTCCGTTTGCTAACCAGGCCATACTGCATTCGACATTGGATCAGACATCGCAATTAAGGGATGAGCAACCACATGCTTCAAGAACATCACCATTAGAGATCATCCGACCTTGTGAGGAACCACTGCCTGTCCTTCACCGAGCTTCACCAACGACTGGATCGACTCAGCCTCCGAGTCTTACACCAGCTTCTCGTCTTGATCCAGGAGCATCGACTTCACAGCCCCAATCATAACGCTCTCCGATGGCCGACTTGCCCACGTCACAGGCTTTACCGCCTCCTACAGCTCATGTATTACCTTCTGAACTCGCTCCTACTGATTCTCTCTCTCCCTCCACCACTCAATTGCGTACTGGCGAGCCCCAACCTGATACCTCAGCTACCACTCAAAGGCCCACTGGTCGAGCTTCCCCTTCGCCACAACTCACCTCCCAAAGGTCCACTGACCCAACACCTGATATACAATCACCATCACCACCTGTGATTCATGCTCCCTTACCCGCGCATGTTAGACAACAAAACCCGAAAACCATCTACAAGATCACAACCCCAAAATACACACAAAATGACTACCCGACAGAAAACAACATTCAAAAACCCAATCCTAAATATGGTCTAGCTGCTATGGTTCTTCATTCTTTCTCGCAGGAACCGACTACGTACCAGCAAGCGCTCAAAGACCCGAATTGGCGAAATGCAATGTCGGAAGAGATCACTGGCCAGATTGAGAAAGACACATGGGATCTAGTTCCGCCTGCACCAACACAGAATGTGATTGGATGTTGCTGGGTTTTCAAGACGAAACTTCTTCCCTCGGGTGATCTTGACAAATACAAAGCGAGACTCGTCGCCAAGGGCTATCACCAAGAGTACGGGTTGGATTACAAGGAGACTTTTAGCCCAGTTATCAAATTAGTAACCATCAGGACAGTTCTCGGTCACGCTGAGAGCAATTGTTGGCCGATACGCCAACTCGATGTCAACCAAGCTTTTCTCCAAGGTCGACTAACTGAAGAAGTTTACATGTCACAACCGCCGGGCTTCGTTGATAGAGATCGTCCGAATCATGTATGCCGCTTAAAGAAGGCTATTTACGGTTTAAAACAAGCGCCTCGAGCTTGGTATCTTGTGCTCAAGTCGTTTTTAATCCGAATGGGGTTGATCAACAGTTTGGCTGATGCGTCGCTCTTTGTTCTCTCAAACGGTTCTACCTTGATCTTCATGTTAATCTACGTGGATGATATCATAGTAACTGGCAGCAACCACGAAGCAGTATCTGGCACCATTGCTGGCCTCTCCACTCGGTTTTCATTGAAGGATCAAGGCGACATCAACTATTTCCTAGGCATTGAGGTAACACGCACGAGCCAAGGTCTCCATATAATGCAGCGCAAATACATTCTTGATCTTCTCACCAAGACCAACATGCTCGGTGTCAAGACAATAACAACCCCGATGCAACAAAGTCCTAAACTAACTCTGAATTCGGGCTCAGCTTTAACAGGCGCGTCACAATATAGAATGGTCATCGGCAGCCTTCAATATCTCTCTTTCACCAGACCGGATATCAGCTACGCAGTCAACAGACTTTCTCAGTTCATGCACAAACCAACAACGGAACATTGGCAAGCGGCAAAGCGTGTACTTCGATACTTGGCAGGGACGATCACTTATGGCATCTATCTGCGGAAAGACAATGATGCTTTACTCCATGCATATTCGGACGCTGACTGGGCAGGAGACACCGACGACTACGTCTCAACCAATGCTTATGTGGTCTATCTAGGCAAGCAAGCTATTTCATGGTCGTCGAAGAAGCAAACTGGTGTCGCTCGATCCTCAACGGAAGCTGAATACAGGGCGATAGCAAATGCGGCAGCAGAGGTACGTTGGATATGTAATCTTCTCACCGAGCTTCACATACGTCTACCTTCACCACCAGTCATATACTGCGACAACGTTGGAGCGACTTATCTCAGTGCGAATCCCGTATTCCATTCCCGGATGAAACACATCGCGCTCGATTACCATTTTGTTCGTGGTCAAGTTCAGACAGGCTCACTAAGAGTGGCTCATGTATCCTCGAAGGATCAACTGGCAGACGCTTTGACGAAGCCGTTACCCCGTCTACCGTTTCACACGGCCTGTTGCAAGATTGGAGTTACTCCAGTGCCTCCATCTTGAGAGAGGGTGTAAAGGATATATATGATTTTGTGTTACTCCAGTGCCTCCTCTTCTACAGTTTCTGTGTGCAAGGAACTTTTGCCTTAAGAACGGAGAGCAATGGTCTGTTTCTAAAATAAGATTTTGTTGTGAACGAAACTGATAGTTTCTCAAACAAGAGGCAATAATAACTTATGAATGCAGATTATTGACAAAGAGTGCTCTCTATAAATCATTTTCCCGTGGAAAGATGACTACTCTCATCGAGAATAAAGATGTTAGCTTTCTTTCTCGGTCTCTCTAACTCTGTAGAGCAGCTTGAGCAATCTCCAAGGCTTCTTCGACTGAAGATGCGCTGGCCAGTTTAGCCTTATCGACAATTGGTTGGCTTCTTGCTAGCTTTGGGAGAAGCTGAAACTCCTGTGTAACATAGACATATATAGACAACAACAACGCAAAGAATTATTAAACTCAAGATAGCATTTATATATATACATGAACAAAACCCATATGTAATTGCAATGGTCCAGATTCATATGCTTGTTGATTGAATGAGAGAGTGGCTAAGAAAGACTCTTTTACCTCGGGAGAACCGCTTTCTACAAGAACACCTTTCAACCTGCCTGTGATACCATCATTACTCATCTACGTTAGTGAATTAGCTTAGCTGTGAAGTGATAAATAAGTGGAAGGTATGCTTTACCAGAATCAATCCAGAAGGTGGCGATTTTTGGATCGAAGTTCCCAACCTCAACTGTTTCACCCACTGGCCAATATGAATAAGTGGTTTAGGTACAGTGGAGATACTTTTGACTAATTGGATTGTGTAGTAATCTAACGAGATTTACCATTATCCCCGAAAAACTGCCACCAAACTTTTCTTGAGCTGCCTTCATACTCGAATACTCTCGAGTAGAAATAAGGGAGATAATCGTACCTGTAACGTTTTGTGCAAGACATAAATTAATAGGTGAAGAAGATCTGTTGAGAGATACATCAAAGTCTATAGATTATGCAAGGGTGGAAGAAGCTTTACGTGTCAGTGTGTGCCGTGAGCAGCGATTTCACACAGTGTTGTGCAGATCGGCGAGCGTGATCAACATGTTCAACTCGGGTCATCCGATCATATATCTGTCCATCATAAGACAATAACATGATGAATTTACAGAACACAAGATTGGTCGCCTAAAATGTTTTATCTGAAAGTACCTTCAATGGGAAGGCTGCGACATCTCCAATAGCAAAGATTCCAGGGGTGCTTGTCCTGAACAAGCCATCAACCTGTCGTTGAAGGTGAGCCCTTATCAGACTTTAGATTGTAAGAAAATACTGACGTAATTTCTCGGGAAGTTATAGCTTCGAAAACCTAAATCTGGATGTTTTGTTGATAACAATACCTGAATTCCTCCAATAGATTTGTTCATGGCCAAAGTTTCAAAGGGTCCAATAGCAGGCTTAGCTCCAATTCCGATCACAACCTGTAAAGTAAGGTTAAACAGAAGTCAGCATTTCATTTATCATCTCAGTTTCCATTTGATCAGAGTTGTTGAAGTTGCATCATTTGAGAAAGAAAAAGTAACTATACCGTGTCTGCCTCAATTGTCGACCCATCAGCAAGCTTAACAGCTGTTACACACCCATCCGAACCTGCTTCTAAGTTATTTATGGAAGCGCCCTGTTCAACAGAAAAGAGGAACAAAGTTTACTAACTGTGTTTCTGAAATACTTAGGTTTGCAGGAAAACAAATGGTTTCAGTCTAAGGCATTGATCCTGGGTCGATATCTTACCTTGACAAACTTAACACCATTTTGACGGTACAGTTCTTCGTATCTCTGAGCAAGTGATGGAGTGAACAATCTTTGCAAAAGCTGATCTTCAGGGAACACAATCTATTGTAGCACAGGGGAAAGCAAAAAAGTAGCTGTAAGTTAGTACATTCATGCAAAAATACAACTTCTGCACCATATAGAGTTGCACTGGTGTCTGTTTCTCATATTATCTTTCCAGGAAATTTTGTTTTTACGCATAGAGTGACTAATAATGTACTTCATCAGTAGCACAATTTAGAGATTAAAGTCAACGGAATACTAACTGTTGTATCTAGATTCCAAGCGACAGCTGCAGCAGCAACCTCCATGCCGATGTACCCACCACCAACAATGACAACTTTCTTTGCCTTTCCCTGAATCATATATTGGTCGGTTATTTTGTTGACGTTCATAAATTTTACATAACTGGTAAGAATCCTTTTAGCTTACCAGAGATGAAATCAGTGAATCAGCATCTGCAACCTCTCGAATATAGTGAACCCCAGGCAAGTTCCCACCAATTTTATCTGGGAACCTGCGCTAAATCAATGGACAAATTGAGAAGTCCTTATTTCTCTGATTTATTTATACATTCATTGCAAAATAGAATGTTAGTTCACTCACCTTGATGCTGTACACCCTGTAGCGATGATTAGGGATCCATATTTTAACTGCTTCCCTGTGTTTGTGGTGAGGGTTTGCTTTTCAAAATCAGCTCCAGTCACTGGATCTTCATATATCATCTGTTTAAACCAAATACATTCTATTAACACAAGAGAAGACCACAAAATTCACCCATGTAGATTCCGAAATTGGACGATTTAACAAACTGAAGACTCTTCCCTTACATACATAGATTTGGAAAGAAAAAAATACAAAACTATGAATCAGAAGAAGGATCACCTCAATTCCTTTCTCCTTGTACCAATCTGGGGTTTGCCTCTCTCCACCACCTCCCACACAAGTATGAAAGCCCTGCACATTTATTCAGCCTCAATATAGACAGACACACTAACCACAAAACTAAACCATACAAATCTACAATCTAGAAACAAGCCTAACGCTAACACTGTACACAATCCACAAATTTCATGTTTCCAAAATTAACACTAATAAAACTGCTCAACTTGTTATCAAATCAAACATTAATGTAGCAATGATAACTGGAACGGTTAAGCTTACTGGTAGACGAGCTGGCTTCTTCTCTGGAGGGAACAAGTAAGCTTTTGTCAAAGCTGGTCTCTCATAAGGTGCGTACTCCTAAAGATGACAACAAAAAGAACAAAAAACCAAACAATCACATTCAAATAATACAATCAAACAGAGAGTAAAACCAAAAACACTTTTGGATCGATTTTATTTACCTCTTTAGTGACAATGCAGAGGCGACCATCGGCCATTCCATTTTCTACAAAAGTCCTAGCAGCATAACCCGCAGCATTTCCTCCACCAATTATCACAAACCTAACAAACGAACACGAAATTAAGCGATCCTAAACTCAATTCGCTTTACAAATTCGAAAATCAGAATACTAACTCGCGATTCTCGTTAGCGAACGAAGCAGTGACGAGGCCTCTGGAAGCGATTGGAGAAAAACGAGCAGGAAGACGGCGAGCGAGAGATGGAGAAGTCGGACACCAAAGAGACAAACCGCTCTTCGTTGGCAACGTGGTGGATGCTAACGCCATAGCTCTTCGAACTGCAACAACAGAGGGATTAGAGAGATAGATTCGATCTAGGGCTTGATATCGAGAAGAAGGAGATGCGAGAGTGAGAGAGAAAACCTGGAGACATTTGTTTATAAAAACCTGTAGTGTTGGCTCTAGAACAAAGCTAAGGGGCATCAAGATTAGTGAGTTTGAAATTGCTAAGTGAAATGATTATTGAGAAGATGGAGCTGGCTTGTCTTATTGCTTTTTGATTCATTTGTCCTTTGTAACAAAAAAAATTACAAGATTTGGGATTTTTTTCGGACAAAGAGATAAATTGGTACATTCTTAACCAAGTGCTCCACTCTCTATTTTCACTCCAAAATTTTGAAGTAACTCCAAGCTAGAATAACTTTTTACAAAAATGTGTTATTCTATTTTAACTTTCACTTCATTTTAATAATAATTCATTTTATATTATCATTAAAACCTTTGTTTATAAAATTTACAAATTGATTCATTTATTTTAGTTTATTTTTAAAACTTCTGTAAATAACGAAATTATTTTAAATTATAATTTATTTAATAAAGAATACATTATCTCATAAATTAAAAATAAAACATAATAAATTTTACCAAAATCTTGATAAGTGATTCCCTTCCATCAACTTAGTTTGAATAACACTTTAACGACTTCAATGGATTCAGAAAAAGATTTACCAGATTATTAAATCACAATATTTATTATATTAAAATGTTTATATTGTTATATTTAATTTGATATTTTATATATTTCAAGTATATTCTATTTTGAAAATTTAATATATTTTATTTTATAATATTTTAAAATATTTATTATTATTATTAAATATATATTATATACAAATTATTGCCGTGTTGAGAAAAAGTATAAAATATAAATATTGAATGAACTATTTCGTATATATAAAAGTTTTATCAGTTCCCTCTTATTTTTCCATTTCAACAGTAATTTTAAACAAATATGTATATAAAATTAATTATTTAACTTCAAAAATATTTAATTTTAATATAACTATTAAAATTATTAAAATCTAAACATAAAATATAAAATAAATAAAATTTAAATTTAATTTAAAATCTCATAACATATATATATATATATCATATAATATAATTTTAAATGTATATTATATATTTTCGTATGACTTAATATAACTAATGAAGATAATTGAATTTTAATATAAGTAAAAATACCAAATTCTGAGATGAAGTGGGAATAAAAGGTTAAAAATTTATAAAAATGAAATATAGAATTATAAAACTGTAAGAAAAAATATATTTAATATATAATTGAAAGATAACTAATTATTAAAAAAAATAGATTAGAAGATATGACAAATAGAAAAGAACAAGAATCTAAACAAAGAAATTTACACAAATTAGATTATGAGAGAAAATTGAAGCAAAAATATTTACACGAAAATAAATTTAAAATAGTAAATAAAAAATTATTATATATATTTTAAAATGCAGATCAAGAAAATAGTATGAGAAACAAGTATATAGATAATGATTTAAAGAAGATATTAAAAGGATGCTGAAGAAAAAAAATTCATAAACGAAAACGAAAGAAGAAGTCAATAATAAAATTGAACATATAAAATATATAATTTATTGCACATACTAAAACAGAATTCACACGTTAGAGCATGTTTTCTCGTATAAATTATTAAGATCTTATCAAAAAATATAGACGTAAAATAATATTGATATTCAAAATAAATCTAAATATATATAAAATAAAATAAAATAAAATAAAACCGCGTGTTGATGAGATTCTCTCTTAATTACTAATAAAAGTTAAGGGTATTTTACAGATAATATTGTTTCCGTTCTACGAGAATCCATCCACGGTTACGATCAGCGGCTCCACATACTTTTGAAAACTTTCTTATAAGCTTTTTTCACATTAATCTTGTAAAACTTGCGCATTCAGGGATTCGAACTTAGTATCTGACGGTGTAGAAGTTTAACCAATTATTCTTATAATAGTTTTCATAATTTATATTAGCGTTAAAAAAGAAAGTTAAGGCTATATGCATTTGAAAGAGTTCATACATGATTTAAAAAACTCAATCTATTGCTCCACATCTTCATTCAAAATTAAAGAATTTTACAAATTCTAAAACTTATGTATATATTTTGTTTTAGGGATATATAATTATGAAAAAAATCTGTCACATTAGAATTGTGAAATTAAGAAAGTTTCAAATTAAAAAAATCTAAAAATAATTTAGCATTTTAAATATTTTATTATATATAAAATAGGTATGTTGATATATTAACTTTATAAATTTATATAAATTTTAAAAGGTTATTTTAAATTGAATAATATGGTAATAATTATTTAACAATTGTATTTACTTGTTAAAAAATCAAGTTATTTGAATTTAAAAAAGGAAAAAGGAAAATTTAGGCAAACTCTTCGATGAATAATATGGTAAAAATGCCTTCACCCTCTAACTGAATTTACTTATTTTGTTAAAATGAAAAATTTTATTATATTCGAACTGAATAACATGAAGATAATAATTTTCATATTTATTTTAAAAAATAAAAATACATACTTCAAAAATAAGAAATATAAACATCGACATGATATAAAATGAGTTTAAAATAGTTTAGTTAACAAAAACAATAAGATATAAAATATATTACTAATAAAAGTTGATGTTATTTTATCGCTCCACATCAACATTCAAAATTAAGAAGTTTATTTTTTTAACATTATTGTTAATAGAATATAAGAGACGAAATGTAGCGAAATCATTTATTATCTTATAAAACAAGAAAACACTATTCAAATTTTGGGTTTTCAGTGACATTAGACGTTCTGGGCAATCGACGAGGCTAAAAACAGACTGAAAACGGACAATGGTAATTTTTTTTTGCATTTCGTCGATTTTCAAATCTGAATTATAAGATTTTTTGTCAGACGAAATCCGATGTCTGAAAATAAAAAAGGTAGAAACTGCAATTAACCAAAATTTTTAAATGTAGACCAAAATAAGGAGAAAAAACGCCAGACTTCTAAACCTGTCTGAAAACAATGAAAAAAATATCAGACAACACTAGACGCCTGATATTCAAATCTTTTGCGAGACGGCTATAAAAATCTGAAAATCGAATTTTGGTCAACGCTGGATTTCTTGGTCATCCCCAAAAATACCCCCTACTTTTTGTCAGGCATCATTAGAAGTCTGAAATTATCAAACTTCTTGGAGAAGCCTGATAAAAAAAGTTAAATTTAAAAGTCAATTGAAAAACTACCCCTTTTTGTTCTAGACTTCATAAGCTGTCCGACAAAAATGTCAAATTTTTTTTAAAGTAAACTGCGTATGCTGTTTGATTGCTTTCAGACTGCATCCGTTGTCTGCCACTTTGATTTCAATTGCAAAAATACCTTCTTTTTCAGATTGTCATAGAGGTCTGATTTTACTACAACCAGACTGCTATAGACGTTTGAAATGTTAAAAACTTAAAAAACGCATTTTATTGTATATTTATGATTAATTTCTTTGATTTTAATTTTTATAAATGTGTGTTAGCGTATATGTTCCTCATGTGTGAGTTTTACATTCTTATGTTTGGTAATTATTTTTAAATCAATTTTTTTAATAATATTGACAATGTAGCTAATAGCATCAGACTTCACAAAGAAGTCTGGCTTTTCCCATAAGATCTCTTATGTGATTTAAACGTGTTTTTATACAGATATTGGTGAATGGGTTGTGAGAGACCAGATTTGATATTTTGTGGTTGATAAGCTCAAGGAAGGCGGTTTATCACTTTGCGTTATGGTTCTACACATCAAGAACTTGTTGAGATGGTACAAGATGATTATATGCCGGACAAGAAAACCGAGCTGGTGGAGTTATCATATCTATTGCTGGAAGCACGCTTGAAACAAATGGATCTGAATAGCCCTCCGGTTTATGTCACAAATGATAGGCAAGTAAGGAGCATGTTCGAGTTAGCTAATACGCATTTAATCCGTATTTGTGTCTCGAGCCAATCCGGTATGGAAGATGAAGATGCGGTGAATCATGATGGAAAATATGAAGTTGAAGATGTAGACGAAGATGACAAATAAGAAGACTCGAATGAGGAAGATGTGGACTCTGTCTCGGATGATTCTGTTTGTGTTGGTGATGGTGATGATGGTGTTGGTAACTTGGATGTGCCTGAGAATGTTTTCAAGAAACACGTTGAGGCTTACCGTGACGATGCTGATTATACCCTATATGGAAAAGTGAAACATGAAGATGTATATGTGGAAGAAGATGAAGATTATAAGAAATATGAGTTGGAGGGTATGACTAATTGGTGTGTTGGCAAAAGGGACTCGTCCGAGGGTATCTATCTAACCAAGTTTTTTGATAGCAAGAAAACCTAATATCATAGCTACGTTTGACGGCGATAATGAAGAAATTCGCATACATGATAAAGAAGTCTGACAAGAAACGTTTTGTGGCTAAATGCCGTGTGGAAGGATGCAAGTGGATGCTTCGAGTGTCTCTGAAGAGAGAACCAAACAAGTATTGAGTGATGATCTATTCAAAACCCCATACATGTTCGGTGGTGGACCGGATGTCTACGCGTAAACTTTATATTCCAGTTTATATTGGTTGGTTGTTTACTAAATACTTTGGTACAATTGAACATATAACACCAAAACATGCCAAAGTATCAATGAAGAAGAAGTTGGGATTATGATGAGCTACAAAACCGCATACAGCATTGTTACATACTCAAAAGATTGTGAGAGGAAAAGTGGAAGATAGGTACGAGAGACTGCCTTTTTTTTTGCATGGAATCAGGCAAACCAACCTAGGATCAATAACTGCTCTTGAACTAGATGAGAAGAATAGATTTAAATATATATATATTTATAGCATTTGGAGCTTCCATACATGGGTTTACGTTTCTTAGAAGAGTCATTGTGGTGGATGGTACTCATCTTAATGGAAAGTATGGCATTGTTATGCTAGTGGCGACCGCACAAGATGAAAATATTCAAATATTTCCGTTGGCTTTCGGAATTGTAGACTCTGAGAATGATGACTCGTGGGAGTGGTTTTTCACCAATCTGAAAGAATGTATTTCAGACCAATATCCTTTGGTCATAGTCTCGGATAGATGCGAGTCGATCAAGAATGCGTGCGAAGCAGTTTTTCCATGGGCACAACGAGGGATATGCTATTACCATCTACAAAATAATATAGTTACCAAGTTCAGGGGAAACCATCTTTTGTACTTGGTTAAAACGCGGCGTACGTATATATGATTTACGATTTTGACCAAAACATGGCCTCCTTACGAGCGGTAAATCCTGAACTTGCTGATTACTTGGAGGAGTCGGATGTGAGTCTATGGCCACAGGTGCATTTCGGCGGAGACATGTACGTGTGCGGTCTGACAATAAGTGTCAGACTTAATATTTTCTATTCAGACTTCTCTTGATGTCTGATATTATAATCAGACTTCTCATGCAGTCTGATTATTTATCAGACTACATGAGTAGTCTGACAGCATAATGTTTTTCTTAATACTTTTTAGTTCTTACTTGTGTTAACCTCTTTCAAATTACTGCAACATACAGATGAGCAACATTTCCGAATCTATAAACTCCGCAGTTAAGAAGGCAAAAGGATATCCCATATCTTTTATTTTTAGAGTTCATACAAGAGAAGTCAGGGACATGGTTTTGTAAAAGGCGGCTAGAAGCAATGAGTCTCACAACAACATTTATCTGAGGAGTTGAATATTTGCTAGCTATTCGTGAATATTATGCCGATATGATGACGGTAGAACGCGTAGATACGTATCAGTTCGTTGTTAAGGGAGGATATAGGGATTGTGTTGTCGATTTGGAACATCAAAAGTGTGAATGTGATGTTTGGGATAAATGAAAAGATACCTTTCTCACATGCCATTTGCGCTGCACCGGAACTTGAGCTACACATTTTTATGCTTGTATGTCCAACGGACAACTTGTACGCTGCATACTCGCGCAACATCCTACCAAAGAGTTTTACTGGCACAACTGATCATGACACCGTACGTGTCCTTCCGTCGGAATAGAGGCGGAAGCCTGGAGGACAAAAGAAGTCGAGGTTGCAATCTATGCTAGAAATTGTCAAGAAGAAGGGCAGTAAACCGCAGAAACTACACAATTGCAATATTGTTGTTCGAATTGCAGATAACCAGGCCACAAAAAACCTAATTGTCCAGAACCTGAGGATGACTAGAAATGGTTGAAGTCTGATATAATTTAGGGTTTACTGAAGTCTGATATGTTTTAGTTTTTTGTGAATTCTGATAAGTTTTAGGGTTTACTGAAGTCTGATATGTTTTAATGAAGAAATGGTTGAAGTCTGATATGTTTTAGGGTTTATTAAAGTCTGCTGTAGTAATGGATGTATTTCAGAAGTCTGATATTGAAACTTGTCTCAATTGTTTGGGTTCTGTTTCATCAAGCGTAGTAGCATATAAACATAACTAAGAATAAGCCATGGGTTTGTTACATAACTAAGAACAAGCGTAAAAGTAAGCCAAAAGATGGATGTGTTTTTCTTACACCTACAAAAGATAGATATATGCAAGAAATTCATTGTTTTGGGAATCCAAAAGATATCGGGGAACTCTATTTCCCATCGTAGGTGTCTAGCAATTCATACTATGTACGTCTCTCTTCATTTGTTTACAGTCATTATGTCAAAAGCCAGATTGTCCCTGATTTTCTTGATGTTCTTATCACAAAGATACTTTGGAAATGCCATTCCAAGTGAATGGAACTCGATGAACTTCAAGCAGAACACTCCACAGTCACATGTTTGCTTGTTTAATTTGGGGAAGATCTTCGCTCCTAACAATCGTGTAGGTGTTCCAAGGGATAACACCACCTATCATCAAGTGGGGCCAATACGTGCAACACATAAGGAAACATCTCACAGATTGGAGCCAGTGTCGCTCCGACCAACTCATCAGTTCTCGGTCCAAGGATGCTGTCCCAAAATGTTACGTGCCTATCCTGTATAGAAATCATAATTGCTACCCAATGACATCCGCCGATGTGCAGTGCAGTGCAAATATGATCAATTACCAGCCCCCAAGGCTTCATTGATTTGCAGAATAAGGGTATATGACCAATATAGTAATCCCAAACACCAAGAGGCAGTCTTGTAGTTGTGTCTGAACTATTCTCTTCTGCACCACTTTTCATAAAATCTGGTTAGTGTTGACGCCACAATGCTTGAAGGAGTGTGTCAATGAAGCACATCCTCTCGCTCATGAACCATTTCAGATGGTTGTGTTGGCGAAGCCTCAGCAGATCAATCCCGACATTAATTTTATGCATTAAGCCAAGAATGTGTTAATATTAAAAAATTAATCACAGCTAGACTGCTAAGGAAGTCTGAATATACAACCAGATGTTGGATCCCTAGGATCTAGGGTTCGTTATATTGAAATTTACCAACCTCGTTCTTACTTTGAACTGGCAGCGGAATGAATTAGTGAACGAGATCAGTGAGCAACGCAGACACCTTGCCTCTACCAGATACACACGCACACAAGCTGGAAAACGGGATGCTAGTGCCGGATCTATGGGATCTGAGAGTTTCTGGTGTTTCTACTTATTCTGTCAAGAAAAAGTCGACGGCTAATGTTATAGGTCGAAAACCATCAGGTTTTATTCGACCTAGAATCACACTTAACGGGCCAGACTCGTTTGAGTCATAAAATCGAAAAGCCCTTTCGAAACCCGAACTGTGTCGACCGACACACATGCTGTGTCGATCGACACAACACCATTTTCTCGATATTAATGTGTATCCAACACCATTCATTACCATAATGATCATTCCCATGTTTTAGCTTCCAGTTTGCTTAGGTGTTTGACCATATAGGATCATATAATACTGGCAGTAAGTCTACAACTTACATATTGCAAGAGGCTTCTAGCAAAACATTGCAACCGCCCAGTATTATACGAATGTCTGATCTCGACACACAACTATCATCAGGAGTGAGTACAAGTGTGATTTCAGGACACTATCCCAACAATCTCCCACTTGTACTGGAATCATCAATTCCTATATTCCTTTTGTCTCTATATCTCGATTTGGCATAAGGCAAGATTGGTGTCATCCTTATTAAGCCAACATCGTGTTTATCGAACTCCTGATCTTATACTGAACAATACAAACAACTGAACTACAGTTCGTTTGAGTGCGGCCACACATTCTCTCAGTATTAAATCTTCGATAGGCCCTGAGATATTTATCTTCCGTTATTCAGGAGGGACAAATTCCTTCTCGTTCCATCCCTATTTCAACGCACACTTCATGATATACCTGAACAGTGCCGTTATAGCCGCCAGTTACGGATCGACGTTTGACAAAGTCAAAGTGTACCAATTCATATGCAAGAAAGCATGATGAAGTCAGGTCTAAGGACTATACTCCATAGTCGTAATGAGAACCTCTCATGACACAGATATAACTATCCCGGAGACTTCTCATTAGCGGGTCACGTCCGATCATATGTTCACCAACATATATCTATGTGACTGACTGTGATAATCATATCATTGACTCCATGAAACTTAGTCAACAGTCACCTCACAATCTAGTCTCTCGCGGTTGTTATTGTACCACTTTAACAACCTCGACTAGGGACACATCATAATTTATGTCATTTGTTACTTATAGGGTTTCATGATCAAGTCCTCAACTTGATGACCTATAATATGACATAAACTTATCTTGGGACCATTATTTAATTATCCAATAGTCAAATAATGTCGATGTCAGGTTTTTTTTTCATAAACATGACCACATATATCTGAACATCATAACTAAACTAACTCCCACTAGAATTAAGACCAAGTCTTCAGATATCTAGTACCTACAGCAACAGTATTCAACTCGTGCTTAGGTTGTGAGAGATGCTGCAGCGTTCTTGCTTGGAACCATTCCAACAAACCACACCGCTATTCTTTAATAAGCACTATTCTACGGTCCTCTGCTTGGAAACCTTTCCAATAGACAGTACCGTTACACAGGCAAAATGACATAACCAGGTGACAATCGGGAGTCATCTTTGTCTGTCTAACTACTCATAACTGATTCGTCTTTTTCTCAGTTGTACAAGAACCTATCCTTAGTGTTTCTCAAACACTTGGGGATATTCCTTACAACTGTCCAGTGACTCTTACCGGAACAAATTGGTATCTTCTCGTCATGCTTTATGCGTCAGCTGCATTTCGACAAGCGCAAAATATGGCATTCATGATGGATTCTATTACATAAGCAAAAGAAATCACACTCATAGACACTAGCTCAGCCAGTGTCCAAGACACTTCATCTTGCTAAGATCATTGCCATAAGACCTTTGGTATGAAGCCATCCTTGGAATCATGCATATTGGAACTGTCCAGTACCTCATTATCATAAGGATTCTGACACGATCCAATTAGCTCTTTTGATCCATCTCAATGGATCCATGTTCCAAGAGTTTACGCGGCTTCTCCCATGTCCATCGTTAAATTTGACTTCCGACCCAAATCTTGACAAGACTTTAGCGTCAGAACGTCGTTTATGAGATTAAGTACGTTCTAAACATACAGTTTGAGAATTGCAACTACGCTCCCACTAGTTTACTTGTAAACACATTGTTTCTATTCGTTCCTGATCGAGTCAAAGCCTTTGACCGTTTTAACAGAACATAGATTCCAACTCCAAGATGATTGCTTCAATCGGTGAAGCTAACATGCATAACTAGCCATTTTTCGGAGTTGGGGCTCACCTTCGCTTCTTTGAATTTCGCAGGTCCGTCACTTTTCAATGATCAGCAGATCACGACAATCGGCTACGAGAAATCACTCTCGAGTTAGTGATGGATCCTTTCGGATCTTCGAATTTCAGGCTCCACAGGTGCAGATCCTACAGCACTTTATAGATCTAACCGCTGTTCCCCTCACCAGGTTGAGCAGCCTCCTGTGTTTCTCGAATTTCTTCGAGCTGTACTTTTACTCCCACTGTTCTTCTTTGAAAAACAGAGTTCCGAACAACAAAACTTTGTTCTCGGATTGGTTGCAAAAGTACTAAGCCTCAGTTTCCCTAGGACAACCAGCGAATCAGCACTTATCAGATTTGGGTTCAAGTTTGTTTGTTGACAACTGCCTCACACAAACCTTGCAATCCCAATTAATTAGAAAAACATATTTGGAAATCACCCAGTCCACATCCAATGTGGTGTTTTTCACTGATTCTGATAGAAAACTTATTTAGCGTAAACATGTTCATTTTAGAGCGTATTTTAAAAGAATAATGGAAGATTCATGTGACTCATCATTAATCGGAGCATATCCAAGATCCGATTCATTCTCTCAGAAACACCATTCAAGGTTTTCAGGAGAGATGAGCTGTGAAATGACTTCACACTCACTTAGATGATCACCCAATTCTTGACTCAAGTATTTTCCTCCGCGATCTAATCGAGGATCTCAATACTTCTGTCAAATCGGTTCTATACTTCATTCTGAAACTCCTTTGATCATTCCAAAGGATTCAGACTCGTGTCTCATCAAATGAACACAGTCATACTTACTGAAGCCATCAATAAGTCAATGAAGTATTGAAGTTTTCCTTTGACACTAATGCTCATCGGGCTCCATACATCAGTATGTGTAAGGCCCAACGAGCCTATGGCCCGTTTTTTTAGCTCTGCTAAAGAAGCCTTAGTCATTTGGCCCAGCAAGCAGAATTCATGCCTCAATTGATTTACAATCAAATGAACCTGAAGTCCATAACTATGGAACTTCTGAAGCCGCTTCACTCTATTTGGTCAATATGACTATGCTGAGGAAAAATCGAGTTCAAGTCATCAGACTTAAATCGTTTGATATTTATGTTATATTTAAGCGTATGTTGGTTTAAGATATAAAACCCTTTCAAAAGGGGTGCTACCATATAATATTTCATTAAGATAAAAAGAACAAAACTTGTCTTTTATCAGAATGAAAAGCATCCAAATTCTCACAAGAAAATGAAAGACATTTCTGCATAAAGCAGGTACATAGTAGCAATTACTTAATTCAAAAACCAAGCTTGAAAGGCTCCTACAAGTGGAGAATCTCTACGGCTTATGTAGCAACCATTGCTCCATACCAGACACGCATTTCCACTTGTCCTTTCCTCAACGTTCTACTGTTGCTTAGGCCCTGCATATTTCCAAAATATCAGTACCACAACTAGTATCCAATACATATGTAGAACTTGAATTAATAACACAATACCTGAAGAAGAAGTACCATACATCTCCTTCATCTCTTGTGAATCTTCCAAGAATTTAATGCAATCTCTCTTCCAATGCCCATACTCATCACAGTAGAAGCACTTTCTAACACCAGATGGGCCGGACTTGGGCTTATAAGATGACACATGCTTATCCTGATTCCAAATCTTGACGGCCCTGTCTCTACCCTTGTCAACACAAGATTTCTCAAATCTTTTACCCTTTATGATGTTTTGCTCAGCTGTTTTGAGCATGTCATGCAGCTCAGTCAACGTCTTCGTCAAGTTATTCTTGATATAGTTTTTGATAAACTTATCATAACTAAACAGCAGTGACTGCAGAATGATGTCTGTAGCCAACTCTAAGCTGACAGGACAATCCAGTTTCCCCAGGTTATCAATGTAACCCATCATTTTAATGATATGAGGACTCACTGGAGCATCCTCTGGTAGCTTGCACCCAGTGAGAGACTTCACCATCTGGAATCTCTCAACTCGTGCTAGATCCTGAAACTTCAGTTTCAGGCTGGTGATCATCTCTATTGGCGACTTCATGTTCTCGTATTGACTCTTCAAGTCCGATTCCATGGTAGCCAACATCAGACCACTCACATCTACCACATCAATATAATGCTTATTCCAAGCATCATATACTGCATTTGAGCGATTGGCCCCAAGCCTTTCTGGGAGAGCTTTCTCTAGGACATAGTCCTTACTCTCCTGCTTGAGTATAAATCTCAAATTTCGATGCCAATCCAGGAAGTTTGATCCATTTAACTTGTCCTTCTCAAGGACGGATCGCAACGAGAAGGTAGTTTTAGACATAGGCTGAAAATTTTAATCAAAGAAAATTCTAGTTATGATTTCAGGAAATGAGGAATCTTATCCAATAAGAAAACTCGCATTATATTCAAACAATGTTTCCTCTATGAATATAATGATCCAAGATCCATACATCACTAATATCTGAGTGGACGACTCGTCATCACCCATAGTTTAGTAATCTAGGTAAGCAAACCATTGCTAATTGTACTCAGTACAACTCTTGGTCGTAGATGAGACAATCCATGTCTCATCCACTCTGACGTCTCTGGGCCCAGAACTTCTGATAGCCCAGTCAAGTAAACCAATCTCTTCTGTCTTGTGATCACTAATAGTCGCACTGCAAGTCTATTAATGATCACTTGCATTACTCATGTTGCTGTGGATACCAAGGACTCCAAGGATATCCAACAACGACACGAGTCTTGACAGTAGACAAGATCGGGCAAGACATCAAGGTCACTTGATATTTAGTTGAGGAAATGGAACTCTAAAAGTTTAGTAACTCAATCTCTTAGGTCATGCAATAGTTGATGTCAAGCACTGCAAGACCATCAACACTACTACCTGCCTTACTCATGTAATTGTGGACACCAAGCTCTTGGCAAGACTATCACAACAACAAAATGAGTCTTGACAGTTGACCTTATTGAAACTAAGCTTTGATCTAACACACATCCAATGTGTATTAGACAGGTTTAGAACATTTTACTTCTAATTTTAATTAAGTTTTAATCGTTCTAATTTCAGTGGGTTAGGTCATTCGGTTCGGTTTCTTAATCATTTGGTTCAAAACCAAACGATTACGGTTCGCATCGTCACCATATGCGTCGACTGACACACTTGGTCGACTCTTGATATGCAACCTTCAGATCATTCGAGATAACCGGTCAAATCCAATTTAACCAGTCCATCTAATTGAACCGATTCAACTTATTTTAACTAATCGCGATAACCGGTCCAATCCAATTGAACCGACTTATCCAATCAAACTGATCTTAACCAATTAAATCGGATTATTCTAATTGAGATAACCAGTTCAATTCAATTGAACCAATTCATCCAATTTAAACCGATCTTATCTTCCTTAACCAAGCATGATAACCAGTTCAATCCAATTGAACCGATTCAACCAATCGTAAGGCTTGTGTCGACCGACATTAAACCTGTGTCGATCGACACAGTAGAGTATTAGGGATTTTGAATTAAACCGACATAACCATGCGAGATAACCAGTTCAATCCAATTGAACCGATCTATCCATACACATAGTCTGTGTCGACCGATGCACCCAGTGTGTCGATCGACACAGTGCGATTTCAAATCTTTCGCTTTTTCGCGGTGCATCGACCGACACACCCAGTGCGTCGACCGATGCTGTGCGAAAACCCTAATATCTTTTACGAGTTTTCGCGATGTTTCGACCGACACAAGATTAGTGTCGATCGACACCATGCGACAAACCCTAAATTTTATTATGCGTTTCGCGGCGTGTCGACCGACACAAGCTTAGTGTCGATCGACACAGTGCGATAACAACAGTTCGTCGTTTTCAACAGAGATTTAATCCGAGATTAATTTCTTGAAAACACGATTTAACAGGCAATTAACTAATCAAATTCATCAGTATTCGATTTAAATGCCTTAGTATCAATAGACTAAACCCTACCATGCTCTGATACCACTGTTGGATCCCTAGGATCTAGGGTTCGTTATATTGAAATTTACCAACCTCGTTCTTACCTTGAACTGGCAGCGGAATGAATTGGTGAACGAGATCAGTGAGCAACGCAGACGCCTTGCCTCTACCAGATACACACGCACACAAGCTGGAAAACGGGATGCTAGTGCCGGATCTATGGGATCTGAGAGTTTCTGGTGTTTCTACTTCTTCTGTCAAGAAAAAGTCGACGGCTAATGTTCTAGGTCGAAAACCATCAGGTTTTATTCGACCTAGAATCACACTTAACGGGCCAGACTCGTTTGAGTCATAAAATCAAAAAGCTCTTTCGAAACCCGAACTATGTCGACCGACACACATGCTGTGTCGATCGACACAACACCATTTTCTCGATATTAATGTGTATCCAATACACATTAACATGATCATTACCATAATGATCATTCCCATGTTTTAGCTTCCAGTTTGCTTAGGTGTTTGACCCTATAGGATCATATAATACTGGCAGTAAGTCTACAACTTACAGATTGCAAGAGGCTTCTAGCAAAACATTGCAACCGCCCAGTATTATACGAATGTCTGATCTCGACACACAACTATCATCAGGAGTGAGTACAAGTGTGATTTCAGGACACTATCCCAACACCAGACTGCTACGGATGTCTGAATATACAATCAGACTTCTACGCAAGTCTGAATATACATCCAGACTGGAGTGGAAGTCTTAATTCACAACCATTGGAGTGATACTGACCGTGTCATGCATCCATTTCTTTGGAGTGCGAAGATCATAATACCATTGGAGTGATGTGTTCACTGTCCTAGTCGGATAACCCCTACAAATAATAATACGCTTGTTAGAAATCGAGTTAAGAGATTAGACATCGAGCTCAAAAGAAGAAGAAGGTGAGAACTCTGAAGAAGAAGAAGAAGGAGAAGAATCTGGTTCCGGGGATGGTTCCGGTTCTGGAGAAGAAGCAGAAGGAGGAAGAGAAGCAGCAGTGGCGGCCAAAAATATGATCCCAATTTCAGCATCAGTTTCAAACATCTCCAAGGATAAGGAGATCACCATTGCTCTGATCCCAACTCCGGCGTCAATCTCAAACATCTCCAAGGACAAGGAGATCGCCAATGAAACGAGTGAAGAATCAAATTCCGAATACGAAACCGACACTGACTCTGAAAGTGAGGTAAGAAGCAAAAACCTCTATTGATGTCAATGGCCTTAGTTTTTTTGCAGTGGAAAACTAGTAGAAATAGGGAAAACTGTCTAGGAAAACTAGTAGAAATTGGGAAAACTAATAGAAATATGGGAAACGGTCTAGGGAAAACTAGTAGAAATTGGAAAAACTAGTAGAAATAAGGAAAACTAGTAGAAATTGGGAAAACTAGTAGAAATCCGGAAAACTATCTGGGAAAAACTAGTAGAAATTGGAAAAACTAGTGGAACTAGGGAAAAACAGGTAAAACCGCGTTGTATATTCGTAATACTTGGTAAAAATAGGACAGCTTAGGATATCTTGGTAAAACTATATCTGTAGAACTTGGAAAAACAAGGTAAAACTGTATGGTATTGTAAGACTTATTTCTTGTATAACTGAGTGCATTTGAATGTTATTTGCAGTATGATGAGAGTAGCAAGCCAATAAAACCAAAGAGATTGGCCTTCCCGACTAGCAGCTATCAGACGAGAGTGAAGATAGGGACAATGTGCTTTCTCAAAGATGTGTTCAAAACACTGGACAGCCTAAACCCGCTCATGAACAATGCTGAGAAGGAATGGTTTGTGTGGCATTCTCAGTTTAAACACATGTTCCACATGCCGAAGGACCTTAACCACAAGGTTCAGGGCATGTGGATGCTCGTGTTGCGAACAGCCAAGATCGTGAAGAGGAAGGAACTTTGGTTTGTTGTAAATGGAGTTCCTCTGCGCTATGTCCTGAGGGAACATGAATTGATCTCTGGTTAAACTACCGAAACTATCCTCTTGGATATAAGGAAAGGGGTAATCTGAATTTCATCAAGCGTCATTTTGGTAAGGGAACGGTTAGACATGAAGACGTGAAAGCCAAGCTTATAGCAATGGGATCTCATGCTGACATATTGAAGATGGTTGTGTTGTTCTTCCTGTCGAATATAATTTGCGGACAAAGGAAGACTAGAAAAGTTGCACCCGACGTTTTGGAAGTATTTCAAAAAGTTGTGACCGATATTGACTATTGTAGGACATTTCCTTGGAGGAGATTTTCTTACGACTACATGGTGGAGGAGATCAAGCCCACGGTGGAACATTTTCAAGCTAAATGGGAGGTGAAGAATGACGTACAATGGGCCGTTCCAGGTTTTTGTCTTCCTTTGGAGGTAAGTACATTGATTATGTGATTGTTGATGTTTCTTTTTTCTTGGAACTAAGTCTAACAAGTACAATTATTTTGTATCTACTAGTTGATAGGTGTCAGGTTTTAATCCTATATCTAACTGCAAGTGCACAGTTCAGTAGTCGTAGTATATAGGTATCGAATCCACAGGGACTCCGGTATTCAATAGCTCAAGAACAGGAAATTAAACTAGGAAGAAAGCAATGTGATTGAATGAAAAGCAGTGCGAGAAAGTAAACAGAAAGCAGAGATTATTGGTTGTGAAAGCAAGTTATTAAGAGCGCTAAGTCTAGGGCGTTCTCAGGAAATCAGACAAGCAGACAGTTTATTCAGCAAGGATCTAATTAAGCACAGTTCTAGAACTCAAAACACAGATATAGAATTAACCAAATTCCTTTGCGATAATTCTCTAAGTCTAAGTGCAGCAAACCAAACTTTCGTTTGCGAGAACTAACAGATTAAACTAGCATTAATTCCAAGTTTGATATGTTCACAATTATCCTAAACCAAACTTTCGTTTGCGAGAAGTTTAATTGCTCAACCTAATTAGTTCAGATTCCTAAACCCCACTTCCGTGACGTATTTAGCAACCTAAGATCTAGATTCTAATTGATCAGGTTAGAACTAGCTTTAAGCACAATTAGATTGAAGAACAGATATAGTTATGAATCCTTAACTGAATTAAACAAGTCTAGCAAGTCATGAAATCCTATGTGAGAAACCCTAAACCTAACAAGTAATCTACTCAGACATAGATGATGAAAACATAATCATATGATGAATAAATTGCATAAAAGATAAGGAATTAAAGGGGTTCAAAATCTTCTCCAAATACAGATGAAGTAAAGGTTCAGATCAGCCCCAAAAGCTCTAAAAATCCTCTGCTCTTAATTATGAAAGCGTAAGTAAATAAAACACCACAAACTTAATTATATAGGTCTAATCTCGGCCAAGGGCTTCTTTGTAAATATCAAGAACTTCTGGATCAGAGTGCAATATCTTGACTCTTCATAAACCGCCGAGTTTCGGCCCATCTCGCTGGTGCAACGATCGGTGCATGTGTGCAACGATCGACGCATTTCTCTGTTTCGGACAGTGAACTCTATCTCTCGGCCAAACACTCTAAAAATCTCCAAAAAGTGCCATAATCACCAAATATGCTCCAAACCTGATTATACCTGTAAAAGACTCTAAAAGAACACAAAAAGACACTAAAACACACTGATATCATGGTCTAAAACTAGTAAAAACCATGATATATCACTAGTGTTTGTGGCAATTCCTAAATTGGGAAGAAGATTTAGGGAAATTTTCCCAGGAGTAGGCATGATGTGTCCGAGGATGTACAAGTCGAAGTTCAAGAAAGGAGATATGTCCGAGTTTCCTATTGATGCAATCAATTAATATTTATTTTATTCCTTGTCAGGACATTGATAGCATCATGTTAATCAGTAAGAAAGAAGAAAAAGATCGTTTGGCTCAAATCTTCGAAGTAGACGACGATCATGATGAAGATGATCTCGTGGTTGATGGGTGGACCAAGCTTCTTCTTTGTGGTCACACGATCTTCTTTGAAGACATGTTCGAACAAGATGTTGCTGCACGAGCAAAAAAGGAGAAGGAACAAGTTGATGCTCCACCGGTTGATGCTCCACCACCACAAGTTGATGATCCACCGGTTGTTGCTCCACCGGTTGATTCTCCACCACCACAAGTTGATGCTCCAGCTCCAACCGAAATGGCCGAGATCTTGAAGATTGTTCGTGGATTTGATGCAAGATTGGCTGCGGTGGAAGCATTTTTGGAGAAGGAGAAAGCGAGGAGAAAGTGAATGGAAAATAGATGTTGGTTTTTTTGGGCTTTTGTGGTAGTATTTGGAACGGATTTAGATTTCAGTTATGTTGACCTGTTGTTGAATTTGGACATAATTTATGTTATTTTCTGAACTTTTGTTGTTCCCTTGGGTCTTTTATTATAAGGTGCAACTTTGACTTTGCATTTTAAATAAGCAACTATAACAACAGTTAATTTCTTTGAATTTGAACTCATAACGCAAGAGAGATAGCAAACATATATAACTTTAGCAAACATATTTTAATAAGCTAAGCATTACAAAAGAAAAAAAGCGAGACAAGTGCAACCAGCCACCAAATCGTTACACTCCGAAGGCCACTCTCACACCAGTCACCAACTCCTTGAGCTTGGCAATCTCATCGGCATTGCGTTTAATCTCATCTTGCATGTCCTCAACCGTCTTGCGCTGTTCATCAGTCTTGCTCATTAGCTTGCCAATCTCCTCTTCAACACCACAAACCCATGGTTAACAAAAGTGGAGTCCATCATCCTTTATATAAATCACAGTGTTACCTAGTTTTACCATTTATACGAGCAGAAACATAAAACAATGTTACCTAGTTTTATCAGTTATATGAGCAGAAACATAAAACAATGTTACCTATTTTTACCAATTATACGAGCAAAAACATAAAACCGTTTAGACCTTGATGAAACTTTACCTTGAATTGGTGGCAGGTAAAGTACCTACTACCTGGTAAAGTATCGAAGTCCCTCTTAAACTTTGGAGTTTTGATGACCTCATTGACGATTGTTCCACCGCATGGACCTTTCTTGGGGATTCCGTACTCGGCTGCGCTAATTGCATCCAGAACCTCTTGATGAGCCTTCAACCGCTTCATCTCCTTGTTGTGCCTCTTCTCGTCTTCGTACGGATCTAGCCCGAAACTCTCCATACTAATTTGTGGTCGAGAGAGATCGAGAAACTAAAGGGAAATAGAGTTAGGGGTCGGTTGAGAGTGAAAGAGAGGAAAGATATATAGACAGAGGGGAGAGATAGTGAGAAAGAAGGAAAAGGGGATGGGGGGGAAAGAGAGGAAACCTAAAATTTGGAGATTTCACTATTGGTTGGACGCCAAACTTATTTTAGTTTTCCCTCCAAAAAGTCCATAATTGTACCGAATGTATTAGTTGTACGAATGTTCTTCATGGTTGTACTTTTGTTGTTTTCTGTTTATCTAGTGTTACTAGCTCTTAAGATATGGTTTACTAATTTTACAGATTAGATAATTGCCTAAACATATGATACTAATTAATTTATGCAGTCATTTGTCAAATCTAAATATTTAGAGTAATAGGTCTTCCTAAACTGGCTATTACTTTGAAATGTTATTGAAACTATAAGGATAATGTTGTGTAAATGTTTCCACAATAACTCAAATAAGATGTAAAATTCTCACTTTCCCTTTATATTTCTATTATCTTCATGTTTAAACATTCTATTATTCCACAACAAATATCAATTCAAATAATTTTTGCGTCCACAAGTTACCCATATTTGTCAATATTCGAAGTAGTTATGGCAAATGTCAAATTAGTTTTACCAAAGTTTGAAGTAATTATATTTTGGCTCAGTAGTACATTGCATCATGTTATAACATCTCCTGGTTCAGTAGTACATTGCATCCAGTTAAAAAATTACGTGCACCAATTAGAAAACATATAGTGATATCGAGTTATACCTAGTTGTTCTTACAGAACCAAAGCTTACAAACAAATCAAACGTAGTTTTCTCCAAATAACATCCAAGGTCGTGTTTCTGTGAATATTCTTGGCCGCCTTTTGTTCTGTGTCCTTCGATGACGCCCTCCTTCTCCAGCTGATGAAAATCTATTTACTCTCTTCCGACCCTTCTTTTTCTTGAAATCCGGAGGTAGGATTTGCATCTCTTTGATGTAATCCGAAACGTTCCATGCAGATATATCCAAGATAGCATAAATGGAAATGTGATAAGCGAATGCCCACAACTCGTCCAATAATATTTTGAACTCAACTCATGGATTTATATTTGGGTATCAAGACCACGAGCTCTATCGCTTTTTTGAATGAGTTGAATGCTACTAGTGCGTGGAGACAAGTATAGTTCTGAATATTGAAGAACCCACAAGAGAACCTTTTCGATTCCAAGTTCACCAAATAAACCTTCCCATCAATATCATCGACTTAGTATTCAAGCTCTTAACTGTTTACCTCCCTCACATTTAATTGCTTAGCAGTAGTCCAGTTATCATGCACGAAGTTCTCGACCAAAGGCACCAGTTTGTTATCAACATGTCCTGACACGGCCTCTTTCCTAAGCTTGTTAAACCAATCAAAAAATTTGTGAATGATAGTATCCAACAAAGGTATTAAGGAGTACTTCCTCGCGTCAATAAAAGCATTGTTCATACATTCTGCAAAGTTGCTCGTGTCTATGTTGTATCGTTTACCTGGAAAAAAAAACATCTTGCCCATTTTTTTTCACGCTAGTTTCCTCCGCATACTTCGCCGCTGAAGGATATCTTCTCTTAAACATCTCGTAACGACTGTAGAACTCAGCATCTGTGTGAGCCCAACCGCACTCCTGGAACCTTTAAGCGACTACGGATTTGTTTGCATTACAAGCATTTCCTTTCATATTTTGGGCCAAATGTCATAAACAATACCCATGATGAACTTTTGGAAACATGTTTGCTATTGCATTGATGAGGCTTGCATTTTTATCACTCACAAATACCAATTCAGAGGAGTCACCTACAACGCTTTTCAACATATCTAAAACCATGTACAACTAGCTATGTTCTCATCGTCGAGTACACCGAACGCTATGGGATATATGTGACAATTAGGATCCTGAGAAACAACGAAAACTAGTACACCACCATATCCGTTCTTGAGGAAAGTTGCATCCACTATTATCACTTCTCCTCATGCAAACCTTTCAATGCTAGCTCTCACAACTATGAATAGATATTTGAATTTTTTTTCCACATCCTGTTCCACACTAGTTATAGTTCCAGGATTGACCTCTTTTAACACATACAGTAACGATACAACATCTTGTAGCTATCTTCCTGACTACCACGCAAATCACAAACTGCTTGATTTTTCCCTCTTAACGCCGTCGAGTATGATATTTCTACACCATATTTTCGCTTAACTAGATCCATAATGATTTTAGGCTTTGGAGTTTCGAGTTTCCTGGGATATTCCTCATTCAAAAACGATGAAAATAGCTGTGATGAGCCTCTCTTATTATCAGCGCTTGCACTCTGATCGGCACATTTGCATGTGTGCATCTTAGTGTGCATTCTAATCGAGAACATATACGTGTTATCAATCCTTGCTGCTCGTAGACCCCAATTACATCTCTATATAGAACATTTAACCACCCACCGCGTTTTATCAGAATGTTTTATAACATAATCAAAAGATTTTCTAAACGTCAATCTCTCGACCAACTCTATAACGGCCTTCTTATCTGAAAATTATTGATGCACACTCACACCAAAACCGTCTTCCCATGGCACTACAAACTGACTAGCTTCAACAACAGGTGGTACCTCAGGATATTCATCACGCATACCTGATGTATCCATACCGTTACCCTCCAATTTATCATCATCATCATCTCTCACCTGCTCTTCTTGACTTGCTTATCTGTTTTCAACAAACAACGTCACAACATTAGGTCCTATTTCTCTGATTTCATCATGCTCCTAGTTTATACCAGAAGAGCTTTTCTCACTCTCGACTACTGTGAGGGCAGCTCCGGTCTAGCCACAACTCCCACATACAAAAGACTTCTACGGTTCTCTTTATCAACGGTCATTAAGATAACCACAAAGATCTTCATCATCAGAAATACTCAAAAGTTCTTCACATCCAACAACCTTAGGAATGTAACTCAATTCCAATCTAACCTTACTTTCATCTAACACATGCTTCTTGTATAGCCTAGCTTGTAACACCTCCAAAGTTATCTTCTCTTTCAACACTGGGCTATACATGCGTCCCTGACATTTATAATGGATGCAAACTTTGTTGCTCATTCTATCCTGTCAAAACAATAGCAAAAAACCCAATATATACTTATAGTTGTACACAGTTTGTTCTCAGGTATACTTTAGTTGTTCCTAGTTATACACAAGTTTTCCTCAGTTATACTAGTTACACCAGTTATACTAGTTATACATAACAATTATCAGAAATACCAGTTTTACTGGTTGTACCGCATTCACCAGTAATACTAGTTGTCCCTAGTTCTCCTACAACAAGAACACAAATTTGAATCGATTTTGGGTTCCAATATGCTTATAATACACATCGATTCTACCTCTCAAATACATTTCTACTCAATTGGTAGTCCCAATCGACCAAAAATCAATGGATAAACAACAATGTTCCAACTCATCAATTGAATCTACCAAAACCCAATCCTAATCCCAATCCGATTCAAATGGATTTGAATGCAAGATCGAAGGAGAAGCACAAACCTCGGTGGGTTGATGGAGTCATGACAGAGGCAACGAATAGTGGCCGGAGACGCGACGGCACCAACGACTGAGAAAATCCGATTTCGTTATCGTCCCCGACTGCACCCGAATCCCCTATTTCGATTGTTTTTTTTTTAAATTTCTTAAACCAATTTTTCAACTAAACCAAATTGGGAAGGACAAAATCGGGGTCCATGCACATTTCATTAAATGAGAAAGTGGTATGGAGATTATTATAGGATATACATGATTTTTTTCTAGCCATAAGACTATATGAGGTGAATCGTCCGTGCGCAGTCAACTCTTTTTATTGTTTCCCATTTTACCTTTGTAGCGGTTTCGTTATTGCTATAGTGTACGTAACATTATCATTATACACAAAATTGTCTTGAACTTCATAATTAAGTTTACTCATTTTTTTTTTGGTAAATGAAAACTGCGACCATCATAATTGAATTTCAAAAAAAAAAAGATCTGATTTTGTTTCCGTGATATTGGTTCTACATTTCTACTGAAAATAATCGAGAGATAGAATTATAACTATTACTATAACATGGGAAAAGAATATTATCTTCAAGTTTTTGGCATCTTTAGGCTTTATTAAGTACATGTGACCCCTGTTCAAAAGCGCGGTTAAGGCGGCCGTTTAATCGGCGTATAAGCACTGGACAGAGATCAGACGTCGCGAGTTGGATCTAAATGGTCAAAAAGTCGGAAACTTAAAAACCATTTTTTCTTCGTTATAATTTGAAAAATCATCATTTCCGTAATAGGTCTAAGAATTTTGAGTAGAAATTCATTCAGAAACATAGAAAATAGTTAAAAATGATGCAAGAAATGAAAAAGGTTGAGAAATGGCGGCTCTTAGGGTTGGAAAGTCTCCAAAGAAGAAGATGAAGACATAATTATAATTTTGCCCTTCATTTAGAAAATGAGGAAAATCGATCAGAAAACGTTCATGAGGCATTGAACCCGGGTTCAAAAATAGAAATGAAAGCTTAAATCACTGGACCTTCATGTTAGAATTTAAGAGAATAAAACAGAGATTTGTAGATTTAAGCACATAAACATAAGAAAAGAAGATTAGAGAGAGTTTGATAAAATAAGAACAAGAGAGAGACTAGAGAGAGAATTGGAGATGAATAAGTCTCCTTAGTTCAAATTTCAAAATCAGAAGTTACAATATAGAGCAAGAGCTATTAGACTATTTTTGGCTTACAAGAAAAGCTAATCCAAAATATCTTAAAGTAACAAAACTGTTTTTACTGTTCATCTGTGGGTATTGTTCACAGATGCTTCTTGTCTAGTTTGGTTACTCCAAGAGCTCCTAGCTTCCATGTGGAATGATAGTCTTTAAGCTATCCATCTCAGATAATTAGAGCTTTATCTCAATAGATATCTCATGATCAATACTCCCCCTCAAGATTAGACTTTGGAATCGCCCTAAAGGCTAAGCTTGGAATGATCATGGCAACACCTCATTAAAAATCTTGATGTGAAAAACCGCTTGGGACAAAACCACATCAAGGGAAAAAGAGTATGCTGCCCATGAATTAGGAGAGCTCTAATCACGAATGGATACAAGTCCTAGTTTCCTAAAGATGTGATCGCAAACCTTGAGACTTGCAGCTTTAGTGAAGATGTCTGCTAACTGATCTTCACTTCTTGTATAGCAGGGTAAGATAGTTCCATTTTCAATCTTCTCCCTGACCTTGTGACAAGCAATCTCTATGTGTTTAGTCCTTTCATGGAACAAAGAGTTTGTGGCTATATGGATTGCAGCCTGATTGTCATAATGGAAGGTAATGGGACTTGATTGCTCAATGCCAAAGTCCTTAAGGAGTTCCTTCAGCCATGTCAACTCGTTTGTGAGCTTCCTCATTGCTCTATACTCAGCTTCAGCACTTGAGCAGGAAACAACCTTCTGCTTCTTGGTCTTCCAAATCACTAAGTTTCCTCCAATAAAGGTGCAATAACCGGTTGTGGATCTCCTATCACTTATCACCAGCCCAATCTGCATCACAATACCCAACAATCTCAGTGCTGTCATTCTTACCCATCCAAATGCCTTGTCCTTGAGAGCCCTTGAGATATCTGAGTATCCTTTCTATCATGCTCCACTGGTGGACAGTAGGTGTTTGCATATGTTGGCTGACTTGGTTCACAACAAAACATAGGTCTGGTCTAGTGAGTGTAAGGTAGATGAGCTTCCCAACCATTCTTCTGTATAGAGACACATCCCTGAACTTCCAATAATCTGATTTCTCCCCCTTTCTATTGACTTGGTAGCCATCTTCAAGGAGTTTTATCTATCTTGCTTTCTTGCATGCTTGTTTCTGTCAACAAGTCCTTCACATACTTTCTTTGGGACAGAAACAGACCATCTCGAAATCTGCACACTTCAATTTCCAAGAAGTATTTTGTGATACCCCGTATCAAAAATACGGTCAACGGGCAGCAGAAAGTCAACCGAGGGCAAAATTATCATTTTACCAAAGTCGGGGGTAAAATGGTAATTTTTCCAAAGTTCGAGACGGAAGCCGAGGCGGGCCAAATATTCTTATGTTTCAACATAAAGAATGTTTAGAAGATCAGAATTGGAAGAAACGGAGCAGAAGTGTGTTTTACGGCTTGTCGGGAATGAAAACCGACAAAACCCGAAGAAACTTCAAAAATTCATAACCGGAGCTACGTAAGTCCGAACGGAGTGATTCGAAATGCTAAATTCATCTAATAGCATGGAGAATCGGTTTGTGGAGGTTTGAGGATTTATGGAAATCGGTTGGTATTTTCTAAAACAATTCTCGAGGAAACGAGCAAACCGAGCAAAAGTGATTAAGCAAGATAAGGAAGGGTTCTTATTTAGTTGGGCCGGTTTATATGGGCTTTTGTGGACTCAAAACACACACCAGGGACAGATGTTAACTCCCCAGGTCGCCAGCCTCACCTCCTTAGGTGTCAATACCTTATGTGAAGCATGTGTTTTTGTTGAATACACCAAAAACACCTAAACAAATTCATTTTTGGGTGTATCTCTCTCTCTCTAGCCTCACCCACGACCACATGCTCTCCCTTATCTATAGACTCATCCAGAGAGCCCAGAAATTGATCTCTCCCTCTTGAAGATTCAACAAAAACCTTAAGAACACTATAAGTGTTCATAAGACCTCCGAACACTAAAAACACCATATCTCTCTCAATATAAACCCAAATCAACTTCTGCAAAGTGTTATAGCTTTCTCCCTCCCTCCTCTACAATCTCCAGCCAGCCACCGTCATCGTCGTCGCCGGATCTCGCCCGAATCTGGCCGGCAAGCATCTGCGGATTAGGGTTTTGGGGAATCTCTCTCTTACTTCATCAGATCTGAATGTTTTGAAGCCATGGATGGCTAGATCTATTCTTTTCGGTCAGTTTGATAGGTGGATCGTCTTCTGAGTCACCGGAAAAGTGGCGAACCGGCCGGTCAACGCCGGACCACCGCCGGTCAACGCCGGAGAAGTCGCCGGAGAAGAAAAACCGCCGCCAATCTTCAGCCGGTTCTTCAAGGAGTATGATGGGATGGTTTGATTCAAGATTTGGTTTGGTTTAAGGCTGGTTTAGCCTTGGTCAACAGTTAGGTCAAACCGGTCAATGTTTGACCAAAACCGGTTTAACCTAACCGAATCTAATTAGACCGGTTCAGTTGGTTCTGATGATTCAGTGGTTCAACCAGTTTGGTTTGGGAAGTCAACCTGTTCAAGTCAAAGTCAACGGTCAACAGTCAAAGTCAACGGTCAACCGGAGGTCAAAGTCAACGCCGGTCAACGCCGTGGTTAACGCCGGTCAACGCCATGGTCAACACCGGTCAACGCGTTGACTCCGGCCATTGAATACTTGCGGTTCATGTTAGGGTGTTCGGGAAGCCTCGGGGTTCGAGTTCGTGCGTACGGGAAGTTCGGATTTCAGTTCGGAGGTCTCGGGATTCATACCGCATCGAGCCGTCATTCCGCGCCTATCTCACTGTGAGTCGGCTCACAAACCTTTAGATTTATTTAGACCGAGAATCGAGAAAACGTAGTGCTAGGATTGCATACCCGTTAATTAACCTGGTTGGTAATTAATAATTAATTGGACGTTTAATGATAAACCGGGTAAGACTGAATAAGCATATTAGGGTTTTAGAATTTAAAAGGTTAATCGATTGTGTGCCACTAGGTTGTTAGTAATGATTGGGTGATGCATTCATATAGACCCGTTTGAATAGGACCGTATATGCATATATAAGTATAAGAACGACAATTAATGAATCTATATACGGGAATTAAGACGACAATAAAATATGAGTTAAACCTAAACGAGCTTATATAATATAATAACGGGATCGGGGTTTAGGTTGAATAGCGGGATCGGGTAATGAATAAAGTTAGTTAATAATGAGACGTCGGGGAGTTAGTAAGTTTACTAACTCTAAACCGACTGATCGAGGAGTTAATAAAAGATATCTAGAATGGTTTAAATAAGGAAGTGGAGTGTGTTGTAAGCCGTCTACGGGTTAGCAATCCGCTAACCCAAGGTAGCGGATAAGAATGAACTAAAAGACTTATAAACCCTAATAGGCCTACTTGTCGTGATTGTGTGATTGATTGTGATTGCGTGTTTATTATTGTTGTTGTTGTGAGCTTTGTGTGCAGGCTTATTAGACTGCTCGGTGTTGGGCCGAGCAGTTGCTATGGACACTTACTCCGGTCATGGGACCGGGTAAGTTAGTTGATGCTGACTAGGTACTTTACCTAGTCAGAGCGGTGGTAGTGTAGTGGCTTGCGGAATGGTTGGGGATTTATTACCGTTGATATTGATTGTGTGATCTGTGCTAGAGTCCCAGCGAGTCTGCGTGTTTATATTTCTGCACTAGGACTCTAGGGTGCGTTAGATTCTGCAAGCCTAGGTTTTGTTTACGTTCCGGTACTTCCGACCCGATTGGATCCTCGGGTTTTACCTAACCGGATCACGGTGATTCTGGTTATGGTGTTAACCTACCGGGTGACGCCGGTAGGTGTGTGATTCGGAGAATACGTGGTCATGTCCTAGGGCCGAATCACATGGAAACTCTGGCTATCTAGGGGTAGTCCGAGTCACCGCGTATCGATTGACGGAGAACGGTGTCCTACTCTTGGGACCTTGTGTACACGTTTAGGAGTCGTGGGTTAGTTACCATATAGGTGACGATGTGAACCCGTGGAAGTTATCGAGTTCGTAGGGCCCAGTTTTGTTGTTCTTTCTTTCGTTGCGCGATTGATAGATCGAGTCTAATCGAGGACATGTGCCGAAGTGCCTTCGATTTCCCCTAATTCTCTTTATCTTTGGTATTTATTGTGTGTGGGTTTATCACGACGTGGTAGTGCGTGATCGACCATTTATTCCTGTTGATTGTTATTTTGGGTTTTGGGGCGGGAATTTGTAGTTCTAGATAGACTAGAAGCCATTAGTGGGGAGCCGATTCACTGGGTGATCTTAGATCGCTCATTAGACTCTTTATGTGTGTTTTCAGGTTTAGCAGCGACGGACGCGGGAGGCTTCGGTGTAGTTTCAGGATGGATTGTGACGGGATTTGATTCGGGGTTTTGGATGTTTTATTTTCGGTTCGGCTTTGGCGCCATTTTATGTGTTTGATTTACTTATGTGCTTTGAGATGTGATATATCATGGTTTTTACCCATTTTAGACCATGATATAGATGTGTTTTTAGTGTCTTTTGTCTTTGTTTAGAGTCTTTTACAGGTTTAATCAGGTTTGGAGCTAATTGGAGATGTTTGGAGCATTTTGGGACTTTTGAGACGTTTTGGCCGAGAGCTTAACTCACTGTCCGATTTATTGATCATGCATCGACCGACACACCTTGTGCATCGGTCGACACACTAGCGAGATGGGCCGTACGCGTCGGTTTAATGAAGTTATGAAGATTTGCAAAGAAGCCCAAGATAGTTCCAGTATTTACACAGAAGCCCCAGCCGAGATTAGGCCTATATATAGAGGATTTTGGTGTTTATTTTACTTACGCTTTCATAATTAAGAGCAGAGGATTTTTAGAGCTTTTGGGGCTGATCTGAACCTATTACTTCATCTGTATTTGGAGAAGATTTCGAACCCCTTTTACTCTTATTCTTTTATGCAATTTATTCATCATATGATTATGTTTTCATTATCTATGTCTGAGTAGATTCCTAGTTAGGTTTAGGGTTTCTCACATAGGATTTCATGACTTGCTAGACTTGTTCAAATTCAGTTAAGGATTCAAACTATATTTGTTCTTCAATTTAATTGTGCTTAAAGCTAGTTCTAACCTGATCAATTAGAATCTAGATCTTAGGTTGCTAAATACGTCACGGAAGTGGGGTTTAGGAATCTGAACTAATTAAATTGGGCAATTAAACTTTGCGCAAACGGAAGTTTGGTTTAGGATAATTGTGAACATATCAAACTTGGGATTAATGCTAGTTTAATCTGTTAGTTCTCGCAAACGAAAGTTTGGTTTGCTGCACTTAGACTTAGAGAATTATCGCAAAGGAATTTGGTTAATTCTATATCTGCGTTTTGAGTTCTAGAACTGTGCTTAATTAGATCCTTGCTGAATGAACTGTCTGCTTGTCTGATTTCCTGAGAATACCCTAGGCTTGACGCTTTTAATTACTTGCTTTCACAACCGTTAATCTCTGCTACTGATTTACTTTCTCGCACTGCTTTCAATTCAATCACATTGCTTTCTTTCTAGTATTAGTCTCTACTGTTCTGATCTATTGAGACCAAGTGTCCCTGTGGATTCGATAACCCTATATACTACTTTGACATTGCTGTTCACTTGCAGTTTAGTATAGGGATTAATTCTTGACCTATCAAGTTTTTGGCGCCGTTGCCGGGGACTCTTAGAGTCTTCGATAGGACCGAACTTAGGGTTTTTACTAGAAATTTTTCTTTTTGTTTTTGCTTATTTCGTTTTGTTTTTATATTTTACTAACTTTTTCTCTGTTTCTTTCTGTCGCAGGTACGAATTTCGCCTTGCGTCGATCGTTGCACCCTTGCGTCGATCGTCACTAGGCGATTCTGAGATTGAATCGATCGTTGCACTGATAGCATCGATCGTTGCTGGACGATTACAGACAGTTTATGCCAACGCAGAAAACTCGAAGTAATCCGAACTCGAGCTTGCTTAATCTCGGACTAGAGGAACTTGGACGTCTAGAAAGGACTATCAGAAGAGAAAAGAGAGAGAGAATGGTACGAGAACGTCTGATCTTGATACCAGATGCTGAAGGTACCCTGAGGGACCAAGATAACAACCCGTACAATGCTGCTGGGCATCGGGTTGATGCTGAAGGGAATGTCATCCCTGATCCTCCTGAGCAACAGCAACAGGAGCTGAACCGAAACCAGGGTCAAGGACAGGCCCAAGGTAGAGAGATGGTGGTTCATGAGAGGACACTAGTTGACTACAACAGACCTGATGAGTTTCATGCAAACCGAGCAGCTCTAGTGCTTCCTGCTTTTGAGAGGAATTATTTTGAGGTAAAGACCATCTACTACCAGCTGATGAGACAGATTGCTTTTCATGGTCTTCAAGCAGAGCAGCCTATGGATCACATTGACAAGTTTGAGGACATAGTCACTGGCATGAAGTATGAAGGAGTATGCCCGGACTATCTGTTCCTTAAGCTATTTCCGCACAGTCTTGCTGGAGACGCTAGTGCATGGCTGAGACAACTGGCACCTGGTCAGTATACTACTTGGGCAGCCTTAAAGAGTGAGTTCCTGCATCACTTTTATGATGATGTGCGCTCAGATCAGTCCAGACAGGACATACTCACTTTTTCCCAAGGAGCTGTGGAGCCCTTGAAGACTGCCTGGATGAGATTTAAGCAGTATCAGCGTGACTGTCCACACCATGGATTCACAGAAGTACAACTGATTGGTATTTTCTTCAGAGGCATAGATCTCCCTTATCAGACTGCGCTGGATAATTCCAGTAATGCTAATTTCAACACCAGGACTCCTACACAAGCTAAGCAATTGATTGAGAACCTGATTGGCAGCAACAGTTGCAAGACAATGGATGAAAGGAGGAAGAAATCTGGTGGAACTGTAGAGAATTCTGATATAGCTAATATAAGATCCAGATTGGACACAGTCTACAATCTCCTGACAAGTAAGAAAGCTGTCCACTTTGCCCAAGATGTAGAGGTGATTCAGACTGAGGAGGAAACTCAGGAAGAAGATGTGAATTTCATAGGAGGTTCTGGTTTCCAAGGTAATAGATTTAGTAATCAACAGGGGAATAAATTTTCCAATGGAGGACAGACTGGTGGTTTTCAGAAGACCTATGGATAAGGTAATCAGAGAACCTATGGATCTACATCCTATCAGACTCCTCCTGCACCTACAGCCCATGAGAGCAAAATGGAGGCTATGATGGAACAACTGATTGAGAGTCAGACCAAGATTTCTGTGGACTGCAACAAGAAGTTGGACGCTGTCTATGAAGACCTCAATGGGAAATTTGAGTCTCTGAGCACTCACTTGAAGTAGTTGGACACTCAGGTGAACCAGATGTCCAGCTCACTGAAGGGAAAAGGAGTGGCAGACACTCATGTTAAGGCCTGGTCTGTGTACATTAATGATGGATCTCACCTAGGTGAAAGATTTGAGCTAAGTACAGCTGAGTTGGTGACAGAACAAGAATTTTCGGATATTTGTGAAAAACTCTCGGGTGAAATCTGCTGCAGTGCGTCGATCGATGCAACATCTGTGCCGATCGATACACCAGTCGGGATGGCAACGATCGACACACCCTTAGTGTCGGTCGTTGCAGGGCGTGAACAGACAGAACTGTCGGATGATAATGGCATAGATGCTGACTTGGAGCTTGATCGCCTATTCAATGGAGCCTCTGAGATTACTCAACAGGAGATCTACAAACAGATTTTTAGACAACACTCCTCAGTGTCTGAAGTGATTAGGCAAGAGATTGAAGAGCTGAAGAAATTAGAAGGGATTGGTGAAGAATTGGAAGAAATTCCAACTTCTGATGATCCACCTTATCATCCATGTGTGCAAAGGTACATGAACAAGATGTTGCCCCTGGATGATGATCTGAAAGACTGGGTGATAATAGTTCCTCAGCATATTAGTGATGTTCTGCTAACTAAGGTCCCGAAGAAGCTGCCTGATCATGGAGTCTTTGTGCTGGATTGTTCTATCTTTGAGGATAGTTTTAGACGTTCTCTGTGTGATTTAGGAGCTGCTGGAAGTTTGATGCCTTACTCTGTGGCAGAGAAGCTGGGGATGCTGGATTTTACTCCTACTAGGACTTCTCTTGTCCTAGCTGATCAGTCCATACGAGTTCCTGAAGGACTCCTTATGGACATTCCGGTAAGAGTTGGAAACTACTTAGTTCCAACGGACTTCCTTATGCTGAGATATACTGTGATCCGGATGAAGCATTGTTGCTTGGGAGACCCTTTTTGGCTACAGCAGGAGCGTTGATTGATGTTAGGAACAGCTTGATAGACCTCCATCTGGGAGATGAACCACTGCACTATGAGATGGATAAGCTGCGAAAGCCACTGATAGATGGGCAGACATTCACCATAAGGGACGCAGATTTTGAGCAACCTGATCATACTATGGTTATAGATCCTGGAGCACATTTCACTCCATCTTTTCTTGGACATGAGCATTCCGCAACAGCCTACTCACCACCTTGGATGAGGAGACTTGAACAGAGACAGAAAAAGTCTCTGTCAGGACCTCCTGGTACCTGAAAATTCCCATCCGTCCGGTCAAGCTATTGACCTTAAACAAGCGCTGGGTGGGAGGCAACCCACCATTAGGTACTGGTGTTTTTCTACTTAATTTTTGGTGCTTTTGTTAGGATTTTACGTTTGTTTTTGTTTTTGGTGAGTTTATGTTTGCAGGTCTCGGTTAAATCGCAGTGCAACGATCGACGCACTTCTGTGTCGATCGTCACAACACGAAAGGAATCGCATTGCAGCGATCGTTGCGGTCCTGAGCAACGATCGACCATACACGAAAATCGCCAAGTAACGGTCGATGCACTTAGTGCAACGATCGATTCATGAGCGATAGAGGTAAACCCGACAGAACTCAACATAACCTTAACAATTTTTCTTTCTTTTTACCGATCCTTCGTTGGACACTACTGGGGACAGTGTATCTTAAGTGTGGGGGAGGTGCTAATGACTTTTGTTTTCTGTTTTCTTAAGAGTCAGTCCGTTTTTCAAAAAAAAATTTGTTTTATTGAGTCAAAATTGTTTAAGTAAGAAACTATGATTTTCTGAGAAGATTTACAAGACTTGCAGGAACTTAAGTAACCATTGGGATGAAGTTGCAGGATCTATCTCTGACTATTAGAAAACCCCATCACAGATCAACCTACTGGGAACACCCACATCACTTCAGGTATCAGAGGATCTTTTACTGACTTCAACCTTAATACTGACTTAGATTTCTCACCTAAGGGCTTGGTATACTTTGTGTCGGATTCCCTTGTTAGTTCTGACACAGCCTGTCAACCTATCCTATTTAGTTCCCTTCTCCCCTTCTATTAAAGTAAAAAAAAAAAAAGATAATAAACTGAGGATGAGTTAGTAACTCCGAAGTGGTCATGGGAATAGTAGCAAACACTATTATCTCTCATGTGATCCATGGAATGTGTCCAAAGTACACCCCATAACGGGAATAACACTGATAAAAAAAATAAAATGATACCCAGTGGGGAAAATCAGTTGTTAAAGAAGGGAAAGAGAAGAAAGGGACTAGAGAAAGATAGTATGGTGGTCTAGGGCTGATAAGGTAAGAATCCATGTGCCCTTTGATCGATACTCCTTAGGTGAGACCGCACTTAAATACTTGCAGAAGTCAGTAGGGAGAATTTGAATGCTTGAATGTGATTGTGGAGTTTACCTAGGACAGTTGCTAAGTGTGGGGGAAGTACATGTTGGTCTTGATATCCTGTGATTGATTCTTTCAGTGGTTTACTAAGGGGAATCTGAGTATTGTAGCTTCTAGGATGAAATGAGTTTCTGAAGAGTTTTCAAACCTCTTCACCATGTTTTAGTTCTATGTTTTGCTTGAGGGCAAGCAAAGGCTAAGTGTGGGGGAGTTGATATATCATGGTTTTTACCCATTTTAGACCATGATATAGATGTGTTTTTAGTGTCTTTTGTCTTTGTTTAGAGTCTTTTACAGGTTTAATCAGGTTTGGAGCTAATTGGAGATATTTGGAGCATTTTGGGACTTTTGGGACGTTTTGGCCGAGAGCTTAACTCACTGTCCGATTTATTGATCATGCATCGACCGACACACCTTGTGCATCGGTCGACACACTAGCGAGATGGGCCGTACGCGTCGGTTTAATGAAGTTATGAAGATTTGCAAAGAAGCCCAAGATAGTTCCAGTATTTACACAGAAGCCCCAGCCGAGATTAGGCCTATATATAGAGGATTTTGGTGTTTATTTTACTTACGCTTTCATAATTAAGAGCAGAGGATTTTTAGAGCTTTTGGGGCTGATCTGAACCTATTACTTCATTTGTATTTGGAGAAGATTTCGAACCCCTTTTACTCTTATTCTTTTATGCAATTTATTCATCATATGATTATGTTTTCATTATCTATGTCTGAGTAGATTCCTAGTTAGGTTTAGGGTTTCTCACATAGGATTTCATGACTTGCTAGACTTGTTCAAATTCAGTTAAGGATTCAAACTATATTTGTTCTTCAATTTAATTGTGCTTAAAGCTAGTTCTAACTTGATCAATTAGAATCTAGATCTTAGGTTGCTAAATACGTCACGGAAGTGGGGTTTAGGAATCTGAACTAATTAAATTGGGCAATTAAACTTTGCGCAAACGGAAGTTTGGTTTAGGATAATTGTGAACATATCAAACTTGGGATTAATGCTAGTTTAATCTGTTAGTTCTCGCAAACGAAAGTTTGGTTTGATGCACTTAGACTTAGAGAATTATCGCAAAGGAATTTGGTTAATTCTATATCTGCGTTTTGAGTTCTAGAACTGTGCTTAATTAGATCCTTGCTGAATGAACTGTCTGCTTGTCTGATTTCCTGAGAATACCCTAGGCTTGACGCTTTTAATTACTTGCTTTCACAACCGTTAATCTCTGCTACTGATTTACTTTCTCGCACTGCTTTCAATTCAATCACATTGCTTTCTTTCTAGTATTAGTCTCTACTGTTCTGATCTATTGAGACCAAGTGTCCCTGTGGATTCGATAACCCTATATACTACTTTGACATTGCTGTTCACTTGCAGTTTAGTATAGGGATTAATTCTTGACCTATCAAGATGGCGATTGTTTGTAAAAATTGTATTAAACGTTGTGCTGAACGTTTGATTACTCAAAAATGAAATTGTTTCCCTGATATGAGGTTTCGTCCGAACCGACACAACTCACCGAAGTGGTACAAGGTGTACAACTTGTATTACAGAAGTGAGGATAGCGAGGTCAAATATGGATTAGTGCGAGCCCTTGTCTCACACCGATTCGTCTCTGACTTCGTCCTGTGGTAAACCTTTCCCGTTCGACTTGCTCGGGTTCGATCGGTCATGTTCTTGTTTGATTGTTGACCGGTTAGCTCGACGGTCAGCGGAGAATGGGAAAGGGGCGTTACAGACAAGGTGGTATCAGAGCATGGTTCTACATGGGTTTTGAAACATTTCATTTTTGAGTGTTTTTCGTGTTTTATCGAGTCAAATGTGTCACACAAGCATCCATTAGGAAACCGAGCCACGTCCGTTAAACCCGGGGTTGGGATGGGAAGTAGAATTTTTGTATGATCTGTACTAATGTTTCGTGTGTTTGGTTGCAGTCTTACAGCAGTGTGTCCTGGGTGGAGTGGAGGTGACTGTGTGTGTGTGCGTGGAGTAGTTACTGTTGAGCAGCATGAGTCAGCAGGGATCAGTCGGTTCGCAGCTGGGTCAGTTGGTTCAATTTCAGGGATGATGGGATTCTTGGGAGGAGCAGATGTTGAGTTACAGTTACCACCGCAGTGGCTAGAGCCGGATGGGCCACAGACACTTGCAGCATCAGACGTACCACCGATGTTTCAGTCATCGATTCTTGAGACGCCCGAGTTTTCCCCGCCACTTCACGTGGAGGACTATTTACTGAGTCCACTACCGTTCGGATTGATCTAGATATGGAGCCTATAGACCTAGAGCAATATCCGCATTGGGAGCAGCGGATGGATGAGCAGGTAGCGATGCTTGAGGATGTGTTAGAGCAGCAGGATGGGCCTCATCACCAGTCGGACCTACGACCTGGATTACCCCGTACACCGTTCGATATGGTTATGTCACCAGCGTCTACGGAGTCGCAGTTTGAGCCAGTCTCGTCACCAGCCGAGATGATAGAGACACCGCCAGCAATCCCAGAGGGCCATGGAGCGTCGACATGCCCGATTGCCGGATCAGGACCGTGTACACCCGATGTTTCATCGATTCCCCGATCGAGCCGACTTCTCTTTGTCAGTTGTGTGGTAGCTATGGTCATCAGGCGCCCGTGCATTATCGTGGACCACGTTCAGCGTCCACTCCAGTCTGTCAGTTATGTGGCCGCGCAGGTCACTTTGCTCATCTTTGCCCGATTGCCGAGCCACAGCATGTCGGAGAACCATCTCGAGACACACACCCGCCACACCCTCCCGGCGCACCTGCCAGCGAATACTTCAACGAGCCGTTTTGCCAGTGGTGTTGGGCATTTCGGTCTTGCTGGAGGCGTTAGGTTAGGATAGGAGTAGTTAGTCCAGGTAAGTGGGGGCACTAACTTCTTTTTGTCTTGTAGATAGATCGGCGGATAGGCGACTTTGCGTGTCGTCTTTGACTTTTCGGATGTATAGCGGCACAGTATGGGTTTTTCGATATGATGGCGGCCATGTGTGTAGGGACTCTGATCAGGACCATGTACTAAAAACCTTATGACATATGATATATCGTTTTATGTATGTGGTGGATGCAGAGTGTTCAGCTGATCGTTTTGAGTAGCATAGTAACTATTTGCATGATTGAGATGGTTATGAAAGCAAATAGACTACTGTGTGAAAGCAAATGATGAGTGGAACTGACGACCGTTCATCATGACCTGAACCCGGACTGACGACGCATCCGACCGATCATTAGATTGCGTGATTATATGTGTGGTAATTGCTTGTTTCATTTCTTGCTTGATTGATTGTTTGATTGATTTGTTGTGCTGTAGATTGCGTAGTATTAGCGAGCATGGTTTTTGGTAGATTGATCGTTTTTTGGTCTTAGAGACCGTTGGGTTGCTTGTTGTTCGGGAATTTGAGTAGTGATTGATCGCTTTTCCTCGGTTTTATTAAGAAGGTAAAGTGTTCATTTTATTTTAGTTTTATTTCGGGTTTTGAGCTGATTTAAGAACGGTTGCGATTCAACCATCGATTCACGAGGGAGCGGACTTATAGGATATTTTTACTTAATCATGAGTAACCGTTGGGTAGGTGATTAAGTAACCATATTCCTATGGGAAAGTGATGTCGGGAATAGATCGGGATGAAACTGATTGTTCCAGTGAGTTTTTGTATTGAATGTAGGACGGAATGGCAATGCGATGTGAATCCGAGACCGAACCCGAACCCGAAAGCGAGATGAAGTGTCAAGACATCGTGAGACCAGTAGATCAGACCGTGAAGCAGTGGTAAACATCGTCAGTGGAGAATGTATCAGCTTATCAAGCGACCGACAGGAAGAAGCCGAGAAGTAGGATGAGTTAGTAAAGAGATTTGGGAAAGAATAATCAGTGATGTTGTTGGAATCAGTCAGCCGGAAGCAGGTGGTCAGATTCTTGAAGAGTGTCTCAGAAAGAAAGGAAGAAGGAAGTCAGGACCCGAAAGACATGGAGGTCAAAGCGAAGTGGGGAAGCCCGAAGTGAGAATCAGAGCAAAGAAGATAACCAGAGTTAAGTAAGGATCGAGACCGATAGAGTCAGTTAAGAGTGAAGCGGATTTGGGTTGTGTGGAAGCCAGTGGTATGCAGCAGTGTTCGAGTATAGAAGCTTCGGAGTGGAGTGATGAAGTGACTTGCAGGGTTCAGAACCAATTTGAAGTCTGTTAGTGACAGAGAATTCGGGGACCGAATTCCTGTAAGTGGGGAAGAATGTGATACCCCGTATCAAAAATACGGTCAACGGGCAGCAGAAAGTGAACCGGGGGCAAAATTGTTATTTTACCAAAGCCGGGCCAAATTGTCTAAAATGGTAATTTTGCCAAAGTTCGAGACGGAAGCCGAGGCGGGCCAAATATTTTTATATTTCAACATAAAGAATATTTAGAAGATCAGAATTGGAAGAAACAGAGCAGAAGTGTGTTTTACGGCTTGTCGGGAATGGAAACCGACAAAACCCGAAGAAACTTCAAAAATTCATAACTGGAGCTACGTAAGTCCGAAAGGAGTGATTCGAAATGATAAATTCATCTAATAGCATGGAGAATCATTTTGTGGAGGTTTGAGGATTTATGGAAATCGGTTGGTATTTTCTAAAATAATTCTCGAGGAAACGAGCAAACCGAGCAAAAGTGATTAAGCAAGATAAGGAAGGGTTCTTATTGAGTTGGGCCGGTTTATATGGGCTTTGTGGAATCAAAACACACACCAGGGACAGATGTTAACTCCCCAGGTCGCCAGCCTCACCTCCTTAGGTGTCAATACCTTATGTGAAGCATGTGTTTTTGTTGAATACACCAAAAACACCTAAACAAATTCATTTTTGGGTGTATCTCTCTCTCTCTAGCCTCACCCACGACCACATTCTCTCCCTTCTCTCTAGACTCATCGAGAGAACCCAGAAATTCATCTCTCCCTCTTGAAGATTCAAAACAAACCTTAAGAACACTATAAGTGTTCATAAGACCTTCAAACACTAAAAACACCATATCTCTCTCAATATAAACCCAAATCAACTTCTGCAAAGTGCTATAGCTTTCTCTCTCCCTCCTTTACAATCTCCAGCCAGCCACCGTCGTCGTCGTCGCCGGATCTCGCCGGAATCTGGCCGGCAAGCATCCACGAATTATGGTTTTCGGGAATCTCTCTCTTCCTTCATCAGATCTGAATGTTTTGAAGCCATGGAAGGCTAGATATCTTCTTTGTGGTCAGTTTGATAGGTGGATCGTCTTCTGAGTCACCGGAAAAGTGGTGAACCGGCCGGTCAACGTCGGACCACCGCCGGTCAACGCCGGAGAAGTCGCCGGAGAAGCCCAACCGCCGCCAATCTTCAGCCGGTTCTTCAAGGAGTATGATGGGATGGTTTGTTTCAAGATTTGGGTTGGTTTAAGGCTGGTTTAGCCTTGGTCAACGGTTAGGTCAAACCGGTCAATGTTTGACCAAAACCGGTTTAACCTAACCAGTTCTAATTAGACCGGTTCAGTTGGTTCTGATGATTCAGTGGTTCAACCGGTTTGGTTGGGGAAGTCAACCGGTTCAAGTCAAAGCCAACGGTCAACAGTCAAAGTCAACGGTCAACCGGAGGTCAAAGTCAACGTCGTGGTCAACGCCGGTCAACGCATTGACTCCGGCCATTGACTACTTGCGGTTCATGTCAGGGTGTTCGGGAAGCCTCGGGGTTTGAGTTCGTGCTTACGGGAAGTTCGGGTTTCAGTTCGGAGGTCTCGGGATTCATACCGCATCGAGCCGTCATTCCGCGCCTATCTCACTGTGAGTCGGCTCACAAACCTTTAGATTCATTTAGACCGAGAATCGAGAAACCGTAGTGCTAGGATTGCATCCCCATTAATTAACCTGGTTGGTAATTAATAATTAATTGGACGTTTAATGATAAACCGGGTAAGACTGAATAAGCATATTAGGGTTTTAGAATTTAAAAGGTTAATCGATTGTGTGCCGCTAGGTTGTTAGTAATGATTGGGTGATGCATTCATATAGACCCGTTTGAATAGGACCGTATATGCATATATAAGTATAAGAACGATAATTTATGAATCTATATACGGGAATTAAGTCGACAATAAAATATGAGTTAAACCTAAACGGGCTTATAGAATATAATAACGGGATCGGGGTTTAGGTTTAATAGCGGGATCGGGTAATGAATAAAGTTAGTTAATAATGAGACGTCGGGGAGTTAGTAATTTTACTAACTCTAAACCGACTGATCGAGGAGTTAATAAAAGATATCTAGAATGGTTTAAATAAGGAAGTGGAGTGTGTTGTAAGCCGTCTATGGGTTAGCAATCCGCTAACCCAAGGTAGCGGATAAGAATGAACTAAAAGACTTAGAAACCCTAATAGGCCCGCTTGTGGTGATTGTGTGATTGATTGTGATTGCGTGTTTATTATTGTTGCTAATGTGAGCTTTGTGTGCAGGCTTATTAGACTGCTCGGTGTTGGGCCGAGCAGTTGCTATGGACACTTACTCTGGTCATGGGACCGGGTAAGTTAGTTGGTGCTGACTAGGTACTTTACCTAGTCAGAGCGGTGGTAGTGTAGTGGCTTGCGGAATGGTTGGGGATTTATTACCGTTGATATTGATTGTGTGATCTGTGCTAGAGTCCCAGCGAGTCTGCGTGTTTATATTTCTGCACTAGGACTCTAGGGTGCGTTAGATTCCGCAAGCCTAGGTTTTGTTTACGTTCCGGTATTTCCGACCCGATTGGATCCTCGGGTTTTACCTAACCGGATCACGGTGATTCTGGTTATGGTGTTAACCTATCGGGTGACGCCGGTAGGTGTGTGATTCGGAGAATACGGGGTCATGTCCTAGGGCCGAATCACATGGAAACTCTGGCTATCTAGGGGTAGTCCGAGTCACCGCGCATCGATGGACGGAGAACGGTGTCCTACTCATGGGACCTTGTGTACACGTTTAGGAGTCGTGGGTTAGTTACCATATAGTGACGATGTGAACCCGTGGAAGTTACCGAGTTCGTAGGGCCCAATTTTGTTGTTCTTTCTTTCGTTGCGCGATAGATAGATCGAGTCAAATCGAGGACATGTGCCGCAGTGCCTTCGATTTCCCCTAATTCTCTTTATCTTTGGCATTGATTGTGTGTGTGGGTTTATCACGACGTGGTAGTGCGTGATCGACCATTTATTCCTGTTGATTGTTATTTTGGGTTTTGGGGTGGGAATCTGTAGTTCTAGATAGACTAGAAGCCATTAGTAGGGAGCCGATTCACTGGGTGATCTTAGATCGCTCATTAGACTCTTTATGTGTTTTTCAGATTTAGCAGCGACGGACGCGGGAGGCCTCGGTGTAGTTTCAGGATGGCTTGTGACGGGATTTGATTCGGGGTTTTGGATGTTTTATTTTCGGTTCGGCTTTGGCGCCATTTTATGTGTTTGATTTACTTATGTGCTTTGAGATGGCGATTGTTTGTAAAAATTCTATTAAACGTTGTGCTGAACGTTTGATTACTCAAAAATGAAATTGTTTCCCTAATATAAAGGTTTCGTCCGAACCGACACAACTCACCGAAGTGGTACAAGGTGTACAACTTGTATTACGGAAGTGAGGATAGCGAGGTCAAAGATGGATTAGTGCGAGCCCTTGTCTCAAACCGATCCTACTCTGACTTCGTCCTGTGGCGAACCTTTCCCGTTCGACTTGCTCGGGTTCGATCGGTCATGTTCTTGTTTGATTGTTGACCGGTCAGCTCGACGGTCAGCGGAGAATGGGAAAGGGGCGTTACAATATTTCAACTCACAGAGGTCCTTGATGTCAAATAAACTTTTGAGGAATGCTTGGTGGATTGGATCCCTGATTTATCACTGCCAGTAATGATCAGATCCTCCACATATATGAGTATTACAACCACGCCTTAGGAGCTTTGAAGAGTGAACAAGGTATGGTCAGATTGAGACTTCCTGAATCCATGATCCATAAGAGTGTGGCTCAGCTTGTGATACCAGGCTCTTGGTGACCGCTTTAGACCATAGATAGCTCTTCTCAACCTCAACACCTTCCCTGGCTTACACAACTGTTCAAGACCTGATGGTGGAGTCATGTACACCTCTTCTTCAAGTTCTCCTTGTAAGAAAGCATTTTTGACATCCATCTGCCATAGATCCCATGAAAGATTGGTAGCTAAGGAGAGAGTAAATCTTACAGTGTGATGCTTTGCTACTGGTAAAAAGGTGTCAGTGTAGTCTTCTCCATAAGTTTGAGTGAATCCTCTATCAACCAGCCTTGCCTTATACCTCTATATATCCCCATTCCTCTTATAATTGATTGTAAATACCCATTAGGAACTAACAGCTTTATTTCTTTTTTGTAAAGGTTCTACATTCCAAGTATGATTCTTTTCCATAGCCTCCTTCTCATCAATCATAGCATCCATCCACACCTTAGTGTCCTTAGCTTCTTCATAGGTTTTAGGAATATGATTCATCTCTATCTTCCCAAGAAAGGCACAATGACTTGATGGTAACAAGTCAATAGAACACACAGATTGGTTGGGATGAGCAACAACCTGATTGTTGAAGTAGAACTTCCTGTTGATCCATCTTGATGGATCCTTATTTTCTCTAGTGCTTCTTCTGAGTTGTTGCACCGGTTGAGCAGCATCCTCAACACCCATCTCTTCTTCTCCAAGATGAATTGTCTCCTCCTCATTCATATTCAAATTTTCTTGATCTTACTTATGAGGTAGAACTTCCTCTTGAGTTTGAGTGGGTTCTTGATTAGTTGTCACAGGTTCTTCTCTTGCAACTCTTCTTGATGACTTCCTGTTTCTGTTTCCCTTTTTCTTGGTACCTTAGGAGAGTCATTCCCCAAATGATCCAAGAGAAACCTCAGACTTGTAGCAAGGTCAGAAGATGATCTTGAGAGGTCTTTCAATCCTTCCCAATCCCTCTTTTCAAAATAGCCCTTTCCTTCTATGAACTTGACATCCCTTGAGACATAGGTGTGGTTGTTGATTGGATCATAGCATTTGTACCCCTTCTGAGTAGTTGAATATCCAAGCAACATGCACTTGATGCTCTTAGATTCTAGCTTGTTTCTTTGATCACTTGAATTGTAGACAAAACACACACACCCAAACACACATAAGTGTTCAATAAAGGATTGGATTTTGTTTAATACCTAAATGGTGAGATGTTTTGGAGAACTTTTGTTGGAGTCCAATTGATGAGATAGCAAGCTGCTAAGACCGCATCTCCCCAAAATCTTTTAGGTTTATTGGTATGAAACATCATGTACCTAGAAACTTTCATGAAATGTCTGTTCTTTCTCTCAGCCACTCCATTTTGTTGGGGCGTATGTGGACAACTTGTTTGATGTAGGATTCCATGTTTGTTCAGGTTAGCTTTGAATCTTTGACTTGTATACTCTCCTCCATTATCTGATCTAAACACTTTGATCTTTTCATTAAACTGATTAGTAATGTAATTTTGAAAGTGAATGAAAGCTTCATAAACCCTATCTTTAGATGGAAGCAAAGTGACCCAAGTATATTTCGATTTTTCATCTATGAAAGTCACAAAATATTTGTTCCTATCTCTAGATTGACAAGGTGAAGTCCAAACATCAGAATGCACTAGATCAAAGCAGTTTTCATAGATAATAGCAGATTTAGGAAATATAGTTCTACAATGTTTGCCAAGAATGCAAGCTTCACAAGTTGAATGATCAAAGTTAGAATTAGGCAACATTAAAATGAGAGCACGAGCATGAGGATGTCCAAGTATAGCATGCCATAAAACATTTTGATTAATAGAAAAAAGGAATTGAAAGCTAAGGAATCCGAATTGCTTGGAGAAGTGTTTTCAAGGAGGTAAAGCTTATCTTGTGTTCCACCTCTTCCAAGTACATTGCCATTCTCAATATCCTGAAAGCAGACTTCATTAGGCCCAAATATAATATTGCAATTCAGATCATTTGTAATCCTTTTCACAGACAGAAGATTAGACTTAAACTTAGGCACAAAGAAAGTATCACTATCCTTGTTAAAGAGTCTTAACTTTCCTGTTCCTACAATGAGAATACCTTGACCATCATCAATAGTTACTCTACCTAGAGCCGGTTTAATGTCTTTTAACAACTTAGCATCACTACTCATATGGTGAGAAGCTCATGAGTCTACTACCATTTTATGATCAGATTGTGCAAGCAATTTATGAGACAAGAGCATGATACTAGAGAGTTTAGAGGCATAAGCCTTGATGAGATCCTCCAGATCAATTCTCCTCACATACTCAGTGTTAGTGAACAAGGCAAGCTCTCCTCCTTGAGTAGATGAAGTTGCCTGCTCAATCACTTCTTGAGAGATATTGGCATTTGAATCCCTGAACTTGGATGGCTTGATATGTGGATGGAGGATCCATCACTTGTCTTTGGCGTGTCCCTTTTTCTTGCAATGCTCACAGAAAGTGTGCTTCCTGTCCTCATGCTTGAACACGCTTATGTTCTCATGCTTGAACACACTCTTGTTGGCAGTGACAAGCTCCCCTTTTCCTCCAAACAGCCCAATGCTCCCTTGTTCCTTTTCGATCCTTGAGCACACTTCTTCAAAGTCAGGAAGAGTAGTCTCCCTTGGAATGGACTTGATAACATCATTGTAGACCGGATTCAGATTGAGGAGGAGTCCAAAGATCTTTTCTTGCTCCTTCCTTTCATTAAGAACCTTTGGGTCCATGGTGCTTGGCCTTAACATGTCAAGCTCAGACCAAGCATATGAGAACTTCCCAAGATACTTGGTGAACTCACAGTCCTCTTGGTGAAGGTTAATGATTGTCTTCTTCACTTCATACACACGGTTGAGGTTGGAGACATCATCATACACCTTCTTAAGAGTGTCCCAAAGTGATTTAGCTGTTTCACAATGGGAGTAAGATTCAAGGATAGAGGGATCCAATGAGTTTTGAAGGAAACCTAGAACTGACTAGTCTTCTTGAAACCACCTTGCCTCCTCCTTCTTTGTTGCCTCATCTTTCTTCCCTTTTGGATCTTCATCAGGTGGTGTCCTGTCCTCAAGGATGTGCTCCCAAAGACCTCTGCCACATATTGCTGTCTTGGTTGTTCTTTGCCATGTTCTGTAGTTTAAGCCCTTGAGAACCACATGAATGACAGTGGGCTTGAGGTTTGAGTTAATTTGGACAGTATCTTCCATTGATGAGGTTTGAGAAGCTTAAGAACACAAAGAAGAGTATAAGGACAAGTTGAACAGAAATAAGAGATTTTGAAGAGAATATTGAGAGATTAAAGAGAATCAATGAACAATAACATCTATTGCTCTGATACCATGTTAGAATTTAAGAGAATAAAACAGAGATTTGTAGATTTAAGCACAGAAACATAAGAGAAGAAGATTAGAGAGAGTTTGAGAGAATAAGAACAAGAGAGAGATTAGAGAGAAAATTGGAGATGAAAATAAGTCTCCTTAGTTCAAATTTCAAAATCAGCAGTTACAATATAGAGCAAGAGCTATTATACTATTTTTGGCTTACAAGAGAAGCTAATCCAATGTATCTTAAAGTAACAAAACTGTTTTACTGTTCATCCGCGTGTACTGTACACAGATGCTTCTTGTCTAGTTTGGTTATTCCAAGAGCTCCTAGCTTCCATGTGGAATGATAGTCTTTAAGATATCCATCTCTGATAATTAAAGCTTCATCTCAATAGATATCTCATGATTAATATTTCACGTATTTTGTGTATATCTTATGATATATGTTATATATATAGATTTAATAAACGATATAAAAATTATTAAATTCGGTCCCGATTAATCTTTGTGTACTCTCTGATTTTTTTCATTAGGCGCTAGGCTCAGTTCGACCGTCCAATTAACGCCTAGCGCTTATTTGATCAATACATATAACTATCTTGATACGTGGTGGTTTGGGAAAAGAGAAATTAGGCTTGGATGATTAAATATATCCTAATTTCATATTCCATTTGAAGAGATATCGGGCTATATTAGTCCAAATTTTAAACTACTCTTAAAATATTGTAATGGACAACATAATTGGACGAAGAGTCTGGTTTTTGAGAACTAGTGTAAGGTTCTACTTATCTACCTTAATCGGCAACGTTTTAAGGCCTGATATGATGTTTGGTGGAAAGGCTTTGGTTGATCAAAAAAAGTGGAAAGGGTTTGAAGAGGAATCACTCAGTAGGGTGGTTTTTTTTTGATTCTCAACTCGGTCTATCCTAAGATAGCAAGAGTTTTAGGGTTTTTTTCAAAGGATTCTAAAAGAGGATTTCAAGAACACGGTGAGAATATGGAAATTAGGGGTTCGCTTTAGGTTTCCGGGATGGGATAAAGCGGTAAAGAGAGGTGTTTGAGTCGCCGGAGAGAGATTAGGTCAAATCGGTTCGCTAAAGTCTCTCAGGCAATTGTATTATGAAAGCGTGTGTATTATTCAATGGCGAGATGCCTATTTATAGGTTTACAAGTCGGTTAAATAAAATAAAGGAAGCCCTAGATAAATACGAATATTTCCTATTATCTCGACTCGAGAATATTCTCTATCTCGGTGTGCTCTCCACGCGCGCCGCTTTCCTTTCTTTATTCTCCGAACTTGAAACCCTAGTATGTCGAGATGTTGGGCCGGGTCGGTTTACGCCGACATCTTTTTTATTCCCAAACCTTTAGACCATCTTTCCTTATCGGGCCGACCTAAACTCTTGAATGAGCCTTTTGGGAAAGGTGGTAACATTGACTCCAACAATAAGCCCCCCCAGTGCGGCGATTCGAATTTATTTAGATCGGCGGTACGAGGTAAGTAACGTCTGGTTTAAAAAGTGATTTGGGTTGGCCCTATTTCGAATCCAATTTTGTCTCGATTGGATGGACCGATTGTAACCGAACTGACCGGTTAAAATCGAAAGGAGTCACATATTGGCTTGGTCTGTTTAAGGTGAACCGAACCAGCCTTTGGTCTAACAGGTTTATTGGCGTGGAAAACGAAGTATTGTTTGTGAGGAACGAGGCGCCCCCTAGATAATCATCATTGCTGCAATAGGTGTGAGAACCGAAGCGCCCTATCCGATTGTAGCTTCTCGAACACGATGCCTCATTTTATTTATAAGTACCTTCTCCATTTCTCGTTTCCCTTATTTATGCTCGGTTGAAGAAGATAAAAGGTAATTTTCGCTCTCTGCCGGTTTTTTCTTTCCGATTTGCTTTTCACCGTCGCTCCGCCGTAGTTTCTTAGGATTATAGATCAAATTCTCTTTTTCGTCGATTGTTCATCAACTGCTCTTCGAGAATCATGTCTTTGATCCGTTGTTCGGGGAGCAAAGACAAGGAAGTCGTTCCTGTGTCCTCTGAAGACGATTCGTCAAGTCGGCGCACCATTTCTTCAGATTCGTCCTCTGGTAGCAGCACGTCTTCCGACCTGAAGGAGCATCCCTGCTATCAAGACAAAGAACTCGAGCGCCGCTATGAGTTATCGCGGCTGACTGGTGCTGCGCAAAGCTCAAGTCGGGACGAATTTCTGATTCCACAACTCCGAGATGCGGATACCTAGGATTCCGATGAAAGTGATGTCGATCTTGAGAAAAATGATTCTGACATTGGCGGCAGTAATACCGACATTGCCCCTTCTGGATTGTCGGCTGCTCCTAAGGAGGCATATGACAATGTATTTCAGACTCGATGTACCGTGAAGTCGGTGACTTCTACGCTTCAAGGGTGTGGAGCCGACCCAAGAATCAAGTTTCTCAATCCCTGTACGCTTGACTGACCTTGGAATCCTCCACCTGGTTATATGACTTTGTACGAGTCATACTTCATTAACACTGATACCGCGGGCAGTCGCTGTTGGCTGCCACTTCCCGACTTACTTGTCTCTTACTGTCATCGTCGCGAGATCGCCATTTCTCAGCTCTCGGCCGTCGCGGTTCGCCACATGGTGGGTCTTCTTGTGCTCGGGGACGAAGCCGACATAACGATTTCTGTCAGTATTTTCGAAGAGATGACTTCGATCAACCCCATGAAGAATACCAGTCCAGGATGTTTCGCATTTAAGCTAAAAAGGGGTCATGGCGTAGTTACGGATGCGCCGAATAAGATCCGCGACTGGCAGAGATATTATTTTTATGTTGAGATAACTTCCTTGGTTGTACGCGAAGAACATAAGGAACTTATCAGATCGTCCTGGAATATGAAATTTGGTAGATGTCGTTCTGAATTTGCCGTTTATCAATGTGGATGATTTACTTAATTTTTTGTTTTGCTATTGCAGTGCATCATCCATTCCTCAAGCCCTGTCCGGATAACTTCTTTCCGATCGTTGAAAACATCCAAGCTCTCGGCCTTCCCAAGTGGTCGTATCTTACTCGGGAACGCATTAACAAATCTCTCCCGCGGATCTCCAAAGGTATATCTCGTTCACCGGTTTGTAAGTCGATGTTTTCCATTCTGAGTCCTGAACTTTTTCCCTTTTTTAGTTAAGTGGAACACTAAAGAAAAGGTTACTCCAGACCAGTTAGTGAAAACGAGGATGGGTAAAGTGAAGAAGATTGCATCAGTTGATTATTCGCAGAAGATCTCATCCAATCCTTCCCTTTCTGTTGAGCCGTCAAAGGAGAAAGATGCGGCTCCATCCTCCCAAGGCGGAATGACAATTACTACTGGCGAGAAGTCGGCTGCTTCTCAAGCCGTTGTGACGGTCAAATCAAATATGGCGGCTCCGGTCGAAAAGGTCCCATCCAAGGCTCAGCCCAGAAAGAGGGTGGCTGGAGAAAGGTCTGGCCAGGAAAAGCCGGCGAAGAAGGCTGCCACGGTAAGCAAGCCTGTCCAAGAAGCTTCCGCTAAGAAGACGGCTGCCGATAAATCCGGTAAGGCCAAAAATCCCCGGAGACGGTTTTACGAAGAGACTGGGGATGTTGCCGATGCTTCTGGTGACATGAAGCCTTTTCTTACCCGTAAAGAAATCGTCCTAGCTCGCCCTCGCGGTCCGTCGAAAGATGGAGATATTCAGCCTTCGATTCACAACTTCGCCTTCCAATACGAAAGCGACGTTCCTCTTATTGATAATCCTCGAGCGTGTTTTAACATGCTGACTTTTGTGCGGGGTAACGAGTCAGACTGGCCAAAACTACAAGAGCTCCCCCATTCTGATGCCATTCTCAAGCTAAAGCAGGCCGAGGCAATGGTAAAGTTCGTCTTGGTAGTTTTTTTTTTGAAGAGTTCCTATCTGTTTATTGTTTTAACAAAGCTTGTCTTTCAGATGATCGCGGGTCGAATCGTGTAGCCCTTGAAAGTGCTTGGGACTCTCAGAATATGACCGATGCCATGAAAAGGAGGGACGATCTTCTCGCAAAAGCAAAGAAGGAAAAAGAAACATTGGAGGCGAGCAACCTGGTTCTCACAAATAAACTCCGTGAAATGGAGGAGAAGCTACACCTTGCTGAAGAGAAGGTGAAATCCGATCTCCTTAAGTTCCAATAGGAGAAGAAGAGGCAACAGAAATTCTGCACCGACTTGGTTCGGAAAGAGAGGGATCGTGTTGAAGCCGCAGTGAGGGCGAAGGCGCAATCCTACTTTGATCTCTTCCAGCGTTATGTGAAGGATCAGGAGGCTGCTACCGCCTTACAGATTGAGCAAGGTCAGATTTTCTGCCTTAAGAAATGTTTGGTGAAGCTTAGTGGAGAGGGCGTGTCGATTCCGAAGTCGGTCTTGGACTAGGTTGCAGCTGATGAGATTGTGGTTGACGCCAAGTTTGATCAGCTGGATGTTGTGACGAAAAAGGAGATGACGTTTGTCCTCTCACCAACTCGCCATCCTCTCTTGAATATTTTCCGTGATTCACCTCTCCGTGCTCCGAAGACTGTTGACGAGTTTGGGACTAACCGCGGGGTAATCCCAGAAGCGGTTCCTACCAGTCTTCTTCAGACGGTCAGCTCGGAGATCGCGGCTCCCGATGGTGCGTTGACAACAGTACTGGACGCAAATGCTAACGTCAGCGAAGCCGAGAAGGCAAATGAACCGGAGAAGTCGACGAGCGGTGCTGGGGCCGGGGCCGGGGCCGAATGATTTCTCGATTTTATTATCTATGTCAGCCGTGTGTAGGACTTTTTTTTAATTTACCTCTAAAACCTGTCCTTTTTCAGGAGGAAGTTAAAATTATTTTGTAGTGCAATCGATCTACTCTTTTTTTAATTCGTTCAAAGAATCAAAATGAGTAGTAATTGGATCATTCTGCCTTAGTGGCGGCTCCCTATTAGGGTTTTTATACTTGCATTTTAATCGGATTATCTTGTATTTGAATTTGTCTTTAACAAATTAAAAACGGATAGCAATTAGATTACGTTTGCCTTAAGACGGCTTTTTTTGCAAGGCTTATATGTGCTCGGCTTAGTTGTTCAAAGGACGGGTGAATGAGCGAGGCTTATTTATTATCGCCCACCTCAGAGAACATATGGGTACTGACCCGGTTTTTTAGTGCGAGACGGATCTCGGCTTTCCCTCGCTGCGATGTGCACCTCACGTGCAAGGAAGACCAAACTCCTGGCCAGGGAGTATGATGCGAATAATGAGAGTCTTATTGGATGCTCGACTTATAGTCAAAGCAGTGTATCGTTTGACTTTGCGAACTAAGGAGCTCGGCTCTAGCAGTTTATTAATTCCGCTTTTGATTTGCGAGTTAGGAATCAGCTTCAGTTTGCGAGTTAGGACTCGGCTTCATTTTGCGAGTTAGAACTCGGCTTTTGATTTGCGAGTTAGGACTCGGCTTCAGTTTGCGAGTTAGGACTCAGCTTCATTTTGCGAGTTAGAACTCGGCTTTTGATTTGCGAGTAGGGACTCGGCTTCATTTTGCGAGTTAGAACTTGGCTTTTGATTTGCGAGTTAGGACTCGGCTTCAGTTTGCGAGTTAGGACTCGGCTTTTGATTTGCGAGTAGGGACTCGACTTCAGTTTGCGAGTTAGGACTCGGCATGCTTTAAACCCAGCATAAACTGTAAAATAAATATTTTATTAGATTTGGGACAGTGCCGATGAAGGCTGCCTACGTATCTTCCAAGGAAGAATTAAGTCACTCGTAGTTCATACATAGGATTTTTTTTTTTTTGCGCCGTGATAGACTAGCCGTTTTAGAAGTATTCCTTCAGGCTTTCTGAATTCCATGTGCGCGGAAAAGCTTTGCCCTTCATTGATTCAAGTTCGTAAACGCCGGGTTTGACGACTTTAGTTATCTTGTATTTTCCTTCCCACTTTGCGCCGAGTTTGCCTGCCCTCCATTCTTTCGTGTTCTCGTAGACTTTACGAAGTACGTAATCGCCGACTTGAACGTGTCGTTCTTTTACCTTCTGGTTGTAGTACCGTGTTGCGAGTTGTTGATACTTTTGAATACGAAGCAGTGCCCGATTTCGTTCTTCCTCAATCGTGTCAAGGGCGTGAATCAACATTTTATCGTTGATCTCGTTATTTTGAGGCATGAGAGCTCGTCGGAGAGTATAGACGTTTGCTTCTGCCGGGACCATCGCTTCCACGCCGAAGGCTAAGGAAAATGGAGTGGCCTCAGTTGCGCGGCGGGGTGTTGTTCTGTGTGACCAAAGGACTCCATCCAACTCGTCGGCCCAAACTCCTTTCTTGCTTTCAAGACGTTTTTTGATGCCGTCAATGATAGTTTTGTTTGTGGCTTCGGCCTGTCCGTTCCCCTGAGGATATATCGGTGTCGACTTGCTGAGCCGTATGTCCCACTTTTTGCAAAACCCTTCGAACATGTTTGATGTGAATTGCGATCCGTTGTCCGTGACGATCTCGTAGGGCAATCCATATCGGCATATAATGTATTTCCAGACGAAGTTCTGAACTTGGACGTCGTGGATTGCTACATATGCCTTGGCTTCGACCCACTTTGTGAAGTAGTCGATCATGATCAGCAAGAAGCGCCTTTGATTGGAAAGCGGCAACGGCCCAACAATGTCCATTGCCATCTCATGAATGGATAAGCCACGGTGGACGTGGTGAGTAGCTCTGTAGGTCGATGTATGAATGGTGCGTGGCGCTGGCATTTCTCGCACTTGTTGGAGTAGGTCTCACAATCGGCTATCATAGTTGGCCAGTAGTGACCATTCAACTTGATTTTGAGAGCGAGAGACTGACCTCCAGAGTGATTTCCGCAGGCTCCTGAATGTGTTTCTTCGAGAACTCGGCTGATTTCGTCTCCATGTATGCATCTGAGAAGGACTTTGTTGGCCGAATACTTGTAAAGGATGCCGTTATGTATCGTATATCGCGCACTTTTGACTTTAAGTCGTCGTGCGGCCCACTTGTCCTCGGGAAGTTTTCCCTCTGTCAAATATGCTCTTATCTCTTGTCGCCAATCCTCATTGTTGTCTGTTAGGAGTGCAATGAGGTCGGTGCCTTTCACATGGTCATCGCGATACATATCGTTTTGGCCGTACTGTCGAATTGTGAGGACAGCATCATCGGAAGTTGATTCTTCGTGATTGTTCTCGGGCGGCGGGATGCTTGGTTCATGAATTGTTTCCACTGGGATTCGTCGACAGAGATTGGGATTCGATGCCAGAGATGCGAGTGCATCTGCTGGGGCATTTTCTTTCCTCAGTATCTGGACAATATCAAAGAACTCGAAGGAGCTGGTAAGCTCCAACGCCGCCTTGCGATAAGCCTCCATTCGCTCGTTTTTGGCCTCGTAATCTCCGTTGATTTGATTTGCAACAAGCATGGAGTCGCAATGGGCCAAGAGATGTCGCACTCCGATTTCTCTAGCTAGTCTGAGACCGGCTAACAGAGCCTCGTACTCGGCTGTATTGTTAGATGCCGTGAAACCCAGTTTGAATGATTGTCTTAGTACTTCTCCGGTTTGTTATATGAGACGCACTCCTACCCCGGCTCCTCGTTTTGATGAAGGGCCGTCAACAAACAGTTTCCAATTCTTGTCATCTAGCTGAGTATCGACATCTAATTCAGGTGATAATTCTACGAGGAAATCGGCTATTACCTGAGATTTGGCGGTTGTCCTGTTTCTGTAATCGATGTCGTACTCGCTGAGTTCCACTGCCCATTTCGCCAGGCGGCCAGAAGGTCCTGGGCTGTGTAAGATTGTCCGAAGAGGCTGGCTACTCAGCACGGCAATTGAGTGTGACTGGAAGTAAGGTCGTAACTTCCGTGCCGAGAAAATGACTGTGAGAGCCAGTTGTTCCATTGCGGGATATCTGGTCTCGGCCCCGTTCATCGTCTTGCTCACGTAAAAATCGGCTCTTTCTCCCCTCGATCTTCTCGAACTAGTACACCACTGACTGCAGTTGTTGAGACCGCGATGTATAGGAAAAGTGTCTCGCCGTTTTTGGGCTTTGATAGTATTGGCGGGTTTGATAAGTAGTCTTTAAGCTGAATGAATGCCTCCTGACACTTGTCGTCCCATAAAAACCTCTTGTTTCCCCAGAGGAGCTCATAGAAAGGTAGGCATTTATCTGTCGAACGAGATATGAATCTGTTCAGGGCGGCTATGCGACCGGTTAGACGTTGTACCTCTCGTGTATTCTTGGGAGATGGTAAGTCGATTATCGCCGAGATCTGTTTTGGATTAGCTTCTATCCCTCTTTGGGTGACCACGTATCCGAGGAACTCTCCTGATGTTACTCCAAACGTACATTTTGCTGGGTTAAGCTTCATTCCATACCGGTTGAGGATATTAAAACATTCCTTCAGATGGACGACATGCTGAGATGCGATTAAGGACTTAACCAACATATCGTCGTGCCGAGTTGGGCTGCGAACATTCGAATGACCAATCGTTGATATGTAGCGCCGGCGTTCTTAAGGCCAAATGGCATGACCTTGTAACAATAAGTGCCGCGTTCAGTAATGAATGCCGTCTTCTCCCGATCGTCTGAATTCATAAGAATTTGATTATACCCTGAAAATGCATCCATAAACGAAAGTAGCTCGTTCCTTGCCGTGGCTTCGACAAGTCGATCGATATGTGGCAAGGGAAAGCTGTCCTTTAGACAGGCTTTGCTGAGGTCCGTGATAGGGTGAATGTGCGAGGCTTAGTGCTCGGCTTATTTATTATCGCCCACCTCAGAGAACATACGGGTACTGACCCATTTTTAGTGCGAGACGGATCTCGGCTTTCCCTTGCCGCGATGTGCACTGAAGGATCGTTTAGTGTTAATCCTGATTCAATTCTTCTGATTAACTCACCTAATCATGCCAGATCTAGGTTCTCTTGCAGAATCATAAAGGATCTCACCTGTTACCTTGTTTATGCAGCGGAAAGAGGAGGTACGGGTCAGAGATCAGCAGAACCACCAAGAGATAGCTCCTCCAAAGGCTCACACACGCACACAGCAGGAAATTGGCTGCTAGACCGAAAGGAGAGAGGCGCAGAGAGAGGCTGAGGGAGGCGCAGGAATGGCTGAGAAAAAGAAGCTAGGGCAAGTTTTATTAATTAAAACCCTTGTCCAGTTCTTATGGGCTTTTGGGCCCAATTCTCAGTCTGATTAAATCCCTTTAGTCTCTCTTAGTACAGTAAATGCCTAGCACTTTTACCGTACTTCTGCTAAACCGTTCCTACACATTTTCCTGTTAGCTTAGGCGTGTGACCCATATGGGATCATATAATAAAGGCAATAAATCCATGATTTATAGATCATGAGCGGACTCTAGCAAGCCATCATGACCCCCAGTATTATATGACTTATGTCTGATCATTGACATACTCTTACTTTCTAGAGACAGTACAGAGATTACTGGACATAATTCCAACAATCTCCCACTTGAACTGGAATCTCTGTATTCATAATCCTTTTGTCTCAATATCTCGATTAGTCATAAGGCAAGATTAGTGTCATCCTTATAAAGCCTAATCTTGTTCATCGGACTCTGATTTGATACTGACAATCCAAACGACTCGGGAAAGTCCGTTTGAGCATGGCCATGCATTTTCCAGTATACAAATCTCCGATTGGCCTAGAGATATTCACTCCATTTATATTGGAGGGACAAATCCCGTCTTGTTCCATCACTGTAAACTACTCATTTCATAATACACCCAATCAAGGTCCTTATAACTATCGCTTAACGACAGCATTAGACAATGATCAAAGCGCATTAGTTCATGTGCAGTCACATGCATGCGAACTCAGGTCTAAGGACTATACTCTATAGTCGTAGTAAGAATCTCTTATGACACAGATATAAATATCCTGAAGAGTTCTTATAATCGGGTCTTGTCCGGTCGTATGTACCCAAACATACACCTATGTATTGACTTTGATGCCGTGCATCTATGACATCCTGAGACTTTGTCATAAGTCACATACCAATCCAGTCTCACACGGTTGTTGGTGTTCCAATTTCAACAACCTTCGACTAGGGACAGGATGATATAAGCCATCTATCAAATATAGGGTCTCATGATCAAGCTAAATGACTTTGATGACTCAAGATCAAGTCACTTACTTCGATGACCTATAAAATGGTTCATATCATTTTGGAACGATTATTTCATCACAGTTAAAATAATCTTGAAATAATAATTTCATTAAACATCATAAAATGTTTTACAAGAACATATCAATAACCAAATAAAGCCCTTTATTAACTCCCACTGAAATTAAGACTACATCTTAATTTCACTTATCCTACAGCAACAGTCCGCGACTCGTGCTTAGGCCTAAGGAGTGGCTTCGTTAATAGATTAGCAACGTTCTCATTCGTTGAAACTTGCTGATCTACTTAACATCTCTGTCATTTATCTCACGGAATAGGTTATACCTATCCTCAAGGTGTTTGGACCTCTGATGTGCAGCTAGTCTCATCTATGCTGGGAATCACATCAAGTTCAGTGACGAACTCTTCTTTCCAAACAACCTCTTTCGCCGCTTCTCAAGCTGCGAAATGTTCAGCTTAAGTCATGGAGTCAGCAACAGTGCCTTGCACCGCCAGATAGACACAAGATATAACCGGACTGTGACCGGAGATCATCTTTGTCCGTTGGAAGCATGCCTTTCAGACTCTACAGACTCGTAGCACCTCACTTTCTCCGTAAATCAAGAACTTATCCTTAGTATTCCTCAAATGCTTTAGGATATTCTTTACGGCAATCCAGTGATTCTTTGCTGGATTTGACTGGTCTTTTACTTGTCATGGCATATATGATAGATCCAATTGCCGACGCATATGTAATCTCATCCATGCATTCAAGCTCAGCAGATATCGTAGGATACTGTTTCTTGCTTAACGTAAGCCATGTGACATTGGCATAAAACCCTTCTTGGATTGCTGAAAACGTGTAAGACTTTGTCAATTTAAGAATCCTGACATTGTCCGACCAGCTCTTTTGGATCTCTATCTTTAGATCCAAAATCCAAGAACATACGTGGCTTTACCCATGTCAATCATTAAAACCAACTCCCAAGCCAGTCCTTTACCGACTGCAGCATTGGGATGTTATTTCCGAGAATCAGTATGTCATCGACATACAATATGAGAAATGCAACATCGCTCCCACTTATCTATTAGTAAACGCACAGTTCCATTTCGTTCCTGTTCAAGTCAAAACCTTGACTACTTCAACAGAACGAAGATTCCAACTCCGATATGTTTGCTTCCATCCATGAATGGATCGATGAAGCTAACTTACACAAAATGTAATTTTTTTTTTCGGAGTCCGGGCTCACTTCGCAGATTCGTCGCTTTCAATGATCATCAGATCATGCGAACTTTCAATGATCATCAGGTTCAACCAATGACGAGAAATCACTCTCGGATTAGTGACTGATTCATTCATATCTGCGAACTTCAGGCTCTACAGGTGTAGATTCTACAGCAATCTGTAAATCCATCCGTTGCTCTCCCTCAACAGGTTGAGCAGCTTCCTGTATTTCTCGAATTTCTTCGAGTTATACTTTTACTCCCACTGTTCTTCTTGGAAAGTAACTTCCCTTGTTAGAAAACAGAATGGACGTAAAAGTAACAAGCCTTGGTTTCCCTAGGACAACCAGTGAAGTAGCACAACTACAAATACTCAGCAAAGACGAATTTGGATCGATTCCAATCCACATTTACGTGGTGTCTTTCAACTGATATTGGTGGAACTATTTCAGCGTAAACTTAGATATTTCTAGAGCGTTATTCTTAAAGAATATCATGGAAGATTCGTGTGACTCATCTTTAATCATTTCTTATAAGATCTGATTCTTTCTCACAGAAATACCTCAAGGTTTTCAGGAGAATTGAGCTGTGAAACGACTTCACACTCATTCAGATGATCACACCATCTGATGACTCAAGTATTCTCACTCGTGATTTAATTCAGAGTCTTAATACTTCTGTCACTCAGATTCTATACCTCATTCTGGAACTCTTTCGACCATGTCAAACAATTCCGACTTGTGTCTCATCAAATGAACACAGTCTTACTCACTGAATTAATCAGTAGAGACAATGAAATACAGGAAATTTTTCTCTGGCATTACTGCTCATCGGACCACATACATGAGTATGTTCAATCTCCAATAAGCCTTTGGGCCTTTCTCTAGCTCGGCTAGGATAGGCCCCTTTGTCTTTTGGTCCAGTAAACAGAATTCAAGTCTCATAAGATATCCGATCGAATGAGCCCAATAGTGCATAACTATGGGATTTCTGAATCCGACTTACTCTATGTGACCAAGACTTTTATGCTAAGAAAAATCAGGTTTAATTCATCAGATTTAAACCAATTTGGTATTTATGTTACATTTAGGCACTCTTTGGTTTAAGACATAAAACCCATTCCTTGAATAGGGTGCTACAATTAATATTTCATTAAGATCAAAAGAACTAAACTTCTCTTTTATCGAAATGAAAAACATTCAAATTCTTACAAGAAAATGAAAGACAACTCTGCTTAAAGCAGGTACATTGTAGCAATTACTTAATACAAAACCAAGCCTCAAAGGCATCTACAAGTGAAAACTCTACGGCTGAGGCAGCATCCATAGCTCCTTCCAGACATGCAGTTCCACTTGCCCTTCCTTCAACGTTCTACTGTTGCTTAGGCACTGCATATTACAACAAATATCAGTGCCACAACCAGTATCCAATACCTTTAAGGTAGAACTTGAAGTAATAACATGAATACCTGAGGAAGTAGTCTCATACATCAACTTCAACTCCTCATCATCTTCCATGTATTTAATGCAATCTCTCTTCCAATGCCCAGTCTCTTTACAGTAGCAGCACTTACCAACGTAAGAGGTATCTGACTTGGGCTCAGAAGACACACGCTTGCCATGATTCAAAATCTGGACAACTTTGTCTTCACCCTTGTCAGCATTAGGTTTAATAAACCCACCCTTCTCCATTATGAGATTATACTGGGTACTCTTCACGTTTGGCTCAACTGTCTTGAGCATATCATGCAGTTCAGTCAGCGTCTTCGTTAAGCCTTTCTTAATATAGTTCCTTCTGAACTTATCATAGCTTGACGGCAGCGACTGCAGAATGATCTCAGTTGCCAATTCTTGGCTAACTGGATAATCCAGTTTCCTCAGGTTATCAATGTAACCCATCATTTTACTGACATGAGGACTCACTGGATGATCATTTGGTAGCTTGCAGCTAGTGAGAGACTTAACCAACTGGTATCTCTCCACTCTTACCTGCTCCTGAAATTTCAATTTCAGGCTGCTGATCATCTCTATTGGCGACTCCATGTTCTCATATTGCTTCCGCAAGTCTGAGTCCATGGTAGCCAATATCAGACCACGCACATCTACCGCATCATTATAATGCTTATTCCAAGCATCATATACTGCATGGGAGGCATTGGACCCGATCCTCACGGGGAGAGCTCTCTCAAGAACATAGTCCTTTCTCTCCTGCCTGAGGACTAGCCTCAGGTTCCGCGACCAAGTCAAGAAATTTGATCCGTTCAGCTTGTCCATCTCAAGGACAGACCGGATCGAGAAAGTGTTTTGATTGTTTGTGCTAGTCATAACTGAAATTTAAGATAAAAGAATTTTAGTTAATATGTTCAATATGATTAATCTTGTATTATACTTAATATGATTAATCTCGCATTATATTCCATAACATCAGTTACCCTCAATAGAATATAATGATTCCAAGATCCACATATAACTAAGATCAAAGTGGGCCACTGGCCGTCACCCAACCTTAGCTTATATCGGTAAGCCCTATCTCGGCTAATTATATCCGTGATATAACTCTTGGTTGTGAATCTGGGCCCGAGGCCCAATCCACTCTGATGTCTCAAGGCTCGGGACTCCCGATGGCCTAGTCAAGAAAACCAGACTATACAGTCATGTAATCACTAATGTCTGGGACTCCCAATGACATTTATGAATCACAAACCGTCTTACTCACGCAAAAGTAGACACCCTCACACTGTAAGGCCATGAGTACAATTGAATGGGCTTCGACAGCTGACATAGACTGGACAAGACATCCAACACTTGATATTATTTGAGGTTCGTAGGTTTATTAAAATTTCATCCCAAAATAGAAGATTACTATTTTGGGAAACTTTCCTTTTTGGAAAACCTACTAATTTTGGAAACTTTCTAAAATTGGAAACTTCCTAAAATGGAAACTTTCTAAAATTGGAAACTTCCTAAAATTGGAAACTTTCTAAATATAGAAATTTCCTAAAATCCAAAACATGCAAATCTAGAAACTTCTATTCTAAGAAACTTTCTAATTTCAGTTTTGAAAAAGATTAATTTAAAATCGATTTGAAATTTTATTTAAATAAATTTTAAATTAAATCTGAAGAAAAGACTCAAATAACTGGCCCAATTGTTTTAACTTCTTGGCCCGAGGCCCAAGAATTGGTCCATGTCCAAGACATAACCCAATTGCCCAATTAAATGACATAACCGGTCTGGTTCATTAAAATTGGTCTAACCAAAATTAATTACTACGATGACCACAATTGTCAACCGGTTATTTACTAAACCGGATTTTCTCAATTTATTTGGTCCAACCAAATCAAATTAGAAAACCACTGGTTTAGGCACTAAATCCAATTTTTCGACTTTGGATTTCTTATCCCGGTTTAACCAGAACTTAATAAATATTATTAAATCTGTAATTATTAAACCGTGACGATTAATTTTTAATCAGTTTTTAAAACCGAACCGAACCGATTGGTCACGAACCGATCACGGTCGTGACCTAGCTCCTCGATCACAATCGACCAGCCGCAAGCGTGCGATCCACGATCGGGACGGCCGAGCCTCACGCGATCGGGACGCGAGCTGGACGGGACGGGACTGCGTGATCGGACGAGCTCGGGTCGGTGGCTTCACGCGATCGCCGAGCGATCGGGACAGCCCGGGTCGAGACTCGGCTCTCGGTCACGCGGGACAGGCAGGACGCGATGCAAGCATCGATCCATACCATCGATCCGCGATCAATGTATGCGATCGGCTCGATCATGCATCCCGCGATCGACTCGACCACGCGACTCGATCCATCGATCGGTCCGTGCGTCTATTCGATCCGGACGTGCGGTTCGACCACACTCCGACGCAACCAATTCAATATAGATTGGATCATGCGATTTCTTGTTTGTTTAGGTTTTAATTCTTTGTTTCTTAAGTGTTTTCTCTTATCAGTAGATTGATTCAAAACACTTCTTAAACAATCCTAAACATGATTCTAAACAAGAAAAACTAACAGAACCAATGGCTCTGATACCACTGAAGGATCGTTTAGTGTTAATCCTGATTCAATTCTTCAGATTAACTCACCTAAACATGCCAGATCTAGGTTCTCTTGCAGAATCATAAAGGATCTCACCTGTTACCTTGTTTATGCAGCGGAAAGAGGAGGTACGGGTCAGAGATCAGCAGAACCACCAAGAGATAGCTCCTCCAAAGGCTCACACACGCACACAGCAGGAAATTGGCTGCTAGACCGAAAGGAGAGAGGCGCAGAGAGAGGCTGAGGGAGGCGCAGGAATGGCTGAGAAAAAGAAGCTAGGGCAAGTTTTATTAATTAAAACCCTTGTCCAGTTCTTATGGGCTTTTGGGCCCAATTCTCAGTCTGATTAAATCCCTTGGATTTAATCAGGCCCTTTAGTCTCTCTTAGTACAGTAAATGCCTAGCACTTTTACTGTACTTCTGCTAAACCGTTCCTACACATTTTCCTGTTAGCTTAGGCGTGTGACCCATATGGGATCATATAATAAAGGCAATAAATCCATGATTTATAGATCATGAGCGGACTCTAGCAAGCCATCATGACCCCCAGTATTATATGACTTATGTCTGATCATTGACATACTCTTACTTTCTAGAGACAGTACAGAGATTACTGGACATAATTCCAACATGCACCTCACGTGCAAGGAAGACCAAACTCCTGGCCATGGAGTATGATGCGAATAATGCGAGTCTTATTGGATGCTCGGCTTATAGTCAAAGCAGTGTATCATTTGACTTTGCGAACTAAGGAGCTCGGCTCTAGCAGTTTATTAACTCCGCTTTTGATTTGCGAGTTAGGACTCGGCTTCAGTTTGCGAGTTAGGACTCGGCTTCATTTTGCGAGTTAAAACTCGGCTTTTGATTTGCGAGTTAGGACTCGGCTTCAGTTTGCGAGTTAGGACTCGGCTTCATTTTGTTGGGATAGTGTCCTGAAATCACACTTGTACTCACACCTGATGATAGTTGTGTGTCGAGATCAGACATTCGTATAATACTGTGCGGTTGCAATGTTTTGCTAGAAGCCTCTTGCAATCTGTAAGTTGTATACTTACTGCCAGTATTATATGATCCTATAGGGTCACACACCTAAGCAAACTGGAAGCTAAGACATGGGAATGATCATTATGGTAATGATCATATTAATGTGTATCCAATGTGTATTGGATACACATTATTATCGAGATAATGGTGTTGTGTCAATCGACACAGCTTGTGTGTCGGTCGACACAGTTCGGGTTTCGAAAGGGCTTTTCGAAATTAAGACTTAAACAAGTCTGGCCCGTTAAGTATGTTTTAGGTCAAATAAAACTAAAAGGTTTCGACCTAAAACGTGAGCAGTCGAGTTTTTCTCAGTGAGAAGAGCAGAAACACCAGAAACAGAGGATTCCCATTGATCCGGCACTAGCATCCCGTTTCCAGCTTGTGTGCGTGTGTATCTGGTAGAGGCAAGGCACTTGCGTTGCTCAACTGATCTCGTTCACCATTTCATTCCGCTGCCAGTACAAGGTAAGAACGAGGTTGGTTAAATTTCAATATATCAAACCCTAGATCCTAGGAGATCCAACAGTGGTATCTGAGCGTTGTTAGGGTTTAGACTATTGAATCTGATGCAATTAATTCGAAAACTGATGTTGTTAAATTGAATATTGCATGCTAAATCATGTTTTCAAAGTGTTAATCTCGGATTATGTGCCTGTTGAAAACGATGAAACTGTTGAAATCGCACTGTGTCGATCGACACTAAGCGTGTGTCGGTCGACACGCCGCGAAATAACTCGTAAAATTTTTAGGGTTTGTCGCAGAGTATCGATCGACACAAAGCGTGTGTCGGTCGACACAGAGCGAAAACTCGTAAATAATTTTAGGGTTCGATCTGAGATCGAGTACCCGTATTCCTTATGTGTCGATCGATACACTGGGTGTGTCGGTCGACACAGGTAAAGCGATTAGATAGATCAGTTCAATTGGATTGAATCGGTTATCTCGCTCGGTTAATTTTAATTAACCAATTGGTTCTGGTTTGGTAATGTCGATCGACACAGAGTTGTGTGACGATCGACATGGACCGTTAAACCGAGCCGGTTTAATTAGATTGAATTGGTTAATGAAATTCGATCCGGGTTGACCGGTTATCGAAGACCGGTTTAAATTATGTTGTGTCGACCGATGCCAATGGTTGGCATCTATCGACACACCATTCGCAGAATTACTGGTTGGACCATACATTTGCGTATACCAGATCAAATTTAACCCCAAAGTTCTAGTTGAACCTAAACTTAATAAAACTGAATGTTTTAATTAAATTAATAACTTCTTGAATGTATATTGGATATACATCAAGATTAAAATAATTCTTTTCCTCAACAAAATATCAAGTGATCTTGATGTCTTGCCCAATCTTGTCTACTGTTAAGACTTGTGTCGTTTGTTGGATAGTCTTGGAGTCCTTGGTATCCACTGCAACATGAGTAAGGCAGGTGGTCATTGACAGACTTGCAGTGCGACTGTCAGTGATCACAAGACAGAAGAGATTGGTTTTATTTGACTGGGCTATCAGAAGTTCTGGGCCCAGAGACATCAGAGTGGATTAGGCATAGTTTGTCTCATCTACGACCAAGAGTTGTACTGGGTACAATTAGCAATGATTTGCTTACCTAGATAACTAAAGTTTGGGTGATGGCGAGTCGCCCACTCATATTTTGGTGAAGTATGGATCTTGGCTCATTGTATTCATGTGAGGAAACATAGTTTTGAATACAATGCGAGTTTTCTTATTAGATAAGAATTCTCATTTCTTGAGCATTATAACTAAAACCTCTACCTCTTTTAATTACAGCTATGTCTGTCTCAACTCACATCAACACTTTCTCACTAAGATCCGTCCTTGAGAAGGACAAGTTAAATGGATCTAATTTCTTGGAATGGTATCGGAACCTGAGAATAGTTCTCAGGCAGGAGAACAAGGAATATGTCCTTGAAAGAGTTCTCACCGAGAGGCCACGTTCCAATGCCCCGCAGATAGAAAAGAATCCTTGGGATAAGCATTCAGCTGATGTCAAAGATGTTAATTGTCTAATGCTGGTGACTATGAACTCTGAGCTGCAGAAGCAATATGAAAACGTGATGTCACCCATTGAGATGATTAACAGCCTGAAAGCTTTGTTTCAGGAGCAAGCTCGCACAGAGAGATACCAGACGGTTAAATCTATCATGGATTGCAAGCTGGCTAAGGACAGTCCAGTAAGTCCTCATGTCCTTAAAATGATGGGTTACATTGATAACCTGGGGAAACTGGACTGTGCCATTAGCCAGGAGCTAGCCACTGACATGATTCTGCAGTCTTTGCCGTCGTGTTTTGATCAGTTCATCATGAACTACAACATGCAAAACATGACTAAGACATTGACTGAGTTGCACGGCATGCTGAAGACAGCAGAGTCGAATCTCAAGAAGGCAACTCCCAGTGTACTGATGGTACAAGGGGGTAAAAGGTTTAAGAAAGCTAAGAAGGATAAGGGAAAGGCCCAAGTTGTCCAGACTGAGAGTCAGGACAAGCCCAAGCCGAAGCCCAAATCCGGGCCTTCTCCTGAGGATAAGTGCAACTACTGCAAGCAGCTAGGGCATTGGAAGAGAGACTGCAAGAAGTTCATGGAAGATTACAAGAAGCTGAAGAAGACGTATGATGCGTCTGACTCAGGTATTTATGTTATCGAACTTAATGTTATGTCTTCTAGTTCTACTTCGTGGGTATTGGATACCGGCTGCGGTGTTCATATTTGTACTGATGTGCAGGCACTAAGAAACAGTAGAACGCTGAAGAAATGACAAGTGGAGCTACGGGTCGGGAATGGAGCTAAGGTTGTTGCACTGGCCGTAGGCACCTACGATTTGTCTTTACCTTCGGGCATGGTTTTAGCTTTGAATAATTGCTACTTTGTACCTGCGATTAGCAGAAACATAATTTCAGTTTCCGTTTTGGATTTGGAAGGTTTTGATTTTGTTGTTAAGAATAAAGTTTGTTCTTTTAATCGTGATGGTACGTATTATGGTAGCGCCCCATTAGATAATGGGTTATATGTTTTAAACCAAGAAATGCCTGTCTTTAACATAAATACAAAGCGGTTTAAGTTCAATGACGAAAACCCGACTTTCTTATAGCATTGTCGTTTGGGCCATATCAATGAGAAACACATCCAAAAGCTCCATCGAAATGGGCTTCTGGGCTCATTTGATTTTGAATCATGTGAGAAATGCCAATCTTGTTTGATGGGCAAAATGGCTAGAGCCCCTTTCAACAAACCAAATGAAAGGGCCAGTGATTTATTGGGCCTTGTTCATACTGATGTATGTGGGCCAATGAGTACTGTTGCCAGAGGAAATTACAAGTACTTCATTACCTTCACTGATGATTTCAGTAGGTATGGCTATGTCTACTTGATGAGACACAAGTCAGAATCTTTTGATAGATTCAAGGAATTCAAGAATGAAGTACAGAACCAACTTGGCAAAAGTATTAAAGCTCTGCGATCGGATCGTGGAGGAGAATACTTGAGTCAAGAGTTCAGCGACTATCTGAGCGAGTGTGGAATTATTTCACAACTCACTCCTCCTGGAACACCCCAATGGAATGGATTATCAGAGAGGAGGAATCGAACCTTATTGGATATGGTTCGGTCTATGATGAGTCATTCAAATCTTCCATTATCCTTTTTGGGATACGCTCTAGAAACGTCTGCGTTTACACTAAACAGGGTGCCATCTAAATCAGTGGAAAAGACACCACATGAATTGTGGACTGGGAACATTCCTAATCTGTCTTTCCTGAAGATTTGGGGTTGTGAGGCTTATGTCAAACGTTTAATCTCCGACAAGCTTGCACCCAAATCAGATAAATGCTACTTCGTTGGTTATCCTAGGGAAACCAAGGCATACTACTTTTACAACCAATCTGAGAACAAAGTATTTGTTGCTCGGGACTGTTCTTTTCTTGAGAGGGAGTTTCTCTCTAATAAAAACGGTGGGAGTAAAGTACATCTTGAAGAAATTCGAGATGCACAAGTGACTGCTCAACCTGCTGAGGAAGAGCAGCAGTTGGATCCACAAAGTTCTGTGGAACCGGCGCCTGTGGAGCCTGAAGTTCGCAGATCCGGAAGGATCCGTCACGAACCCGAGAGATACTATGGATTTCTCGTGACCAATTCCAATGATCTGATGATCATTGATAGTGACGAACCAGCGACCTTCGCGGAAGCAATGATGGGCCCAGACTCCGAAAAATGGCTTGGAGCCTCTAAATCCGAAATGGGATCCATGTCAGAAAACCAAGTATGGTCCTTGGTCGATTTACCTAATGGTGCAAAAGCCATTGAGTGTAAATGGATCTTCAAGAAGAAGATTGACGTGGATGGCAAGCGAGGTAGGTGGCTAAAGGTTTCAAGCAAATTCATGGGATTTACTATGATGAAACCTATTCCCCAGTCGCTATGCTTAAGACCATTCGGATTCTTCTAGCAATTGCCGCTCATTATGACTATGAGATTTGGCAAATGGATGTCAAAACCGCATTCCTGAATGGTATTCTGGAAGAGGATGTGTATATGGCACAGCCTGAAGGTTTTGTTGATCCTAAGAACGCTGGGAAGGTATGCAAGCTTCATAAATCCATTTATGGATTGAAGTAAGCATCACGGAGTTGGAATCTTCGTTTTGATGAAACAGTAAAACAATTTGGTTTTATCAAGAACGAAGAGGAACCATGTGTATACAAGAAGACTAGTGGGAGCAGAATTGCGTTTCTTGTACTGTATGTCGATGACATACTCCTCCTCGGTAATGACGTTCCGTTGCTTCAGTCTGTTAAGACTTGGCTCGGAAGTTGTTTTTCCATGAAAGACATGGGAGAAGCCGCGTACATTCTTGGAATCAGAATCTATAGAGATAGAGTGAACATGCTGATTGGATTGTGCCAGGACACTTATATTGATAAGGTGTTGCACAGATTCAGGATGCATGATTCCAAGAAGGGCTTCATACCGATGTCTTATGGCATTAGTCTCAGCAAGAAGCAGTGTCCGGTGACACATGCTGAGCGGGAGCGCATGAATAGGATTCCTTATGCTGCAATAGGATCTATTATGTATGCCATGCTCTGTACTCGTCCAGATGTAGCTTACGCGTTAAGCATGACGAGTAGATACCAATCTGATCCAGGTGAAGTTCACTGGACAGCTGTCAAGAATATTCTCAAGTATTTGAGACATACTAAGGATAAATTCCTTGTGTATGGAGGAAGTGAAGAACTTGTGGTGAATGGATTCACCGATGCGAGTTTTCAGACGGACAGAGACGATTTCCGATCACAATCTGGATATATCTTCTGTCTAAATGGCGGTGCAGTGAGCTGGAAGAGCTCTAAGCAGAATACCGTAGCTAATTCCACGACGGAAGCTGAATATGTTGTTGCTTCAGAAGCGGCAAAGGAAGCTGTTTGGATCAAGAAGTTCATGACTGAACTTGGTGTGGTTCCTAGTATCTTGGAGCCAGTGGCTTTATTTTGTGATAACAACGGAGCCATTGCTCAGGCGAAAGAACCCAGGTCACACCAGAAGTCCAAACACGTAGATAGGAGATATCACCTGATTCGTGATATCATCAACAGAGGTGATTTGAAGATCAGCCGAGTTCCGTCGGACGAGAATGTCGCTGATCCTCTGAATAAGTCACTCCCAAGGCCTAAGCATGAGATTCATACGACTGCTGTAGGCATTAGAGATCTTAAGATGTAATCTTGATTCTAGTGGGAGTTTTGGTTTTATTTTAGTTATAATAAGACTCTCTTGTAAACATTCTTTTGGATATGTTTAATGAAATTTGATTTCAGCATTATTTATTGTGATCTAAATAATGGTCCCAAAATAAGTTTATGTCACATTATAGGTCATCAAGTTGAGGACTTGATCATGAAACCCTATAAGTCATGGATTATATAAATTATGTTTTGTCCTTAGTCAAGGTTGTCAAAGTGGGACAATGGCAACCACGAGAGACTAGATTGTGAGGTGACTGTTGGCTAAGTTTCATGGAGCCAATGATATGATTATCGCAGTCAGTCACATAGATATATGTTGGTGAACATATGATCGGACATGACCCGCTGATGAGAAGTCTACATGATAGTTATATTTGTGTCATAAGAGGTTCTCATTACGACTATAGAGTATAGTCCTCAGACCTGAGTTCATCATGCTTTCTTGCATATGAATTGGTACACTTTGACTTTGTCAAACGTCGATCCGTAACTGGCGACTATAACGGCACTGTTCAAGTATATCATGAAGTGTGCGTTGAAATAGGGATGGAACAAGATGGGATTTGTCCCTCCTGATTAACGGGATATAAATATCTCAAGGCCTATCGAAAATTTAATACTGAGAAAAATGTGTGGCCGCACTCAAACGAACTGTAGTTCAGTTGTTTGTAATGTTCAGTATGAGATCAGGAGTTCGATAAACACGATGTTGGCTTAATAAGGATGACACTAATCTTGCCTTATGCCAAATCGAGATATAGAGACAAAAGAATTATAGGAATTGATGATTCCAGTACAAGTGGGAGATTGTTGGGATAATGTCCTGAAATCACACTTGTACTCACTCCTGATGATAGTTGTGTGTCGAGATCATACATTCGTATAATACTGGGCGGTTACAATGTTTTGCTAGAAGCCTCTTGCAATCTGTAAGTTGTATACTTACTGCCAGTATTATATGATCCTATAGGGTCACACACCTAAGCAAACTGGAAGCTAAGACATGGGAATGATCATTATGGTAATGATCATATTAATGTGTATTGGATACACATTATTATCGAGATAATGGTGTTGTGTCGACACAGTTCGGGTTTCGAAAGGGCTTTTCGAAATTAAGATTTAAACAAGTCTGGCCCGTTAAGTATGTTTTAGGTCAAATAAAACTAAAAGGTTTCGACCTAAAACGTGAGCCGTCGAGTTTTTCTCAGTGATAAGAGCAGAAACACCAGAAACAGAGGATTCCCATTGATCCGGCACTAGCATCCCGTTTCCAGCTTGTGTGCGTGTGTATCTGGTAGAGGCAAGGCACCTGCGTTGCTCAATTGATCTCGTTCACCATTTCATTCCGCTGCCAGTACAAGGTAAGAACGAGGTTGGTTAAATTTTAATATATCAAACCCTAGATCCTAGGAGATCCAACACATTTTGCGAGTTAGAACTCGGCTTTTGATTTGCGAGTAGGGACTCGACTTCATTTTGCGAGTTAGAACTCGGCTTTTGATTTGCGAGTTAGGACTCGGCTCCAGTGCGAGTTAGGACTCGGCTTTTGATTTGCGAGTAGGGACTCGGCTTCAGTTTGCGAGTTAGGACTCGACTTGCTTTAAACCCGGCATAAACTATAAAATAAATATTTTATTAGATTTGGGACTGTGCCGATGAAGGCTGCCTACGTATCTTCCAAGGAAGAATTTGTTGGATTATATGTGTGTTCATGGTTCAATTAACAGATTGCAACCTAGCACATATAACTCAGATCTAGGTTCTTGCAGAACGAATCACAAAACCAAACCTGATCATTACCTTTCAGATTGCAGCGGATTGATGGATGGTAATGATGAGATCAGCTAGAACAGATCAGATGCCTGTTCCTCCTTCAGTATCCACACTCTTACAAGCCGGGATGGTTGCTAGACCAAAGCAATGGATTGATCAGAGAGAGAAGAGAGACGGCTCAGGTTTTAGGTCGCAGACTGTTAGAGTCGAAATTATAAGACGACTCATATAAATATCGACTCTGTCATAAACCTAAACCGATGTCTCGGTTTCGCAACTGTGTCGACCGACACATACACTTGTGTCGATCGACACAAGTCATTTGTCTCGATATGGGCCCAAGTGATTAAACTAACGGCCCAACTCTCTGCACAAATACAGTAAATGCCTTGCATCTTACCGTATTCATTCCATGTTAACTTTCCCGTTAGCTATGGTGTGTGACCCTTTGGGATCATACAATACTGGTAATAAGTCCTAAACTTATAGATCAAGAGCGGACTCTAGCAAGTCATCATGATCACCCAGTATTTATGACTTATGTCTGATCTCGACATTTATCATACTTTCTAGAGATAGTACGGTAGATTTCAGGACATTCCCAACAATCTCCCACTTGTACTGGAATCCTACAAAGGACATTCCCAACAATCTTCCGATTGTACTGGAATCCTACATTCCCTAGTCCTTTTGTCTTAATATCTCGATTTGGCATAAGGCAAGATGCGTGTCATCCTTATATAGTCAGACCATGTTTATCGGACCAGATTTGATACTGACAATGCAAACGACTTGGGCAAGTCCGTTTGGGAATGGCCATTCTCTTACCAGCTATCAAATCTCCGATTGGCCTAGAGATATTACCTCCGTTAAACGGCAGGGACAAATCCCATCTTGTTCCATCACTATGAACTACATACTTCATAATACACCCAACCAAGGTCCTTATAGCTCCCAGTTACGAAACAGCGTTAGACAATGATCAAAGCGCATTACTCCATGTGCAGCCACATGCATGCGAACTCAGGTCTAAGGACTATACTCTATAGTCGTATATGAGAACCTCTCATGACACAGATATTAATATCTTGTAGAGTTCTCATCAGCGGGCCATGTCCGGTCATATGCTCCCCTACATATACCTATGTGTCGACTTTGATGCCGCGCATCTATGACCCCTCGAAACTTGGTCATAAGTCTCAACACAATCTAGTCTCAAGTGGTTGTTGGTGTTCCAATTTCAACAACCTTCGACTATGGACACTATGATTTATGTCATTTCGTTAAATATGGGGTTTCAGGATCAAGTCTACTCATGTACTTCGATGGCCCATATATAATGACATGAATCATTTTGGAACGATTATTTATATCACAGTTAAAATAATCCAGAAATCATTAGATTTCATAAACATAAAATATTATGTTTACATGAACCTTTCAAAACAACTAAGTAAAGCCCTTTACAAACTCCCACTGAAATTAAGACTACATCTTAATTTCACTCATCCTACAGCTACAGTCCGCGACTCGTGCTTAGGCATAAGGAGTGGCTTCGTTAATAGATTAGCAACGTTCTCATTCGATGAAACTTGCTTATCTACTTAACACCTCTGTCATTTATCTCAAGGAATAGGTTATACCTATCCTCAAGGTGTTTGGACCTCTGATGTGCAGCTAGCCTCATCTATGCTGTGAATCACATCAAGTTCAGTGATGAACTCTTCTATCCAAACAACCTCTTTCGCCGCTTCTCAAGCTGCGAAATGTTCAGCTTAAGTCATGGAGTCAGCAACAGTGCCTTGCACCGCCAGTTAGACACAAGATATAGCCGGACTGTGACCAGGAATTATCTTTGTCTATTGGAAACTTGCCTTTCAGACTCTATCGACTTGTAGCACCTCACTTTCTCCGTAAATCAAGAACTTATCCTAAGTATTCCTCAAATACTTCAGAATATTCTTTACGGCAATCCAGTGATTCTTTGCTGGATTTGACTGGTCTTTACTTGTTTTGCTTAGCATTAAAGCAACATCAAAACAAGTATGTATCATGGCATATATGATAGATCCAATTGCCGTCGCATATGGAATCCTATCCATGCATTCAAGCTCAGCAGATATCGCAGGACACTGTATCTTGCTTAATGAATTGCCATGTGACATTGGCATAAAACCCTTCTTGGATTGCTGATTACGTGTAGGACTTTGTCAATTTAAGAATCCTGACTTTGTCCTACCAGCTCTTTTGGATCACTATCTTTAGATCCAAAATCCAAGAACTACGTGGCTTTACCCATGTCAACCATAAAACCAACTCCCAAACCAGTCCTTTACCGACTGCAGCATTGGGACGTTATATTCGAGAATCAGTATGTCATCGACATACACTATGAGAAATGCAATATTGCTCCCACTTATCTTCTAGTAAACGCATAGTTCCACTTCGTTCCTGTTCAAGTCAAAACCTTGACTACTTTAACAGAACGAAGATTCCAACTCCGATATGTTTGCTTCCATCCATGAATGGATCGATGAAGCTAACTTACACACAGTGTAATTTTTCGGAGTCCGGGCTTACTTTCGCTTCTTTGAATTTCGCAGGTTCGTCGCTTTCAATGATCATCAGATCATGCGAACTTTCAATGATCATCAGGTTCAACTAATGACGAGAAATCACTCTCGGATTAGTGACTGATTCATTTTTATCTGCGAACTTCAGGCTCTACAGGTGTAGATTCTACAGAAATCTGTAAATCCATCCGTTGCTCTCCCTAAACAGGTTGAGCAGTCTTCTGTATTTCTCGAATTTCTTCGAGTTATACTTTTACTCCCACTGTTCTTCTTGGAAAGTAACTTCCCTTCTTAGAAAACAGAATGGACGTAAAAGTAACAAGCCTTGGTTTCCCTAGGACAACCAGCGAAGTAGCACAACTACAAATACTCAGTAAAGACGAATTTGGATCGATTCCAATCCACATTTACGTGGTGTCTTTCAACTGATATTGGTGGAACTATTTCAGCGTAAACTTAGATATTTCTTGAGCGCTATTTTAGAGAATATCATGGAAGATTCGTGTGACTCATCTTTAATCATTTCTTATAAGATCTGATTCATTCTCACAGAAACACCTCTAGGTTTTCAGGAGAAATGAGCTGTGAAACGACTTCACACTCATTCAGATGATCACACAATCAATGACTTAAGTATTCTCACTCGTGATCTAATCCAGAGTCTTAATACTTCTGTCATTCAGATTCTATACTTCATTCTGGAACTCTTTCGACCATGTCAAAGAATTCCGACTTGTGTCTCATCAAATGAACACAGTCACACTCACTGAAGTAATCAGTAGAGACAATGAAGTACAGGAAATTTTCTCTGGCATTACTGCTCATCGGACCACATACATGAGTATGTTCAATCTCCAATAAGCCTTTGGGCTTTTCTCTAGCTCGGCTAAGATGGGCCCTTTGTGTTTTGGTCCAGTAAGAAGAATTCAAGTCTCATAAGATATCCATTCAAATGAGCCCAAAAGTCCATAACTATGGGATTTCTGAATCCGACTTACTCTATATGACCAAAACATTTATGCCAAGAAAAATCAGGTTTAATTCATCAGATTTAAACCAATTCGGTATTTATGTTACATTTAGGCACTCTTTGGTTTAAGACATAAAACCCATTCCTTGAATAGGGTGCTACAATTAATATTTCATTAAGATCAAAAGAACAAAACTAGTCTTTTATCAAAATGAAAAACATTCAAATTCTTACAAGAAAATGAAAGACAACTCTGCTTAAAGCAGGTACATTGTAGCAATTACTTAATAAAACCAAGCCTCAAAGGCATCTACAAGTGAAAACCCTATGGCTGAGGCAGCTTCCCAAGCTCCTTCCAGACACGCAGTTCCACTTGCCCTTCCTTCAACGTTCTACTGTTGCTCAGGCTCTGCATATTATAACAAATATCAGTGCCACAACCAGTATCCAATACCTATAAGGTATAACTTGAAGTAATAACATGAATACCTGAGGAAGTAGTCTCATACATCAACTTCAACTCCTCATAATCTTCCATGAATTTAATGCAATCTCTCTTCCAATGCCCAGTCTCTTTACAGTAGCAGCACTTACCAACGTAAGAGGTATCTGACTCGGGCTCAGAAGACACACTCTTGTCATGATTCAAAATCTGGACAACTTTGTCTTCACCCTTGTCAGCATTAGGTTTAGTAAACCTACCCTTCTCATTCATGAGATTGTACAGGGTACTCTTCACGTTTGGCTCAACTGTCTTGAGCATATCATGCAGTTCAGTCAACGTCTTCGTTAAGCCTTTCTTGATATAGTCCCTTACGAACTTATCATAGCTTGACGGCAGTGACTGCAGAATGATATCAGTTGCCAATTCTTGGCTAACTGGATAATCCAGTTTCCTCAGGTTATCAATGTAACCCATCATTTTACTGATATGAGGACTTACTGGATGATCCATCGGTAGCTTGCAGCTAGTGAGAGATTTAACCAACTGGTATCTCTCCACTCTTACCTGCTCCTGAAATTTCAATTTCAGGCTGCTGATCATCTCTATTGGCGACTCCATGTTCTCATATTGCTTCCGCAAATCTGATTCCATGGTAGCCAATATCAGACCACGCACATCTACCGCATCATTATAATGCTTATTCCAAGCATTATATACTGCATGACTGGCTTTGGATCCGATCCTCTCGGGGAGAGCTTTCTCAAGGACATAGTCCTTTCTCTCATGCCTGAGGACTAGCCTCAGGTTCCGTGACCAAGTCAAGAAATTTGATCCGTTCAGTTTGTCCATCTCAAGGACAGACCGGATCGAGAAAGTGTTTTGATTGTTTGTGCTTGTCATAGCTGAAATTTAGAGATAAATAGAGTTTTAGTTATTAAGTTCATAAAAGAGTAATCTTAACAACTTATAAGAAAACTCGCATTGCATTCAAAATTTCTTTGTTTAACCTCATAAGAATGCAATGATTCCGAGACCCATGTTCAGCTAAATCCAAAGTGGGCCACTGGCCGTCACCCGGAATTAGCTTTACTTGGTAAGCATACACACAGCTAGTTATAACTAATAACTCTCGGTTGTGAATTGGACCCGAGGCCCAAATTCACCAGATGTCTCAAGGCCCGGGACTCCCGATGGCCCAGTCAAGGAAACCAATCTCTTACAGCCAAATAATTACTGAAATCTGGGACTCCCAATGAAATCAGTGACTATATACTACTTTACTTACGCGAAAACAGACACCTCACACTGTAAGCCATGTCTGTAATCAAATAAGCGTTAAGTAGCTGACAAGATTGGAAAGACATCCAAGCTTGATATTGTTTTTGAGGATTTTAAGTTTTATTTCAAAAAATAGAAGATTACTATTTTGGGAAACTTTCTTATTTTAGAAACTTTCTAAATTTAGTAACTTATTAAAGTTTTCGGTTGGGTCACAAATTATAGGCCCAATTCTTGGCCCGAGACCACAGAATTCCAATTGGCCCAATAATTTGACATAACCGATCCGGTTTATTAATTCTGGTCCAAGACCAAATTATCTATCAAAACCATCAGTTATTTACTAAACCAGACCAGCTCTAAATTATTTGGTCCAACCAATTCAAACTTAGACCAGCCTTCGGTTTAGGTTAAAATTCAATTTTATGAATTTCAATCCGGTTTAACCAGAAATAAAATTATTTCCAGCAAACCGCGATTTGGGTTAACCGCTTGAACCACCAATTAAATTGGATCGGTTCAGTTAAGTCCAAAACCGGGAAGAAACACCTTGTGTTTTAGCCAATTTTGACCTAACTTGCGGTTCTGGCTAAAGTAGACAATGAACCACAATCGGATTGATCGGTTCATTGTCTCGGTTTAGGGAAAGATGAACCACGAAGCTCGGCTGAACCGATTGGCTACTCGCGGATCATCTGCATCGCCTTCGTATCGATCGATATGAGTCTTTCATGTCGATCGATACTAGCGAGTATCAGCTCGGGTCAATCGGGTCATCAGGACCGCGAGATGTCAATCGGATCGATCGATATCGACCGATACCTCGCTCCCTCGTCGATCGACACGGGCGACCAGATCGCACACCAATGGCTTTCAATCGGATTGATGCGATCTAATTCTTAGGTTTTCATGTTTTCTGATCAAATTTCTTAACCAAATTCGATTTTAAACAGTAAGAACAACCTAAATCAGATTCATAAAGCAAAAACCAATAACCTGGCTCTGATACCACTGTTGGATTATATATGTGTTCATGGTTCAATTAACAGATTGCAACCTAGCACATATAACTCAGATCTAGGTTCTTGCAGAACGAATCACAAAACCAAACATGATCATTACCTTTCAGATTGCAGCGGATTGATGGATGGTAATGATGAGATCAGCTAGAACAGATCAGATGCCTGTTCCTCCTTCAGTATCCACACTCTTACAAGCCGGGATGGTTGCTATACCAAAGCAATGGATTGATCAGAGAGAGAAGAGAGACGGCTCAGGTTTTAGGTCGCAGACTGTTAGAGTCGAAATTATAAGACGACTCATATAAATATCGACTCTGTCATAAACCTAAACCGATGTCTCGGTTTCGCAACTGTGTCGACCGACACATACACTTGTGTCGATCGACACAAGTCATTTGTCTCGATATGGGCCCAAGTGATTAAACTAACGGCCCAACTCTCTGCACAAATACAGTAAATGCCTTGCATCTTACCGTATTCATTCCATGTTAACTTTCCCGTTAGCTATGGTGTGTGACCCTTTGGGATCATACAATACTGGTAATAAGTCCTAAACTTATAGATCAAGAGCGGACTCTAGCAAGTCATCATGATCACCCAGTATTTATGACTTATGTCTGATCTCGACATTTATCATACTTTCTAGAGATAGTACGGTAGATTTCAGGACATTCCCAACAGAATTAAGTCACTGGTAGTTCATACATAGGATTTTTTTTTTTTTGGCGCCGTGATAGACTAGCCGTTTTAGAAGTATTCCTTCAGGCTTGCTGAATTCCATGTGCGCGGCAAAGCTTTGCCCTTCATTGATTCAAGTTCGTAAACACCGGGTTTGACGACTTTAGTTATCTTGTAGGGTCCTTCCCACTTTGCGCCGAGTTTGGCTTCCCTCCATTCTTTTGTTTTCTCGTAGACTTTACGAAGTACGTAATCGCCGACTTGAAAGTGTCGCTCTTTTACCTTCTGGTTGTAGTACCATGTTGCGAGTTGTTGATAGTTTTGAATACGAAGCAGTACCCGATTTCGTTCTTCCTCAATCATGTCAAGGGAGTGAATCAACATTTTCTCGTTGATCTCGTTATTTTGAGGCATGAGAGCTCGTCTGAGAGTATAGACGTTTGCTTCTGCCGGGACCATCGCTTCCACGCCGAAGGCTAAGGAAAACGGAGTGGCCCCAGTTGCGCGGCGGGGTGTTGTTCTGTGTGACCAAAGGACTCCATCCAACTCGTCGGCCCAAACTCCTTTCTTGCTTTCAAGACGTTTTTTGATGCCGTCAATGATAGTTTTGTTTGTGGCTTCGGCCTGTCCGTTCCCCTGAGGATATATCGGTGTCGACTTGCTGAGCCGTATGTCCCACTTTTTGCAAAACCCTTCGAACATGTTTGATGTGAATTGCGATCCGTTGTCCGTGACGATCTCGTAGGGTAATCCATATCGGCATATAATGTATTTCCAGACGAAGTTCTGAACTTGGACGTCGTAGATTGCTACATATGCCTTGGCTTCAACCCACTTTGTGAAGTAGTCAGTCATGATCAGCAAGAAGCGCCTTTGATTGGAAAGCGGCAACGGCCCAACAATGTCCATTGCCATCTCATGAATGGATAAGCCACGGTGGACGTGGTGAGTAGCTCTGTAGGTCGATGTATGAATGGTGCGTGGCGCTGACATTTCTCGCACTTGTTGGAGTAGGTCTCACAATCGGCTATCATAGTTGGCCAGTAGTGACCATTCAACTTGATTTTGAGAGCGAGAGACTGACCTCCAGAGTGATTTCCGCAGGCTCCTGAATGTGTTTCTTCGAGAACTCGGCTGATTTCGTCTCCATGTATGCATCTGAGAAGGACTTTGTTGGCCGAATACTTGTAAAGGATGCCGTTATGTATCGTATATCGCGCACTTTTGACTTTAAGTCATCGTGCGGCCCACTTGTCCTCTGGAGTTTTTCCCTCCGTCAAATATGCTCTTATCTCTTGTCGCCAATCCTCATTGTTGTCTGTTAGGAGTGCAATGAGGTCGGTGCCTTTCACATGGTCATCGCGACACATATCGTTTTGGCCGTACTGTCGAATTGTGAGGACAGCATCATCGGAAGTTGATTCTTCGTGATTGTTCTCGGGCGGCGGGATGCTTGGTTCATGAATTGTTTCCACTGGGATTCGTCAACAGAGATCAGGATTCGATGCCAGAGATGCGAGTGCATCTGCTGGGGCATTTTCTTTCCTCGGTATCTGGACAATATCAAAGAACTCGAAGGAGCTGGTAAGCTCCAACGCCGCCTTGCGATAAGTCTCCATTCGCTCATTTTTGGCCTCGTAATCTCCGTTGATTTGATTTGCAACAAGCATGGAGTCGCAATGGGCCAAGAGATGTCGCACTCCGATTTCTCTTGCTAGTCTGAGACCGGCTAACAGAGCCTCGTACTCGGCTGTATTGTTAGATGCCGTGAAACCCAGTTTGAATGATTGTCTTAGTACTTCTACGGTTGGTTATATGAGACACACTCCTACCCCGGCTCCTCGTTTTGATGAAGCGCCGTCAACAAACAGTTTCCAGTTCTTGTCATCTAGCTGAGTATCGACATCTAATTCAGGTGATAATTCAACGAGGAAATCGGCTATTACTTGAGATTTGGCGGTTGTCCTGTTTCTGTAATCGATGTCGTACTCGCTGAGTTCCACTGCCCATTTCGCCAGGCGGCCAGAAGGTCCTGGGCTGTGTAAGATTGTCCGAAGAGGCTGGCTACTCAGCACGGCAATTGAGTGTGACTGGAAGTAAGGTCGTAACTTCCGTTCCGAGAAAACGACTGTGAGAGCCAGTTGTTCCATTGCGGGATATCTGGTCTCGGCCCCGTTCATCGTCTTGCTCACGTAAAAATCGGCTTTTTCTCCCCTCGATCTTCTTGAACTAGTACACCACTGACTGCAGTTGTTGAGACCGCGATGTATAGGAAAAGTGTCTCGCCGTTTTCGGGCTTTGATAGTATTGGCGGGTTTGATAAGTAGTCTTTAAGCTGAATGAATGCCTCCTGACACTTGTCGTCCCATAAAAACCTCTTGTTTCCCGGGAGTAGCTCATAGAAAGGTAGGCATTTATCTGTCGAACGAGATATGAATCTGTTCAGGGCGGCTATGCGACCGGTTAGACGTTGTACCTCTCGTGTATTCTTGGGAGATGGTAAGTCGATTATCGCCGAGATCTGTTTTGGATTAGCTTCTATCCCTCTTTGGGTGACCACGTATCCGAGGAACTCTCATGATGTTACTCCAAACGTACATTTTGCCGGGTTAAGCTTCATTCCATACTGGTTGAGGATGTTAAAACATTCCTTTAGATGGACGACATGCTGAGATGCGATTAAGGACTTAACCAACATATCGTCGTGCCGAGTTGGGCTGCGAACATTCGATTGACCAATCATTGATATGTAGCGCCGGCGTTCTTAAGGCCAAATGGCATGACCTTGTAACAATAAGTGCCGCGTTCAGTAATGAATGCCGTCTTCTCCCGATCGTCTGAATTCATAAGAATTTGATTATACCCTGAAAATGCATCCATAAACGAAAGTAGCTCGTTCCTTGCCGTGGCTTCGACAAGTCGATCGATATGTGGCAAGGGAAAGCTGTCCTTTAGACAGGCTTTGCTGAGGTCCGTGACAGGGTGAATGTGCGAGGCTTAGTGCTCGGCTTATTTATTATCGCCCACCTCAGAGAACATACGGGTACTGACCCGGTTTTTAGTGCGAGACGGATCTCGGCTTTCCCTCTCCGTGATGTGCACCTCACGTGCAAGGAAGACAAAACTCCTGGCCAGGGAGTATGATGCGAATAATGCGAGTCTTATTGGATGCTCGGCTTATAGTCAAAGCAGTGTATCGTTTGACTTTGCGAACTAAGGAGCTCGGCTCTAGCAGTTTATTAAATCCGCTTTTGATTTGCGAGTTAGGACTCGGCTTCAGTTTGCGAGTTAGGACTCGACTTCATTTTGCGAGTTAGAACTCGGCTTTTGATTTGCGAGTTAGGACTCGGCTTCAGTTTGCGAGTTAGGACTCGGCTTCATTTTGCGAGTTAGAACTCGGCTTTTGATTTGTGAGTAGGGACTCGGCTTCATTTTGCGAGTTAGAACTCGGCTTTTGATTTGCGAGTTAGGACTCGGCTTCAGTTGCGTAAAAATTGGCTTTTTCTCCCCTCGATCTTCTCGAACTAGTACACCACTAACTGCAGTTGTTGAGACCGCGATGTATAGGAAAAGTGTTCCGCCGTTTTCGGGATTTGATAGTATTGGCGGGTTTGATAAGTAGTCTTTAAGCTGAATGAATGCCTCCTGACACTTGTCGTCCCATAAAAACCTCTTGTTTCCCGGGAGGAGCTCATAGAAAGGTAGGCATTTATCTGTCGAACGAGATATAAATCTGTTCAGGGCGGCTATGCGACCGGTTAGACGTTGTACCTCTCGTGTATTCTTGGGAGATGGTAAGTCGATTATCGCTGAGATCTGTTTTGGATTAGCTTCTATCCCTCTTTGGGTGACCACATATCCGAGGAACTCTCCTGATGTTACTCCAAACGTACATTTTGCCGGGTTAAGCTTCATTCCATACCGGTTGAGGATGTTAAAAAATTCCTTCAGATGGCCGACATGCTGAGATGCGATTAAGGACTTAACCAACATATCGTCGTGCCGAGTTGGGCTGCGAACATTCGATTGACCAATCGTTAATATGTAGCGCCGACGTTCTTAAGGCCAAATGGCATGACCTTGTAACAATAAGTGCCGCGTTCAGTAATGAATGCCGTCTTCTCCCGATCGTCTGGATTCATAAGAATTTGATTATACCCTGAAAATGCATCCATAAACGAAAGTAGCTCGTTCCTTGCCGTGGCTTCGACAAGTCGATCGATATGTGGCAAGGGAAAGCTGTCCTTTAGACAGGCTTTGCTGAGGTCCGTGAAATCGACACAGACTCTCTACTTCCCGTTTTTCTTCTTAACGACGACCGGATTGGCAAGCCAGTCGGGATACTTGACTTCCTGAATCGAGCCGGCATCGAGTAGTTTGTCCACCTTATCGTTGACGGCTTTGGCTCTTTCTGGACCGCGCTTACGCCTTTTTTGCTTAATTGGCTTGTAAGTCGGGTCGACATTGAGTTCGTGCGTTCTGATTGACGGGTTGATACCTTTCATATCCTTGACTGACCATGCGAAGGTCGCAACGTTCTTTTGCAAAAAAGCGATTAGCTCCTTTTTGATATCTTTAGGTAACTCCGCACCGATCCCTACACATTTGTTTGCATCAGAGTTATCGATGACGACTTGCTGGATAAGCTCTTTTTCTGGACCCTTTCTGCCTTGTTCAGTATTGATCATGCATGACGGTACCCTTATCTTGTGTTCTCTCGCGAAACACGACCAACTTGCTCTTTGACATCATTTAACCGTTTGGATTCCCTTAGGTGAGGGGAATTTTAGACATTGATGATAGGTCGGGGATACCGCCTTCATGTTGTATAGCCATGGTGTGCCGAGAATAACGTTGTAAATGGTCGGTTTGTCAATGACATGGAACTTTACCATTTTGTTAACTCCTCCTGCGTAAACCAGCAGCTTGATCGTTCTGATTGTGTATGTCGTCTCGCTGGTGAAACCGGTGAGCGGTTTAGCCTTCAGCTTGATGTCTTCTTCCTTGATCTCCATCTTTTTAACCGTATATAGAAAGATTAAATCAATCGAGCTACATGTATCGACTAGGATTCGAGATACCTGACAGCTTCCAATGAGGAGCTCAACCACCAGTGGATCATTATGAGGATAATGGGTTCCCCAAAGGACTTGGTCAGTGAAAATAACAGGGGGATCGTCAGATAGAATCGGCTTTGGTGCATTTTGCGCGGCTAGCGCCATGCGTTCATATCCTTTTATTGATCGAACTGAGTCATTCACGGTGATTAGGACGCCCATAATCATGTTGATTCTTCGTACGGCTTTAGGAGTTTCCTCTTCGTCTTCCTCTTCCTCGTCCCGGTCGCGTTTTAAAGCTATGCTTTTTAATGCGCCGCTGTTGTTTTCCTTGCTTGGGCGTTTGTCCATCGACTTTTTGCTCTTCTTGAACTCGTTGCGATTCTTCCCTCAATTCGTCTATTGTCGCTTTGATTTCTCCGCTTGCGAGTCGGGCATATAGTGCGTCTTTGAGGTTTAGACATTCCGAAGTATTGTGCGAGGTGGCTTTATGGTACTCGCAATACTTTTCTTCCGGTGTGGAAGCAGTTTGCGGTGCCGTCTCTTTGTCTTCCTTGCTCCATTTGTTCCAAGTCTTTGACGAACGTTGTTTACCGGCGCTGCCGACCACCATCGTTGTCTTTGTCCCCTTGTCGTAGTGTTGCCTAGGTTCTCGGTCCTCCTTTTTATCGGTATGTTTGATAGAGCCGAATTTCTTAGCCAAAGCCACCTTTTTCTCCTCCAACTCGACGAATTAGTTTGCTCGATGAAGGGCGTCTTCAATGGTCAATGGCGGGTTGACGACTAGATCCTGGTAAAAAGGGGATTCGTGCCAGACGGCGTTTGTTAGAGCCGCGATAGTGAATTTATTTGGGGCTTCTGCTCGCGTCATGGTTGCCTTGAACCGATCTATGAAGGCTTTCAGCTTTTCCTTCTTTTCTTGCGACATTGACATCAGCGCGTTTAGCGAGGTATCTTTGTTTACATAGGCAAAGTGGTGCCTTACGAATGCTCGCGTGAGGTCAGAAAAACTGTCGATTGATTTGGGCGGACGCCGAGAAAACCAAGTCAGTGCATCTCCTTCTAGGGTTTCAGCGAACAGTTGACAAAAGCCGACGTCGCGTTCCCTAGTTGACGAGAACCGTGCTTTTGCTGCCATGATCTTGAAAGTCGTCAAGTGAGTGGCGGGATCTTTTGTCCCATTATACATCGGCAGTTTGAGCTTTTCCTTTTGACGGATGTATGTATTTGTGATGCGCGAAGTGAACGGTGTCCTCTGAGTCTCTTCAATGATTCGGTCGATCTCTGGGGCAGATCCTTTGACGCTATGAACTTCACCCTTTAGTTCTTTAAGGGTGTCTCTGAGCTCGGTCAACTGCTTCTCAACTTGGCTGCGATTTGCTCTGCGAACAGGCGTTTCATGAGCTTCCTCGTGGGGTGTGCCTCGCTCGTAGCGATGGTTATCCCGGCGCGAGTCATTCTCGCGACGCGAGCTCCGTCTGCGATCCGAACCTCGGTCGTGCCGAGACTCATAATCATTCCATTCGTATTCATCTTCTAGGTCTCTTTTGGGCGAGTATCGCTCATGATAGGAGTCGTCTCGACGTGAATTCCGCTTGGGTTCACTCTCGGCGTGAGTTTTTCTTGGGTTCGTGACCTTCGGAGGGACGTCGCGTTTCGATTTTCTCGACTGTTGGTCTGAACGAATTCGATCATGCTCAGACTGCAATAGGTCGATTCTTTCCGAAACTTCTTTTATCAAATCATTATGGGAATCGATTTCAGCTATCAGAGTGGCTAGAACATCGACATGGTCGACTTGTTCCGCCGTTTTGTCGAGTGGCGGGATACGTTCACCGTCGTCTCGATCTTTTCTTGACTTGGCACCTCGTGGTAGTTTGTCGGTTAGTGCCGCGTTCTCATCGTCGGTATCACTTAGTTCGTAATCACTTCCTTCGGATTCAACCCTGGGGTTGTCCTCCGGATTGATCTCGTTGTTACTTCCAGGCATCTCGTTCAGAAACTTCTTCTATAAGCCCTCACAGTCGGCGCCAATTGTTGATTCTCAACTCGGTCTATCCTAAGATAGCAAGAGTTTTAGGGTTTTTCTCAAGGGATTCTAAAAGAGGATTTGAAGAACACGGTGAGAATATGGAAATTAGGGTTTCGCTTTAGGTTTCAGGGATGGGATAAAGCGGTAAAGAGAGGTGTTTGAGTCGCCGGAGAGAAATTAGGTCAAATCGGTTCGCTAAAGTCTCTCAGGCAATTGTATTATGAAAGCGTGTGTATTATTCAATGGCGAGATGCCTATTTATAGGTTTACAAGTCGGTTAAATAAAATAAAGGAAGCCCTAGATAAATACGAATCTTTCCTATTATCTCGACTCGAGAATATTCTCTATCTCGGCCTGCTCTCCACGCGTGCCACTTTCCTTTCTTTATTCTCCGAACTTGAAACCCTAGTATGTCGAGATGTTGGGCCGGGTCGGTTTACGCCGACATCTTTTTTATTCCCAAACCTTTAGACCATCTTTCCTTATCGGGCCGACCTAAACTCCTGAATGGACCTTTTAAAAAAGGTGTTAACATTGACTCCAACAGGTTTGGAACATCCAGTGGGTGAAATCATGAAGGATCTATAGAATTAACAATTAGAGTTAACTTAATAATCAACAAATAGTTAACAGTTAGTCAGCTGTTATTTACAATTAGTTAAATTAATCTCACATATATAAACAACTTGTAACACACGTTATTCTTTCATGAGGAACTGATCAGTTTACACTCTTTCTATGAATTTAATATAGTGGTATCCGAGTTTAATTTTCTTCATTCAAGCTCTTATCCGAGTTTCGATCTTCCATATTTAAGCTCATTTTCTTCTGATTTGAACTTGTTTTGACTAGAATCGGTTTTTTTTCTTCTTTTCAAATTCGTTTCAATTCTTGCGACTTGCTTTCATCAGTTGCAAATCTGACTGCGATTTCTCATGATTCATATGACAATCCATACTATCTTGGTGGAAACGAACATTCTGGCAGATAGTCAACAGTTAGCCAGCTCTTAATTACAATTAGTTAACTTGTAACATACACTTTATATATTTTAATGAGGAATTAATCATTTCACACACTCTCCCTTTCTCTCAATCTAAATACTTTCTTCTCATATTTGAGAATCTATTATCCATGAATGATTCTTTCTTCGTCTCTCTAATTTATCTTTTCCACACTTATCTTTTAGTTCTCCGCTTCCATATGGCCTCATTTTCCCCTTTTTTTCCTTGAAATAGTCTTTTATATGCTTCAGAGTAGTGTAAAAAATTATTTAATTTCTTATCCATAAAGGTAGTCTATAGTTAATTGCTTTATTAATGAGATTGTTATATTCTATTAATATTTGATAATCTAATTAAATAGATATTAAAGAGTTACATTCCTAATGTATTTGAGAGGACAAATGGAATAATCTTAAGAAGACAAGTACTAAAGACACATGTCTTGCTTAAAGTTATGAAGTGCTTAGTCATGGACTTATGTGTCACTTAATGGCTTCATGTATGACACATGGCACATTAAAGAACTAATGCTTAATAGTTTCCCCCACACTTGTCACCTATGAATTAATCTTTTGATTGATGGTTGAGAATAAATCTAATGTAATGAGAAATAAGGTCCTCTCTCCACCTATACATAGATCTCATTGCTCCATCACAAAAACATACCAAGAACATAAAGAAATACAACACCTAAAGTAAAGTTTGTGAGTAAAGGGAGAGAAACCTTAAGTTTCTAAGAAAAGATCACATTTTCTTCTAAAACACCGTCGTCTTGCCGGCACAAACTGGCATCTTGATCGTACTGATAGTTGTGGTTGTGTCGCCGGAGAAATCGGTCAAGGGCCTTTTTGATCGTTTTATCTCGTAGTTGCATAGTTCCATTCTTTGTAGGATTTCTTCATATATGAGGTCGATCGTGCTTCCGATGTAGATCAAGACCCTAGTTACCTCTCAATTGCCTATTCATACATCGACGACCAGCAGATCATTGTGCAGTTTGTATAATCCTTCCTCGTCGTCTTCGGTGAATGCTATCTCATTATCTTTTCTGAGCTCGTAGTTTGCGCTTTGCTTCCAGCGCTGGTATGTGTCCGATCTTCGTTTATACTCTTTTATCGACCTCACCGAGTCATTTCAGGTCAGGAGTCCTCCAATGATCGTGTTGTGCGTTTGAGCCTGACCGGTTGGGTTGCCAATGGATGGAGCATGGGATCTTGGCGTCGTCGTGGCTTCTGGCTCGGTGGCGACGCTCGGCAGTGATGAGCTCAGTGGGAGTGAGCTCGGAGAATGTTCTGACGAATCGGAGTTGTCACTGATCAAGGATGATCTCATCATTTCCACCTCGTCTAAAGGATAGAGAAGTTTCTTCCTCCCCACATATGGCGCCAGTTGTTATTATGGGATTTTGACCAAGTCCGAGAGAGTCAGAGTTGGGGTCAAAAGAGTCCGAACAAATAAAGAAGATGAAATTCAAATGGGGTCGGAAACTCTCTATTATTAATAATTAGGTCAAAACCGAACAATGAACATGATGGCGAGATGGGAGGTCGTCTATCGACGACCTCCCTAAAGATTGCTTGGGCTAAATGTAGCTTGAAGCTTTAGCAAATTACAAGATGACGTAAAATGAACAGTGAATGGTATATTTATAGTAAAAGTGGTCAAACTTTCTGATGAATTGTTGATTCTTGGCGGGTTTTAGGTTTTAGGTCGAAATGTTTTTGATGAGATGACATATTTTAATGGGATTATGGATGGAGTATTAAACCTACATCTAACAAAAGGCATGAAAATCTTCCAAGCCACATCTGATTAGTTTCTTACAGTCCGTACATTGAATATGACTAGAGAAGCACAAAGCTATGTCGAGCAGATGGCAAATGCAACCTAAGAAAGTGGACGGGAATGCAATCAAATATTCTAACCAAGTTGTTCAACCGACCCTACTTATAATAAACAATTGCTTGATAAAAGGATAAAATGTCTCAGTTTTTAGTATATTAATTTGAAAAAATACTTAAATTCCAAAATTCTTAAGCTGTTTATGTAAACAAAAAAACTCATTAAGATCTCTTTGAAAAATAAATCTAACTAAAATAGAAGTAAAAAAATAAAAATGAACAATATTTAATCTGATCTTACATTACAAGAAAACACACCAAAACCGATGGAAGAATCCGTCGATTGTCCATCGTTAAAGGCCTTTACCAATGGATTCCCAACCGACTCACTACAAAAAAATGAACATTGATAGCACATGAGGATAGCACGGTTTTCATAAGTGCTATTGTAGAGCGTATATTGATGTGGGATACCCTATTACAACACTATATCAACGTTGTTCCATAAATTCTCTTAGCGGGAAAGGAGAAATGAGTTTTGGTACCTTATTTCTGCTTCTATTTCGTCTCCCTCTTAAACACTTAGCAAAAATTTTGACTGAACGCCCTTACATGTTTCCCTCCTAGACAAATACTATTGTTTTGATATATATATATATTTTTTTTTACAAAAAACAATTGTCTCGTACACAAAAGAAAAAAAAAACTCTCCTCTCTAATGCAACAAGCGTTGCACTCTCCAGATCCAGTGACCGGAAATCCTTTTCCATCACTCTTCGCTGGAATTCATGGATCGACTACCATCGTTTCAGCACTATCGAAACCCTAACCCAAATTTCTTCCATCACTGTCATCTTCACCCAAACCCTAGATCCTATTTTCTAATTCCGACCTCCTCCTTCTCTTGCTCGACGCGGGGACTCCGGTTGGTTCAACCTCTTTCTTCTTTCATTTTTCCACCAGTTCCCTCGCTCTTACTTCTCGTTGTCTTCGTCTCAGACCGCCGTCGAAGCCTCTGACTGCTCCCTTCACCGGTTATCTACTTCAGAAGCTGCTAGAACATGGCTATTGCTAAGTCGTGGCTTAAGACTGTGCTCCGCTGCAGTTGGCTCTCCTTTCGCGCCGTCACTACAAAACCCGCACCTTATTATTCCGGTGAGATTATCGAACTCTTTATTTATCTGTAGCATTCTAGATCTTATATTGCAAATCGAAGGAGCAAAAAAGGCTCTTGATTGTCAATGAGGACGTTGCTGGGGATGATACCTTCAGAGATGTCAAAATGGTGAGAAAGATTGTTTTTCAGAGGAAGATTTGTGGATTGTTAAGCTTATAGCTCTCTCATAACTTTTCAATTTTGCAGCAAATTGTTAATTATTTCACGTACAAAGCTGTGAGGACGGTTCTTCATCAGCTCTATGAAATGAATCCTCCCCAATACACTTGGTTCTATAAGTAATTTTTTTACTTGTATCCATCATCTAAATCTTTCAGTTTGATCAAGTTCTGTGTTAGGACTAGATTTTAACAAACACACTAACTCGATCTCGTTTTTGGCTTCTGGTCATATGTGTCTCCTTTGTTTGACAACAGTTACGTCGTATCAAACAGACCAACCGATGGCAAACGTTTCCTCCCCAAACTCGGCAAGGTAATAAAGTTTAGTTTATATCATCAGTTTAGCTGCTCAAACTTTAGCTATGTTAGCATAGGAATAGCAGATTGTAGCTCTGGTGAGTTGGTTAGACAACAGTTGTGAGGGCTGACTCGTCTCAATGTTATGCTTTTGTCTTCACTGATAATTTGAATTGACATCTTAGTTTTCTCCCCTTTTCTGTTTTGCATTGCAGGGAAAGAAGAGGAAGGATACAATGTGCATTGCGTTTGCTGATGATACATGTGATGAACCAAAAATTAGGATGAACAAGGTTGTTAGGTTGAACCTGAGGGTTAGAAGAACATATTCGATGCATAAATTAAACGTGAGTGTTTTCTCGTTCTGTTTTTATCCCTTCATTCTTTCAATCCTTATTAACAAAAGTTGTTTATGGTTTGTATCATTTTGTGTATCAGCCTTTTGATTTGATTTTTGGTGTCCTTTATTGTGGGTTGATAAAAACTGTGGTTTAAGGAAGTTTCTTGACTATCTTGTTAGGTAATAGCTCTCTATGTTTATCTCTTGTCCTTAACGATATAATCCAAATGTAAAATAGAAAGCATGATGGTTAGAAAGATGAATCGATCGATCTATATCACTTTATTAAGTGGGAATTAGATTCTCTTTGTGGATAGAACCTTGTAATAACTTAGTGGCTATTATGCATTTCTTGTTGGTTCAGCTTGGTAAGTGAAAATGGTTGCATAAATTTCTTGCTCTTAGCTGCATTTTGGGAATTTGGATTTTAATCAAGATCTAGAGCAGTTTGTAACATATGTTTTTGTTGTGGAGACATGCGGCTTTAGAAGAGAAGAAACTAGTATTGACAAGAGAGCAATTGGAAACCTTTCGATCATTTACTCACCCAATCAAGACAGAGAGCAGAAAGTATTGACAAGAGAGCATATAAACTAAACTTACCTGGATCATTTATAGGATAACTCGTGTCTGCATGTCCTGATTGATGGTCGTTACTGCCTGGTCCTCGTATCCAAAGCTCTGAAATTGTCAACTTTGTGTGAGAACTTCAGAAATTGAAATTTGTAAACTTGAGTAATTTGTATGTATGATAATATTCAGAAATTGCATAAAAATTGTTAAAAGCAACTACAAATTTGATTAAAAAAATTCAACAAATTCAGTTAAAAAAAAATGTCTAGTATTGAATACCAAATTAAACAAACAAAAACATATTTAGAATATAAATAGGGTTTAAGGTTTTGAAAAGAAAAAATCTAATTACTAAAACATATCCAAAAAGCAAAATTTAACATTTATAAAATAAATTATTTTTCATATATAATCTTCTACAAACCTTAGTCTCCTACCCTAACTTAAAATCTAACCCTATACTATAAACTTCAGACCTTAATCATGAAATATTATTTTCTAAATATATTATTTTCAAAAATTAAATTAAAATATTAAATATAACTTTTCAAATCTCATATGCTAAAAATATAATTGTATAAGATTTAGACCACAAACACAAACCCTAAAAGTCTAAACCCTAGGATTTAGGGTTTAGGATATTGGAATGCCCTAAACCCTAACACATATACTACAGTGTCCTAAACCCTAAACCTATATTTCAATATTCCAAACCCTAAACTCCAAACACCAACCAAACCTAAATCATTCATAAATTATAAAAACAAAAAAATCACTCAAGAAAATGATAAATCAATTAAATACTAAATGTTAATTCTAACTCTAATTATATTTAAAATGTTAAGTCTTCACTCCCAAATACATTTTTGGTATTTGTATTGTAATATTACCATTATGTAACTTTTGATAGTTTATGAAATATATTTGAATCAACTATAAAATTTAAAATTATAATTAATTAATAATGTGTAAAAACAGATTCAAAATAAATAAATTAATAAAAAATTAATAATAAACAACATAATCAATAAAATATATATTTAAAAATATAGGTTTTCAAACATTTTATTTAGAGTTTAGGCTATTGTGGTATAGGTTTAGGGTTTAGGATTTAGGGTATTGGAATCTAGGGTTTAGGATTCACACAAACATAATTTTCTTATTTAAACATAAACATAAGAAAATATGCAAAAAATAAATCCAACACTTAATTAACAAGTTCAAGTATAATTACTTACTTCATCCTAAACTCTAAAACCTTAAATCTATCCCTAAACACAACCCATAATTTACCACATATTATAAAGTATTCAGCTAATTTAAAATTAACAAAAATATTAAAATTAAAATTGTAAATAAAAGACAGATCTTAACAAAAACAATAAATAAAAGCTAGTTTATTTTATGCATATAGCCTGTAACACTTATGTGGGAAAATTTTGGTTTGACTATTTTAATCTTTATATTGTTAAAGAAAAAACTCATTTCAGGATGTTTCTGAAATTTTCATCACCCGCCCAACTTTCATCACCCGCCCAACTTTTAATGATATTGCCAAAACATTTCGCCAATTTGGTATCAGCCTCCCTCTCCACATTATCTCAAAAATATCACAAACCCTAGACAGAGTTTTAACTCTCCCGATTTCCCCCTACTGCATATTCGGAAATCCATCTTCGCCGTCTCAAGCCGTGCCTTTCATCCTTTGCAGACTCCCCTCTCCGGACTTGCAACATCTCCGCTGAGGTTTGTGGTGTCTCCTTCTGCGGAATCAGTTATTGCGAAGATGCGAAGATCCTTCTCCTTTAGCTAGGTAAGAAAAGCTACTCCCAAATCTGTCTCCTTTTGAAAATAAGTTATACGAATCAGTTTGTTTTGTGTCTTTTTGCAGATTAAGGTCTTGTGATAAGAATCAACTCTATTTCGCATCAAACACAAGATTTGGTACATATTAATTTAAAGCTGATTTGTTTATTAGTTTGTGAATCTAGGGGACTCGTTCATGGAACTCATTTCTGCTATTCATATGAAACGTTATTTCGTTTGTGTCAATCTGGTGTTGCTACCATTAAGTCTCTAATAACCGCTAACGTTCCGAACGCAGATTGGCGAAGCTTCGAGAATGTGTTCAAGTTTGTTCACGGTGGTGGTCGTGTCTACGCCATGAGACACATGAAGAGAGTTCTTAAGCTCAACAAGCCACCTGACCAGCTGAAAGCGCTTCTCCGGGACTCACGACACAGCTCCTCAAAACAAAGGTGGGATAGCCTCGGAGACAGCTAACGAAACTAGCTGCAGCTTTGAAGAATAGTTATATGGTAGCTACATTTCACTCTGTATTGAAGCCAACATCAGGTGGTTCAATTAAGTAACTCTTTTCCTCATTTCAATAAGAAAGCAAATATACTGCAACATAAATATTTTGATGAATATCTTAGCGGATTTTGGAGAAGTTATTTGACAGAAGGCGATAATGAGCAGCAGCAGAAGAAGAAGAAGAAGATAATTGGAATGGCACATCCGACGTCGGATCATGCCTTTAATGCTACAATTTTGGGATGTTCTTGTTGATCCGAGTATCAGGTAACTAAATAAAATAACTAGTTTTTTGTCGTTTTGGAACTCTTCTGTGTTTGATGTTAGTAAGTCTTGTTTTGGTTTTCAGGGTCAAGGGCTTGGTAAAGCTCTTGTCGAAAACAATTAGCACTCAATCAGTTCACCAAGACTCTCAACGTGAATCTTGGTAAACTCTATTGCATGATTCAGTGTTCATTTTGGAGCTTGATTAACTATATCTGCTGGTTAAAACTAATAGGTTATTATATTGTTATATGCCAATGAGAACATATAATGTATATGTTTATGTTGATTTTTTCCCGCTTGTATTTTGCTGCCTCACTTACCTTATCATGTATTGACAATTGCAGCAACCAACCTCTTCAAGATCCTTCTCAAGTATAGGCCAGAGCACAAAGTTGCCAAGAAAGAGTGCCTTGTCAAGAAGACTCAAGCTGAAGATGAGGGGAAGCAATCTGAATCTAAGAAGCCTATTGTTGTCAAAGTATGGCCTTAACCATGTGACCTACCTAATCGAGCAGAACAAGGCACAATTTGTTGTCATTGCTCATGAGAAACATAAGCAGCAAGAAAGATGCTGGACCGAGGCTTGATGAATGAGCTCCGACTGGAGATGCTTCTGTTGAGCCTTGCAACAAATTAAGTCACATGTATATGTATTGTATTTTTTTTCTTTTTGGTTATTAGGAATTATATTTATAGTTATAAATTAAGAATTATATTTATGATTTTATAATAAATTATGTAAATTGTGTTTTTATAATATATAATTTTATTATTAATTTTTAGTAATTATAAAATATGCATAAATATTAAAAAATGAGTCCCAAAATAATATTTGATGACAAAAAGAATATAGAATATGACATATAAAAATTGCTACGAATGCTTATATCATGGCAAAATTAAGAGTTGTAATAGATAGTACTATAGCATATAGAGTTGCGCTACCAATACAAATTAGAGCATTATGTCTATGCTATTATATAATAAATATATCGCGTACATATAATGCTATAATAAATTGCACCAAACATAGCAAACTAAAATTAACGCTATCACATTGCAATAATAACATAGCACAAATGAAATGCTATGGTAGAGGGGGGGTGGTCTATTATAGCTGCCGCTGCCAGAGCGTTTGTGAAAACGCTATCTATTACATACCATAGCTTGTATCGTGTGCTATGAATGTTGATTTTTCTTGTAGTGACTGGATCCATCGGTTCTATTTCATCGGAAACATATAACTGTCGGTTTTTCGTCGGAAATTACTGACACATTATCGACATATATTTACCGACACATAACAGACAACATATCGACGAGATAAAACCGACGGTTATATGACGGATTATTGACAAGAGTAAACCGACAGATTATCGACTAAATTTACTGACGGTGACTTTGTCGGTAATCTGTCGGTTTATTACCATCGGTAAACTGTCGGTCAATGCTAACAAACAACCGACATATATTTACCGATGGAAGTGCCGACGGTTGCTACTGACGGATTATCGACGGTTATAAACCAACGAATTACCGACGGAATATGAATATATATTTTTATATATTAAATAATTTTGTAAATTATAAAAAAATTATTAATATTAAAATTAAAAAAATAAAACCAAAAATACATTATAAATTTTAATTATAAAATATTCATAAAACATTTAAATAAAAAGTATTAATATTAAAAACAATCGGGATTCAGAAGTCCCGATCCCGATCTTGACTCCCACTCCCTATCCTGGTCCTCGATCATGTTCCTGTCCTGCTAACTATCTTGTTCCCTATACCAATCCTCCATTGCCTGATCCTCCCTAGTCGTTCCCGGAATACGACGAACATCATGAAGTTCATCATTCAAGCTTCCATCTCGGCCATCTTTTGATTGGTTGCATGTTGAGAGGCGATAATTTCCACTTGAGTCGCATTCAAGCTGGTGATTTCCTCGTCTTTCGCCCTCAAACGCTTTGGTGAAAGCATACGTGTTAAGATGAAAGTGGGAAAGTAGTAACGAGAGCTTCTTGGCCATGTTTCCTAAGCCGAATAAACGGCCATTACTCTTCGGCGTTTCTTGCAGAAAGATTTAAAAAATACAAGTTAGAAACCAAAGAATCTAGAATTAATAATAAAAGTAATAATAAAAATAAAAATTTGTCTCTAGAAAGATTTTGTTGATTTTTTCCGGCGATAGCGAAGCCCCTGAAGTTGACCCTTCCACGGACTGCTGGGATAGCACAAGATCTACCACTCTCTTCTTCGAAGCCTCGACGACTCTCCAAGCGATCGTATCCTGAATCTCGTATGTAGTCTTGTTGGTGTGCCCACCCTCGACCAGGTTAAGATACATCGGCTCTCGTCCCTCTCGTCGGGTGTAAAAAGAAAATAATATAATTTAGAAAATAATGTTAAAATATGGAAAAGTATTAACTTACAAAGTCAACTTTCCGCTGCAAAGTGCTCTTTGCCCCTGCGTTATGGATCGCAATCCCGGTCCGGACTTCCAGCATTGGTCCCTTAGCTACATCTTCCACCGCCCACTTCTGCGTCCACTCGTTGACGGTTTGAGAATAATGGGAAGACACCTTCTTGTGGAAATTCTCCTCGACTGTACGAGTATACTTTGGATCCCATGTAAACTCTTGCTACAAAAATAAAATCCTTTGATATTAATAATTAATAATAAGATAAAATAAGAAAGATAGTGTAAGAGAAACATATCGCAAACCGGCGAAACCAACTTCTCTCTGAGTCCCGCTAGCTTTCAAGCGCAGTTATGCCTATCATGTACGGCATGCCGGTGAACGTCGGATATGCGTATTGAAACATTTTGTGCATCATCATCAAAATTCACTTTGTAATCTTAGTGTCCGTCATCCCAAACCAAAAAACGCAAAAAAAAAACATTAAACTTATATATAATACAAATAAATAAAAATGAATTTACTGAAGCAAAAAAAACTTACCAGTAGACATGATGTGATGGAGAACGAGTCGTGTCAGCATACCTAGGCCAGGTTGAATGACTAATGCTGCAATATCTTTTGCAATAGAATGCAGGACATTATGTGTCTCCGCCACCTGAGACACAAAATGGCTCCCACTAAGAGCGTGCTCACGAGACTGCACGAATCTGGGAAGAGCCGATCGAGAAACTTTGTAAGTTTCAAAATCTCTAATATTTTGCCTAACCCTAATATGGCCGATAAGAAATATAAAAAGTTATAAAAAAATATTAAAATTGATAAGATCATATAAACTTTATTAACTTTTTAATAAAAATATACAATTTAAAAAAATTTATAAAATTATATTAATTATTTTAAGGTTTAAATTTATAAAATATTAAAACTAATTTTATGAAGTTATAAAATATAAAATTAAAATGATAAAAAGTTTTAAAATTATTATAAACCTACAACAATAATTAAATATTATTATAATTTTTATATAAAACGTTTTTCTGTAAAATATTTTGTATATAAATGTTTTAAAATTTTTTTATAAAGTTTTTAAAATTATTAAAAATATATATACTATTTTTAAAATTAAACAGAAACATAGTAATTCACCTTAAACTAACAACAATATAAACATGTCTAATGTACCAAAAACTCATGCTTAATCTCTAATCTAACAAAAAAATGCACATGCATAATCATAAAACTAATCTACCAACCTAAATCTTTCAAGATTTTTCAAATTAACAAGAGAAATAGGAAACTTACATGATTGTTAGGGTTTTTACGGTTGGAATTGATGAAAGGTGGCCGGAATCGTTGTCGGAGGTAGAGAGAAGGCGGAGAACGGCGGATTAGAGAGCGAGAAAGATTCGAAGAAAATGAGGAAGAAGAAGAGGTTTCTATATAAAATGTTATTCAGAGTGTTGGATAGTTCAGTTGATCCTGATTCAATTCTCATATTGATATCAACCTAAACATGCATCAGATCTAGGTGTTCTTATTTAGAAACATAACATGATCTCACCTTTTACCTGTTTGTTGCAGCGGAAGGATTAGAACAGGTCAGAGATCAGATAGATGCACCGAGGGATGAATCCTCCAAAGGTTCACACACGCTTCACAAGGAAATGGCTGCTAGACCACGAGGAAGAGAGGCGCAGAGAGAGGAGAGAAGCCGCGGCTAGGGTTCGGGTTAAGGGAGAAAAGACTTGGCTTTTAGTCATTAAAAGCCTTCTCTTTTCCCTAATGGGCTTTTGGGCCCAATCTGATTAAATCCCATTTAATCAGACCCATTATTCATTCTCTCTTAGTACGACAAATGCCTGGCACTTTTGTCGTACTTCTGCTAAGCCGTTCCAACACATTTTCCTGTTAGCTTAGGCGTGTGACCCATATGGGATCATATAATAAAGGCAATAAGTCCAAGACTTATAAATCATGAGCGGACTCTAGCAAGCCATCATGATCCCCAGTATTATATGACTTATGTCTGATCTCGACATACTCTTACTTTCTAGAGACAGTACCGAGATTACTGGACACAATTCCAACAATCTCCCACTTGTACTGGAATCTCTGTATTCATAATCCTTTTGTCTCAATATCTCGATTAGTCATAAGGCAAGATTGGTGTCATCCTTATAAAGTCTAATCTTGTTCATCGGACTCTGATTTGATACTGACAATCCAAACGACTCGGGAAAGTCCGTTTGAGCATGGCCATGCGTTTTCCAGTATTCAAATCTCCGATTGGCCTAGAGATATTCACTCCATTTATATTGGAGGGACAAATCCCATCTTGTTCCATCACTGTAAACCACTCATTTCATGATGTACCCAAACAAGGTCCTTATAGCTATCACAGAACGATAGCGTTAGACAATGATCAAAGTACATCAGTCCATGTGCAGTCACATGCATGTGAACTCAGGTCTAAGGACTATACTCTATAGTCGTAGTAAGAATCTCTTATGACACAGATATAAATATCCTGAAGAGTTCTTATAAGCGGGTCTTGTCCGGTCGTATGTTCCCAACATACACCTATGTACTGACTTTGATGCCGTGCATCTATGACACACTGAGACTTTGTCATAAGTCACGTACCAATCCAGTCTCACACGGTTGTTGGTGTTCCAGTTTCAACAACCTTCGACTAGGGACATGATGATATAAAACATTTATCAAATATAGGATCTCATGATCAAGCTAAATGACTTTGATGACTCAAGATCAAATCATTTACTTCGATGACCTATAAAATGGTTCATATCATTTTGGAACGATTATTTCATCACAGTTAAAATAATCTTGAAATAATAATTTCATTAAAACATAAATAATGTTTTACAAGAACATATCAAATAACTAAAATAAAGCTCACAAAACTCCCACTCAAATTTAGATTACATTTCAATGTTTCTAATGCCTACAGCTTCAGTCAGGAACTCGAGCTTAGGCCTTGGGAGTGGCTTTGTCAACGGATCAGCGACATTATCATCTGTCGGAACTCGGCTGATCTTGACTTCCTTTCTATTAATGATGTCACGTATCAAGTGATATCTTCTTTGAACATGCTTGGATTTCTGGTGTGATCTTGGTTCCTTTGCCTGAGCTATAGCACCATTGTTGTCACAAAACAGTGCCAGAGGCTCAGCCGCATCTGGTATCACACCTAGTTCCATAATGAACTTTCGTATCCAAACAGCTTCCTTCGCTGCTTCCGAGGCGGCGATATATTCAGCTTCTGTAGTGGAATCAGCAACGGTGTCCTGCTTGGAGCTTCTCCAACTTACTGCACCGCCATTCAGACAAAAGACATAACCGGACTGTGACCGGAAATCATCTGTGTCTGTTTGGAAACTTGCGTCCGTGAATCCACTGACTTTAAGCACATCACTTCCACCGTACACCAAGAACTTATCCTTAGTATGTCTTAGATACTTCAAGATATTCTTTACGGCAATCCAATGGTTTTCACCTGGATTTGACTGGTATCTACTCGTCATGCTCAATGCATAAGCAACATCAGGACGAGTACAGATCATGGCATACATGACAGATCCTATTGCAGATGCATAAGGAATATTCTTCATGCGCTCAAGCTCAGCAGCCGACGTAGGGCTCTGCTTCTTGCTTAGCGTTGTGCCATGTACCATTGGCGTGAAGCCCTTCTTGGAATCTTTCATGCTGAATCTTTGTAGGACTTTGTCAATGTATGAGTCTTGACACAAGCCTATCAGCCTCTTAGGTCTATCCCGATAGATCCTAATTCCAAGAACGTATGCGGCTTCACCCATGTCTTTCATGGAAAAACAACTTCCAAGCCAGTCTTTTACAGACTTCAGCATTGGAACGTCGTTTCCGAGAAGTAGTATGTCATCGACATACAGAATAAGAAATACAATCTTGCTCCCACTAGATTTCTTATACACGCATTGTTCTTCTTCGTTTCTGATGAAGTCAAATTGCTTGATCGCTTCATCAAAACGAAGATTCCAGCTCCTCGATGCTTGCTTCAATCCATAAATGGATTTGTGAAGCTTGCATACTTTCCCAGCATTCTTTGGATCTATGTAACCGTCAGGTTGTGTCATATACACATCCTCTTCCAGAATACCATTCAGGAAGGCGGTTTTCACGTCCATCTGCCAAATTTCATAATCATGAAAAGCTGCAGTTGCTAGTAGAATCCGAATAGATTTCATCATAGCCACTGGTGAATAGGTTTCATCGTAATCCACACCGTGAACTTGTCTGAAACCTTTTGCCACCAACCTGGCTTTATAAATCTGGACATTTCCATCCACGTCAATCTTCTTCTTGAAGATCCATTTGCACTCGATGGCTTTTACACCAACGGGTAAGTCAACCAACGAAAACACTTGGTTGACCGACATGGAGTCCATTTCGGAATCAGTGGCCTTGCGCCACTTAGAGGAATCTGGGCCCATCATGGCTTGATTGAAGTTCGATGGTTCATCACCATCAATGATCAGAAGATCATGACAGTTAGTCACGAGGAATCCTTGATATCTCTCGGGTTCGTGACGGATCCTCCCGGATCTTCGAACTTCAGGTACTACAGGTTCAGGCTCTACAATTTCTTGTAGGTCCTCCTGCTGCTCTTCCTTATTAGGTTGAGCAGTATCCTGTTCATCTTGAATTTCTTCAAGCAGTACCTTACTCCCACTTTCTTTCTTAGAGAGAAACTCCCTCTCAAGAAAGTTACAATCCCGGGCAACAAAAATCTTGTTCTCGGAACGTAGATAGAAGTAATAAGCCTTGGTTTCCCGTGGATAACCAATGAAGTAGCATTTGTCAGATTTTGGTGTAAGCTTGTCTGAGATTAATCTCTTGACATAGGCTTCACAACCCCAAATTCTGAGATAAGACAGCACTGGAGCTTCTCCAGTCCATAATTCATATGGTGTCTTTGCTACTGCTTTTGATGGCGCTCTGTTTAGAGTGAACACTGCTGTTAGCAGAGCATATCCCCAAAGGGATATTGGAAGGTCTGTGTGACTCATCATAGATCGAACCATATCCAATAAGGTCCGATTTCTCCTTTCAGACACACCATTCCATTGAGGTGTTCCTGGAGGAGTGAGTTGGGATACGATCCCACACTCTCTCAGATGATCACTGAATTCTTGGCTTAAGTATTCTCCTCCTCGGTCGGACCGAAGAGCCTTAATGCTTTTGCCAAGTTGGTTCTGTACTTCATTTTGGAATTCTCTGAACTTCTCAAAAGATTCAGACTTATGTTTCATTAAATAAACATATCCATACCTACTGAAATCATCAGTAAAGGTAATGAAGTACTGATAGTTTCCTCTTGCATTTGTGGACATTGGGCCACACACATCAGTGTGTATCAGGCCCAATAAGTCACTGGCCCTCTCGTTAGGTTTATTAAAGGGGGCCCGTGTCATTTTGCCCATCATGCAGGATTCGCATTTCTCACATGACTCAAAGTCAAATGAGCCAAGAAGTCCATTCGAATGGAGCCTCTTGATGCGTTTCTCGCTGATGTGCCCTAAACGACAATGCCATAGAAACGTTCGGTTTTCCTCATTAGGTTTAAACCGTTTTGTATTAATGTTATAAATTGGCGCGGATTGATCGAGTATGTAAAGCCCATTCGTAAGAGGGGCAGAACCATAGAACAAATTGTTGCGATTGAAGGAACATAATTTATTCTTAACTGAAAAATCATAACCTTCCAAATCCAACAAAGAAATTGAAATAATATTTCTGCTTATAGCAGGTACAAAATAACAATTATTAAGTTCTAAAATCAATCCCGAAGGTAAAGACAACAAGTATGTTCCTACAGCTAGTGCTGAAACTTTCGCTCCATTCCCAACTCGTAGCTCCACTTGTCCTTGCTTCAGCCTTCTACTGTTGCTGAGTGCCTGCATATTAGTACAAATATGAGCCCCACAACCAGTATCCATGACCCATGAGGTATTATCAGAAGTAGTTGTATTAACTTCTATAACAAAAATACCTGATGAAGAAGTCTCGAAAGTCTTCTTCTTTAATTCCTTTAGACCTTCCTGGAATTTCTTACAATCTCTTCTCCAATGCCCCAGTTCTTTGCAGAACCTGCACATGTCAGTAGGCCCAGCCTTGGACTTGGGCTTGGGCTTTGGCGTGTCCTTGTCCACGACTTGGACAGCCTTGGCCGCTCCCTTATCCTTAGCAGAGGATTTCTTAAACCCCTTGCCCTTTTGCACCATAAGCACATTGGGGTCCTTGGTGGTTTTCCTCAAGTTGGGCTCTGCAGTCTTGAGCATTCCGTGAAGCTCAGGTAGTGTCTTACTCAAGCCATGCATGTTAAAGTTCAGAATGAACTGATCATAGCTTGCAGGTAAAGACTGCAGAATGATGTCGCAGGCAAGTTCCTGGCTGATTGGGCAGTCGAGTTTCTGAAGATGATCGAGATAACCCATCATCTTCAAGACATGAGGACTCACTGCCGCATTCGCAGCCAACTTACAGTCCAAGAGGTTCTTAACTGTCTGGAACCTCTCGGTCCTAGCCTGCTCCTGAAAAAGCGATTTCAGGCTTGCCATGATCTCGATTGGAGACAATACACTTTCGAACTGTTTTTGCAGCTCAGGAGTCATTGTCACCAACATCAGGCAATAAACATCATTTTCATCTGACGAATGCTTTTCCCAAGCATTGTGCAGAGTCCTGGCAGCATTGGCAAGAGGCCTCTCGGGGAGGGGATCTCGAAGGACATAATCCTTCTTCTCCTGCTTGAGGACCAGCCTCAAGTTCCTTGACCATGTCAGGAAGTTCGTTCCAGTCAGCTTCTCCTTCTCGAGAACAGACCGGATCGAGAATGTGTTTTGTGTGCTTGTAGTAGTCATATCTGAAATATATAAATAAAAAGGTTATTAGTTATTATGTTCAAAATGACTAATCTCGTATTAAAATTTAATATGATTAATCACGCATTATATTCAATAACCTAAGTTACCCTCAATAGAATATAATGATTCCAAGATCCACATATAACTAAGATTAAAGTGGGCCACTGGCCGTCACCCAACCTTAGCTTATATCGGTAAGCCCTATATCGGCTAATTATATCCGTGATATAACTCTTGGTTGTGAATCTGGGCCCGAGGCCCAATCCACACTGATGTCTCAAGGCCCGGGACTCCCGATGGCCTAGTCAAGAAAACCGGACTATACAGTCATGTAATCATTAATGTCTGGGACTCCCAATGACATTTATGAATCACAAACCGTCTTACCCACGCAAAAGCAGACATCCTCACACTGTAAGGCCATGAATGCAATTGAATGGGCTTTGACAGCTGACATAGCCTGGACAAGACATCCAACGCTTGATATTATTTGAGGTTCGTAGGTTTATTAAAAAAAAAAAACATTCCCAAAATAGAAGATTACTATTTCGGGAAACTTTCTATTTATGGAAACCTACTATTTTTGGAAACTTTCTAAAATTGGAAACTTTCTAAAACTGGAAACTTTCTAACTTTAGAAATTTCTTTAAAATCCAAAACCCGCAAATTCAGAAAATTCTATTTTAAGAAACTTTCTTATTTCAAAATTTCGGAAACTTTAATTTAAAATCGACTTTATAATTTTATAAAATAGATTTTAAATTATTCTGAAGAAAGACTCAATTAACTGGCCCAATTGTTTTAACTTCTTGGCCCGAGGCCCAAGAATTGGTCCATGTCCAAGACATGACCCAATTGTCCAATTAATTGACATAACCGGTCTGGTTCATTAAAACTGGTCCAACCAAGTTTTAATTACTACGATGACCACAATTGTCAACCGGTTATTTACTAAACCGGAATTTCTCAATTTATTTGGTCCAACCAAATCAAATTAGAAATTCCTGGTTTAGGCACTAAATCCAATATTTCTTTCGACATTGGATTTCTTATCCCGGTTTAACCAGATTTAATAAAATTATTAAAATCTGTTTATTAAACCAGAACGAATCAATTTTAATCAAGTTTTGAACCGAGCCTTGAACCGAACCGATTTGGTCACGAACCAAACCGAGTTGGTCGTGACCTAGCTTCCTTCCCAAGAAACCATCGGCCAGCCGCTCAGCCGCGAGCCAACCGATCCGAGATCGAGGCGATACGCAGCCGGGACGGGACGCTTCCACGATCGCCGAGCGATCGGGATGCCGAGCACGCGAGCGGGACGGGACATGGCCGGGACGCGATCGAGACGAGCGATCGGACGCGACGCAACGATCGATCACGATCGATCGTATGATACGATCCGATCCAATCCGACCATCCCGACCGTCCGACCCGCGATCCATCCGTCCGACCGGTCCAACTCACGGCCGATCAACAAACCCGAGTCATATAGCTCGGTTTGTGATCTCTTTAGTGTGTTTAGATTTTAATTCTGATTCTTAAGTGTTTTTCTTATCAGTAATGGATTCAAAACACTTCTAAACAGATTAAACAACCTAAACAATGAATCTAAAACAAGAAACCTAAGAACCAATGGCTCTGATACCACTGTTGGATAGTTCAGTTGATCCTGATTCAATTCTCATATTGATATCAACCTAAACATGCATCAGATCTAGGTGTTCTTATTTAGAAACATAACATGATCTCACCTTTTACCTGTTTGTTGCAGCGGAAGGATTAGAACAGGTCAGAGATCAGATAGATGCACCGAGGGATGAATCCTCCAAAGGTTCACACACGCTTCACAAGGAAATGGCTGCTAGACCACGAGGAAGAGAGGCGCAGAGAGAGGAGAGAAGCCGCGGCTAGGGTTCGGGTTAAGGGAGAAAAGACTTGGCTTTTAGTCATTAAAAGCCTTCTCTTTTCCCTAATGGGCTTTTGGGCCCAATCTGATTAAATCCCATTTAATCAGACCCATTATTCATTCTCTCTTAGTACGACAAATGCCTGGCACTTTTGTCGTACTTCTGCTAAGCCGTTCCAACACATTTTCCTGTTAGCTTAGGCGTGTGACCCATATGGGATCATATAATAAAGGCAATAAGTCCAAGACTTATAAATCATGAGCGGACTCTAGCAAGCCATCATGATCCCCAGTATTATATGACTTATGTCTGATCTCGACATACTCTTACTTTCTAGAGACAGTACCGAGATTACTGGACACAATTCCAACACAGAGAACCGACAAATTTCTGACGGATATTAATTTACCATCGGTAATCCGTCGGCAAATGAGCGGTTTAATTTTTGGGAAGGCGGTTACCATGAAAAATTGGGAAATTTAGGTGGTTAAATAACCGATGGATTACCACAGTAGTTTAGCCCATCGGAATTCCATGAGTTAATAAAAAAAATATCAGGTTCGGCACGACTCAAATGCTATGCAAACATGTAGAGTCCCAAACCATGACGCTATACTGTTATTCTCGTTTATATATTACAAACAATTACATATTTGTAAGTTTTGTTTTTTATAAAAATTATTAAAAGTTATTAAGTTTTAATTATATTTATAGATAAAAATCTTATTTAAATTCTTCTAATAAATTTTAAATATAATCGATTTTTTACAAAATTTATTAAATTTTCAATGAAACAATTTTTATGATTAAATTAACATTTTATCGAATACTCGTAATATATTTTTGATTCTAAAACCCGTCCCCGTCCGCAGTCGTTTCTGTTCTAGATCATAGGAGTCCAATTTTGAGCTGTATCCAGGTTGGTTTTGAGTCTTCTCTTTGTCAAATTAGTTTCAACCAGCGCACCAGTCGAATCATCTTGTGGAATTCACGCCAAACATCCTCGATAACGTCAAGGATACAATTAAAATAATCATGTAAATTAGAAAACAAAATTAATATTCCAATGTAAATGTTGACAAAAAGGTACGAAAATGTTGTGTTTACCAGAAAATCGAAAAACCAAGTTCTTTTTAGATCCCTAGGAATCTGCTTGTACCTAAGCCAATTCCCGACCCAACGATGTTCGACCTATCGTTAATGACAACATATATCGCTGCATTGTGACTGAACCATATGGAGCGTTTTTGACGAGAAGGGTGAAGGACTCGAAGACGTTACCGATAAGGGTTTGTGATTGCATAAGTAATGCTTTAACGGGTTTCAGCCGTCAAACGAACAATGTCCATTGTTCTCAGAGTTTTGAAGATGAAAAAGAAGAAGATTACGATTCTCTATTAATAAACCCTAGACCGACAGCAAAACCGACGAACATCCATCGATAATTGTCCAATTTCCAAAAAAACGTTTCCAACAAATAATTGGGAATATACGCAGAGTTATTGGTTTTTTTGACCGTCTGCCTTCAGGGTACCGACAGATTTTTGACGACTCAGGGTGTAGGGCATGTTTACGATTTTTTTATGTCTTCTAGGACTTGGTTTCTTACGGTAGACCTAAATAGCAAGGTTTAGTGTCAAATATAGGTTCTTAGTGTACGGATTACTGAAAATTTCTATTTTCGGTATAAAGATCAATTGTCATATATAACTTCTTCTAACACTAGTGTACACTAAGAAGATTTTTTCGTCGTAAGTACTAATTTTTTTAGAAATCATAGAATAAATGTTCTAACTGGACATATGTGGTGCTATGTAGTTTAAATATGCTTACAATATGTCCTCGGTTGTTTTAAATAGTTTGTTTTAATTTTAAAGCCTTATACCCTAAAATAAATCTTTGTCATTTTCTGAATTGTACTCTGATGAAATTGAATCGGTTTCGTCATCAAATTCACCCATTTCTTCTTCTGAATCTGAATGAAGAATGTCGTCTCCAAATTGAGTAAAATCAACGACTAAATAAACTTCAAGGTATTCTTCTATTGGGGCTATATAACCACTTCCGCTTGCTTGTAATGGATCATGTTCTTCAACTCTGTTGACTTTTTATCTCGGATTGATTTTAGTAATTGTGATCAATGAGTCGTTCTGGTATGTTTTCCGAGGATAAGGAATGTAACACACCTGCATCAAATAAAATATTATTTCTGGGGAAGAGTATAAGAATGTAAAGTTTTTAGATTAATAAAAAAGTAAAGTCACTAATCTGACCTGCTTGTGAAGCAATAATAAATGAATCATATTTCCAAAAAACTTCTTATTCGAATGGATATATGTCACCCCAAACTCATCGATGGTGACACTTTGGCCAATAATCTGGTTATACCAATCACATAAAATACCACACATCTCATCTTGATCTTCCCCACATACTTTACTTCCAATATTTATTTGAGAACACAGTAGTACACAACTTCACCAGAAGCAGACGTAACCCCTTGATTTGCGGTTGTCTTAGTAAACCAGCTTTATACACATTAAACGTGTATCCCCTTGTTCAATATCTTGGATAAGACTTTGTAATGTAGTGAGGCTTGTTGATTATGTATTTCTTCCAATCGTCCAACTTACGTCTGTTTCTTTTTTAATATTGCACCTACAAAAATAATAAAACATGTGAGAGTTAGTAAAAATACCCAATTTATTGGTTTTATTTAACATTTAAAATGAAAATCTTACATAAAATTTTAACCAAGAGGAGAATTCATTTTGTTTACGCTCTTCACACTCGTCGTCGGTCAATTCTGAATGCCAATGTCGTAGAGCGCCCATGTATAACCTATGAAAGTAAATATCTCGTTAGTACACTTATTATGAAACTTACTTGTCAATGTAATTACAAACATACTGTAAAATACCTTTCATATTGGAGGACTTCGTCACAGTTGGTAAGAATATACGTGTGTAGGTGAGAATACTCATGGGATGTTAGTTTCCGCACACGTGCTTTTCCGCTTAACCGTCCAAGTTGTTGAAAAAGGTTGGGAACTATGGAGGGATAAATTGGTTTCTCGCCTCGCGCCCACTCTTTGTACATACTTGCGATGGAAAGTAATAACTGGCAAAGGTCGATGTCTTTTCGTTATTATATTGAGCCACAGCAGAACCCTACACTTTAGCGGGTTTCTTCACCTTTTATTTAAAGTGGAATATATAGCACTCTAAAGGATACATCCACCAATATTGAACCGGACCACCAAGTCTAGCTTCTCGAGGAAAATGAATGGGCAAATGTTCTATAAAATCAAAGAAAGACGGTGAAAATATCTTTTCTAGATTGCATAGGATCTTAGCAATGTTTTGTTGGTATTCATACCGATTTATAAAACAATTTTATAAATCAACCTATGATTATACTAGCCAAGATCTCATGCAAATACTGAAATAAATCTAGATATAGTATTTCGAATATACCTGGATGTTTTGCAGCGGAATAAAAAAGAGGTAATTTGAGATTCCTTAGCACTCCAAGTGTAGTGCCTCTACCGGTATCCACACGCACACAAACTGGATTAGAACGGGATGCTAGTGCCATTGAGATCCAATCTCAAAATAACTTCATGAACAGTTCATGTTTAGGGTTTCTTAATGTTGACGGCCAGAGATGATAATATCGATTCAACAATTACACATATATATATGGTCACGTCATTAACCTAACTATTAGGTTAAGTGAAGTGGGCTGAGCCCAAGAACATTGTTACGGTCGCCAATATATGTATATATGTTCTTAATCTCACGTGTGCCTTCCTTTGTGTCATATGTATTTATTATATATATCACATATATATAATATATCATATGAATCATATATATATCATATATATATAATATTATGCATAAAACCCCATCATATTTATGATCCAGTTTGCTTAGGTGTGTGACCCTGTAGGATCATATAATATTAGTAATAGATTTTCAATCTATAGATTATAAGCGGTTTCTAGCAAAATATTATAACCACCTAATATTATACGATTTCCGAACCTCGATGTTACGACTTAACCAAGAGTAGGTACAATTGATTTCAGGACATTCCCAACAATATTCCACTTGTACTGGAATCATCTATTCCCATAGTCCCTTTGTCTCTATATCTCGATCTTAGCCTATGGCAAGAAATAATGTCATCCTTACTAAGCTATATCACGTTTATCGAACTCCGATTTATACTGATTAAATAAACGACTGACATTCACCTCGTTTGAGCACGGCCATGCATTTCTCAGTATCAAATCTTCGATAGGCCCTGAGATATTTATCTCCCGTTATATAGGAGGGACAAATTCCATCTTGTTCCATCCATGTTCCTTACAAAATTCATAGCACAGCCAATCAATGTCTTTATAGTCACCTGTTACGGCTGACGTTTGACAAGGTCAAAGTGAACTAATCCATAGGTAAGAAATCATGATGAACTCAGGTCAAAGGAATACACTCTATAGTCGTGATGAGAAACTCATATGACACTCATATAATATTCTTGTAGATTTCTATAGCGGTTCAATCCAACACTGTGTTCCCCAACACATATCTATGCGATTGGATTTAATACAACATATTAAATGACTCCACGAAACTTAGTCATCAACCACCTCACATACTAGTCATCTTCAGTTATTAACGTCCCATTTTAATAACCTTGACTAGGGACCACAATAATTTATGTCATCTTTTACTTACAGGGTTCCATGATCAAGTCACGTACTTGATGACCTATAAAATGATATAAATTATTTTGGGACTTTTATTTGTTATCCAATAAACCAAATAAATCAGAAACAAATTTCATTAATTTGAAAACATAACCAAATGCATGTAAACGTGAACATCATATCATAAAAGAAAGATCCTCCCACTAGAATCAAGATCACATCTTAAGAAACTTAATGCTTATAGCAGCAGTATGACTCTCATGCTTAGGTCGTGGAAGAGGCTTGGTTAATGGATCAGCAACATTTGCATCCGTTGAGACTCTGCTAATTTTCACATCTCATTTATCAACAATCTCACGAATGAGATGATATCTCCTCTGAATGTGTTTGGATTTATGGTGGGACCTAGGTTCTTTTGCTTGTGCGATAGCTCCATTGTTGTCACAATTGAGATCCACTGGGCTAGAAATACTAGGAACCACACTAGTTCAATAACGAAGTTACGAATCCAAACAGCTTCCTTTGCTGTTTCTGAAGCAGCAATGTACTCAGCTTCGGTCGTAGAGTCTGCTACGGTGTTCTGATTGGAACTCTTCCAACTTCCAACTCCTCCATTAAGACAAAAGATAAAACCGGATTGTGATCGGTAATCATCTTTGTCTGTCTGGAAACTCGCATCGGTGTAACCACTCACAACAAACTCATTATTTCCTCCATAGACCAAGAACTTATCCTTATTATTTCTCAAATATTTAAGGATGTTCTTGATTGATGTCCAGTGACATTCACCTGGATCAGATTGGTATCTACTCGTCATGCTCAAAGCGCATACAACATCTGGACGAGTGCAGAGCATGACATACATGATAGATCCTATAGCAGAAGCATATGGGATTCTACTCATCCGCTATCGCTCATCATGTGTCGAAGGACACTGAGTCTTGCTGAGAGTTATGCCATGAGACATTGGTAGGAAACCTTTGTTGGAATCATGCATTTGGAATCTGTGCAAGACCTTATCTATATAAGTATCTTGACACAATCCAATGAACTTGTTTAATCTATCTCTATAGATTCTTATTCCAAGGATATGCGCGGCTTCTCCCATGTCTTTCATTGAGAAACAACTTCCTAGCCAAGTCTTTACAGAATTAAGCATAGGAACATCATTTCCAATAAGAAGTATGTCATCCACATACAACACTAAGAAAACAACTGCACTCCCACTAGTCTTCTTGTAAACTCAAGGTTCTTCTTCGTTTCTAATGAAATCAAACTCTTTGATTGCCTCATTAAAACGAAGATTCCAACTCCGAGATGCTTGATTCAAACCATAAATGGAACGTTGAAGCTTGCATACTTTCCTAGCACTTCCATGGACTGTGAAACCCTCAGGTTGTGTCATGTACACATATTCTTCGAGATTTCCATTAAGGAAAGCTGTTTTCACATCCATTTGCCATATCTCATAATCGTAATAAGCGGCAATTACTAGGGGAATCCGAATGGACTTAAGCATTGCGACTGGGGAATAGGTTTCATCATAGTCTATACCATAAATTTGCTTGTAACCTTTAGCCACCAACCTAGCTTTGTATATCCGTATATTACCATCCATGTCTGTTTTCTTCTTGAAAACCCATTTACACTCAATGGTTTTGACACCATCAGGTAAATCAACCAAAGTCCATACTTTGTTTACTGACATGGATTCCATTTCAGATTTTGCGGCTTCTAGCCACTTTTCAGAGTCAGGGCCCATCATTGCTTCCTCAAAGGACATAGGTTGATCACTCTCTATTATCAATTTCATGATTATCAGTCACCAAAAACCCATATCTAACAGGTTCATGACGTATCCTTTCGGACCTACGTACCTCAGGTTCCACAGGTGTAGATTCTACGACTCTTCGTAAATCTAATTGATCCTCTTCATGAGAAGCCGGAACAATCTCCTGTGTTTCTCGAACTTCTTCGAGTTGTACTTTACTCCCACTGTTTTTATTGGAAAGAAATTCTCTTTCTAGAAAAGCACCATTACGAGCAACAAACACTTTGTTTTCAGTATGGTTGTAAAAGTAATAACCTTTGGTTTCTTTGGGATAACCGACGAAGTAGCATTTATCAGATTTGGGTCCGAGCTTATCGGTAAACATACGTTTAACATAAGCATCACAACCCCAAATTTTCAGAAAAGACAAATTAAGAACTCTTCATGTCCATATCTCATATGGTGTCTTCTCAACTGATTTTGATGGACATCTGTTTAACGTAAACGCATACGTTTCTAGTTTATATCCCTAGAAGGATAATGGAAGATCTGCATGACTCATCATTGATCGAACCATATCTAATAAAGTTCGATTTCTCCTTTCGGAAACACCATTCAATTGTGGCGTTCCTGGAGGAGTGAGTTGTGAAACAATTCCACACTCTTTCAGATGGTCATCGAAATTTTGACTCAAATATTCACCACCTCGATCTGATCGAAGTGCTTTGATTGTCTTGCCAAGCTGGTTTTGTACTTCATTCTGAAATTCTTTGAACTTTTCAAAAGATTCAGACTTATGTTTGATTAGATAAACATAACCATATCTACTGAAGTCGTCAGTAAATGTGATAAAATACTGGTAGTTTCCTCTAGCATTTATGCTCATCGGTCTGCATACATCAGTATGTATAAGTTCCAATAAGTCCTTAGCTCTTTCACTGTGTCCAGTAAAAGGAGCCTTAGTCCTTTTTCCCAATAAACAAGATTCACATTTCTCATATGATTCATAATCAAATGATCTCAAAAGTTCATCATTATGAAGCTTTTGAATGCGTTTCTCATTTATGTGGCCCAAACGACAATGCCAAAGAAAGGTTTGATTCGTGTCATTTGACTTGAATCTCTTGGTACTAATGTTATAAATTGGCACACTTTGGTTTAGAACATAAAGTCCATTCTCTAATGGACCGCTACCATAAAATATATCATTGTAATCAAATGAACAACACTTGTTCTTAATTGAAAATTGATATCCTTACAAATCCAAACAAGAAATAGAAATAATATTTCTGCTTATAGCAGGTACATAGTAGCAATTCTTAAGTTCTAAAACCATGCCAGAAGGCAAAGACAAATGAAATGTTCCTACGGCTAATGCAACAACTCTTGCTCCATTTCCCACGCGCAGGTCCACTTGTCCTTTCACCAAAGTTCTATTGTTGCTTAGGCCCTGCATATTCGTACAAATATAAAACCAGTAGTAACATTTACTTCTATAACATAAATACCTGAAGATGATGTCTCAAAAGTCTTCTTCTTCTTCTTTTTCAGATCATCCATGAATTTATTGCAGTTTCTTTTCCAATGCCCATAACCATTACAATAATGGCACTTATCATCTTTAGAAGGACCACGTTTAAACTTAGGAGCATGGTTAGACTCACTTGGATTCACAATCGAGCTTGTCTTGCCATCTCCTTTGTTCTTACCTAGTTTCTTTAACTTTTTACCATTTTGTACCATAAGGACATTTGGGGTGTCCTTCTTGATGTTAGGTTCAGCAGTTTTGAGCATCCCATGCAACTCAGTCAAAGTCTTTGTCAAGTTGTTCATGTTGTAGTTCATAACAAACTGATCATAGCTTGACAGCAATGACTGAAAGATGAGATCAATAGCCATCTCTTGACTGATAGGACAATCCAGTTTTGCCAGGTTATCAATATACCCATCATCTTAATGACATGTGGGTTAACTGGATCATCTTTCGGTAGCTTGCACTCAATGAGAGTTTTAACCGTCTGGTATCTCTCAGTTCGTGCTTGCTCCTGAAACATTCCTTTCAGGCTAGTGATCATGTCAATTGGCGAATCCACGTTCTCGTATTGCTTCTGCAAGTCTGAGTTCATGGTAGCCAACATAAGACAACACACATCCGCCCTATCATTGACATGCTTGTCATAAGTATTTCTCTCTGCATGCTGAGCATTGGTCTTAGGTTTTTCAGGAAGAACCTTTTCAAGGACATAGTTGATAGGTCTAGTTTTATTCCCTATACTAACTGCAAGTGCACAATAATGTCAATGTAGTACTTAGGGTATCGAATCCACAAGGACTCTGAGCAACGATAGATTTAGAACAGTCAAGATTAAACTAGGAGAAAGCAAATATGATTAGAAACTAAAAACAAGCAGGAAAGTAAATCAGTAGCAAGGTTTGTTTATAAGCAATTAACTAAAAGCGCTAATTCTAGGGAGTTCTCAGGAAATCAGACTAGCAGATAAATCATTCAGTCAGGATCAAATTAAATACAGTTCTAGAACTCAAAACACAGATATAGAATTAACCAACTTTCGTTGTGAGAGTTCTCTAAGCCTAATTGCAGAAATCCAAATGTCTTTGTAATTCCTAACAAGTTAAACCAGCTTTAAGATTAAGTTCGATATGTTCACAATTCAATTAAACCAAATTTCTTTGCGAGTAATTCAATTGCTCAACCTAAATAGTTCAGATTCTAAACCACACTTTCGTGTCAATCTAACAACCTAAGATCTAGATTCTAAGTGATCAAGTTAGAACTAGCATTAAACACAATTTAGATTGAAGAACATCTATTGATATGAATCCTTAACTGAATTAATTATATCTAGCAAGTCATAAAATCCTTAATGAGAATCCCTAAACCTAACTATGAATCTACTCAGACATAGAATATGAAAACATAATCAATGAATTAATAGATTGCATAAAAGAGAATATAGAAGTAAAGTGGTTCGAAATCTTCTCCAAAAAGCAGAAAGCAGTACATGATTAGATCAGCCCCAAGCTCTAAAAACTCTATGCTCTAAGTATGAAAACGTCTGTTAAAACTGATGCAAAAACCTAATTATATAAGCTAATCACGTCTTGGGGCTTCTTTGTAATTATCAGGAACTTCTGGGCACAACTGTGAATACTTCATTCTTCATTAACCGCCAAGTTTGGCCCATCTCGCTCGTATGTCGATCGATGCACATAGTGTGTCGATCGATGCATTACTCTGTTTCGGACAGTGAGCTCTATCTCTCGGGTCAAAACATCAAAATTCTCCATAAAGCTCCAATAACTCCAATTCTGGTCCAAACGTGCTAGTACCTAATAACACCTGTAAAAGACTCTAAAGAAACACTAAAAGACTCTAAAACATATTATATCATGGTCTAAAACCGGTAAAAACCATGATATATCAACTCCCCCACACTTAGCCTTTGCTTGCCCTCAAGCAAAACAGAGAACTAAAACATGGTGAAGAGGTTTGAAAACTTTCAGAAACTCTTTTTGTCCTTGAAGCAACAACACTCATATTCCCCTTAGTAAGCCACTGAAAGAACCACCTGCAAGATATCAAGACCAACATGTACTTCCCCCACACTTAGCAACTGTCCTAAGTAAACTCCACAATCAATCCAAGCAATTCAAATTCACCTACTGACTTCTATAAGCTATTAAGTGCGGTCTCACCTAAGGATTATCGATCAAAGGGATGGATTCTTACTTTGTCAGCTCTAGACCACCATACTATCTTTTTCTGGTTCCTTTTCTTCTCTTTTCCCTTCCTTAGCATTCTGATTTTTCCCCATTGGGTATCATTTTTTTTTATCAGTGCTCTTCCCGTTAAGGGGTGTACTTTGGACACATTCCATGGATCGCACAGGAGGTAATAGTGTTTTCTACTACTCCCGTGACCACTTCGGAGCTACTAGCTCATCCTCAGTTTATTACTCTCTTTTTTACTTTTATGGAAGGGGGGAAGGGAACCATACTCGGACAGGTTTACAAGCTGTGTCAGAACTAACAAAGGATTCCGACTCAAGGTATACCAAGCCCTTAGGTGAGAAATTTAAGTAAAATTAAGGGTGAAGCCAGTAAAGGATCCTCTGAATACCTGAATTGATATGGGTGTCCTCAATAGGTTGATCCGTGTTGGGTTTTCTAATAGTCATAGATAGTTCCTGCAACTTCATCCCAACGGTTACTTAAGTTCCTGCAAGAGTTGTTAACTTCTCAAAAATTCACTGTTTCTTACTTAAACCGTTTTGACTCGATAAAAGAAATTTTTGAAAACAGAACTGACTCTAAGAAAACAAAAGCGTGCGTCAGTAGCTACCTCCCCCACACTTGAACTACATTGTCCCCAGTGTAATAAAAGCATGGGCTCGGTGAAAGAATAATCAAATTGAAAAACAATCCAAAAAGTTGTAGAATACTTACCTGTTGTCGCCCTGCGTCGATCGATGCCACAAGGGTGTCGATCGATGCAAGGTGAATATGCTCGCGGTTATTTAAATAACCGGTGTCTGAACCGCAATCGAATCGGCTAACCAGAAATCGCAACTGCGTCGACCGATGCACTATGTGTATCGATCGATGCAGTGCGATTCTGCTGTTTCTCTCACCTCTGAACACACTCTAACAGAATAATCAAAACACCAAAATCAATACGAAAAATGAAAAGAAAAACGAACCTAACAGTGGGTTGCCTCCCACTCAGCGCTTGTTTAAAGTCAGTAGCTTGACTATGGAAAGGAGATCGGACTTATGGGGGATTCAACAGAGACTTTGAGTGTCTCTGTGAATGTCTCTTTATCCAAGGTGGCGTATAAGCATTCGGATCATGAGATCTCCCAAGGAACGAAGGAGTATAACCAGGGCGGGAGCGAAGCTTGGGTGGGATTCTGTGTTTTCCTGCATTCAAAGCAATGCGATTAGGAGGTTTAAGCTTAGATGATTTGTGCCTTACCTTTGGTGGAAATGAGATGTCTGGAGCTTTCTGCTTATGAGTAGTTGCAGGCACTGAAGATGTTAGAGCAAGTTCAGAATGAACTGCCATCTTCTCCTCTCCAATTGGAACCTCTGGTTCCACTTCCACACTGAAGCTCTGTCCATCAATGATGGCTCTCTGCTTCCTATCCATCTTGAACTGCAATGGCTTATCTCCCAGCTAGAGATCAATCAGACCACGTTTCACATCTATCACAACTCCAGCAATAGCTAAAAATGATCTTCCCAGCAGCAAAGGATCATCTGGCTCAACATTGTACTTCAGCACTACAAAGTCTGTTGGAATCAAGTAGTTTCCAACTCTGATAGGTACATCCTCAAGAATACCTTCGGGCTACCTCTTTGATAGATCATCTAGGATAAGAGAGATCCTAGTAGGCTGAAATTCCATAAATCCTAATCTCTCATCCACAGAGTATGGCATGAGATTCACACCAGATCCTAAATCACACATAGAATGCTTGAATCTGCCCTTAGAGATGGAACAGTCAAGAACAAAGACTCCTGGGTCTGGAAGCTTCTCTGAAATCTGAATCAGCTGCTTTTCCATCACTTTCATGCAATTAGCTTCTTGTAGCTTTTGTTTGGACAGCTTAGGAGGCTTAGAATGTGATAATTGAGGCTCAAAGACTCGTTCTGAGACTGTTGCAGGTTGCTGGTCCCGTCTGGAATATGTGTTGATCGATGCACGTTGTGTGTTGATCGACACAAGGCGATTTCGAGCAATTTCATCAGACGTATCGGGACTGTGTTGATCGATGCATGAGTTTTGTCGATCGATGCTTGTCTCAGACAGACAGAATTCATCCAAAAAATCCGAGATTATGCTCTCTTCTTCTCCTAGCAAGTCGATCTCATCTCCTATGATCACAACATTGACGTGTTGCTTCTGTTCAGCCTTCCTAACTTCATTCTGCCTCTGTATTGCTCCAGCTTTTTGTTGAATCCGGATATCTAGCTCCTTCGCATGTGTGCTCAAAGATTCAAACTTCTCGTTCAGATTTTCATACATTGCATCTATCTTTGAGTTGAAGGACGCAACGATCTTCTGTTCTCCCTCAAGAAATTGCTCCATCATGGTTTCCAATCTGCTCTTATGTGTAGGTGCATGCGGTGCTTGGTAAGAAGAGACACCATAATCCCTCGAGAAGGAGTTACTCTGTTGCTGGAAGGGTTCCTGAAAAGCAGATTCCTGACTGTAGAATCCATTCCATCTAACGTAGTTGATAGCTTGTTGCACATACTTTCCAAGTAGAAGACTATGTAGATAGTCAACTTTGTTCTTTAACCCAGCTATCTGTGAACTGTCAATCCCTGAGCCGAAAATACCATTCCGACACATTGTCCTTACGGATCTCCTCTTGGTGCTTCCGCGAAACTGTGTTGATCGATGCAAGAAGAGTGTCGATCGATGCAATGCGAAAACAGTGACGATCGACACACAGGACCGTGTCGATCGATGCAAGCCGATTCTGTCGAACCTGACCTGCAAAACAGAGAAAAACAAAAAATAAAATCAGTAAAATAAAATGAAAAACCTAGTCTCAACCATAAGTTCAAATCTATCGAAGACTCAAAAGAGTCCCCGGCAACGGCGCCAAAAACTTGATAGGTCTAGTTTTATTCCCTATACTAACTGCAAGTGCACAATAATGTCAATGTAGTACTTAGGGTATCGAATCCACAAGGACTCTGAGCAACGATAGATTTAGAACAGTCAAGATTAAACTAGGAGAAAGCAAATGTGATTAGAAACTAAAAACAAGCAAGAAAGTAAATCAGTAGCAAGGTTTGTTTGTAAGCAATTAACTAAAAGCGCTAAGTCTAGGGAGTTCTCAGGAAATCAGACAAGCAGATAAAACATTCAGTCAGGATCAAATTAAGTACAGTTCTAGAACTCAAAACACAGATATAGAATTAACCAATATTCGTTGTGAGAGTTCTCTAAGCCTAATTGCAGAAATCCAAATGTCTTTGTAATTCCTAACAAGTTAAACCAGCTTTAAGATTAAGTTCGATATGTTCACAATTCAATTAAACCAAATTTCTTTGCGAGTAATTCAATTGCTCAACCTAAATAGTTCAGATTCTAAACAACACTTTCGTGTCAATCTAGCAACCTAAGATCTAGATTCTAAGTGATCAAGTTAGAACTAGCATTAAACACAATTTAGATTGAAGAACATCTATTGATATGAATCCTTAACTGAATTAATTATATCTAGCAAGTCATAAAATCCTTAATGAGAATCTCTAAACCTAACTATGAATCTACTCAGACATAGAATATGAAAACATAATCAATGAATTAATAGATTGCATAAAAGAGAATATAGAAGTAAAGGGGTTCGAAATCTTCTCCAAAAAGTAGAAAGCAATACATGATTAGATCAGCCCCAAGCTAAAAACTCCATGCTCTAAGTATGAAAACGTCTGTTAAAACTGATGTAAAACCCTAATTATATAAGCTAATCACGTCTTGGGGCTTTTTGTAATTATCAGGAACTTCTGGGCACAACTGTGAATACTTCATTCTTCATTAACCGCCGAGTTTGGCCTATCTCGCTCGTGTGTCGATCGATGCACATAGTGTGTCGATCGATGCATTACTCTGTTTCGGACAGTGAGCTCTATCTCTCAGGTCAAAACATCAAAATGCTCCAAAAAGCTCCAATAACTCCAATTCTGCTCCAAACGTGCTAGTACCTAATAACACATGTAAAAGACTCTAAAGAAACAATAAAAGACTCTAAAACATACTTACATCATGGTCTAAAACCGGTAAAAACCATAATATATCAATAGTCCTTTTTCTCCTGTCCCAGAACAATTCTCAAGTTTCGATACCATTCGAGGAAATTCGATCTATTAAGTTTATCCTTCTCAAGGACAGATCTCAATGAAAACGAGTTGTGGGGAGTTGAAATTGCTGGATACAAAGAATAGCAAATGTTAATATGATGTTCGGGAATAAGAGAAATCTCAACAATTAAGAAAACTCACATTATATCCAAATAATAATTTTCTAAAATTGAATATAATGATCCAAGATCCATATTTCACTAGAATTCAAGTGAGCTTTGGCTCAACCCCCAAATATCTAGTTATTTAGGTAAACAACACCTTGTTAATTATATCAAATATAACTCTTGTTGGTTAGATGGCATCTTATGTCTTATCCAACCTATGCCTCTAAGCCCAAAACCGTTTTGATAGCTTAGTCAAGTAAACCAATCTTGTTTCACACGATAACCATTACCATCTACATCACTTATGTAATTGCGGACACCTTGCTTTGGCAAACCCATCACACAACAAAACAAGCCTTGATAGTTGATGAGATTGGAAAGGCATCAAAAATACTTGATATTAGTTAAAGAACTAATTTTAATCTAATTTTAATTTAAATTTTATATCTTATATAAATATTTAAATATATAGTATGTATCTTATATGTATTTTAATTGGATTTAATTTATATTAATTATTTAATATACTTTAACGTGTAACTATATTGAACCAAATAAAATAATAAGATCCAATCTCATTATGATAAGGACCATATATCACACGTGAAACTGAATCCAAATCATTTAAGGATTTAATCAATTCATGATTTTAGAATAATTGCAAGGAAAACTAGAAATTTATCTGATATTATAATTAGAATAATTGCAAGGAAAAATAATTGCAAGGACTGAATATTCTTAAAACATAAAGAACGAGTTGATTTGTACAGTTTCAAAGTCAAACTAGAAATTTATCTGATATTATAATAATTTGTACAACAAACATATGTATATCTCAATATACATATAATATTATATATCGATGTGCATGATATGTATTCTGCGTACTTAATTTAATCAAATTAAATATTAATAAAACCATGTGATAACTTATGCCGGTTAATAAGAACATGTTCAAGAAACAATTTATAACCATATCGAACCTGACAAATTAATTCTATATATCTAATATAGATTAAACGAGATTCAATTTCTGTATTAACAAGTAGGCTCTGATACCACTGTTGGTATTCATACCGATTTATAAAACAATTTTATATATCAACCTATGAATATACTAGCCAAGATCTCATGTAAATACTGAAATAAATTTAGATATAGTATTTCGAATATTCCTGGATGTTTTGCAGCGGAATAAAAACGAGGTAATTCGAGATTCCTTAGTACTCCAAGTGTAGTGCCTCTACTGGTATCCACACGCACACAAACTGGATTAGAACGGGATGCTAGTGCCGTTGAGATCCAATCTCAAATAACTTCACGAACATTTCGTGTTTAGGGTTTCTTAATGTTGACGGCCAGAGATGATAATATCGATTCAACAATTACACACATATATATATATATATATATATATATATATGATCATGCCATTAACTTAACTATTAGTTTAAGTGAAGTGGGCTGAGCCCAAGAACATTGTTACGGTCGCCAATATATATATGTTCTTAATCTCATGTGTGCCTTCCTTTGTGTCATATGTATTTATTATATATACACATATATATAATATATCATATGAATCCTATATATATATACAATATAATGCATAAAACCCCATCATATTTATGATCTAGTTTGCTTAGGTGTGTGACCCTGTAGGATCATATAATATTAGTAATAGATTTTCAATCTATAGATTATAAGCGGTTTCTAGCAAAACATTATAACCACCTAATATTATACGATTGCCGAACCTCGACGTTACAACTTAACCAAGAGTAGGTACAATTGATTTCGGGACATTCCCAACATGTTTTCCTCCAAATTTCTGTGTCGTCAAGTGTAAGTGAACTTGTGCATAAATCCTTGAAAAAAGCACCAACCACTGCGATTTCTTTATGAACATATTTTGGAAGGAGATGAGCAAAAGGAAATAGTAGAAGTCGCTGCATCACAACATGAAAATCATTGTTTTTCATTCAGATAAACTTCCCTTCTTCGGTGTCAACACAATTATACAAGTTGGGAGAGTAACCTTCAGAAATTTAACTCGTCGAATAATCAATAAAAGAACTCTTGCTTTGAAAGCTCATCTAACCAAGACACTAGAATTGGACATTTCCTGTTCTTCTGAACATGAAGCTCACTCTGAGAACAAATTTCCGGCAAATCAAGCCTAGACTTTAAATTGTCTTTTGTCTTCCCTTGCACATAGAACAATGTTCATGATGTTATAAAAAATTTGTTTCTCAACGTGCATGACATCAAAATTATGTCTTAGTAGTTGGTGGAAAATCCCAGAAAATGCTTTGTTTTTGCCAGTTGTGGGCTAAAATAGCTCCATCAACATTTACGTGTCCATTTCCACCGCAATCAGTAGTGCTTTGCGCACAAAAGGTTGATAAGAGATCCAAAGTAACCGAACCGCTATCTTGTGGATGTGGATCGTCAAACACCTTTTTCTTCTTTGTAAAAAGTTTGGTGTTTCTCCGATATGCGTGTTCCGGTGGTAGAAATCTTTTGTGATAATCAAACTAATATGATTTAAGCCTGTTTTTCGACTGGAATGCATCATTTGTTCTTGACAATAAGGACATGCAAGCCTCTTATGCGTTGTCCAACCAGAACATACCATAAGCAGGGAAATCGCTAATAGTCCATATTAGTACAGCCCGCATCTGCAAATTATGCTTGCATGAGACATCATATGCTTCAACACTGAGCTCTCATAACATTTGCAACTCATATATCAATAGCTGTAAAAAACATCGAGTGAACTTTTTGGATGCTCTGTTCCGTGAACGAGTATGGAGAGGAAAAGAAACTATCGACTCATGCACAAAGATGACGGTAGGTTATAAGGAGTCATAATCACTGGTCACAATGAATATTGTCTCTCATGCCTTTCAAATGGGTTGAAAATATTTGTACATAATCCAAGGTACACGTTACATGGCTCATAAGAAAAAATCTGGATATACTCTCTAAAAATGTCGCCACACCTCAACATCTAAAGGATGTGCAATCTCTTCTCTTGTTCTATACTTGGCATGCCATCTCATTTCCCTCGCGGTACGGAAAATACATCATCCGTTTGAATGGAACTTTAACTCTTCCCCTTGTGTCATGATAGCATGGATTCCCACAAAATTTACATTTTTGACGATTTTCATCTTCTCACCAATATATCATACAATATTCGATGCACACATTTGTCATCTCGTACGACAATCCAAGCCCATTAACAAGTTTCTCTACGTTGTAGTACAAACATGCCCCAAGATTATATTCAGAAAAACATCTTTCAGAAAATCACAAATTACATCCACACATTCTCCGCCAAATTGTAGTCCGCCTTTATGCCCATTAATGTAGTAGCAGATAATAATGGCCAATGAACCTCTATGCAGCCTTTGTACAGTGGTCGCTTCGCTGCATTTAACATATCAAAAAATCTTCTAGCTTTCAAATTAGGTTCCTCTACCCTATAAATTTGATATTCGCATACTTCCTAAATATTTTCTTGACATGCATCATTAACCATTTGAACGGTACCTACACCAAAATCTACGTCCGCACTATAATGTTCGCTAGAACTACCATAAGGTTCCCTACTACTAGTACTAGCATAAAATTATTTAATAATAATTCATTAATCTGATGTTTATCCATGAAGATACAAAATCTTATACCCCGACATAAACCCTGATGAATACAAGTGATGTCATACTTCCGCAATCCTAGAATTTCTAACATTCTGGCACTGAGTACATGAACATTTTAACTTACCGGTTTTCTGCGTCTGTGATTGACGACATGCTACCGTCATGAATTCCATAATACCGAGTGCATATTCAGTGTAAAATAAGTTCGTCACTGGAACAACCTTCGGAACATCCATCCACGATCTGTAATAATTGGAAGAAGACATTTTTTATAATAAAAAATATTAGAGTGTGTGTGTATGAGAGAGAGAGAGAGAGAGAGAGAGAGAGAGAGAGAGAGCGAGAGAGAGAGAGAAATTGGTGTGGATGAGAAATAGTGAACCATTTGATACATATAGAGAACGGACCGACGGTTAGTTGTCGGCACAACGAGTACATTAACGTATATATTAACGGCTATATTGGACCGAAAACTAATCGACGGATTACAGACATATAATATATTCCGTCAGTAATTCCCGACGGATAAAGAACCGTCAGAAATTACCGACAAAACTCCAACGAGATTATTACCGACGAATATCCATCCGTCGGTAAATCTATCGGTTAGAGACTTGTTTTCTTATAGTGTTAGTATCGTATTCTATTTCAAAAAACTAGTTGTCAGCTTTTAAAAAGGCACAGAGTGATCATAATAGAGAGAAGAAAATTGAACTATGTATGGTAGAGACATCTTAATCTAATGATTATAATTAACTCGACCAACCATCCCTTGAAAGGCTTGTTTTTAATTAATTAATGTACACATTTGCTTCATTAGCTTCACTAGTTAACCACCAGAACTATTATTTATGTTGACAAAACATTGCCTTATTTTACAAAATATATGGTTAAATCAAACTTTGTGGACCCAAACAAAAAGGGTTATTTCATTGCTCCTCCTTAAAGGTAAGCTCTTAATGATTTCATTGATAGAAAATTAAAGCTAAGCTTCAGTTGGATTATCAATCTATATATATATATTATAGTTTTTTTTTAAATGTATAAAAAGTTCAGAATCATCGCCGATATAAGCCCCATTTCTTTACATAATTAGGGGTTCCTAGTTATTGAATGCATTAGTGTTTATACTTTATAATCGAATGTTGCAATTTTAAGAATCTGTTCTCTTCTATTTCTTATAATTCTAGTAAACTAATAAATAGCTGAGGAAAAGATTGCGATATATAGAAGCAAAAGTCATATTTCTATGTGATCATATTCACATCGATGTTTGGTAACCGATTTGCTCCAATCCAACGGCCCCACTTCTCCATCAATTCTACGTACATAGGGTCTCGCCATACATGTGTGTCGGCCTATATCATTTGAAACATCGAATCATCTTCATTCGATCACGACGATTTAACGTTGAAACTGGAGAATAAGTTTGTATGAAACGAGTTGAACGGACGGAATATATGAAATGAAAAAGCATAACAAAAACAATGAATGTAAATTTTTATTCATGCAAAAAACTTCCTTTACAATTTGTGTCACTTTTTCCTGAGAGCTTATCTGATGAAAGCTAAATAAAATTTATGATAAAAAATTGAAAGAGTGGAATAATCAATGAATTAAAGAGCTTTCGCTTTATGAGACAAACCAAAGTACAAGTCTTTCCTCATTTTTGGTGTCTCCTATATGGCCTGGATTGAGAGTAGTCTACTGCAGACTTGTTTATCTACGAAACTTATGATGCGAGCAGCTGGTTTGAACGGTTTGTAGTGAATAAATATAAGTGAACGTTCAGTGACATTGATAATTAGTCGTATGAAATGAATGGAACTGACGGAATAAACGTAAACATGATTAAAAAAAAAAATTGAACAATGTTTCAAACCTTTATTACTAGATTAGTATTAGACTCTAACTGGTGACATGAGGAGGAACAATATTTTTTTTTTCATTCCTTATAAAATATATCATTTACAAGTAATATTTTTTACACATGATTCTTTCTCATTCTTTTTTTTGTAGAGAACTAGAACAAAACTATTTCTCATCAAATTTAGGAAAGAACAATAATTTTATTATTTTATTTTTTTCATTATTTTCCTACTCATTTTTATTTTTCTTCAAATTATCACCATTTAGAGCCTAAGACTATAAGGGGAGGTCTAAGTAATTAACAGTATAAAAATCTATGCATCTTAGAATAGTTGTGTAATGAAATTATATGTATCGTAATTTATATGTACACCTTATACACTTCTCTAGTTAGGATCCTATTGAAAAAAAGAAAATGTCTGATCAATGACGTATCGATGATGATTTCATTCATAAATACTATAATGATAAAAATGATTTGAGTATGTTAAAAGTACGATGAATAGAATAAATATACTCATTATTTTGATGCCGTAAGCTAAATATAATGCAATTCGAACAGTATATGTTAATAAATTGTTACTTGCTTAGAACGAACAAATTAAGTTCTGCCGTCAGAAAGAACAAACCTGATATATGACATATATGAATATAATAATATTATTATATAGTATTGCATGACTATCTTTACAAGTTATGAATACGAAAGTAAAAACAATGACGGCGAAAATTTCTAAACGAAGCAATTTCATTTTCGGAAAGGTCTTCTAATATGTCTCCTAACTAATCGAAGCCTTGTAATTGTAACTTGTAATGACTAATGAGTCTAATATGTCTACCGCAAAATAGATTAAAAAGATGTATTAACTAATTTGAATTGACATATTCTTAATTTTATAAAAATATTTAAATTATTAAATATTTATTTTATTTAAATATAAGATGAGTTAGATTACGGTTAATGTTTTTATGATCACAATGTTTAAATGGTATTCTATTTTAATTTTTAAAATAATTAGACTACTATATAAATATAGATTAATTTGTTTCGATTACAAAATATTTAATAAGAGTTATATTAAGTGGAAAACAGGTTAAAAAGATAAATTAACCAAATTAATTATAAAAAATTAAAATAAACTTAAACAAATCTAAAATGTTAAATAAAAAAATTCTCATATTTTAGTTACGTTTTGATGTATAAATAAACATTAAAATATTATATTTGGATTATTATAAAACGAAATGAAAAATAGATTAACGAATTTCAATTACCTATAATAATAAAAATGTCTACTGAAACACATATTAAAAAGAAGTATTAACCATTTAATTGATATATTCTTAATGTTATAAAAATAATAAATTATTAAATATTTATATTATTCTAATATATAATGAGTTAGACCACGGTTAATGATTTTAAAGGGTTGTTTTCTCAAATTTTCAAAATACTTAAACTACTATAAAATGAGTTGAAATATATATTGTCATCTTTCGACTTTCATAAATATGTAATTATATGTATATAAAATTATAAATTTAATTATTAAAATATAAAATATAAATAAATTTCATATTTGAACATATTATATTTTATAAAATATTTTAAATCAACACAATACATATTATATTTATATCACGTAACTTTGTGATGACTATTTTACTAAAAAATATATTGTTACATTATTTTTAAACAAATTTTTTTTTCCAAACAAAATAAATTGATTCAAAAATTATTTTTTTTTAAAGAAAAATATATCTATATTTTTTTAGCGCATGTTAGAATCTAGTTAAATTTAAATGTGAAAGATCACTTCAAGCTCGGCGACATGACTTAAACCAATTATTTCATGTTTTATAATACATTTCAGTTATGTAGCAATATGTCCATATATTTAGATTTGTAAGCCTAAATGTTTTTGCTAAATTAAATAATATTGAATCAGAAAGTGTTACAATTGTATTAACCAATTGCTAAACCTATAAAATTGGTTGCATCCCTAAAAAAATATGAAAACAAATAACAATTTTTTTTTTTTTGAATTCTGCATGATAGCGAGTCTGACGATGCCAAGGTTCAGAACAAAAAGATGAAACAAAAACACTGCATTTCAAAAATTGTTTAATCCGACACTTGAAAAAGAACTATTCTTCCACATGAACAAGAAAGGCTCGAAGGAAAAGACTCCTCTAGCTCTACACATCAACGCTTTACTAGCACACATGAATCTATATTAAAAAAAAACGGGACACAATAGCTATATAATAGATTGAAATATAGATTAATTTATTTCGATTATAAAAATATTTAATAAAATTTATATTAAGTGGAAGACAAGTTAAAAAATAAATTAACCAAATTTAGCTATAGAAACATTAAAAAAAACTTAAAATAATCCAAAATGTTAAATGAAAAATTATCATATTTTAGTTATATTTTAATCTATAAAATAAAAATAAAATATTATATTTGAACTATTATAAAACGGATTGAAAAATAGATTAACAAATTTCAGTTATCTATACTATTAAAAAATATCTACTAGAAAACAGATTAAAAATATATTAAACAATTTCAATTGATATACTCTTAATTTGATAAAATATTAAAATTATTCAATATTTATATTAATCTAATATATTATGAGTTAGATTATTGTTTATGATTTTCTCAAATTTTTAAAATACTTAAACTATTATAAGATGACGTGAAATATATATTATCATGTTTCAACTTTCATAATATATAATTATATTTATATAAAATTATAAATTTAATTATTAACTTATTAAAACATAAATAAATTCCATATATTAGCATATGATATTTTATAAAATATTTTAAATCAATACAGTACATATTATACTTATATCACATAATTTTGTGATGATTGTTTTACTAAAAAATATTATAAAATCATTTTCAAATAAAAAATTATTTAAACAAAATAAATTAATTCAAAAACTATTTTGAAAGAAAAATATATCCATGTTTTTTTAACGCTGACTAAAATCTAGTTAGATTTAAATGTGAAAGATCACCGACATGACATAGACATAAACCAATTATTTTGTGTTTTATAATACATTTCAGTTACGTGGCTTTTTTAATAAAATATTATATTTAGATAATCAAACCGATCGAAATCGGGAATAACCGAGTACAATAACCAACATAACCGGAAGTAAAAACTAAACAAATTTGAACCAGAGGAAAATTCACATACTGGCTAAAACCGAACCGGTTAGGGCTACACACTTTAGGCCCAACCTTCCTCACCGGCGGCGCCACCGACGTCTCCGAAATCCGGCGTCGCGATTCTACGGACCGAACCGGTGATGTCCGGACATCCTTTGTAGACCCTTTCCCGGAAGCTCTAGCCAAATCGAGACTCCCAACCTCTAATCCACCTCGACATTAACCTTAGCCCGATCCCGAAGGCACCAGAGATATCTGTCGACGTTGAGAAGGCCACCTCACTTCTCGCCGTCGATTCCTTCTCCATCGTGGAAACTTCACCAAGCGCCTCCAGTCCTCGTCGACATCGCTGCGTATCCAACCTCGTCACCCACGGCGGCTTCCGCTGCTAGCAAGAATCGCCTCCAACTCCGGCGCCTACCTTAGCTCGCCGCTGGATACGGCCTCCTAAGTTTGACGGCTCACGAAATCTTCGGACAGACCCGGCTCTTCCCACCATCTCCGGCGCCTTCCTTAGCTCGCCGCAATCCTCCGATGGCCCCCTAAGCTTGAATGCCACAAAAATCGCAGAAAGAAGCCCGCCTCCCTCCGCTAGCTCCGCCGAGAGATTCTACCCACCACGCACAGCCGGACAAGATGACATCGAGGTATCTTCCGATACCGTTACCACTGAACTCAGCAACTTTGAAGATCTAGAAAGGCAGCGGAGAAACCCGCCTCCGGATGAAAGAGAAAACTTTAGAGGAGAGAGGAGAGAGCGTATATGGAGCGATTGTCCTTTTTTTTGAAAAAAATATCAGTTACATAGCTATATGTCCATATATTTAGATTTTAAAGCCTATATATTTTGCTAAATTAAATATTATTGATTCAGAAAGTGTTACAATTGCATTAACCAATTGCCAACCCTATAAAACTGGTTGCATCGCAAAAAAAAAAAAAAACATGAAAATAAATAACATTCGTTTTTTTTTTCAAAGATAAATAACAATCGTTGCTTTTTGAATTCTGCATGATAGCGAGGGATCCAAAGTAATGATAATGAGTTTGGCGATCCTAAGGTTCAGAACAATTTTGCATAAAAACCATTGGAAGATCCGGAGATAAAAAGATGAAACGAAAACACTGTATTTCAGAAGTTGTTTAATCCGGCAATCTGAAGAAAGAACTATTCCTCCACATGGCCCGAAGAAAAAGATTCCTCTATTCCTCTATCTCTACACATCGACACTCCACTAGCGCACATGAATCTATATAAAAAGGGGACTTTAATGGCTATCACTGTTTAATATGGTATGCTCACTCTACCAAAATTTTTCTCTGATGTCGGCTAGTACAGAGCGAGACCCATCACCACTCTGTGTAGCCTCACCACCTCCTCCGAAATGCATAGCTTATGAGATACTTACCAAAGATGAGGCACAACCTCTAAATTTAAACAAACTAGATCGACTAATCCAAGGAAAAAGCAAGCCTAAACTATATCCTAGAGATATCTAGAGCTAACCGGATTGAGTGAATACGAAATGGAAGAGACGAATCTCAGCAATCTAAATCAAAGCCAACCTGCTAACTAGCAGTTCAAGAACCTAGCCAAACCGTACCAAACTCGATTGAAACCAAATGAATCGGCATGATAAAATCTAGAGAATCTAGCTGGCAATCGAGAAGCTGAAACACGCCACTGCTGCGAGCGACATCACCACCCTCAAGCCCAATGACCACTACACAAAACAAAACTGGTGAATCTCTGGGGAAAAGCGTAGACCACTCGATCCAAGAAGAATGGGGAGCACATGAATGGAAAACAATGTCCACCATCATTCCAACTTGAACCGATCAAAAACCAATCTGAAGCACGGTGTTGAAGACTCCCCCGCGACCAGAAACTAGAATGGATCGATGAAGCCTCCGCGAAGAGAAAACAAGACCACCTGATGCAACTCGCTTAGCTGTTCTCGAGCAAAAAAAAAGCACAAGGTGAGCATGATGTCTTAACTCTAACCAGCAGAGAAACCAGCACGGTCGTTGCGCGACACTGCAATCAAGCAACGACATACATGGGATGATCTACACTACAATAAAACACGCCATAACCGATAGAAATATCCGCCAGGAAGGGCCATTACCAATAGATTCCCAACCGAATGGATCCGTTGGTTCTATTTCATCGAAAATCGAAATCCTTCGGGTTTTCGTTAGTAATTACCGATGGATTATCGATGGATCATCGATGAGAGAAAAGCCGACGGATTATCGACGAGAGGAACACCGACGGATTACCGACGCCAGTAACCCACAGCCGTTTTGTCGGTAATCTGTCGGGAATAACTGTCGGCATACCATAAAAAACTGACAAAAATTACCGACGGTTTACCGACGAATTACCATTGGACAATATCTGAGGGTTTACCGACAGAATGAAACTGTTAGTTTACCGATGGAAATAAACATATAGGAACCGACGGATTACCGACTAAATATATATATTTTAAAAATAAGAAATGATTTGTAAATTACATAATAATTTTATTAATATTAAAATTATAAATTCAGTAAGTCGAAAGTATATTATAAAATAAAATTTATAAAATTATTTAAAAAAATAAAAAGTTTTAAAATTACATAAACCGACGGTTCTATATCATATAGTTGTCGATGCACACATTTATCATCTCGTACGACAATTCAACCCCTTTAGAAATTTTCTCGACCTCGTAGTATGAACATAGCGCAAGATTATCTTTAGGAAGAATATCTTTCACAAAATCGCAAATTGCATCCACACATTCCTCAAACAAATTATAGTCTGTCTTTATGCCCATTAATCTAGTAGCATATGATAATGGCGAATGACCCTCTTTGCAACCTTCGTAAAGTGGTCGCTTCATTGTATCTAACATATCAAAAAATCTCTTAGCTTTTACAGTAGGTTCCTCATCTACCCTAAGAGTTTGATATTCACCTACTTCCTCAATATTTTTTCGATAAGCATCATTAACCATTTGAACAGTACCTATACCAAAATATACTTATGCACTATAATGTTCGCTAGACTACCATAAGGTTCCCTACTACTAGTACTAGTATAAGGTTATCTACTACCACTTTCATAATCTGATGTTTCCCCATGAATATACCAAATCTTATAACCCGCCATAAACCCCGAAGAATACAAGTGACACCACACGTCGTCAATCCTAGCATTTCTAACATTCCAGCACATATTACATGGACATTTTAACTTACCGGTTTTCTTCGTATGTGGTTGGCGACATGTTACCGTCATGAATTCCATAATATTGAGTGCATATTCGGTGTGCAATAAGTTCGTTGCCGGATCAACCCTCAGACCGTCCATCCACATTATGTAATAATTAGAAGAAGACATTTTTGTAATAAAAAAATATTAGAATGTGAGAGAGAGAGAGAGAGAGAGAGAGAGAGAGAGAGAGAGAGAGAGAGAGAGAGAAAGAGAGAGAGATAGAGAGAGAGAGAGAGAGAGAGAGAGAGAGAGAGAGAGAGAGAGAGAGAGTTATGGTGGGATTGGTATGGAGGAGAAGAGAGGAGCCGTATGGTATTTGTAGGAAATTAACCAATGGAAAACTAACGGAAACACCCATTATCCATTCGAAATCTTCGGTTTTTGTTCGGTCCAATAAATACCTCAATGGCTATATTAACGGTTATATTGAACTGACAACTAACCGATGGATTATTGATGGAAAACAGATTCTGTCGATATCCCATCGGAACATTTCTGACGGAGAAAATCCGTAATAAATTATCGACGAAAACCCGATGGATATGTCACCGTCGAGGATCCATCGGTTTTCCGTCAGTAATTTCCGACAAATTTTTTGTCATCGGTAAATCCGTCTGTAATGATCGTGTTTCTTGTAATGCTAAAACATGAAAATTTCCACTTCTTCACACCAAAGTGAACACACTGGAATATAGAAGAAAGAGGAAGGCCCTCTCGCGAGGACGGCCCAACCTGAACGCCGAAGAGACCAAAAGAAGACGCTCGCTTCAGAATTAAGAGTAAAATATCTTGTGCGTGTTATGCACTCGCTCGTCCTTGATATTTTCTCAATTCTTTTAAATCCTATTTTCAATCCAAAGTTCTATTTATTTAAAAAATATTATGATTTTAGTGAGAATGGACGAAATCCACCAAATCAAGAATCAAAACTGTTGGATATGAGTTTAGCACCCATCCATAAGCCCATTGGAAATCTAATTAAATCAACTATGTCATCTCGGCCCAAGAAGACAAGCCCGCTAAGGAATCAACGGCCCAAGGAAGAGTCAACACCAAAGCACTATAAATAGGACCCTTCGCTCTTCATTTGAGGGCAGATTGTAACTTACGAGAGGCCGAGCTACTTCTATAAAGCTCCGACCTATAGTACTGTTTAGTGAGCACGTCATTCGATGGACTCACACCTCGTACCATCCTGTTCATTGCTCGGCGCCGGCCTTAAGATCAATAAAGAATCATTCCGTCCTCACTTTGTATTTACATTTCACCCCGTAGTTCAGACATTCCAGATCACAGCTCGTAATATTGACTAGGTCGGATTTCTGTAACAACAATTGGCGTCGTCTGTGGGGACTCGATAAACTTCTTTACGATCTAAGACGAAGCCGAGATGACAGGACCATCGTCAACGGATAACGACCCAAAATCGCCTGAGCAAACCCGAAGTCCACTTTCTCCGAGCTTGGAGTCACCAATGTCACCAGTTAACGCCGGAACTGGCCAAACTAGGACTGCCAGCACGCGTCAAGACGGAGCACGTTCAAACGATCAGAGCCAGGACGTCTTCTGTCTCATAAGAATGTTAATGGCCCAGGTCGACGAGCTGGCCAAAGACAACAATGCTCGCCTCGACGTTCTAACAAGCAATCAAGACTCATACAGAAAAAGATCAATTACCTGCAGACCGCCGGTTTCCAAGCGTCTCAAGCAACCGAAAACCCTACCCCTCGACTTCCAAGGGTCCTGTTCGGAGAGACACCACCTCTGAACACCGAGTCGAGCAGACGACCAACTATCCACCTGGAACTGCCACCAGCCGGACACACCCAGAACCAGAGCGAAGGTAGCAGAAACAGTGAGCTCGAATCACTCAAGATCCAATTGGATAACGAAGGACTCCCAGCACTAAGAAACGGACTTTGGTATGAATCGCCTTTTCGCGACGAGCTGGCCATAAAAAAGCCGCAGAACCTTGAGGACGCCCTCCACCGAGCGGCTGTCTTCGTTGAGATAGAGGAGGAGAAGGATCTACTCGCCAAGAAGTTCGCTTCAGGCAAGAAAGGCAAGGATACAGCCCCAGACAGCCCTGACGACAAGGGAAAGAAAGTCACAACATGCTACGTTGGTGAGCAACAGCAGCAGGCAGGCCAACAAACGTTCCAACTGTTGGGATAGTGTCCTGAAATCACACTTGTACTCACTCCTGAAGATAGTTGTGTGTCGAGATCAGACATTCGTATAATACTGGGCGGTTGCAATGTTTTGCTAGAAGCCTCTTGCAATCTGTAAGTTGTATACTTACTGCCAGTATTATATGATCCTATAGGGTCACACACCTAAGCAAACTGGAAGCTACGACATGGGAATGATCATTATGGTAATGATCATATTAATGTGTATTGGATGCACATTATAATCGATATAATGGTGTTGTGTCGATCGACACAGCTTGTGTGTCGGTCGACACAGTTCGGGTTTTCGGAAAGGCTTTCCGAATTAAGACTTAATTAAGTCTGGCCCGTTAAGCATGTTTAGGTCGAATAAAAACTCGAGAGTTTCGACCTAAACAGTGAGCCGTCCACTTTTCTTGACAGAAAGAGTAGAAACACCAGAAACAGTTGATTCCCGTTGATCCGGCACTAGCATCCCGTTTCCAGCTTGTGTGCGTGTGTATCTGGTAGAGGCAAGGCATCTGCGTTGCTCCACTGATCTCGTTCACCATTCTCATTCCGCTGCCAGTTCAAAGGTAAGAACGAGGTTGGTTTAATTCAATATATCAAACCCTAGATCCTAGGAGATCCAACAGTGGTATCAGAGCGTTGTTAGGGTTTAGCTATTGAATCTGATGCAATTAATTCGAAACTTGTTGTTGTTGAATTGGAAAATTGCCTGTTAAAATCATTTTTCTTATGATAATCTCGGATTGTATGCATGTTGAAAATCGATGAACTGTTGATATCGCATTGTGTCGATCGACACAAAGCGTGTGTCGGTCGACACACCGTGAAATAACGCGTAAAATATTTAGGGTTTGTCGCAGAGTGTCGATCGACACAAAGCGTGTGTCGGTCGACACAGAGCGAAAACTCGCAAATAATTTTAGGGTTTCGATCTGAGATCGAGTACCCGAATTCCTGCTGTGTCGATCGATACACTGGGTGTGTCGGTCGACACAGGCATAGCGATTAGATTGATCAGTTCAATTGGATTGAACCGGTTATCTCGCTCTGTTAATTTTAATTAACCAATTGGTTCTGGTTTGGTAATGTCGATCGACACAGTTGTGTGACGATCGACATGGACCATTAAACCGAACCGGTTCAATTGGATTGAATCGGTTAAGCTAATTTGATCCGGTTTGACCGGTTATCGAAGACCGGTTTAAATTGGGTTTCGTCGACCGATGCCAATGGTTGGCATCGATCGACACGACATTCGCAAACATGCTGGTTGGACCACAAATTTGCATATACCAGAACAATTTAATCCTAAAAGTTCTAGATGAATCTAAACTTAATAAAACTGAATGTTTTAATTAAATTATTAACTTCTTGAATGTATATTGGATGTACATCAAGATTAAATAATTCTTTTCCTCAACCAAATATCAAGTGATCTTGATGTCTTGCCCGATCTTGTCTACTGTCAGGACTCGTGTTGTTGTTGGATATCCTTGGAGTCCTTGGTATCCACAGCAACGTGGGTAATGCAGGTGATCAGTAATAGATTTGCAGTGCAACTATTAGTGATCACAAGACAGAAGAGATTGGTTTTACTTGACTAGGCTGTCAGAAGTTCTGGGCCCAGAGACATCAGAGTAGATTAGACATAGTTTGTCTCATCTACGACCAAGAGTTGTACTGGGTACAATTAGCAATGATTTGCTTACCTAAATAACTAAAGTTTGGGTGATGGTAAGTTGCCCACTCAGATTTTGGCGAAGTATGGATCTTGGCTCATTGTATTCATCTGAGGAAACATAGTTTTGAATACAATGCGAGTTTTTCTTATTAGATAAGAATTCTCATTCCTTGAGCATTATAACTAAAAACTCTACCTCTTTTAATTACAGCGATGTCTGTCTCAACTCACATCAACACTTTCTCACTAAGATCCGTCCTTGAGAAGGACAAGTTAAATGGATCTAATTTCTTGGAATGGTATCGGAACCTGAGAATAGTTCTCAGGCAGGAGAACAAGGAATATGTCCTTGAAAGAGTTCTCACCGAGAGGCCACGTTCCAATGCTCCGCAGACAGAAAAGAATGCTTGGGATAAGCATTCAGCTGATGTCAAAGATGTTAATTGTCTAATGCTGGTGACTATGAACTCTGAGCTGCAGAAGCAATATGAGAACGTGATGTCACCCATTGAGATGATTAACAGCCTGAAAGCTTTGTTTCAGGAGCAAGCTCGCACAGAGAGATACCAGACGGTTAAATCTCTCATGGATTGCAAGCTGGCTAAGGACAGTCCAGTAAGTCCTCATGTCCTTAAAATGATGGGTTACATTGATAACCTGGGGAAACTGGACTGTGCCATTAGCCAGGAGCTAGCCACTGACATGATTCTGCAGTCTTTGCCGTCGTGTTTTGATCAGTTCATCATGAACTACAACATGCAAAACATGACTAAGACATTGACTGAGTTGCATGGCATGCTGAAGACAGCAGAGCCGAATCTCAAGAAGGCAACTCCCAGTGTACTGATGGTACAAGGGGGTAAAAGGTTTAAGAAACCTAAGAAGGATAAGGGAAAGACCCAAGTTGTCCAGACTGAGAGTCAGGACAAGCCCAAGCCGAAGCCCAAATCTGGGCCTTCTCCTGAGGATAAGTGCAACTACTGCAAGCAGTTAGGGCATTGGAAGAGAGACTGCAAGAAGTTCATGGAAAATTACAAGAAGCTGAAGAAGACGTATGATGCGTCTGATTCAGTTATTTATGTTATTGAACTTAATGTTATATCTTCTAGTTCTACTTCGTGGGTATTGGATACCGGCTGCGGTGCTCATATTTGTACTAATATGCAGGCACTAAGAAACAGTAGAACGCTGAAGAAAGGACAAGTGGAGCTACGGGTCGGGAATGGAGCTAAGGTTGCTGCACTGGCCGTAGGCACCTGCGAATTGTCTTTACCGTCGGGCATGGTTTTAATTTTGAATAATTGCTACTTTGTACCTGCGATTAGCAGAAACATAATTTCAGTTTCCGTATTGGATTTGGAAGGTTTTGATTTTGCTGTTAAGAATAAAGTTTGTTCTTTTAATCGTGATGGTACATTTTATGGTAGCGCCCCATTAGATAATGGGTTATATGTTTTACACCAAGAAATGCTTAACTTTAACATAAATACAAAGCGGTTTAAGTCAAATGACGAAAACCCGACTTTCTTATGGCATTGTCGTTTGGGCCATATCAATGAGAAACGCATCCAAAGGCTCCATCGAAATGGGCTTCTGGGCTCATTTGATTTTGAATCATGTGAGAAATGCGAATCTTGTTTGATGGGCAAAATGGCTAGAGCCCCTTTCAACAAACCAAATGAAAGGGCCAGTGATTTATTGGGCCTTATTCATACTGATGTATGTGGGCCGATGAGTACTGTTGCCAGAGGAAATTATAAGTACTTCATTACCTTCACTGATGATTTCAGTAGGTATGGCTATGTCTATTTGATGAGACACAAGTCAGAATCCTTTGATAGATTCAAGGAATTCAAGAATGAAGTACAGAACCAACTTGGCAAAAGTATCAAAGTTCTGCGATCGGATCGCGGAGGAGAATACTTGAGTCAAGAGTTCAGCGACTATCTGAGCTAGTGTGGAATAATTTCACAACTCACTCCTCCTGGAACACCCCAATGGAATGCAGTGTCAGAGAGGAGGAATCAAACCTTATTGGATATGGTTCGGTCTATGATGGTCATTCAAATCTTCCATTATCCTTTTGGGGATATGCTCTAGAAACGTCTGCGTTTACACTGAATAGGGTACCATCTAAATCAGTGGAAAAGACACCACATGAACTGTGGACTGGGAATGTTCCTAGTCTGTCTTTCCTGAGAATTTGGGGTTGTGAAGCTTATGTCAAACGTTTAATCTCTGACAAGCTTGCACCCAAATCAGATAAATGCTACTTCGTTGGTTATCCTAGGGAAACCAAGGCATACTACTTTTACAACCAATCTGAGAACAAAGTATTTGTTGCTCGGGACTGTTCTTTTCTTGAGAGGGAGTTTCTCTCTAAGGAAAACAGTGGGAGTAAAGTACATCTTGAAGAAATTCGAGATGCACAAGAGACTGCTCAACCTGCTGAGGAAGAGCAGCAGTTGGATCCACAGAGTTCTGTGGAACCGGCGCCTGTGGAGCCTGAAGTTCGCAGATCCGGAAGGATCCATCACGAACCCGAGAGATACTATTGATTTCTCGTGACCAATTCAAATGATCTGATGATCATTGATAGTGACGAACCAGCGACCTTCGCGGAAGCAATGATGGGCCCGGACTCCGAAAAGTGGCTTGGAGCCTCTAAATCCGAAATGGGATTCATGTCAGAAAACCAAGTATGGTCCTTGGTCGATTTACCTAATGGTGCAAAAGCCATTGAGTGTAAATGGATCTTCAAGAAGAAGATTGACGTGGATGGCAATGTACAGATTTACAAAGCGAGATTGGTGGCTAAAGGTTTCAAGCAAATTCATGGTATTGACTATGATGAAACCTATTCCCCAGTCGCTATGCTTAAATCCATTCGGATTCTTCTAGCGATTGCTGCTCATTATGACTATGAGATTTGGCAAATGGATGTCAAAACCGCATTCTTGAATGGTATTCTGGAAGAGGATGTGTATATGACACAGCCTGAAGGTTTTGTCGATCCTAAGAACGCTGGGAAGGTATGCAAGCTTCATAAATCCATTTATGGATTGAAGCAAGCATCACGGAGTTGGAATCTTCGTTTTGATGAAGCAGTAAAACAATTTGGTTTCATCAAGAACGAAGAAGAACCATGTGTTTACAAGAAGACTAATGGGAGCAAAATTGTGTTTCTTGTACTGTATGTCGGTGACATACTCCTCCTCGGTAATGACGTTCCGTTGCTTCAGTCTGTTAAGACTTGGCTCGGAAGTTGTTTTTCCATGAAAGACATGGGAGAAGCCGCATACATTCTTGGAATCAGAATCTACAGAGATAGAGTAAACAAGCTGATTGGATTGTGCCAGGACACTTATATTGATAAGGTGCTGCACAGATTCAGGATGCATGATTCCAAGAAGGGCTTCATACCGATGTCTCATGGCACTAGTCTCAGCAAGAAGCAGTGTCCGGCGACACATGCTGAGCGAGAACGCATGAATAGGATTCCTTATGCTTCTGCAATAGGATCTATTATGTATGCCATGCTCTGCACTCGTCCAGATGTAGCTTACGCGTTAAGCATGACGAATAGATACCAATCTGATCCAGGTGAAGTTCACTGGACAGCTGTCAAGAATATTCTCAAGTATTTGAGACATACTAAGGATAAATTCCTTGTGTATGGAGGAAGTGAAGAACTTGTGGTGAATGGATTCACCGATGCGAGTTTTCAGACGGACAGAGACGATTTCCGATCACAATCTGGATATGTCTTCTATCTAAATGGCGGTGCAGTGAGCTGGAAGAGCTCTAAGCAGAATACCGTAGCTGATTCCACGACGGAAGCTGAATATGTTGCTGCTTCAGAAGCGGCAAAGGAAGTTGTTTGGATCAAGAAGTTCATGACTGAACTTGGTGTGGTTTCAAGTATCTTGGTGCCAGTGGCTTTGTTTTGTGATAACAACGGAGCCATTGCTCAGGCGAAAGAACCGAGGTCACACCAGAAGTCCAAACACGTAGAGAGGAGATATCACCTGATTCGTGATATCGTCAATAGAGGTGATGTGAAGATCAGCCGAGTTCCGATGGACGAGAATGTCGCTGATCCTCTGACTAAGTCACTCCCAAGGCCTAAGCATGAGAGTCACACGACTGCTATAGGCATTAGAGATCTTAAGATGTAATCTTGATTCTAGTGGGAGTTTTAGTTTTATTTTAGTTATAATAAGATGCTCTTGTAAACATTCTTTTGGAAGTGTTTTAATGAAATTTGATTTCAGCATTATTTATTGTGATCTAAATAATGGTCCCAAAATAAGTTTATGACATATTATAGGTCATCAAGTTGAGAACTTGATCATGAAACCCTGTAAGTTAAATATGACATAAATTATGTTTTGTCCCTAGTCGAGGTTGTCAAAGTGGGACACTGACAACCGCGAGAGACTAGATTGTGAGGTGACTGTTGGCTAAGTTTCATGGAGCCAATGATATGATTATCTCAGTCAGTCACATAGATATATGTTGGTGAACATATGATCGGACATGACCCGCTAATGAGAAGTCTACAAGATAGTTATATCTGTGTCATAAGAGGTTCTCATTACGACTATAGAGTATAGTCCTTAGACCTGAGTTCATCATGCTTTCTTGCATATGAATTGGTACACTTTGACTTTGTCAAACGTCGACCCGTAACTGGCGACTATAACGGCACTGTTCAAGTATATCATGAAGCGTGCGTTGAAATAGGGATGGAACAAGATGGGATTTGTCCCTCCTGAATAACGGGAGATAAATATCTCAGGGCCTATCGAAGATTTAATACTGAGAAAAATGTGTGGCCGCACTCAAACGAACTGTAGTTCAGTTGTTTGTAATGTTCAGTATGAGATCAGGAGTTCGATAAACACGATGTTGGCTTAATAAGGATGACACCAATCTTGCCTTATGCCAAATCGAGATATAGAGACAAAAGGATTATAGGAATTGATGATTCCAGTACAAGTGGGAGATTGTTGGGATAGTGTCCTGAAATCACACTTGTACTCACTCCTGAAGATAGTTGTGTGTCGAGATCAGACATTCGTATAATACTGGGCGGTTGCAATGTTTTGCTAGAAGCCTCTTGCAATCTGTAAGTTGTATACTTACTGCCAGTATTATATGATCCTATAGGGTCACACACCTAAGCAAACTGGAAGCTAAGACATGTGAATGATCATTATGGTAATGATCATATTAATGTGTATTGGATGCACATTATAATCGATATAATGGTGTTGTGTCGATCGACACAGCTTGTGTGTCGGTCGACACAGTTCGGGTTTTCGGAAAGGCTTTCCGAATTAAGACTTAATTAAGTCTGGCCCGTTAAGCATGTTTAGGTCGAATAAAAACTCGACAGTTTCGACCTAAACAGTGAGCCGTCCACTTTTCTTGACATAAAGAGTAGAAACACCAGAAACAGTTGATTCCCGTTGATCCGGCACTAGCATCCCGTTTCCAGCTTGTGTGCGTGTATATCTGGTAGAGGCAAGGCATCTGCGTTGCTACACTGATCTCGTTCACCATTCTCATTCCGCTGCCAGTTCAAAGGTAAGAACGAGGTTGGTTTAATTCAATATATCAATCCCTAGATCCTAGGAGATCCAACACCAACAACCAGGACGCAACCAGACAAGCCACCAGCAAGGTCGACCATGGTACAAGTACGTACGGTCCGACGACCAGGAGAAAACTTTCTGTAATTTTCACCAGTGATCCGGGAAAAAACTTGATAGGTGTCAGGTTTTAATCCTATATCTAACTGCAAGTGCACAGTTCAGTAGTCGTAGTATATAGGTATCGAATCCACAGGGACTCCGGTATTCAATAGCTCAAGAACAGGAAATTAAACTAGGAAGAAAGCAATGTGATTGAATTAAAAGCAATGCGAGAAAGTAAACAGAAAGCAGAGATTGTTGGTTGTGAAAGCAAGTTATTAAGAGCGCTAAGTCTAGGGCGTTCTCAGGAAATCAGACAAGCAGACAGTTCTAGAACTCAAAACACAGGTATAGAATTAACCAAAATCCTTTGCGATAATTCTCTAAGTCTAAGTGCAGCAAACCAAACTTTCGTTTGCGAGAACTAACAGATTAAACTAGCATTAATCCCAAGTTTGATATGTTCACAATTATCCTAAACCAAACTTTCGTTTGCGAGAAGTTTAATTGCTCAACCTAATTAGTTCAGATTCCTAAACCCCACTTCCGTGACGTATTTAGCAACCTAAGATCTAGATTCTAATTGATCAGGTTAGAACTAGCTCTAAGCACAATTAGATTGAAGAACAGATATAGTTATGAATCTTTAACTGAATTAAACAAGTCTAGCAAGTCATGAAATCCTATGTGAGAAACCCTAAACCTAACAAGGAATCTACTCAGACATAGATAATGAAAACATAATCATATGAAGAATAAATTGCATAAAAGATAAAGAATTAAAGGGGTTCGAAATCTTCTCCAAATACAGATGAAGTAAAGGTTCAGATCAGCCCCAAAAACTCTAAAAATCCTCTGCTCTTAATTATGAAAGCGTAAGTAAATAAAACACCAAAAACTTAATTATATAGGTCTAATCTCGGCCAGGGGCTTGTTTGTAAATATCAGGAACTTCTGGATCAGAGTGCAATATCTTGACTCTTCATAAACCGCCGAGTTTCGGCCCATCTCGCTGGTGCAACGATCGGTGCAGGTGTGCAACGATCGACGCATTTCTCTGTTTCGGACAGTGAACTCTATTTCTCGGCCAAACACTCCAAATATCTCCAAAATGTGCCATAATCACCAAATATGCTCCAAACCTGATTATACCTGTAAAAGACTCTAAAAGAACACAAAAAGACACTAAAACACACTTATATCACGGTCTAAAACTAGTAAAAACCATGATATATCAACTCCCCCACATTTAGCCTTTGCTTGCCCTCAAGCAAAACATAGAACTAAAGCTTGGTGAAGAGGTTTGAAAACTCTTCAGAAACTCATTTCATCCTAGAAGTTACAATACTCAGATTCCCCTTAGTAAACCACTGAAAGAATCAATCACAGGATATCAAGACCAACATGTACTTCCCCCACACTTAGCAACTATCCTAAGTAAACTCCACAATCACATTCAAGCATTCAAATTCTCCCTACTGACTTCTGCAAGTATTTAAGTGCGGTCTCACCTAAGGAGTATCGATCAAAGGGCACATGGATTCTTACCTTATCAGCTCTAGACCACCATACTATCTTTCTCTAGTCCCTTTCTTCTCTTTCCCTTCTTTAACAACTGATTTTTCCCACATTGGGTATCATTTTATTTTTTTTATCAGTGTTCTTCCCGTTATGGGGTGTACTTTGGACACATTCCATGGATTGCACATGAGATAATAGGGGTCTCTACCACTCCTGTGACCACTTCGGAGTTACTAACTCATCCTCAGTTTATTATCTTTTTTTTATTTTTTTACTTTATAGAAGGGGAGAAGGGAACTAAATAGGATAGGTTGACAGGCTGTGTCAGAACTAACAGGGAATCCGACACAGAGTATACCAAGCCCTTAGGTGAGAAATCTAAGTCAGTATTAAATTGAAGTCAGTAAAAGGATCCTCTGATACCTGAAGTGATGTGGGTGTTCCCAGTAGGTTGATCCGTGATGGGGTTTTCTAATAGTCAGAGATAGATCCTGCAACTTCATCCCAATGGTTACTTAAGTTTCTGCAAGTCTTGTAAATCTTCTCAGAAAATCATAGTTTCTTACTTAAACAATTTTGACTCAATAAAACAAAAAATTTTAAAAATGGACTGACTCTTAAGAAAATAGAAAGATAAACGTCAGTAGCACCTCCCCCACACTTAAGACACACTGTCCCCAGTAGTGTCAAGCGAAGGATTGGTAAAAAGAAATAAAAATTGTTAAGGTTCTGTTGAGTTATGTCGGGTTACCTCTGTCGCTCAGGCATCGATCGTTGCACTAAGTGCATCGACCGTTACTTGGTGATTTTCGTGTATGGTCGATCGTTGCTCAGCAATGCAACGATCGCTGCAATGCGATTCCGATCGTGTTGTGACGATCGACACAGAAGTGCGTCGATCGACGCACTACGAATCTGTCCGAGACCTGCAATCATAAACTCACCAAAAACAAAAACAAACGTAAAATCCTAAAAAAACACCAAAAATTAAGTAGAAAAACACCAGTACCTAATGGTGCGTTGCCTCCCACCCAACGCTTGTTTAAGGTCAATAGCTTGACCGGACGGACAAGATTTTTCAGGCACCAGGAGATCCCAACAGAGACGTTTTCGGTCTCTGTCCAAGTCTCCTTATCCAAGGTGGCGAGTAGGCTGTTGCAGGATCTAAAATCACAGTGTCATCAGACTGCTCATCGTCTGCATCCCTTATGGTGAATGTCTGCCCATCTATCAGTGGTCTTCGCAGCTTATCCATCTCATAACGCAGCGGCTCATCTCCCAGATGGAGGTCTATCAGGCTGTTCTTAACATCTATCACCGCTCCTGTTGTAGCCAAAAATGGTCTTCCAAGCAGCAATGCTTCATCCGGATCACAGTCATATTTCAGCACTAGGAAGTCTGTTGGAACTAAATAGTTTCCAACTCTCACCGGTATGTCCATCAGGAGTCCTTCAGGAATGCGTATGGACTGGTCAGCTAGGACAAGAGAGGTCCTAGTAGGAGTAAAATCTAGCATACCCAGCTTCTCTGCCACAGAGTATGGCATCAAACTTCCAGCAGCTCCTAAGTCACACAGAGAACGCCTGAAACTATCCTCAAAGATTGAACAATCAAGCACAAAGACTCCAGGATCAGGCAGCTTCTTCGGGATCTTGGTTAACAGAACATCACTAATATGCTGAGGAACTATAACCACCCAGTCTCTCAGCTCTTCATCTAGAGGCAGCATCTTGTTCATATACCTCTGCACACATGGATGATAAGGTGGATCATCAGAAATTGGAATTTCGTCCACTTCTTCACCAATCTCCTCTAGCTTCTTAAGCTCTTCAATTTCATGTTTAATCACTTCAGATACTGAGGAGTGTTGTCTAACAATCTGCGCATAAATCTCATGTTGAGAGATCTCAGAGACTCCAGAGAATAATCCATCAAGCTCTAAATCTGCATCAATACCATCATCACTCAGCGAATCTGTCTGTTCACGACGTGCATCGATCGACACTAAGTGTGTGTCGATCGTTGCAATGCTGCAATTTCCACCCGAGAGTTTTTCACCAAAATCCGGGATTTCTTCTTCCTTCACCAATTCAGCTGTACTTAGCTCAAATTTTTCACCTAGGTGAGATCCATCATTAACGTACACAGACCAGGCCTTAATATGAGTGTCTGCTAGCCCTTTTCCCTTTATTGAGCTGGAAATCTGGTTTACCTGAGTATCCAACTGCTTCATGTGAGTGTTCAGGGACTCAAACTTCCCATTGAGGTCTTCATAGACAGCATCTAGCTTCCATTCTACTCTCATGAGCTGTAGGTGCAGGAGGAGTCTGATAAGATAAAGACCCATAGGTTCTCTGAGTACCTTGTCCAAAGGTTTTCTGAAAACCACTAGTCTATCCAGAATTAGATGAGTTGCTGTTGAAAGCACTTTTCTGTCCTCCATTGAAGAATCTGTTTCCTTGTTGATTACCAAATCTATTACCTTGGAATCCAGATCCTCCTATGTAATTCACATCTTCCTCCTGAGTGTCCAACTCAGTTTGAATTACCTCTACATCTTGGGTAAAGTGGACAGCTTTCTTACCTGCTAGGAGATTGCAAACTGTGTCCAGCCTAGATCTAATATCAGCTATGTCAGAATTCTCTACACTTCCACCAGATTTCTTCCTCCTCTCATCCATAGTCTTGCAGCTGTTGCTGCCTATTAGATTCTCAATCAATTGCTTAGCCTGCGTAGGAGTCCTGGTGTTGAAGTTAGCATTACTGGAATTATCCAGTGCAAACTGATATGGAAGATCTATGCCTCTGAAGAAAATGCCAATCAACTGAACTTCAGTGAATCCATGGTGTGGGCAGTCACGCTGATACTGCTTAAATCTCATCCAGGCAGTCTTTAAAGGCTCCACAGCTCCTTGTTAAAAGGTGAGTATGTCCTGTCTGGACTGGTCTGAACGCGCATCATCATAGAAGTGACGCAGGAACTCACTCTTTAAAGCTGCCCAAGTAGTGTACTGAGCAGGTGCCAGCTGCTTTAGCCATGCACTAGCGTCTCCAGCAAGACTGTGCGGAAAGAGCTTAAGGAATAGATAGTCCGGGCAGACTCCATCATACTTCATGCCAGTGACTACGTCCTCAAATGAATCAATGTGATCCATAGGCTGCTCCGTTGGGTAACCATGAAATGCATTCTGTCTCATCAGCGAGTAGTAGATGGTTTTGATCTCAAAATCATTCCTCTCAAAAGCAGGAAGCACTAAAGCTGACCGGTTTCTATGAAACTCATTCGGTCTGTTGTAGTCAGCTAAAGTCCTCTCACGTACAACCATCTCTCTACCTTGGGCCTGTCCTTGACCCTGGTTCTGCTCCTGTTGCTGTTGCTCAGGAGGATCAGGGATGACATTCCCTTCAGCATCAACCCTTTGCCAAGCAGCATTGTATGGGTTGTTATCTCGGTCCCTCAGGGTACCTTCAGCATCACGTACCAGAATCAAACGCTCACGCACCATCCTTTCTCTTCTTTCTCTTTTGTTGGTTCTCTCTAAACGTCCAAGTTCTTCAAGATCGAGATTAACTAAGTCCAAGTTCGGATTACTTCTAGTTTTCTGCGTCTGCATAAACTGTCTGTAATCGTCCGGCAACGATCGATGCTATCAGTGCAACGATCGCTTCAATCTCTGAATCGCCTAGTGACGATCGATGCTAAGGGTGCAACGATCGACGCAGTGCGATATTTGTACCTGCGACAGAGAGAAAAACAGACAAAATCAGCAACTAAAAAAAAACAAAAATAAAAACGAAAAGAAAACGAAAAATCCTAGTAAAACCCTAGGTTCTAAGCTATCGAAGACTCAAAGAGTCCCCGGAAACGGCGCCAAAAACTGGACTGACTCTTAAGAAAATAGAAAGATAAACGTCAGTAGCACCTCCCCCACACTTAAGACACACTGTCCCCAGTAGTGTCAAGCGAAGGATTGGTAAAAAGAAATAAAAATTGTTAAGGTTCTGTTGAGTTCTGTCGGGTTACCTCTGTTGCTCAGGCATCGATCGTTGCACTAAGTGCATCGACCGTTACTTGGCGATTTTCGTGTATGGTCGATCGTTGCTCAGCAATGCAACGATCGATACAATGCGATTCCGATCGTGTTGTGACGATCGACACAGAAGTGCGTCGATCGACGCACTGCGAATCTGTCCGAGACCTGCAATCATAAACTCACCAAAAACAAAAACAAACGTAAAATCCTAACAAAAACACCAAAAATTAAGTAGAAAAACACCAGTACCTAATGGTGGGTTGCCTCCCACCCAGCGCTTGTTTAAGGTCAATAGCTTGACCGGACGGACAAGATTTTTCAGGCACCAGTAGATCCCAACAGATACTTTTTCGGTCTCTGTCCAAGTCTCCTTATCCAAGGTGGCGAGTAGGCTGTTGCAGAATGCTCATGTCCAAGAAAAGATGGAGTAAAATGTGCTCCAGGATCTAAAATCACAGTGTCATCAGACTGCTCATCGTCTGCATCCCTTATGGTGAATGTCTGCCCATCTATCAGTGGTCTTCGCAGCTTATCCATCTCATAACGCAGCGGCTCATCTCCCAGATGGAAGCTTATCAGGCTGTTCTTAACATCTATCACCGCTCCTGCTGTAGCCAAAAATGGTCTTCCAAGCAGCAATGCTTCATCCGGATCACAGTCATATTTCAGCACTAGGAAGTCTGTTGGAACTAAATAGTTTCCAACTCTCACCGGTATGTCCATCAGGAGTCCTTCAGGAATGCGTATGGACTGATCAGCTAGGACAAGAGAGGTCCTAGGAATGCGTATGGACTGATCAGTCGTTGTAGTATAGTGGTAAGTATTCCCGCCTGTCACGCGGGTGACCCGGGTTCGATCCCCGACAACGGCGCCAAAAACTTGATAGGTGTCAGGTTTTAATCCTATATCTAACTGCAAGTGCACAGTTCAGTAGTCGTAGTATATAGGTATCGAATCCACAGGGACTCCGGTATTCAATAGCTCAAGAACAGGAAATTAAACTAGGAAGAAAGCAATGTGATTGAATTAAAAGCAATGCGAGAAAGTAAACAGAAAGCAGAGATTGTTGGTTGTGAAAGCAAGTTATTAAGAGCGCTAAGTCTAGGGCGTTCTCAGGAAATCAGACAAGCAGACAGTTTATTCAGCAAGGATCTAATTAAGCACAGTTCTAGAACTCAAAACACAGGTATAGAATTAACCAAATTCCTTTGCGATAATTCTCTAAGTCTAAGTGCAGCAAACCAAACTTTCGTTTGCGAGAACTAACAGATTAAACTAGCATTAATCCCAAGTTTGATATGTTCACAATTATCCTAAACCAAACTTTCGTTTGCGAGAAGTTTAATTGCTCAACCTAATTAGTTCAGATTCCTAAACCCCACTTCCGTGACGTATTTAGCAACCTAAGATCTAGATTCTAATTGATCAGGTTAGAACTAGCTTTAAGCACAATTAGATTGAAGAACAGATATAATTATGAATCTTTAACTGAATTAAACAAGTCTAGCAAGTCATGAAATCCTATGTGAGAAACCCTAAACCTAACAAGGAATCTACTCAGACATAGATAATGAAAACATAATCATATGAAGAATAAATTGCATAAAAGATAAATAATTACAGGGGTTCGAAATCTTCTCCAAATACAGATGAAGTAAAGGTTCAGATCAGCCCCAAAAGCTCTAAAAATCCTCTGCTCTTAATTATGAAAGCGTAAGTAAATAAAACACCAAAAACTTAATTATATAGGTCTAATCTCGGCCAGGGGCTTCTTTGTAAATATCAGGAACTTCTGGATCAGAGTGCAATATCTTGACTCTTCATAAACCGCCGAGTTTCGGCCCATCTCGCTGGTGCAACGATCGGTGCAGGTGTGCAACGATCGACGCATTTCTCTGTTTCGTACAGTGAACTCTATTTCTCGGCCAAACACTCCAAATATCTCCAAAAGGTGCCATAATCACCAAATATGCTCCAAACCTGATTACACCTGTAAAAGACTCTAAAAGAACACAAAAGACACTAAAACACACTTATATCATGGTCTAAAACTAGTAAAAACCATGATATATCAATAGCACCGCTGAATGTCGGCATCTCCAGAACCTACTGTTCGGCGAATATCAAAAAGAGGTAACAAACATAACAAACCGCAACCCCCATCGGCGTCCCCCGGAAATCGAGAAACACCGCGGTAGCCTAAAAACGAGGGAGAACGATTCAAGTTAATCCAAGAGGAAAAGGCAAGGCAAGTAAGCCAACAAAAAACAGAACAAAGCGACATAGACACAGAACCATCAAAGCGAGCCCGCGACGACGAGGAAGAGGATACACCCACACCCAGGAAACAAATCAACATGATCATGGGGGGGCTCCCCACCTGCAACGACTCAGTGAGATCGATAACGGCCTATAGCCGACAGGCCGACGCATGCCAACTATGGAATAGGAACGTCCCCGAGGAGCTGAAACCAGGAACGGAGATCACCTTTAGCGCGGAATACGAAGAGGGCCTCGACAAGCCACACAATGACCCACTCGTCGTCGAACTCCAAATTGGCGACTGCGAAGTCACCAAGGTTCTAATCGACACCGGAAGCTCTGTCAACCTCATATTTGAAGAAACTCTGCAAAAGATGGAACTCCGTGACTATAGGATGAAGCGTTCGGAGAAGCCCCTCACCTGATTCGCCGGAGACAACACCACGACGATCGGAACCATCAAACTGCCAGTGCACGTCGGGTGTCTGACAAAGTTCGTCAAATTCGTCGTTATAGACCGACTTGCAATTTACAACGTAATCTTGGGGACCCCTTGGATCCACGCTATGAAAGCGGTACCTTCAACGTACCACCAATGCATAAAATTTCCAACACCAGGAGGAATCTTCACACTTCGCGGCAGCCAGAAAATCTCAAGATATTGCTTCACGGTATAACGCAGAGTGCGGCAAGCATCATGCTTGATATCCGAACAAGCGGTCGCCACTTTGCCCCAAACAAAGAAAGACAAAACCCGCATCCCAACAAAGGTATGAAGAGTGTCGCACCCGCAAATAAAACGTCCTAATTCTATGCAATCCGAATCTAGAAATATATATGTTAGTAATCGAGCTACGACTTAGAATATGTAACTAGAACTACGCTCGGCTTGATCTCTATGCAGGGAGTACGTAGGCAACCTATGTAAGGTGCATCCACTTTTATAGTCTTCAATATCAAAACTTTTATGCATTTTCATACGATCTAGCTTATAAATGACTAACAATCGACATTCTGGCCAAATGTTCGATCCAATAAGCATGTGCCTCATTCACAGTGGCATAGCGTCACATCGTCGTTTTAACGACATAAGCCGGGGCCAGACCCGCACGAGTCCTTAGGAAAAGTTTTGTGAGCCGGACCTCCTCCGCATAACTATTCAAGGACTACACAGGATAAGCCGAGCACGTACTCGCACCTAGATAACTAAGCAGATGACGAGGCAAGCCGAGCCAATGCTCGCACTCATTGACTTCTGTATTAATAGGCGAGCTTTGAAAATCAAAAACAGGATAAGCCGAGCACGTACTCGCACCTATATTTGACCTCGCCCAAAGCCGAGAAACGACTCGCACACGAAAACAAAAATGTGTATATAAAATATACAAAACAAGGGAAGAAAAGACAAAATTTATTTTATTAAAAGCTCTCCCAATGTTTACAAAAAAAAAAACATAACAAAAAATCTACTACAACACTAATCTAATTTCTTGAAACACGATTTCTTCGGGACCAGAGCTCGTACGATAAGCCCGATCTCATCCAATAAGGAGCGGAGCTCCTTTCTTGAAACACGAATTCGTCGTCTGTCCCCGACACGACCTTAAACGGCAAAGGCCCAGCAGCGTATAACGACGAAACCAAACCGAGGAGGATCATCATGGGGCAAGAAAGACCCAGGAAAACCAACCACGGTACACCAAAAAGCTTAGCCTGGTCTCGAAAACCCGACCCCACGATTCCCCTGGCCATTCTGACATCAACTGATCTCCCAAAAGAATCTTCCCCTTATTCAGAGGAAAATGAGCCAGCTTGATGTTGACCACGCTGTCCTGCAAATTAAAAAAAAAAAGAAGAAAGAGACTTAGCAAAGGGCAAACAAATAAAAAAACATCGCAGGGAGCGGACAACACACTTAAGTAAAGAGAGACAAGCTCAAGACAGGACAGCCCCCGGTACGTTACTAAAATCAGTGAAGCATCAGCTCCACCCAACCGGAGGAACTGTGCGTCGCCCTTAAGTTCGCAAAAGCGACAAACAAGGGCGGCCATCGGTCTAAATCCATACATCGACAAGCCCCCATTTCGCAAAGGAAACACAAGCCCACTCGACAGAGAGGGAAATAAAAACTCCGGCGGCCAGAGTCGGCCAACGATCAACACTGTAAAGAAACCCATTGGCAGAGCGGCCTTGCTACCACGACACAACGAAACATGACTCTATGGCCAAACCAGAATGAAAAGGCTGATCCACACTCAACAAACCAAAAGAAAGGAGAGAAATAGTGTGATATGAAAAACCAGAAAAATGAAAGGAGTATTTATAGCCAATAAGGACAAGAACCGCGAAGACGACGCATTCAATACAACGCGTCAATTACCAACGCACACATTCAATGCAAAAACGGCGGTCCACCTCTTTCCATAAACACGGCAAAGTAACTCCCGAGGAAAGCAGTAATGACGCGTAGACCAAGCCTCGGGAAATCAAAACAACATATCAACCAAGAATAAAGAGAAAAAGGGGGAACCATCAGCCCGCACCAACAAAACAGAAGCATAAGATGGACCTCGGTTAATAAATGAAGACGAGCAGAAAAGGAAACAAGCAAAGCGTACATACAACAAAAAACTGAGCTGAAAATACAAGCACCACTCGTACAAGTTCCGCAAAACGGTACAATACAAAGGGAGGAAAGCAAAAGCGATAGGCACGTAATCCGACGAGCACATCGGATGCGTCAATCCACAACATCACCTCGCCACAGCGACATACAAAAAACATCGGCATCTAAGGGATCAGGTCGCAACCCATTAACTTCCCGCTCCAGAAGAGGCATGTCCGCTTCAAGCTTAGCAATCATTGCAGAAGGAACCAGGATGCCACTATCCACGAGCAGCTGATATGCGCTAAGAACACTGGACACTTGATTGAGTTCTAGCAGCTTGGGAATATAACGATCCACTTGTTCTCTCTCCGACCTCAACTTTTCCAACCGACCGTATGCTTTCCTATACGCGGCATCCTGCTCAGAGCGAAGACGCGCGTCAAAGGATTCTCGAAGCCCGTCACATTCAGCGACAAGAGAGTCAACCTTCGACCTAAGAGAACTGGCCTCAGATAAAAGACTGCGTTTCTCTTCTTCGAGCTCAGCAAACCGCCTCTCCAAGACCGCTGATTTCTCTTTCTCCAAGGATAAAGCAGCAGAAGCCCCTTTTGCCTCGTCAAGATCTTTGCGAACCTGCTTCAACTCGCGAGCCGAACGCCGCAGCGAATCAACTTGTTCCCTAAGAACGCTTTCTGGCGATTTTGCCTCGCGTCTCTCAGACTCATACGAATCTCGAAGCTGGTTCAGAATCGCACACACCATAACGAGGTGATGACTTAGTTCCTCCTGAAGACACGGCTTGTGCATGTATGAAACATGCATGAGATCCTTGACCGGGCCGGCCCTGAGCCTTTGAACAATACTGGTACACGACGACATATCGTTTATCAAAGGCGCTTTCCCCTTATGGATGTACGACCAAGGCGGCTCGGTTGAAAAAGGTACGGCATCCACCGATCCAGTCATCAGGCCGGCGGCCCGAACAGAGGATGATATGATCTGAACTTCCTCGGGACGCTCGACATCATTCCCGAGGCTCGACTGCCGTTCCTCCTGGCAACAAGCCCTAGCAGATGAAACGACCCGATCCGAGGCATGCCTCGACACTTCCTGAGAACGGCCAGTCCTCACTTCACAAGTATCAGGGATATCATCAGGAATAATTACCGGCGAACCTGTCGCCGCCGCCGCTACTTCAGAAGTCCTCTATCTCTTCCTAGATAGTCGAGGTGATGGCGGCTCGCTACCAGCAGAAGAATCCATCCCCAAAAACGCTAAAATCAGCAAAAACAAAAACTTCGGCGTCACGGAATGATCCCCCCTTAAACAAAAGGGAGGGGAGAAGAGTACACATACCTAAATCAACCTTCCTTAGACAATCACGGACCCTCTGATCAAACCGACGCTTGGCCCCTTCGTCCTTCAATGAAGGCCAGTTCACACCGCCGTGAGTTCTCAGTCTATCCAAATCCTTCGTAAACACCGTGTTCCAGCAGCTCGAAGAAGAACGAACTACGAAAGCAAAAATGCACCTATCAAAAACCAATGACAAACAGCACGCAAACACAGAACAAGAAAGACTACCAGGATTATAGTTCCAAGTTGATCGAAAAACTTTGCTCGTATCAAAGGACAGTGCGCAGTTCACACGCGCGAAAAAATAACCATCTTGCCAATCAGAAGTCCTTTCTGGAGGATCGGACACTACCCTCAAATGGCGACCAGGCTTAAATCTCACATAGAACGTACCGGAAGTCCCCGGGTTGACCGAGATCGACGTCAGCTCCTCAAAGAACCGAGTAGACATATCTACCTCGCTATTAGCTGCCACAACTAAGATACCTAATATATTGCGAATAGCGGACGGACATAGCTGGGATAGGGCAATCACCCTGGCCTCACAATACTCAACTAAAATCCTAGGAAGGGGGATAAGTAAAAAGCACTTAGTGAACCAACACTCGTACAAGCAGACTCAGCCAGAAGGAGCGTCCCAGGGCTGCCCGTGCAAGGTTGGAAGTCGAAGTTCAAGACCAGAAACACGAGAATATCGCTCGCAAATACCATCTAAGTCCGTCTGCTCACAAACAGACGAGCGGATCGCCCTGGGGGTCACAGCTTTCATCTTCCTCACTTCCTTCGGAGGCACCGCTTGGGAGCGATGGTCAGGAACGGCCGAGCTGTTTTCCGAGAAATCCTCCGAGTCACCAACCCTAATGTTGCTTTCGCGATGATCCGTATCGTCGCCATCACCAAGATTTCGCTCCATCATAACAGTAGATTCTCGACCCCAGACAACTCCATTGCGGCTCGACTACCACGAAATCGGCGAGCCCGACCGGGATATCAAAAAATCCTCATCAATCTCAATTGACCTAGATACAGTGGGACTGGCACCGGATGACTCGGAAAAACTAGAATCATCACTACCAGTAGAAGAATGCTCACTAGAATCTACCCGCATGATCAACGAACGCGAAAGAAAAGACTGAGAATGGGAAGACAAGTTACCTGAGAAATGGAATCTGAAAGGACGGAACTTCGTAAAAGGAGAGAAGCAATCTTTCGCGAGATATAAGAAGTCGTAACGCCAACGGTTCGCGTCTCTTCTAAAGGGATCATGGGTTAAGCCAGAAGAAGAGCACTTGCGGATCAAGACCAGTTGGTTTAATCAGATTTCCTCTTGACTTAAATACTCAAGAAAATCCGTCGAGCTCAGGATCGTGACTCGACGAACTGGGGGGGGGGGACTAATTGTTGGATATGGGTTTAGCACCCATCCATAAGCCCATTGGAAATCTAATTAAATCAACTATGTCATCTCGGCCCAAGAAGACAAGCCCGCTAAGGAGTCAACGGCCCAAGGAAGAGTCAACAGCAAAGCACTATAAATAGGACCCTTCGCTCTTCATTTGAGGGCAGATTGTAACTTACGAGAGGCCGAGCTACTTCTATAATGCTCCAACCTATAATACTGTTTAGTGAGCACGTCATTCGACGGACTCACACCTCGTACCATCATGTTCATTGCTCGGCTCCGGCCTTAAGATCAATAAAGAATCATTCCGTCCTCACTTTGTATTTATATTTCACCCCGTAGTTCAGACATTCAAGATCGCAGCTTGTAATATTGACTAGGTCGGATTTCTGTAACAACAAAAACTGACAAGATAAAAGTTGAAATAAGAATTCAGTTAAATCTTAAAGATTCATTGTCTGTATATATATTGTGTAAACCATGAAAGTTCCATACCATAATCTTTCATAGGTTTGGATTCAACATTTGTAAATTCTGATTTACAAAAAAACATTTACCAAAGAAGATTTGACTCTAGAATACAAACAACGAACCAACTCGTCACACTACTACTAAGCTACGTACTAACACTTTGGTAAGTATCTCATAAGTTCTGCGTTTCGGAGAAATTACTTTTATTTATAATTATTTATTTTCATTTAGTTTAAGAAACTTAGGTTATTTACTTACTTTGACTACAAATTTTCCTCAGTTGACTCTTAATTTTAGCTTGTAATTTCGTTGCTCATAATTCTGTTTCGGTTGATCTTGTGAGGTAACTTTTACAACGAATATTTTGTTAAATCTTCTACCGATTAATCTTTTTTTTCGTCTTAAAGTCCTTGAAAAGGGCAAAAACTTCGACGGGAGACCAAAGGGTACGTGCAGAAGAAAACATATTAAAGTGATAAGGGCTTAACGTAATAATACTACAACAAAATCTCTCTACGTACAACGAGTAATAACACATGAAAATAGAAAGTCGATGAGACGTCGTTTTAAGGTTAGATCGATGAAGAAATATCTCAGGCCCCACCCGTGGGACCGACCCGACCCGACATTTGTCTCCTCCCTTTTTAATTTTTTTTTTAAATTTTAAAATCTTCTTATATTTATCTTCTTTTGGTTTCCCCTATATTTAAAAACCCTCCATTACTTCTTCTCCTCCTCTCTTCTATAGCTACAAACACTTGAAAACACAACCCCAATAAGAGAGAAAGGGTGGTATACATATACATATAAATATTAATTTAAGATAATTATAAGTGGTTGATTATAATTAAGTTAATTTGAGGAGCTCCTAATAATCATGGGTCATCACTCATGTTGCAACCAGCAAAAGGTGAAGAGAGGGCTTTGGTCACCAGAAGAAGATGAGAAGCTTATTAGATATATCACAACTCATGGCTATGGATGTTGGAGTGAAGTTCCTGAAAAAGCAGGTACTTAGTTATTCGATTTAATTCATTTTTAATTTCTCTAATCAATAAATGACAATGTTGTTTATCTAAATATCTTATTGATGCAATCCAATATTTACAATGCATAATATTTGATATATTAGGGCTTCAAAGATGCGGAAAAAGTTGTCGATTACGATGGATAAACTATCTTCGGCCTGATATCAGAAGAGGAAGGTTCTCTCCTGAAGAAGAGAAACTTATCATAAGCCTTCATGGAGTTGTAGGAAACAGGTTTCCATTTTTTTTCTCTTCTGATTCTAACCTAATTATTACATATATGGATTGTATTATTATGTATAGAGCGTTATTTAATTTATTTTCATCTTTTTATTATTGATTCCATATTTTAGTAATAAGTTTGTTGGGTTTGAGATACATACTAAACTATATATATATCATATAATCAGTTTATCAAGTTATACATAAATATATCAAATTATATAATGTTACGCTTGGCCACGGTTCTAAGCAACGACTAGCCTACGGTCGATGACTAATGAATCTTTACGTGTAGTTTCATTCATCTCCTTGTAATTTTGTCTACTTGCTCGAGCTATTAAGTAGTGTACATTTCAAGTTAGTTAATCGAACATTCTCGAAATGTAATACAAACGTAAACACAGACACATATATACACATGTGTGTGCTTAATGCATGGTTTATATATATACGTTCTCTGATTACTTTGTATACGTTTTTCAGGTGGGCTCACATTGCGAGTCATTTACCCGGAAGAACAGATAACGAGATAAAAAATTATTGGAATTCTTGGATCAAGAAAAAGATACGAAAACCGCACCACCACTATAATCGTCATCAACCATCAGTAACTACTGTGACACTGAACATGGACGCTACATCAACTGTTACTGCTGTCCCCTCTACTACCATTACATCGACCATCGATAACTTACATTTTGACGGCTTTATGGATTCTCCTAACCAACTAAGTTTCACCAATGGTCAGGAAACTAATACAAAGATTCAAAAAACCCTTTTCTCCCATAATAAACCTCCTCTCTTCATGGTAGACCCAACAGTTCCTGTCCTTGAAGGAATGTTCTCTCAAAACATCATCACAAACAAGAACAATGATCATGACACACAAAGAGGAGGAAGAGGAAGCGTTTTTGAACAAACATTTCTGACAACTAACACGGAAGAATGGGATATGAATCTTCCTCAACAAGAATCGTTTCAAGTTCCTACATTGGTGTCACATATGTTCAACAACTCTACCAATTCAAATAATAACGAGACGGTTATAAGTTACAATCTACCGGCGTTAGTAGAGGGAAATGTTGATAACATCTCTCCAATTGATCACAATAGCGTTCAAGATGGAGATCTGGCGTCGACATTTGAGTGTTTAAAGAAGCAAGAACTAAGCTATGATCAATGGATAGATTCACAACAATGCTCTAATTTTTTCTTGTGGGACAACCTTAACATAAACGTGGAAGGTTCATCTCTTGTTGGAAACCAAGATCCATCAATGACCTTGGGATCCTCAGCCTTATCTTCTTCTTTTCCATCTTCGTTTTAAATTATTGTATAAATCGCATGGAGAGAAACTCACACTAATTTGTTTCTTTAGTTTTTCTTCCTTAGAGGTTGTTTTCGGATGTTTTTTTATACTTTCAATATGATGTTGTAATGAGTGTTCTAAATTGTTGATGACGAGATTGTGTGAATGTATGTATGTGTCATTTGCTAACTCATGGTTTTGTCCCCGCTAGCTAGTAACGTTTGGGCTTCTAATGGGCCTATGTACCATTATTTAAATTCCATTTAACTACTACACACTTCATTCACTCGTTTTCGTTTTACTTTTCAAAGAAGGTACAGTGAGAACGAAAAGGCCAAGAAACTTCTCTCAATAGTCAACAGACTCAGACGACTACGCACTTTCCTCCTCTCATTTATGGCTTATCCGAACACTTCTCTCTGAATCCTTAATTATGAACCACTCAAGATCCTCTGCCATGGCTTCTTCTTCTTCGCCACGATCACGCACCTCGAGATACCACGTCTTCACGAGCTTCCACGGACCAGACGTCCGTAAAACCTTTCTCAGTCATTTACGCAAACAGTTTAAGTGCAATGGGATCTCGATGTTCGATGATCAAAGGATTGAGAGAGGCCAAACCATTGCCCCTGAACTCACACAAGCGATTGGAGAATCGAGGGTCTCGATTGTGGTACTCTCGAAGAATTATGCTTCTTCAAGCTGGTGTTTGGATGAACTGTTGGAGATCTTGAAGTGCAAGGAAGATATTGGGCAAATAGTGATGACGGTCTTCTATGGAGTAGATCCTTCTGATGTGCGTAACCAGATTGGAGAATTCGGGAAAGTTTTCACTGAAACTTGTTATCGGAAAACAGAGGAGAAGAGGCAAATATGGAGCCAAGCTTTGAATACTGTGGGCAATATAGCCGGAGAACACTTTCTAAACTGGTTTGTGCTTCATTAATTATATATATTAGCAAGTATGTTATCTCGGTGGTTTTTTCTCATGACTATTTGATGGAAACAATACCATTTTGTCTCTCTGTTGTAAGGGACAATGAAGCGGAGATGATTGAGAAGATTGCAAGAGATGTTTCAGATAAACTGAATGCTACACAGTCTAGGGACTTTGATGGCATGATTGGACTTGAATCTCATTTGAGAAAAATGGACTCTTTGCTAGATTTAGATGGTTGTAGTATATGGTCCCCCTGGCATTGGTAAGAGTACCATTGCCCGAGCTTTATATAATCTAATCTCTAATAGGTTTCAGCTTAGTTGTTTTATGGACAACCTTAGAGAAAGCTACCCCATTGGTCTTGATGAGTATGGTTTGAAGTTTTGTTTACAAGAACAACTTCTTTCAAAGGTTTTGAACCAAAATAGTGCTAGGATATGGCACCTAGGTGCGATAGAAGAAAGGCTACGCGACCAGAAAGTGCTCATCATTCTTGATGATGTGAACAATATAAAACAATTAGAGGCGTTGGCTAATAAAACTACATGGTTTGGTCTTGGAAGTAGGATTGTAGTAACCACAGAAAACAAAGAGCTTCTGGAGCAACATGGTATCGACAATACATACCATGTGAGGTTTCCATCTAGAGGAGAAGCTCTTGATATCATATGTAGATATGCTTTTAGAGAAAGATCCCACCATTATGGTTTTGTAGAGCTTGCATTAAAAGTTACAAAGCTTTGTGGTAAGCTTCCGTTGGGTCTCCGTGTGCTTGGTTCAACTTTACGTGGGAAGAATGAGGAGGAGTGGGAACAAGTAATACGTAGGCTAGAAACTATTCTTGATCATCAAGACATCGAGGAAGTACTGAGAGTAGGTTATGAGAGTTTACATGAGAATGAGCAATCTCTATTTCTCCATATTGCATTCTTCTTCAACTGTAATGATGGTGATTTTGTGAAAGCCATGTTCTCTGACAATAACCTAGATATCAATTACGGGTTGAAAATCCTAGCAAACAGATCTCTCATACATGTATCCAATGATGGAAAAATAGTGATGCACAAGTTATTACAACAAGTGGGTGCAAAGGTCGTTCGTAAAGAAGAACCTTGGAAACGTCTGATCTTAGTAGATGCTCAAGTGATTTGTGATGTTCTTGAAAGTGCCAAAGTGAGTTTTTTCTATTGTATTTGTTAGATTCATTTTTATTAATTAAAAACTTCAAACATGCTACTAAAAATATCTTTATATATGGAATGTTCGTTTAGGGTACTAGAGATGTGTCAGGCATATCATTTGATATATCCGATATCGATGAAATATTTATCAACGAGAGAACTTTTAAAAGGATGCCTAATTTGCGATTTCTCAAAGTTTACAAAAGTAAAGATGATGGAAATTATAGAATGGATATACGTGAGTACATGGAGTTTCCTCATCGCCTAAGGTTACTACATTGGGAGGCATACCCGAGCAAGAGTCTTCCTCTTCGATTTTGCATGGAAAATCTTGTGGAACTCAATATGCAAGAGAGCCAGCTAGAAAAGCTATGGGAAGGAACTCAGGTTACTTTCAATATATGTTTACTGTATAATATATTTGAAGACATGTACTTTCTCATCATGTCTTGATGTTCTTCATTTTCTTGTCTTGTTTTACATTCAGCCACTTCCAAATCTGAAGAAAATGGATTTGTCATGGTCTAAGAATTTAAAGGAACTCCCGGATCTTTCAAATGCTACTATGCTCGAGACTTTGGATCTGCGTGGTTGCGAGAGTTTGGTAGAGATTCATTCTTCTATTGGAAATCTTCACAAAATTGATTCCTTGGATATGGGTTACTGTAAAAAGCTACAAGTTGTTCCGGCTTGCTTCAATATGGCATCTTCTTTTGCTGGTGGCGACATGGAGGGGTGTACACAATTGAGAAACTTTCCCGATATTTCCACCAACATCAGAGTACTCACAATCGCCGACACAATGTTAGAAGAACTGGATAAAATTTCTAGGCATTGGTCTGCCATCAAGAATCTCGATATAAACGGCGATAATGCAAATATTGAGAGAATTCCAGATTGCATCAAAGATTTCCATGGGTTAGTAAGACTTTATTTATTTGGATTTCCAAAACTTGTATCACTGCCAGAGCTCCCCGCCTCACTCGAAACACTAGTAGTACCCTGTGGTGAATCATTGACCCAAAAAAACAATACCTGCGGTATTTCCCCAACTGCTTCAAATTGGATCGAGAAGCAAGGATAGTACTCCAGCAATCATCGCTGGCATGCTTACCCGGAAGAAAAATACCTGCGGAGTTTGATCACCGAGCTCTAGGAAATTCCTTGACCATCCATTCTGATTTCAGACAATTTAGGATTTGCGTTGTGGTTTCCCCTAAACAGAAGATTGAGAAAACACTTCCCCGATTATTGTGTCGCGTGCGCATAAACAAGGGTTGCCTCACTGACTGCAACATTTGTATGCCTCTCTATAGAATCCAAGCGGAACATCTATGTATATTTTACACTGATTTTGTTGGCGAAGATGGATGGCTTGAACCTGATAATGAGATTATCTTCGAATTCATCATATGCAAGGATGAATGTGATGCCCATATCATGGGAGAGGAGGTCGACATTATTGAATGTGGTGCCCATATCATGACGGAAGAAAGCGAGAGAAGAAGAAGGATTGAGTTTGATGAAGCCGAGATAAGAAGATATATTGAGATTTTTGAAGACACGATAAGAACAGAGATTTTATATGGAGCCATAAAAGGTTCTCTCAACAGTGAACTTACGGATGGACTAATTTGCGACTCGAAAGAAGACAACAATGGCGAAGCCGAGAATCACACAGATTGCTATTGCTGGCTCTTCCTCAGCTTGGATCTCTCCGATTTTGTGAGAAGCACTGCAAGCCTGTTTTGGGGAAGAAGACAATAGAATCTCTCTTCGAAAATCATGGTTGATTATTTCTTCGAAAATCATCGTCTCATATACACAATTTCTGCAGCATCTTTTGTTACATTTAAACAAGAGTAGCTGAATCGAGCAAACACTTAATGGCATTTGCAGCGACAAGGTAAATTAAAACGAATGTGCTTAACCGTTCCGTTAATCGAGGAAACACCCTTACGTTTTATATGATTCGAATATTTTGTTCTTGAAATCAAACAAGAGAGGACAACGAACGCTAAACTTTAACGTTTTGATCTTGTGGTATTTACAGACAATACTCGAGTAGAGAATGCTTATGAGCCCTGACTTGTTTGTTCGGGGACAATATGTCCTAACCACTTGATCTATTTGTCTCAGGCAAAGTGGACAGCTGGTCAAGTGGGAGGAGCATGTGGTGCAGCTAGGGATGTTATCATGGATTTTAGTTATAGGGTTAGCCCTAACCCTGTACCAAGTGGGAGGAGCATGTGGTGCACCGTGCAGCACCACATATGACCACACCTGTGACAAGTACCAACAACACAAGCTGTTTTACCAAGTTGCAAATACAAAATCATTCAAAGAAGCGGAAGAATACTTACGCAAAAAACACAGCGTTGTACTCCTGTTCTAGGCATATCACACATATATCAGGAACATCGCCTTCTTTTTGGGTATAATCTGAAACGCTCTCATATGCCCCGTTTAAACCTGGTGAGAGAAGATTTTTGTGGTCAGAGCCTGTGCAACCTATTTATATATAGTAAAAAGATTCACCTGCTGCATCTCGCACTCTGCAACAACAGATGACACTTGTTAATTTTGTGTGGACATAATTCTCGAGGGAAACAAATCGAGCTACTTTAGGATAGGCAGACAAATCAGAGACATACCTTTTTTGTAACTCTCGCCGCCCTCTTCTTTCTAGGAAATGATCAATGGCATGCTTTGCAATTAGAAGCACACCAAAAATAGTCAAGCCCATGGAGGCATACCTGTAACTTTTACAATCAGTTTGGCTCATCGCAGTTTATCTACAAAAGCAAAGAAAATAAGAACCAAGAGAGAGACAACCTTGACCATTTTCCCAAATTAGAAATGAGCTGATCTAGTGATTTAGGAGAGACGTAGAAAGGCCCTCTTTCAGGTTTTTGAATCCTGAAATCACCAATATCGTCCTTGACAGCCTGTCATCACTACAAAAAAAGTCTTCATTCATAGCATATAAGCATAACACGGTTTACTGATCTGCTGTCTTAGATATTTATGAAAATTCCAAACTATAAGATAGCATTGGACTAATGCTATAATAGAGTTTCCATAAGTGAGAATAAAAATTTAGGTGAACTGTCAAACACTTAGTGAAATTTTTTGTCGTAAATTATCCCATCTCATTTTCCCTCTTCTATTTCATTTTCCCTCTGCGTTTCCCGGCTCCAATCTCATTTTTTTTTTAAAGTTGTTAAGAGACCAAAAAAAATCTTTGACCAAAAAAAAATAAAACATACATATCTCTCGAGACCCTCTTCTCCTCTTCTCGTCAGATCTGCTCCTCCACCGTCGCCGTTCTAATCTGATATAGGAAAAGAATATTGTGGTTTAATGATTTAGGAATTGGTTTTATGGTTTTGGTTGGGTTTTGGTAGTTACGGTTTGGTGTTATTATTAGGGTTTTGGGTGTTATAAAAGAGACTACAATCTCTTGTTATGTCGTTATCAATGAAAATCAAGTTATCTTATTCTCTTCTCTAAACTTCTATATGTTACTCTTTGCTCATCCTTGTTTAAGAATCTATTCTACTTTCTGGATTCTTTGCAATTTGAGGACATAATCTGTGTTTTAGGAACATTGATTATTCTATCTATTTGATCGTACGTTTTCCCTTATCAAAGGTATCAGAGCGACACTCTTTCCTCGGATTCAATGGCGAAGGCGACTCGATACAAGATCTCTAGACCATACTCATGGGAAGAGCTGTGGCAGAGAACAGAATCTGGATTATGTTTGTTTTGTGATGAGCCTGAGGTTCCGGGTCACCACTTACAACATAGGAATTTGGGGTTACTCATGGCCGAGTCTGATGATGACCAAATTTGCGTTGAAGACGTCTTGGCAGAACCTGTTGCTGCGACAGATTCATCGATTCACCATCAGCTGGAGTGTGTCTCAGTTTTGCAGAGTTCCATGGACTTGAATGGGAAATAAGATCTCAGCCAATCGAACCTGACCTCTGCTATTAAAAAGGCACCAGAAATTGGGACAAATCAGAGAGTTTCTTTAGCACCAGAAGTCAACGCTACACACCACGACGAGTTGATTCATGACATAGAAATCATTCATCCGACTGAAGAACATGGATTAGATGGACATACAGATTTAGAGGTTGATGGTGCTTCTCCACATGATTTGCTTTCACAATTTCAGAGGATGAAGGTACAAGAACAACTGTGTTTTAAGGATTTTGAGATTGTACCAAGGATGATGGAGAAGACGTGGTTAGGAAAAAGATTAGATGCTGCTAGTGTTTCGTATACAGCTGATATAGATAATACGATGGAGAAACGACATGTGCCTCAGGGAAGAGCTAATCACGTGTGGAATCCAGGAGGATTATTGTGTTGGAATGCTTGTTCGGTTGGAACTGTTGTGGGTTGGGGAATCCCATAACAGTTCGTCGTCTGCAAGATTTACATAGAAGTGAATCTCCAGACATCTTATTCCTCATGGAGACAAAGAACACCGATGACTTTGTCTTAGAGAAAGTGGAAAAACTGGGTTATCCAAATAACTTCCTAATACCTCCACAGGGACATGGTGGAGGAGGTCTAGCTCTACTATGGAAAGAAGGAATCTCCCTGGAAATACAGGACTCTAACCGTAACTACATCCACTCAGAGGTGAAATTTAAAAATCAAGCTTTCACAGCCTCCTTCGTTTATGGGGAACCTGATCACACCAAGAGAAGAGAGGTTTGGAACAGAATCAAATCATTGAATCTCCATATGGACAGACCTTGGTTTCTAACGGGAGATTTTAACGAGATCCTTCACAACTGTGAGAAATCAGGAGGACCGCAAAGAGCAGAAGGTACCTTTATAGATTTCCGCACATTGGTGTCAGAGTGTGATCTGTATGACCTTAAACACTCTGGGAATTATTACTCTTGGAGGGGAACTAGACACTCACATCTGGTGCACTGCCGTCTTGATCGTGCAATGGCAAACAACTCATGGTTTGAAGTATATCCGACAGCCAGAAGCCAATACTTACGCTTTGAAGGGTCTGACCATCGGCCACTGCTTACTGTTTTCTCCCCTTCACGCAAAAGGAACAGAGGTTTATTCCGCTATGATAGAAGACTTCGCAATAATGCAGAAGTAACTAAACTGATAGAAGATACCTGGAATAGCGATCCTAATGCAACAGTGGAGCAGAGAATTAGCTGGTGTAGGCGAGCTTTGATAGAATGGAGCAAGGAACAAAGACTCAACAGTCAAAAAATCATCGATAAGCTCAAAGATACTCTTGATAAGGCTATGTAAAACGAGTTTACCTCAGATCAGATTATCACAGATATTAACCGCAAGCTCTCTCTAGCTTATAAAGCTGAAGAGGATTTCTGGAAACAAAGGAGTAGACAGTTATGGTTAGTACATGGAGACAAAAGTACTGGTTACTTTTACGCAGTAACAAAAGGTCGCAGAGCAGTTAATATCATCACAGTGATTGAAGATTCAGATGGTGTACCTATTTTTAAAGAGGACCAGATTACATCCACAATATCCAGTTATTTCCAAGGCCTCTTTACCTCCCAACCAGGGCTGAGGCAAGCTACTGTGGATGAGGCGCTGACCACCTTGATCACTCCTGAGATGAATATACTGCTAACAAAAGACCCCTCTCCTTCTGAAATTAAAGAGGCAGTCTTCTCAATCCACCCAGATAAAGCTCCAGGACCCGATGGGTTTTCTGCAAGCTTCTACCAATCTAACTGGTCAACAGTCGGACCAGCCATTGTGAAGGAAATACAAGAATTCTTCATCACTGGTGAATTCCCAGGCTCACTCAACGTCACTCACATCCGGCTAATACCTAAGAGCCAAAACCCGAAGTCAGTTGCAGACTACAAACCTATAGCTTTATGTAACGTCTTCTATAAGACTATTTCTAAGCTATTGACAAGGAGAATGCAACCTGTTCTTAAGGAAGTTATTTTAGAGAACCAGTCCGCCTTTATTCCCAATAGAGCAATCTCTGATAATGTGCTGATAACCCATGAGATGCTCCATTATCTCAAGACATCTTCAGAAAAAAAGAAATGCTCCATGGCTGTTAAAATAGATATGAGTAAGGCATACGACAGGTTAGAATGGGAATTCATCCAAATGGTATTTGAAAGACTTGGTTTTGACCAGAAATGGATTACCTGGATCATGTGCTGTGTAAGATCAGTTAGCTACAGCTTTCTCCTCAATGGGACAGCTAAAGGAAGTGTGATACCTTCACGTGGAATTCGCCAAGGCGACCCACTATCCCCATACATATTCATACTATGTAGTGAAGTTCTGTCGGGTCTATGCAGGAAAGCCCAATCAGATGGATCTCTCCCAGGCTTCCGTGTTGCAAGAAACAGTCCTAGACTCAACCATCTCCTTTTTGCAGATGACACCATGTTCTTCTGCCAGTCGTCAGTGAAATCTTGCTCCGCTCTAAAATCCATCCTCTCACGGTATGAAGAGGCATCAGGACAGTCCATCAATCGCCAAAAATCCTCCATCACATTCTCTACTAAAACGCCAAGAGAAATAAGGGTAAGGGCGAAACTGAGCCTTGGTATAGACAAAGAAGGTGGCGTCGGAAAGTACCTCGGTCTTCCCGAACACTTCGGCAGAAGGAAGAAAGATTTGTTCACCATGATAGTAGACCGTATAAGACAACGAGCCTCAAGCTGGTCAACTAGATTATTGTCCAATGCAGGAAAACTAGTTCTGTTGCAAGCTGTCCTCTCAGCCATGCCTACTCATACTATGTCCTGCTTCAAGATACCTGCGAGTCTGAGTAAAAGGATCCAATCAGCCCTAACAAGCTTTTGGTGGAACACTAAGATGGACAAGAAAAAGATATGCTGGGTATCTTGGCGTAAACTCACCAGAAGCAAGAAGAAAGGAGGATTGGGTTTCCGTGATATCCAATGCTTCAACGATTCCCTATTAGCAAAACTGAGCTGGAGAATCCTCAACTACCCCTCATGTCTGCTAGCGAGAATCCTCCTTGGAAAATACTGCCATTCCTCAAATTTTTTAGATTGTGAAGCCCCAGCTTCTTCCTCCCACGGCTGGAGAGGCATAGTGATTGGTAAAGACCTTATAAAGAATCACCTGAGCAAAGTGATTGGCAATGGGCAGAACACAAAGGTCTGGTAGGAGGATTGGCTGTCCTGCTCAGAAAGATCGAGACCGATTAGACCTCCAACTGAGGAAAACCAGGAGATGCTGGTCTCTGATCTTATGATAAGCGGCCTAAATGTCGGGAACATAGAGAAAATCCGAGAAACTCTCCCACACTTGGAATCCTCCATCCTGACTATAAAACCGAGCCTGGAAAATGTACCTGACAAGTACATATGGACCATAAACGAGTCAGGAGATTACTCAGCAAAATCTGGATATCATGTGGCAAGAGCAAGTGTACAGGAAGAAGATCATAATGCACATGACAGCTTTGAATGGAACAGGTTCATTTGGAACATCAAAGTTTCTCCTAAACTTAAGCTTTTCCTTTGGAAGATAATCCAAAAAGCGTTACCTGTTGGAGCAAACCTTGAGACTAGAGGTGTCTCTGACGTTAACTGCCGACGGTGTGGCCTAAGGGAGACTTCAGAGCATCTCTTTCTCCACTGTAACTTCGCAAAGGAAGTTTGGGGTCTTATCCCACTGAAAACACCTTTCGAACCATCTGATACTAATACCTTTGCAGATTCTCTCGAGACAGCAACATCGCTCATCTGCCTTCCACCAACTGGACTCGGAGCAGGGCCAATAGCTCCGTGGGTATTCTGGAATCTCTGGACGGCCAGAAATCAATTGCTTTTCTCCAATCGAACATACAGTGCAGCAGAAACAGCAGTAAAATCCATTCAAGGAGCAAAGGAATGGCAATCAGCCCAAGAAATGGATGTAAAATCAGGGACCTCGGTTGACTCAACACGTTCTCTGAGCATCCTATCGCCGCCAATTCTCAACTCTATCCGGGTAAATTCAGATGCTGCCTGGAGAAGTGACACAAGAGTTGCAGGATTAGGATGGATCTTCACAACACACACAGGACAAGCTATATCTACAGGCGCAAAGATTATGGCCAATGTTAACTCACCGCTCGTTGCAGAAGAACTAGCAGTCCGGGAAGCCCTCATTCAAGCAAAGGATCGAGGTTTCCCTAATCTCCGAGTGGAATCTGACTCCCAAAAGCTCGTCCGAGCTATCAACATGCAGCTTAGCATCTCTGAGATTTATGGAATTCTCCAAGATATCTCAATCCTATCCTTTAATTTTTCTGATATTTCCTTCAATTTCGTTCCAAGATCTCTGAATCTGGATGCTGATAATGTAGCGAAACAGAGTTTGTACTCTCTCTCACCTAACGCTTCTGCGTCCTAATTAATGAATGCATCTTTGATCAAAAAAAAAAAAGATGGATGGCTTGAACATGATAATGAGATTATCTTCGAATTCATCATATTCAAGGATGAATGTGATGCCCATATCATGGGAGAGGAGGTCGACATTATTGAATGTGGTGCCCAGATCATGACGGAAGAAAGCGAGAGAAGAAGAAGGATTGAGTTTGATGAAGCCGAGATAAGAAGATATATTGAGATTTTTGAAGACACGATAAGAACAGAGATTTTATATGGAGCCATAAAAGGTTCTCTCAACAGTGAACTTACGGATGGACTAATTTGCGACTCGAAAGAAGACAACAATGGCGAAGCCGAGAATCACACAGATTGCTATAGCTGGCTCTTTGATAGGTCTAGTTTTAACCCTATACTAACTGCAAGTGCACAGTGATGTAGTTGTAGTACTTAGGGTATCGAATCCACAGGGACTCCGGTCAACGATAGATTAAGAACAGAAAAGATTAAACTAGGAGAAAGCAATATGGGAAAACAGTAAATCAGACAGCAGAAAGTAAATCAAGCGAGTTGTGAGCAAGGAAGCGAAGCGTTAGGTTTCAGGAGTTCTCAGGAAATCAGGAACGCAAGCAATCAATCTATCTAGATCCAATCAATAACTATTCTAGAACTCAAACACTGATATAGAATTAACCAAATTCCTTTGCGATAATTCTCTAAGTCTAAGTGCAGCAAACCAAACTTTCGTTTGCGAGAACTAACAGATTAAACTAGCATTAATTCCAAGTTTGATATGTTCACAATTAACCTGAACCAAACTTCCGTTTGCGAACAGTTTAATTGCTTATCTAAGTTCTTTCTAGTTAAATTAACCAACTTCCGCTGAATTAATCAACCTAACATCATAACTCTGATTAGCTACTTCAGATTTAGCATTAAGAACAACTTAGATAAAGAACTAGCAGATATAAATCTCTACAGATTGATTTAAACTATAATTCTCTGAAATCCCTAATGAGAATCCTTCAACCTAACAGGTAAACTACTCAGACATGTTCATCGAAACAGAAAACATCTTGAATAGAAAACCAAATAATATAAAATCAAATAAAGAACTGGGGTTCGAAATCCTCTCTCTTTCGAGAGCAAGATCAGCCCCTAAGGCTCTCTGAAAATAAAATAAGACTTAAGAAAAGCGTAGCCTAAACAATGGCTTAAAAACCCTAATATATTGGTCTAAAGTCGGCTGGGGGCCTTTTTGCAAGTCTGGGAAGTTTCTGGGCAAAAACTGTAATTTCTGGAAAATGCAGATTTTTGGGCTCAGAACTGCAACGACAGTTGCACAGACTGCAACGATCGTTGCACTGCGAAAATGCAGCCAGTGAACTCTGTGAAGTCTCTAAATAGTGCAGAATTGCTCCAAATGCTCCCAAAACGTCCAATTAGGCTCCAGATGTGTCTAAACCTGAAAACATACTAAAAAGAACACAAAAGACACTAAAAAGACATCTATATCATGGCATAAAATGGGTAAAAACCATGATATATCAACTCCCCCACACTTAGCTCTTGCTTGTCCTCAAGCAAGTAAAGAACCAAAGCATAAGAAAAGAAGTTTGAAAACTCAGAAACTCATTTCGTCCTAGGAACTTTCACAATCACATTCACTTAGTAAGCCACTGAAAACATCCCTACAGAACTCAAGACCACAATATACTTCCCCCACACTTAGCAACTGTCCCAAGTAAACTCCACAATCACATTCAAGCATTCAAATTCACCCTACTGACTTCTGCAAGTATTTAAGTGCGGTCTCACCTAAGGAGTATCGATCTAAAGGCACATGGATTCTTACCTAATCAGCTCTAGACCACCATACTATCTTTCTCTAGTCCCTTTCTTCTCTTTCCCTTCTTTAACAACTGATTTTTCCCCACTGGGTATCATTTTATTTTTTTTATCAGTGTTCTTCCCGTTATGGGGTGTACTTTGGACACATTCCATGGATCACATGAGAGAAAATAGTGTTTGCTACCATTCTCATGACCACTTCGGAGTTACTAACTCATCCTCAGTTTATTATTTTTTTTTTTACTTTACAGAAGGGGAGAAGTGGACCAAATAGGACAGGTTTACAAGCTGTGTCAGAACTAACAGGGAATCCGACATAAAGTATACCAAGCCCTTAGGTGAGAAATCTAAGTCAGTATTAAGGTTGAAGTCAGTAAAAGGATCCTCTGATACCTGAAGTGATGTGGGTGTCCTCAGTAGGCTGATCTGTGTCTGGGTTTTCTAACAGTCATAGAGGCTCTGCAAGTCTGTCCAATGGTCACTTAGTTCCTGTTCAAGCGAAAAGTTTCCTCGAAAAATCATAGTTTCATACAAATTTTGACTCAATAAAACAAATTTTGAAAAACTAAGAAAACAAAAGCGTGCGTCAGTAGCTTCCTCCCCCCACACTTAAACTACACTGTCCCCAGTGTAATCGAAGCATGAGCTCGGTGAAAGAATAATCAAATTGAAGAACAAACCGAAAAGTTGCAGATTACTTACCTGTCGTCGCCCTGCGTCGATCGATGCCCAAGGGTGTCGATCGATGCAAGGCGATTATCGCTCGCGGTTATGTAGATAACCGATGTCTGAACCGCAATCAATTCGTTTAACCGTGAATCGCAACCGCATCGATCGATGCACAATGTGTGTCGATCGATGCAATGCGATTTTTCCTGTTTCTCTCGGCTCTGAACACACTTGAATAGAAAATCAAAACACCAAAAATAAAAACGGAAAATGAAAACTAAAACGAACCTAACAGTGGGTTGCCTCCCACTCAGCGCTTGTTTTTAGTCATTAGCTTGACTATTGGAAGAGATTTGATTCAAGGCGGTTTCAACAGAGACTTTGAGTGTCTCTGTGAATATCTCTTCATCCAAGGAGGTGTATAGGCATTCAGATCATGAGGCTTCCCAAGGAAAGAGAAATCAGAATCAGGGCGGGAGCGAAGCTTGAGCGGTCTACTGCGTTTTCCTGCATTCAAAACAACATGGTCAGGAGGTTTAAGCTTAGATGATTTGTTCCTTACCTTTGATGTAGATCTGATGTTTGGGGCTTTCTGCTTATGAGCAGTTGCAGGTACTGAAGATGTTAGAGCAGGTTCAAGAGGAACTGCCATCTTCTTCTTCTTTCCACTATCAGATACTGTAGTTCCGCCAATCTGAACTTCTTCTTCCAGATGACCGTCAGTGGAGATCATCTTCTTTGCATGAACTCGCAAAGTTTCAACTGGTGGTGTTTTATTCACCTTATTATCCATCACTTTTATGCAGTTAGCCACTTCTAGCTCTTGTCTGGAAGGTTTAGGAACCTTAGGATATGGCACTCGGGGCTTGTAAGCTCGTTCTGGCACTGTTGTAGGTTTCTGGACATGTGTGCGTTCTGCATCGATCGTTGCATAATGTGTGTCGATCGATGCAAGGCGATTCTGTTTCTCGAAAGAACTCGAAATTGCCGTCAGAACGGCGGGTCGACCGACACATAGGGGGTGTCGATCGATGCATGTATCAGGCAGACAATATTCATCCAGAAAATCCGAAATTATGCTCTCTTCTTCATCTAGCAACTTAATCTCATCCCTTAAGGTCACAACTTTGATGGATCTGTGCTGTTCAGCTTCCCTAGCTTCATTTCGCCTTTCTATTGCTGCATCCAGCTCCTCCATATGTGTGCTCAAAGATTCGAGCTTCTCATTCAGATCTTTATACAATGCATCCATCTTTGAGTGGTGTGACACATTGATCTGTTGTTGCCTCTCAAGATACTGCTCTATCATGATTTCTATTCTGCTCTCATGAGCTGTAGGTGCAGGCGGTGCTTGGTAAGAAGAAACACCACAGTTCCTCGAGAAGACGTTGCCCTGTTGCTGGAAAGGTCCCTGAAAAGCTGATTCCTGACTGTAGAATTTATTCCCTCCAATGCAGTTGATAGCTTTTTGCCCATACTTTTCAAGTACAAGACTATGCAGAGACTCTACTTTGCTCTTTAACCAAGTTATCTGCGAGTTATCAATCCCTGGATTGAAGAAACAAGACATCTTCCTTATGATATGTGTCGATCGATGCAGGAGAAGCGTCGATCGATGCAAGCGCGATGATGTGACGATCGACACACAGGACCGTGTCGATCGTTGCAGGGCGATTACAGGCGTACCTGAAACGCAAGAACAGAAAAAGAAAAAAAATTAGTAGCAAAAATTAAAAAAACGAAAATCCTAGTCTAAACCCTAAGTTCAAATCTATCGAGGACTCAAAAGAGTCCCCGGCAACGGCGCCAAAAACTTGATAGGTCTAGTTTTAACCCTATACTAACTGCAAGTGCACAGTGATGTAGTTGTAGTACTTAGGGTATCGAATCCACAGGGACTCCGGTCAACGATAGATTAAGAACAGAAAAGATTAAACTAGGAGAAAGCAATATGGGAAAACAGTAAATCAGACAGCAGAAAGTAAATCAAGCGAGTTGTGAGCAAGGAAGCGAAGCGTTAGGTTTCAGGAGTTCTCAGGAAATCAGGAACGCAAGCAATCAATCTATCTAGATCCAATCAATAACTATTCTAGAACTCAAACACTGATATAGAATTAACCAAATTCCTTTGCGATAATTCTCTAAGTCTAAGTGCAGCAAACCAAACTTTCGTTTGCGAGAACTAACAGATTAAACTAGCATTAATTCCAAGTTTGATATGTTCACAATTAACCTGAACCAAACTTCCGTTTGCGAACAGTTTAATTGCTTATCTAAGTTCTTTCTAGTTAAATTAACCAACTTCCGCTGAATTAATCAACCTAACATCATAACTCTGATTAGCTACTTCAGATTTAGCATTAAGAACAACTTAGATAAAGAACTAGCAGATATAAATCTCTACAGATTGATTTAAACTATAATTCTCTGAAATCCCTAATGAGAATCCTTCAACCTAACAGGTAAACTACTCAGACATGTTCATCGAAACAGAAAACATCTTGAATAGAAAACCAAATAATATAAAATCAAATAAAGAACTGGGGTTCGAAATCCTCTCTCTTTCGAGAGCAAGATCAGCCCCTAAGGCTCTCTGAAAATAAAATAAGACTTAAGAAAAGCGTAGCCTAAACAATGGCTTAAAAACCCTAATATATTGGTCTAAAGTCGGCTGGGGGCCTTTTTGCAAGTCTGGGAAGTTTCTGGGCAAAAACTGTAATTTCTGGAAAATGCAGATTTTTGGGCTCAGAACTGCAACGACAGTTGCACAGACTGCAACGATCGTTGCACTGCGAAAATGCAGCCAGTGAACTCTGTGAAGTCTCTAAATAGTGCAGAATTGCTCCAAATGCTCCCAAAACGTCCAATTAGGCTCCAGATGTGTCTAAACCTGAAAACATACTAAAAAGAACACAAAAGACACTAAAAAGACATCTATATCATGGCATAAAATGGGTAAAAACCATGATATATCACTCTTCCTCTGCTTGGATCTCTCCGATTTTGTGAGAAGCACTGCAAGCCTGTTTTGGGGAAGAAGACAATAGAATCTCTCTTCGAAAATCATGGTTGATTATTTCTTCGAAAATCATCGTCTCATATACACAATTTCTGCAGCATCTTTTGTTACATTTAAACAAGAGTAGCTGAATCGAGCAAACACTTAATGGCATTTGCAGCGACAAGGTAAATTAAAACGAATGTGCTTAACCGTTCCGTTAATCGAGGAAACACCCTTACGTTTTATATGATTCGAATATTTTGTTCTTGAAATCAAACAAGAGAGGACAACGAACGCTAAACTTTAACGTTTTGATCTTGTGGTATTTACAGACAATACTCGAGTAGAGAATGCTTATGAGCCCTGACTTGTTTGTTCGGGGACGATATGTCCTAACCACTTGATCTATTTGTCTCAGGCAAAGTGGACAGCTGGTCAAGTGGGAGGAGCATGTGGAGCATCTAGGGATGTTATCATGGGTTTTAGTTATAGGGTTAGCCCTAACCCTGTACCAAGTGGGAGGAGCATGTGGTGCACCGTGAAGCACCACATATGACCACACCTGTGACAAGTACCAACAACACAAGCTGTTTTACCAAGTTGAAAATACAGAATCATTCAAAGAAGCGGAAGAATACTTACGCAAAAAACACAGCGTTGTACTCCTGTTCTAGGCATATCACACATATATCAGGAACAGCGCCTTCTTTTTGGGTATAATCTGAAACGCTCTCATATGCCCCGTTTAAACCTGGTGAGAGAAGATTTTTGTGGTCAGAGCCTGTGCAACCTATTTATATATAGTAAAAAGATTCACCTGCTGCATCTCGCACTCTGCAACAACAGATGACACTTGTTAATTTTGTGTGGACATAATTCTCGAGGGAAACAAACCGAGCTACTTGAGGATAGGCAGACAAATCAGAGACATACCTTTGTTGTAACTCTCGCCGCCCTCTTCTTTCTAGGAAATGATCAATGGCATGCTTTGCAATTAGAAGCACACCAAAAAAAGTCAAGCCCATGGAGGCATACCTGTAACCTTTACAATCAGTTTGGCTCATCGCAGTTTTTCTACAAAAGCAAAGAAAATAAGAACCAAGAGAGAGACAACCTTGACCATTTTCCCAAATTAGAAATGAGCTGATCTAGTGATTTAGGAGAGACGTAGAAAGGCCCTCTTTCAGGTTTTTGAATCCTGAAATCACCAATATCGTCCTTGACAGCCTGTCATCACTACAAAAAAAAGTCTTCATTCATAGCATATAAGCATAACACGGTTTACTGATCTGATGTCTTAGATATTTATGAAAATTCCAAACTATAAGATAGCATTGGACTAATGCTATAATAGAGTTTCCATAAGTGAGAATAAAAATTTAGGTGAACTGTCAAACACTTAGTGAAATTTTTTGTCGTAAATTATCCCATCTCATTTTCCCTCTTCTATTTCATTTTCCCTCTGCGTTTCCCGGCTCCAATCTCATTTTTTTTTTAAAGTTGTTAAGAGACCAAAAAAAATCTTTGACCAAAAAAAAAATAAAACATACATATCTCTCGAGACCCTCTTCTCCTCTTCTCGTCAGATCTGCTCCTCCACCGTCGCCGTTCTAATCTGATATAGGAAAAGAATATTGTGGTTTAATGATTTAGGAATTGGTTTTATGGTTTTGGTTGGGTTTTGGTAGTTACGGTTTGGTGTTATTATTAGGGTTTTGGGTGTTATAAAAGAGACTACAATCTCTTGTTATGTCGTTATCAATGAAAATCAAGTTATCTTATTCTCTTCTCTAAACTTCTATATGTTACTCTTTGCTCATCCTTGTTTAAGAATCTAATCTACTTTCTGGATTCTTTGCAATTTGAGGACATAATCTGTGTTTTAGGAACATTGATTATTCTATCTATTTGATCGTACGTTTTCCCTTATCAAAGGTATCAGAGCGACAATCTTTCCTCGGATTCAATGGCGAAGGCGACTCGATACAAGATCTCTAGACCATACTCATGGGAAGAGCTGTGGCAGAGAACAAAATCTGGATTATGTTTGTTTTGTGATGAGCCTGAGGTTCCGGGTCACCACTTACAACATAGGAATTTGGGGTTACTCATGGTCGAGTCTGATGATGACCAAATTTGCGTTGAAGACGTCTTGGCAGAACCTGTTGCTGCGACAGATTCATCGATTCACCATCAGCTGGAGTGTGTCTCAGTTTTGCAGAGTTCCATGGACTTTAATGGGAAAGAAGATCTCAGCCAATCGAACCTGACCTCTGCTATTAAAAAGGCACCAGAAATTGGGACAAATCAGAGAGTTTCTTTAGCACCAGAAGTCAACGCTACATACCACGGCGAGTTGATTCATGACATAGAAATCATTCATCCGACTGAAGAACATGGATTAGATGGACATACAGATTTAGAGGTTGATGGTGCTTCTCCACATGATTTGCTTTCACAATTTCAGAGGATGAAGGTACAAGAACAACTGTGTTTTAAGGATTTCGAGATTGTACCAAGGATGATGGAGAAGACGTGGTTAGGAAAAAGATTAGATGCTGCTAGTGTTTCGTATACAGCTGATATAGATAATACGATGGAGAAACGACATGTGCCTCAGGGAAGAGCTAATCACGTGTGGAATCCAGGAGGATTATTGTGTTGGAATGCTTGTTCGGGAGAGTTTGAAGAATTCTTTTCAGAAGGAAATGCAAGCAAATCGCAGGAAGGAAAGTGTACACCGGTGGCTATGTGGAGCTATTTTTCTGTGTGGCCTTGTTGGAGAAAGAAAATTCTGGTATGTTTCTTTATATGGTTGCTGCAACTACATTCTTGCGTTGGTTTGGATATGGGCGAGTTAGGTAATACACTTCAAGCCAACTTACCATGGGATCCTGGAGGAAACTTTTTACCTACAGTGGAAGCTAAAAGAAGCTTCATGGAGGAAGAGAGTTTCAGATTACAAACCTTGAGGTCAAGGTTTTTTAAAGGAGGGAGATTTGATATAGGAAATGAATATTGTGGTTTAATGATTTAGGAATTGGTTTTATGGTTTTGGTTGGGTTTTGGTAGTTACGGTTTGGTGTTATTATTAGGGTTTTGGGTGTTATAAAAGAGACTACAATCTCTTGTTATGTCGTTATCAATGAAAATCAAGTTATCTTATTCTCTTCTCTAAACTTCTATATGTTACTCTTTGCTCATCCTTGTTTAAGAATCTATTCTACTTTCTGGATTCTTTGCAATTTGAGGACATAATCTGTGTTTTAGGAACATTGATTATTCTATCTATTTGATCGTACGTTTTTCCTTATCATAATCTCTACCTTCTCGCCGGTATGGATGAGGCCGAGGCTAAGGCAGCCGAGCCCGATTCCGAAGGGGCTGACTCGAAATCTTCATCAGCGATTGTGCCCACTAACCCTAGACCCGAAGATTGGCCCCTTTTACTGAGGATTCCAGCGTCTCCGATCTCTTTTCATCCGCTCCAGCTCTCCAGGGTAACCTCGGAATCTTGTCTCCTGATCAGGTTTGTGTTTTCATTGTGTTATGTTCTGTGTCTGGACTTGTTATTGCATTGCGATCCTTATACTGATCTAGTTCTGTGGCAGATCGAATTGGCAAAGATCCTTTTAGAGAATGGTCAGAGTCATCTCTTCCTGCATTGGTCTGAACCAGGCGTCTCTGACAAAGAGAAACTTGAATTTTTCGATCAGTTTTTTTTTTTTTTTTTTTTTTCGTTGGTAAAATTTATTAATGAGGAATTCAATTTATTATTGACCACAACTCAGTTTTTTTTAATCCAATAACTTAATATCCTTTGGAAACAATTGCATTTTAGATTGATCGCTTGAATTTAAGCTATCCAGGAGGCTTAGCAGCATACATTAAGACTGCAAAAGAGCTAGCTGATTCTAAATTAGGGAAGAACCCATATGATGGTTTCTCTCCTTCTGTAAGTGACAAATCTTTTTGTTATGAAATAGAAAAGTTGTAATGGTTAGTGTTTTTGACGAAAGATTATTGTGGTCTTGCAGGTTCCTTCAGGTGAAAATCTTACTTTTGGTAATGACAACTTCATTGAACTGGAGAAAAGAGGTGTCGTCGAAGCTAGGAAAGCTGCTTTTGTTCTAGTTGCTGGTGGGCTTGGTGAGCGTCTTGGTTACAATGGAATCAAGGTAAATATGGAGCAAGGCTCACTGACTTAAATCAATATTCATTGACAGGATACATATATATCTATATATATGAGATTACTTCTTTTACAACTTGTTTGATGAATCCATGCTTTTTGAGCTCTAGTATTATATGTAATACTTTCCATCAATATTGAAATGTGGCATAGTGAAACATAGGAACATAACACATGGACTTGCGGGTTTGAGATATATCTCTAGACATACTTGATCCAATTATGAATCCATTTCTTAGGTGGCACTTCCAAGGGAGACAACTACAGGGACATGCTTTTTGCAGCACTACATTGAATCTATATTGGCTCTCCAAGAGGCTAGCCACAAGGTCGCTTCTGGTATGTTTCTAACTTTTTTTGACACGATTTTATCATGTTATGCATATCCATTTTCCTCGTGTAGGATATTTGGCATCTTACATTCAACTTAAGTGACAAAAATTAAGTATATATTCACATCTCTCATCTCGGTACATTTCACAGATGGAAGTCAAACATATATTCCTTTCATTATCATGACATCTGATGATACACATTCACGTACACAAGATCTGTTAGAGTTGAACTCTTATTTTGGGATGAAACCGACACAAGTACATCTCTTAAAACAGGTAAATGGTCAACTACTGAGAGATCTTTGGTCAACTACAAGCGGCTTACTAAGGCAACATGTTGGAGAGGCTACTGAACTTCACAAAACATCATCTCTTTTTTTTTTTAGTTGTCAGACTTTTCTGGAGCCTCTTTAGGTTTTACTTATGCATAAACACGTTTTTGTGACATGCTTGTTTAAGTTTCTAAATTCTAAGTTAAGAATGGTGTTTTTTTGGTTATGTGTTCTTGTTTCTATATGCTTCTTTCATTTTCAAGATTTTGAATTTTTAATTTCTCAATTGTGTTTGTAAAAGTTTAAAATTCACACTTGTAAAATATTATAAAACAAGTTTAAGATTTAGGGTATTAAAGGATAAGGGTTTAAGATTTAGAGTTTAGGGTATTGAATGTAAGAGTTTATGAGTTATTAAGTCTCACAAAGTTTCCAATCTCAAAACCCTAAACTCCAAATAAATATCAAAACCCTAAACCATAAAACGAAGTATAATTACTATTATATATCTATAATTAAGATTTTGATACCCTAAACCCTAAACATATATTACAATGTCTTAAACCCTATCCTAAACCCTAAATCTATATTCTAATACCTCAAACCCTAAACCCCAAATTCAACCAAACCTAAATCATATCATAAATTATAATAACAAAAGGATCACTCAAGAAAAAACAAACCAATTAAATACTATATTGTGAATTCTAATCTCACATATTAACTTAACATAGATAATAGCATAAATTTAGAGTTTAATATTTAGGAATATAGAGTTTAGGATTACAAACATGTAATCCAAAAATAATTGTTAAGTCTTTCATCTATAAAAAAAAATTCCAATTAATTTTAAATTCAAAGTCACAAATATTTTATTGAAGATTTAGGATACTGAAGATAACAAATAAAACACTATAAAATACTATCTCATAATATTATAAGTTTTGGCGATTTTTAGTAGTATAATCTAAAAAATAAATTTTCCAATTAATATAAAAGATAAAGTCTTACAAACACATTGTATATGGTTTAGGGTATTGGAGGGTTAGGTTTTAGAGTTAGGATATTGATAATTATGTTTTCATCCTAAATTCTAAAACTTTTTACCATAAACACTAACCCTAAACCTTAACTCTTAACCCATTTTAATCAAGAATTTAAACAAAAAACTAATTTATTTTAATCATGAATATAAAAAAACTAATTTAACAAAAAAACATGATTAGTCCGCCAATTTTTTGTTCTAAAATTTGGCTAGCCCGCCTACAATTTCCCAAATCCCTAATTTGTCCTCCAACAAGCACAAGTCAGACAGTCATCAGTCTAAATCTCAGAGGTGCCTGACTTTCTCTCGACTACACAATTTGAAGAAACTTCTCCCTACTTTTCGACACAATGGTTCTTGAGGTGATTTTCGAATTTCATCTGCTTTCGATTTGAGTATTTCGGGTTCTTCCTCGACCTCCTTGTTCGATTTGAGTATTTTCGGGTTCTTCCTCGAATTTCATCTTGCTGATTTATGCGTAGGCGACTATGATATGCATCAATAACTCCGAGTGGATGTGAAACGGAGATTACTCTCCCTCTAGGTTACAGGCTCAGACGGAAGCTGCCAATCTTCTATGCGGTGCGCAAACTCAGGTAAAATTGAACACTGGATTCGATTAGGGTTTTGGGATTGTGAATTCAAAGACGGTAAACACGTAATAAAGAAGCTGAGACTTGGATTAGATTCCAAATTGGCAAAACAATGATTAAGAAATAGATGAAAACCAATAAAACTAAAGATGCACATGTGCACGTATATGTTCCGACATAGTCCAAGGAAATTGATAGTTTTGTTGTGTTCAGTGTGTATTTACCATTTATAACTAAAATTTATCATTTAGTTTTGTGTGGATACATTCGATTGCTTGATCTTTCTATATATTTGTGAGTATACAGTATTGTAGTGCGATGCCGTGTGTCTAATCTGAACAGTACTGTGCAAATCACTCTATATTCAAAGATCCTCCGTATTGCAATTGCAGTTGAATCCGGAGAACACTGTCGGAACGGGTTTGATCAAGAAAGAGGACGAGGCAAGCATTAGCGAGGAACTGAAGTGGCGGAGCAAGATACTCCATGCGGTGGCTCAACAGAGAGAAAGCCTCTTCACTTGGTTTCTCCAATCGCTTCTGCTGCCGATTGTTATGTTAGCCGCCATGGTAATTTGCTTAAGCTTCTCACATCATCTCTCTACTATGTCGCAGATGTAAGTTAAATTGGTCTTCTGATTTTTCTTCTCTGTCTTGCTATTTTCACAGGTGAAGTATTCGCAAAAAGCAGACAATTAAACCAAGTGTAAAGCTCCAACTTTCTCAGTAGGCCTGGTTCTTTGGTTGCTGGTACTTGGGTTGCAATGATGTTCTTTGGTTGCTGGTGCTTGGGCTGCTTTGGTTGATTATGTTTGCTTTGTTGTTTCTCAGGCTATCTATAAAACACAAGCACGATAATGGAAGCACAAAGAGACTAGAGGAAGGGTTCGTGCAAAAGTAATCTTCGTGGCTATATGTGCAAATCACTTAAATTTCAAGCGGTGTGATGTGGCTCAGGTGAACTTATATCTACTGGCTTAGATAAGAAGATCAAATTCTGGGATACACGACAAGGAAAAAGTCTTCTGCTTTCGACTGATGCTGGTGCAGCAGTGAGATGCATCACTGTGTCTGGAAACAACTTAGTTGTTTGCGTTGAAGCGCCAATGCATATATATGATTTGCGTAACTTAGACCGACCTTTTCAATCCCATGAATCACAAGTGGAGATGCCAATCAGAAGCGTCACCTCTGTACCTTTTTTCCACAGGTAAACATACAATTTCATGAATCTGTGATTTTCTGGTAATGTTGGTCATAATTTACATAGACCAGGTTCATGTTTGGTTTGAGATCTGAGATGTTTTAAGTTGCTCTTCAGCAGGATATGCAGTTGGCTCAGTAAACCCATGATCGATCACAAGGGGCTTGGCGCCAATATATGGAGTCACATATACATATATATGTATTGTATTTTTTTTTGTATTAGGAGTTATATTTATAAATTAAAAATTGTATTTATAATTTTATGATAAATTATGTAATTTGTATTTTTTTATAAATTTAATTTTATTATTAATTTTTCAGTAATTAGAAAAATATACAAAATATCAAAAAACAATCCTAATATTAATATGCCAAATATCATAGCATATTAAATTAATGCCATCATAACATATACTATCGCATATAAAAAACTGCTACGGAAGTTTATATCATGGAAAATATAACGAGTTGTAGTAGATAGTACTATAACATATAGAGGTGCGGTACCAATATAGATTAGAGCATTATGTTTATGCTATAATAGATTGCACCAACCATAGCAAGCTAAAATTAACGCTATTAAATTGCAATAATAACATAGCACGAATGAAATGCTATGGTAGAGGGGGTCTATTATAGCTGCCGCTGTCAGAGCGTTTGTGGAAACGCTATCTATTACATACCATAGCTTGTATCGTGTGCTATGAATGTTGATTTTTCTTGTAGTGCATATAAGCCAGCAACAGATTAGATTCAAACTCATTGGTATTCCTCTATACAAAGATCGATCCCGGTTCTTATAGATACTGCTTTTAATATTTAGTGTGCCATGTATCTCTATCAAAAGATACAATTTAAGCAAAAGAGATGAAACAGAAAAACTCATAATGCGACATACCTCACCAACAATTGTTAGCGGCATTCCAGTAGGAAGAACACGCTCAATGCGCTTTACTCCAAGCATCTGAAACAAAACGATGGCTGCTTAATCAAAAAGAGAGGCCAACAAATATAGAACCACAAAGAAAAAGAAAAGCAAAAAAAACTTAAGGCCTTGGAGATAATTAATTGTTCCTAGTACAAGCGAACGCCCTGATTATTCAAATACTTTACTTCCAACAGTCAAGGCAAAGCCTGTTGCACCACGAGCTCCCATTATATGCACACAACTTGTCCCATCGTCCTATTGCAAACAATTACCATATTTGACTTACCAGAAAGGCAGAAACCAAGGAACCTCCTTGCTCATCGATAGCATCAATGCACTATCTTGTACCCATGGACCAGTCTCATTGTGTTTCAGAAAATGTTGTTTCGCCTGACTTCACTCCACGCATAATTGATAAAACACCAAGGCAAACTAGATTCCATGACTTCACTCCACATATATCGTTTCCTCGTATGCCACTATGCTCGCACTTGATGGGTGTCTCAGAGCCAACTCTCCCTGATACATCCACAATGAAAGGCAGGAGCTTGCTGATATCTAATTCTAATAATTGTTCTGCAGATTCAGAACAATCTGAAAGCAGGATCAAGAATCATCAACCAGAAAATTGAGAATACATGAAGCAATTTGGGGAGAAATTTACCTAACTCCTTGAGCTGGTTAACCTTAGTGACGGTTTTGAGTACTTCAGCATCTCTGCGCTCAGAGGATAAGAAGGGATTTGATTGAGATCTATGCTTTTCGGGGAAGAACGAAATCAAATGAGATTGATATGTACGAAAATCACTGATAAACCGTTAAGAAGCTATGTTCGTAAGAGAGGGAAGAAGAAGTTGACTGAAGTCGAAGCTGGGCTGGAGAGTTGACTGTGGACTGATGACGTGGAGGAATCAAGTTGAAGTTGTTACGATTGAATTGAAATATATTGTTGCATTGAAATATATTGTTGCATTCATTCATTCTGTTTTCATCTATCGATGAACTGGATATTGATCTAGGCTTGTGAGAGAGAGATACTCTCCAAGATAGGCAGATTCAAGAGTTGTTCTTGAATCTGAGGTACAGATTTTCATTTGGAATTGTAATTCTCGGTGAAATCTGTACAGAATCCTTTGTTAATCGAAGTAATACATTCATTCGCTTAACAAATTGGTGCGGTGAGCGTGATCGGACGACGCGACTGTGGAGGTGAAGTGATCGGAGTTGAACGACATAAGCGATGGAGGATCTGATGAGCGATGTTGACGATCTACACACATCCATGGCGGATGTGAAGCAGCAAGTGAAGGCTGTACATCACGGCTGTGAATTGCTGTCGAAATCGAACACAGTGATATACTTGTATTTTCATGCATTTAGGCTATTGTTAAGATCATGTTTTACTTCTTTTTAGTTTCCTTTAGCTTCATTTCTTTGGTCATTGGTGTGTTTAGAGTATAGGATCATCTAGAGCTAGGTTTAGGCATTCTAGGCTTGCATTTGGAGTGTTTCTTATGTTTTGTAGGTTCTTGGAGTGGCTAAGGATGTTTGGAAGAGTTTGGAGGCCAAAGGAGTGATTGCAAGTGAAATGGTGATGAAGGACCAAACCGATGAGCTTGAAAGATTGAGTCATATGAAGATGTTACGTTGACTTTTAGCTCTGGGATTCTAGATAAAAATCATGGGAAATTGAGCTGGCTTTCTAATGGAGGTGGTGTGAAGTCATTCAGTGCTATATGGAAAGAGTTATGCCTGATTTACTGGATGCATCTCAACACAGTCTGCAAAAAAGCAGACAGACTCATATCGACCAGCATATCGACCAAGCAGACCGATACGACCCCTCGGATTAAAAACAGACAGTTCATATCGACCAGCATATCGACCAGTCTGGCCGATACGACCTCGACAGAAAAATCCGAAGACTCATATCGACCATCATATCGACCGAGCAGGCCGATACAGACCCCAAAAACTGCCTTGGATCCGGGTCAACACCCGGTTTGTTCCGGGTTGACCCGGTTCGACTTTCCTTACTATTTAAAGCCAAAAACCTATTTTTTTAAAGTCTCTTAAGCTTTATTTTTTTGTTCTAAACACTTTGTGAGAAAGTTTGAATCTTTTCTTAATCTAAGATTTATTTGTGTCTGATTTTTTCTCTCCTTTCTTTAATCTTTCACTAATCATCATGTTTAACATCATTCTCATGAATTTTGTTAGACTAAGTATGATTAGTGAGTAGGTTCATTTGAGGCCTATGGGTTAAGTAGATTAGGATGATTTAGAGTGATTCAAGGATGCTTAGGGCTTTATTATGATTGATCCTTCCTATCTAAATGTGTTTATTGCTAGATTGACATTGATTAAGTTGATTTAGATGTATTGGGTTTTATTGCACACCATGTGTTCGATGAAATGCTAGATTGAGTTTTGATGAGAATTTACATATTTTAGCTCATGAAAGTGATTGTCTAAAGTGTTTATTAGCTTAAGAGAACTTGAGATTAATGCTTGCCTTCTAAATTCTTAAGTGTCTAAATGAGAATTTGATCTTGACTAAGGATTAGGCAAAGTAATTAGTACCAAGAGATTGGATTAATTGATTGATTAGTGTTCTTTCTTAAGACTAGCATCTATGATGATTGTTTAAGCATCCTTGATAGCTCTAGATTGCTCTACTCATTGACCTAAACCCATTGGCCTTACCTTTATTATTGATTTCTTGAGTTTGGTCTTTGTTTGCTCATTTATTTGCTTGTTTGATTGTGTTTAGGTTGTTAGAACTTCAAATCTGAATTGTTTGCTTGACTTTCTTGGTTTAGTGTATTCCGATTGGTTTAATCCTATCTCAAAATTGGTTCGATACCTCTTGCTACAACGATAAGCAAGAGGAATTGATATCTCTAGGATTGCAAATTCTTGTTATCACACAACAATTACGAAATCACACTCGGAGCTATTATCGCGATTTGACTCACTGGCGAGTATAATTGAGGCTCAGTCACAGACCTTGGCGTGACTGGAGGCATTTATGCGAGCTGAGAAGGCTTCGGGAAAGAAGATTCAGCAAGAAATCCCGAGCTCCTCTCATTGGGATTCTCAGGTACCATTTCCGCCTTATACAGATGATCAACATCTAGGTTATCGGGGAATCCATAATGCTCTCGCAAACAGGAAAGGATTATTGATAAATATTTAATTACTTGTGTTTGATGGAAAGTATCCGAGTATTTGGTTGAACAGGGCAGAACGTTACTTTCGATTGGGAAGCTACACTGTTCAAGAGAGATTTGATTTGATTTCGGTCAGTTTTGAAGGACCGATTCTGAATTGGTTTAATGTTGAATGGGAGGAAGATCCATTTAAAGATTGGGAGCATTTTAGACAACGCCTAGTTGCACGGTTTACCCAACGTCTGGAAGATGATCCAGCTAAGAGGTTATTTGCAATAACACAGTCAGGATCTATTACAGACTACATTAATGAATTTGAGGAACTGCGTTCATTGGTAAAAGGTATCGATGAAAAGAACTTGGAATATGTCTTTTATAATGGCTTAAACCAGAGATGAAAGAAGTCATCAAGGTTAAGGAACCGCAGGGTTTACGCCAACATATTGCAGCAGTTATAAAGATGGAAGATAGTGCGTTTTGCAAATCAGTAGCACTAGTAGCTCAGTCTGTTACAGTTTCTCGGCCAAACTCGTATGTTCCATTAAGATCTGCTTCACAGTACAACAGTGGACGTTTGACAACTAATCAATAGCAGGTTAGTACTCCCACGACAGAGAAATCAGTGGGAAAACAGCCTCGTTCAAACGGTACATCGGGTCCCAGACGATTATCTCCGGCTGAAGGGGCAGAGAAACGAAGGCTGGGACTGTGCTTTAAATGTGACCAGAAGTGGTCAAAGACACATGAATGTCGAAATGTGGAGCTGAAGGTTCTTACGTTGATAGCAGAGCAGGAAGTAGAAGTATGGAATGAAGAGTTGTGTGATACTTTTGAGGATGAGAATGGGGTGATTACTGAACTAATGGAATTGTCAATGCATTCGTTTTTGGGTCTGTCAACGCCTAAAACGACAAAACTGTGGGGTCACATTGGTACATAAGCTGTGATTGTGATGCTTGATAGTGGAGCCACGCATAATTTTTTGGATCCTTCGGTAGTTGCAAGATTAGACCTACAAGTGACACATTCCACGACTCTGGAGATTTTGTTGGGCACCGGGGTTTCTGTACATGGATCAGGGATATGTGAAAGAGTCACATTCACTTTACAAGAGACTGCAGATTTCATAACTTTGGAATTGGGCAAGGTGGATATGATATTAGGAACTCAGTGGTTGCGCACCTTGGGACGTTGTATCATTGACTGGGAGACTCACGAACTCTCATTTTGTTTTAAGGGTAAACAAGTTGTACTGACAGGGGATTCATCTCTCACTAGATCAGCTCCACCTATGGTTCAGTTGATGGAAAGTAAGCAGCAGAGGGAGTTTGAAGTTGAGCTCTTTGAGGTCTCTAAAACGGACAATGACTCTGAGATTCCGGTTCCAATAGAACACTTGTTGATGAGGCATTTGAAAGTTTTTGCAGAGCCAACCCAGTTGCCACCTTTGCGTGACAGAGAGCATGCTATTAATCTAATAGGCAGGAAGAAATGGAAAAGATGGTATCTCAGATGTTGTTGTCCGGCATTATTTGTCCAAGTCACAGCCCTTTTTCAAGCCCGGTGTTGTTGGTAAAGAAGAAGGATGGGTCTTGGCGGTTTTGCATTGACTATAGAGCATTGAATAAAGTGACAGTGGCTGACAAATTTCCTATACCTGTCATTGATCAGCTCCTAGATGAATTGCATGGAGCGACAATCTTTTCGAAATTAGACTTGCGGTCGGGCTATCACCAAATAAGAATGCAGGAAAAGGACATTCATAAGACTGCCTTCCGCACAGCTGATGGCCACTACAAATTTGTTGTTATGCCGTTTGGCTTAACAAACGCCCCGCCGACGTTTCAGGCATTAATGAATGAAGTCTTTCGCCCTTATCTTCGAAAGTTCATTTTGGTGTTCTTTGACGATATTTTGATATATAGCAGTACAGAGGAAGAGCATGTACAACATCTGGAGATAGTGTTGCAGTCGTTTGAGAAGCACCAGTTGTTTGCTAATCGAAAGAAATGCTTGTTTGGGCAATCTCAGGTGGATTATTTGGGACATTTGATCAGTAAAGAGGGTGTTGCTACTGATCCTAGTAAGACTGAAGCAATGACAAAATGGCCAGTTCCTCAGAATGTTAAAGAACTAAGAGGCTTTCTTGGATTGACAGGATATTACAGGAGATTTGTGAAGGGTTATGGGACTATTGCAAGACCTTTAACTGAGTTATTGAAGAAAGATGCCTTTGACTGGTCCTCTCAAGCTCAGAAAGCGTTTGATAATCTGAAGTGTGAAATGTGTCAGGCGCCTGTGTTAGCTCTTATTGATTTTTCAGAAGTATTTGTGGTGGATTCGGATGCATCCAGATATGGGATAGGTGCAGTATTAATGCAACATCAACGACCAATTGCTTTTTCAGTTCTGGTTTAACAAACCGTGAGCAGATTAAGCCAATTTATGAACGAGAATTGATGGCTATAGTGTTGGCAATACAAAAATGGCGTCATTATCTGTTGGGGAGGAAGTCTATAGTGCATACGGATCAGAAGAGTTTGAAGTTTTTATTGGAACAAAGGGAGGTCTCATTGGATTATCAAAAATGGCTCACTAAGCTGCTCATTTTCGATTTTGATGTCATCTACAAACCGGGGATCGAAAACAGAGTTGTAGATGGCTTGTCACGCTGTATGCTAACATCGATGGACTTATATTCTTTAACAATACCATCAAGCATTCAGTTACAGGACATATTAATGGAGGCTCAGCAAGATAAGGTCACCCAGGAGATAATACAGGCTGTGAAAACAGGGAAGTATGTGAAGGCAGGGTATACTGTCGTGGATGATAAGTTGTAGTATAAAGGAGTGTTGGTTATTCCTAGTTCATCTAGACATATCCCACTTATCTTACAAGAGTTCCATGATGGATTGAAGGGTGGCCATTCGGGAGTCTTGAAAACAGTGAAGCGGATCAAAGAGGTGTTTTACTGGTCTCGGATGAGTTCAGATATTCAAAAGTATGTGGCTGCTTGTGATATTTGTCAGCGACATAAATACTCGACATTAACACCAGCAGGTCTCCTACAACCGTTGCCTATTCCAGATCAGATTTGGGAAGCATTATCCATGGATTTTATTGAAGGCTTACCTTTGTCTCATGGAGTTAATGTGATATTGGTGGTAGTTGACCGTTTAAGCAAGTGCTCATTTTCTGGGATTGAAACATCCATTTACAGCAGTTGATATGGCCAACTTGTTTATGAGAGAAGTGGTTCGATTACATGGGTATCCTTTGTCCATTTTTTCTGATCGGGATAAGATTTTTATGAGCTCGTTTTGGAAGAATCTGTTCAGATTGGGAGGAACTCAGTTGAAATTCAGCACTGCTTTTCATCCTCAGTCGGATGGACAAACCGAAATTACTAACAGATGCTTGGAAACTTTTTTCTTCGGTGTTTTGCTTCAGCTCATCCGAAGTCATGGGCTAGATACTTATCCTGGTCGGAATTATGGTACAATACCAATCATCATACTTCATTAGGCGCAACTCCTTTTAAAGTGGTGTATGGTCGGAACCCTCCGGATTTACTGAAGTTTGAAGCTGGTTCTACAGCCAATTTTGAGCTTGAGACGATGCTTAGAACCAGGGACTCGATGCTCAGGGACATTAAGATGCATTTGACTATAGCTCAGGATCGCATGAAGACTAATGCGGATAAGCATCGTCGTGAGTTGTCATTAAAGATTGGGGATATGGTTTTTTGAAGCTGCGGCCTTATAGACAGTAATCTGTAGAGAAACGTTTATATCAGAAGTTAGCTGCTCGGTTTTATGGGCCTTTTGAGGTGCTGGAACAGATTGGTGCAGTTGCATATCGCCTGAAACTTCATGAAGGCTCTAAGATTCATAATGTGTTTCACATATCCCATTTAAAGCCTGTAATTGGTAAGGATCATGCGGGTCAGAGCTGCCTTCTTCTTTCTCAGTAACAGAGGAAGTGATTATCGAACCTGATCAGATCTTGGATACTCGTTACGATAAGGATGGTAACTTGGAGGCATTGATCTCTTGGACTGGAATACCAGACCATGAAACATCATGGGAATTGGCCACCAAAATCATTCTTCAATTTTAACACTTGAAGCTTGAGGGCAAGCTTCGTTTCGACGCGGAGGGTATTGATAAACCGTTAAGAAGCTATGTTCGTAAGAGAGGGAAGAAGAAGTTGACTGAAGTCGAAGCTGAGCTGGAGAGTTGACTGTGGACTGATGACGTGGAGGAATCAAGTTGAAGTTGTTACGATTGAATTGAAATATATTGTTGCATTCATTCTTTCTGTTTTCATCTATCGATGAACTGGATATTGATCTAGGCTTGTGAGAGAGATACTCTCCAAGATAGGTAGATTCAAGAGTTGTTCTTGAATCTGAGGTATAGATTTTCATTTGGAATTGTAATTCTCGGTGAAATCTGTACAGAATCCTTTGTTAATCGAAGTAATACATTCATTCGCTTAACAATCACAAACCTGCCACTGCTCCGGCGGAGAAGCAGGTAACTCCACTCCAATGAATCATCTTCCGCTTCTAGAGAGAGAGAGGGAGAGAGAGAGAGAGAGAGAGAGAGAGAGAGAGAGAGAGAGAGAGAGAGAGAGAGAGAGAGAGAGAGAGAGAGAGAGAGAGAGAGAGAGAGAGAGAGAGAGAGAGAGGCAACTCTTTCTAGTTTGAAGAGCAACAATGCCTTGAAGTATTGTTCTAATTCACCAGTGAATTTCAAGGTTTTCCACTCTTATTTTACAAGATTTAAAAAAGGGGACAATGGATCCCTCTCTCTAAACTCTCTCGCCTCTCTCTAGACTATTCTCACCGATAATATAGCTGCCTCACCATCTTCCGGTTTATCGCTCGAGATGTGAGAGGCACACTTTTATTTTTCTTTTCTCGCCCCCGCTCTTCTTCTGTGGGACTCTCTGGTTTCGCGTTCATTTTTGTGGCGGTCTTCTCTCTCCTTCAGTGTCACAGCGGCTCGACGACGGTTGGTGACAGCAGTTCTGCACAAATCCAGGTCTAGAGGATAAGATTTGGTGACGTCTCCTCCAGTGTTGTCTTCTCCTACTCTGTCGGTTCCCTTTCTAGTCTTTGGTCCGGTTGCATGCGGTGGGGACCTGGGGTTGGCGGGTTGCAGAGAGTCGGCGGCAAAAGGGTTTTGGGTTTGACGACAGTGGCGTTTTTGGTAAGCCTAGAGGACAGTGTGAAAGAGACAACACCGGCGGCTTTGTGGCGGTGGTCTCTCGGGGCCGTATTCATACATAGTTCCCTGTGGTTTGTCTTTGTGTCCTTTTTCTCCATGGTGGCAGCTTCGGCAGGTTACAGCTCCAATTCCAGGCGGCGGCGGATCTTCTCATTTCTCGGCGGTGGCGGCAAAGCTTTCAGCGTTGGCGGCTCGGTGTCTTCGGGATCTACGGTTTCGTCGGTTTGGGCTGGTTTTTGAGGGATCTGGGCCCATCTCTTAGGGCCCAAGTCCATTTTGGATTCTGTTATTGGACTACTTTTATTTTATGCCTTGTTTTAAAAAAAAAATAATTAATATAAGATTTGTCAAAAATCCTATGTATAAAAGATGAAGAGGAGGTTCTCCTGCATTGACACGTCAGCCTCCCCCTGATTGGTCTTCCTCATGCAAAATTGACACATCATCATTTGATGAGATAAATCTATAATAAATGATTTAAAAATATTTAATTTAAATATAATTAGTTAAAATTATTAAATATAAATATAAACTAAATTTAAACTAAAATTTAATTTCGAATATAAATAAATATTAAGATAAGTGGAAATAACAAATTATAAAATAAAAATAAATATGCAATTATGATTTTTTTAAAATAATTGAAAATTAGAAGAAAAAGCCATATAACAAAAAAATTAATATCTAATGAAAATGATAATTATTAGTTATCAATAATAAAAAGAGATAAGATGGTAATATAAACAAATAAATAATATACAATATAAAATAATAAATTAAATGAATTCAATGAAATATATTTATAACTTAACGAAATTCAAAATGATAAAAATGTTAAAATATTATTGTAATACTACGACCTGGATGACTGAAAAATGAACCAAGTATGAAAATTAAAAAATGATAAAAAGGTTGATGGAAATAAATATTTCAAAAAAGAAAATTCGTGAAAATTGAAAACTAAAACTTGTAAGACATGTAATTTAAATTAATATTGCTTGTGAACGCATGTTATTTTTATCATATTATTATGATCATAAAAACATAAAATTCTGTAAATAAATATATAAAAATATTAATATTCAAAAATAATTATCAAAAATATATTAAATATTTAAATAACAAAATAAAACCCTCGTATTTGCGCGGGTTCTCTCCTAGTATAAAATAAAATTTCAAGATTATTGAATTTAGTGTTCAGATATAGACGGGCAAATTTGAAGAGTCGGTAGCATTCGTCTTTGGAGGTGGCGACGGCTTTTCAGATTAGGATTTTCTGGTTATGAGCCGACTTTTGGACTTTGTTGTTTATATTTTGTTTTTTAGCAAAGGTCCATTTGGGCATTATATGAGCTGTATTTTCTTTTCTTGTAACCCAAATTTTATTATATTCAAGCAAACTTTTTGTCAAAAAAAAAAAATTCCTAGATGTTGTGAAGGTTTATCCTTCAATTCCAGCTCGAAATATTGTGAATCGCGAATCCTAGAAGAGCTAAACAATAGTTTCTAATGGAGTAAGCAAAAAAGAAAGAACACATAAGATTTATCCAGTTCGGCTCCAAATGGGAACCTATATATGGCCGGAGGACTCTCTGGAAATTCACTAGATTGTATGAAGAATAGAGTCTATACAATCACCCAATTCTCTCTCAAGCTCTCTCACTACTCTTTCTGTTACCACTCTCGTATGAGAGAAAACAAGTTATCTCATAAAGAAGAAGATACAGACGTATATGCAGAGAACTCTAATCCTATTTGATTGGTTGAGAATTTGAAACACATGCATCTCACGTGTCTTGTTCATTCAGCTTGAGTCAAAACCCTCTGATTACTTCAGAGTATTCATCACACATTAAGAAGAATCGGATGACACAAACCTTCAGATGTGGTAGCAAATCATACATTACGGTTTCTTACATTTGAATCATTACTTGTAGCATTATCTAAAGTGATTGAGAATACCTTTTTCTTAACTCCCCACTATTTCCACGTATCAAGGAGCTGCATAGCTAAATTCATACCCGAGTGTGGTGGAGGGAGAGCACAAAATGCTAAGATTTTGTTGTTTGGCTTCCAGTTGCGATCAATGTAATGTGTTGTCGCACACATGTATCCTTCATGTGTGATTGCTGACCACAAATCTGATGTAAAGCTGATTCGTCCAGGAAGACTAGCTAATTCCCTTTTCAAGTTAGCTATTTTGTTCTCATAGAACCGGTACACATCTGCTGCTGCTGTGTTTCGGCTAATGAATCTAACATCAGCATTCAATTACTTCCAAGTTGCTCAAACTCTTTCATACTCAACATAAGCAAATGGAAGATCATGCTGAATAATAGACTTCGCAATATGATCACGGAAAATATTGTGATCATACTTACGTACTTGAAGTTTAGCCTCTGCCGTTACCAACATATTTCGGACGTTTCCATGTCGTGGAGTAAGACTGCATTTAAGATTGTGCCTTCTTAAAGCAGTGGTACCGTTTTTGTGAGAGTCATGCTTATACTCTTTATTGCAATGTTTGCACACTGCTTTCTGCGTACCGTCTTTCTTCACAACCACGACAAAATCAGTCCAAACATCTGACCATTGCCTACTCTCCTTTTTCGGCTTCTTCCCTTTCTCATCCTCATCTGATTCATTCAGCTCATTTTCGACATTTTCTCTTTTCTTCTTCTTACTTCCCTGACTAGGCTTAGCTTGATCCCCCTTTTTACTCCTTGTAGCAACTTCAGAATCTTCCTCATCAACTAGATTCTGCTTTCTCTTATTCAGATTCAGCGTATGCTGAACGAGAGTTTTTTTCTTACTCGCCTGAGATGCTCTGCTCTGTGTCGGTTCAACCACGATTTCTACTTCAGAATCAACCTCTTCATCTTCAACTTGAATGAGCCTTCTTTTACGAGCAATCTTCTGTTGAGATCCATCAGAATTCAATCCATCAGATTTCACTCTTTCGGATTCAGCGTTTAATGATCCAATGAGTCTCTGTGACTCAAAGTCGACCGAGTTCAAATACGCAAAATCTCCAGAGTTCTGTCATGAACAAGTGAGTACAATCTAACGTTAATATTCTGTCTATTGTCGTTTAAAAAGAGAAATCAGATTTACTTGTTTGTGTTAAACTTACCATATCCAAATCCATTATCTTTGTCTTGTAGATGTTGGTCAGGTCTCAACTCTCAAGTCTGTCTCTGTCTCTCACAAGTCGCACTGTCTACGTCTCTCTCAAGTCACAAAGTGTCGCCTAAGAGGTTTTGTTTAGTGGCAACTATCTAGGTCATCCGTTCTGGGTAGGGTCCGTAGGGATTATGGAATATGGTTTTAACTTTTAAGCGTACAAGGTTTTTTTTTCCTATTTCCTATTTTTTATTTTTGTTAAAGATTAAGTAGTTAGTTAGCATTGAAAACTGATGATTGGTGCATAATATTTTTTTTTAAAAAGTAGAACATTTAGATTTTTTCAGAATATTTTCAAAAGAATAGAAACTTTAAATTTAAACACAGATGACAGACTCTAACTATCCGATAACTTAACTGAGCATAGATCAAGTGGTTTTAGTGAGCTTCTTACCAACTCCAAGTTGAGTGATGTCGCTAGCATACCGAGTTGTGCCCGTAAAGTTCTTGTTTTCTCTGTAACTGAAACAACAAAGTATCTTTCGGAAAAGAGAAAACAAAATGAAACAAGTAAATAGACATGTACAAGAAAGCTCCATAAATCACCTGTACGGAATAGCCTCTACTAAACATAAGCAGTTGCTCCAGTTATTTTCTCGATATAACACCTGCAATCAAAAGAAATAGAGACCATTGTAGACAACAGGAAAACAATTTCATTTTTTCACGAACAGAAAATTACAACATTTTCATTGAAAACAATAATCAAATGTGAATACTGAAGACTCTGTCTACAAAAAAAAAGAGAAGACTTTGCTTACTGCTTACAAAATCATGTGACAAAAGAGAGCTCACTTTCCTCCTCAGTTGTCTTCTCCAAGTGTAAACTTCAGAAACCTCCTAACTTTGATGTTTTCAACAAGAGTAGCCACCTTGTGCTTCTGAAGATCCTTAACCAAAACACTTTGTCATCTGTAATGTAAGGCTGTTCAATCATAACACTATCATCTCTTTTACAAAATATCAATGGCTATAATGAGTCTTTAACTTTGATTTTAATCCAATCTGTTGTTGACTTTCTATGTTTTGCTTTCGATATATTCATTGTTAACGAATTCAAACCTAGATGATCCTTTGGTTCCAGAGATTTCTCACATGTATAAAACCGATAGAGCGAAGTATGAAATTGATGCAAGAAGCTGGACTCAGAAATATGCAATGGGGTAAAGCTTGTGTCAAAAAATTTTGTAAAAAAATTATGTAAATGTTTCATGTCAAAGACCACCAACAGGTTTTTAGCTATTGTTTCAGCCGAGAAATTTACTTGTGGATTAGCAACTGCTTGCATTGCAAGATCATCAACCAAATCCTTGTACTTCTAGCTTTTTCCGACAAATTCAGTCTCGCAGTTCACTTCTATGAGAACTCCAATCCGAAGCCTTTTGAGCTTGCGCACAGCTCCCATAAATTGTATTCTTCCGACAAGAACTCACCGATTCAGATGACAACAAAACGCAATCTCTGATCGATGAGTTCCTCCAACTTCCGTTTTCTTGAGATTCTTCAATCCGAGCATGCAAACAAGTTTCTAAAGTTAAATCCATCAAATCCTACAACCATGAAGACTATAACGAGGAAATTTATCAATGGGAGGATCAAATTCTTGTGAAATGGAGAAAATAATCGAAAAATTCCAATTTGGAAGGGACGAAGAACAAGACCGCAGTAAACCGCAAATCCGCTTCGGGTCAACCCGCTAAAACCGCACCCCGCCCGGTCTTCGACCGCATGACCCACAAATTTTTGGGCCATTAATTTCGTGGCCCGTCCTGCCCCGTTGCAATCTTATTTGGGCCGGACCTGCGGGCATCGGCCCAAATTGCCACCCCTAATTATAGCCATGTTCTTTTCAGCATCATCTGACAAAGAATGGCTTCTTAATTAAAAAAAAACTATATTGACCCTCCGTTGTACTTTCAGCTTGTACTCAAGATTTGGTCATTGCTTCTATTTTGGCAATAACCAATGGACATATAAATATCTTTCACTTAAACCATACCGGTTGGTTCATCCTTTCCAATCGACAATTACTTCGGTTCAGTCCGAGTCCCTTGTCCACTCTCGGGCGAAGCCGTTGAAAATGACACCAGTACGGTGACCGCAGAAATGGAGTAATCTGTGACAGAGAAGAACACAGATTGTTGGAATTGGCTCTTCCTCTGCTTTGTTCTCTCCGATTTTGCTGAGAAACATCGGAAGCTTGGTTTCGGGAAGAAGACGATATAAGTAACTGCCATGTCTTACTTTATTAATCAAGTATGGTGTGATACATTGTTTTGCTTATAGAGAAACTATTAAGGATTTTTTTGTTTGACTTTTATTTTTTTGCTTCACAGAGAGCTGGATTTGTTGATTGTTAGCAGAATGATCTGATATGTTTAGCTCTTGAGGTTTCTTAGAGATTGAATTCTCTACCTCTAATAACCAATGGATCTATCTTCAACTCTCTTTCTTTGTCTTTGTAAGAAAGAATCTCCGATTTGATCACTTTGTTTGTATATACTATATACTATATACATTAGGATGCATATATATGGGCCTAATTGGGCTTTTGGAAAAAGTTAAGTACATTTCTTAATGTAGAATCCTGGACTTGTTGATGATGACATGGCCATCGGCTAGTATCCGACGACCGAAATTATCTCTCTGGTCGAAATTAGTCAATGATTCAACACTGAAGCGAAGCAATAGTGAATACGCGTTTGCAATTTCTTCTCCATCTCTGGATTATCCAAACAAATCTCTGTCCATCTGTGCCCTTGATCTTCTCTCATGGCGTTTTCTTCTTCATCGCCTCGCAACTGCAGATACTGCGTTTTCACAAGCTTCCATGGACCGGATGTCCGTAAAACCTTTCTCAGTCATTTGCGCAAACAGTTAACAGCAATGGGATTTCAGTGTTTGATGATCAGGGGATCTAGAGAAGCCAAATCATCGCCCCTACTCTCACACGAGCGATTACAGAATCGCAGATCTCGATCGTCCTGCTCTCGAAGAACTATGCTTCTTCTAGCTGGTGCTTAAACGAATTAGTGGAGATCTTGAAGTGCAGAGAAGCTATAGGACAAATAGTGATGACGGTGTTCTACGGGGTAGATCCATCTGATGCCCCCATCTGATGTGCGGAAACAGACTGAAGAATTCGGGAGAACTTTCAATGAAACTTGTGCTCATAGAACGAAAGAGTAGAAACAAAAATGGAGCCAAGCTTTGAGTGATGTTGGCAACATAGCCGGAGAACACTTCCTAAACTGGTTTGTGTTTTGTAAAATTTAGTTTGTTTTTCTCATGTTTTAAGTAAATAAACAATTAGGATGAAATACGGGTGAATATAATGGAATGTTTTTGTTGAATGGATATTGTAATTATTGGGAATTGTTATCTCTGTTTTTTTTTTTTCCTCTCCTGACTATTTGATGGGAAACAATGGTTTTATTTTTCTTTCTACTTTGGAAGGGACAATGAAGCCAAAATGATTGAGAAGATTGCAAAAGATGTTTTAGATAAACTAAATGCCACACCGTCTAAGGATTTTGATGGCTGAAAACGCATGTATGTGACTAGATCTATGTGTTCTTGTGATAAGCATGTATAACAAGTGTATGTATGAGCATAAAGTAAATAACACATAGAGTTTTTTATCGAGGTTCGGTTGCCCTATATCCCCGGGACCTAGTCCAGAACAAATCCACTAGAACAAGATGCAATTACAATTGCTATGATATCCAACACAACAGTGCCTATCATTCTTTTCTAGATGAATCACTATGGAACGGTACCTCTACAAAGTGTACCGTCGGTTACAATCGATACAACTCCATCTCCCGATGTGATTGTACTCCATAGCTGAAACCACAGTAGATCTACTAATATACAAGGTGGGGCGACGCCACACACACCTGTGTGCATCTCTCCATAAAACCCTAGACGCCCACCCATACAAGTCGTCGTCTCTTGGTTTATATAGCCAAGGGTCAAAACCCTAAGCATCCATAAGCCCACGTGATTTTTCTATCCTCTGGGCTTCTCAACTCACGTGGCTATGTTTCCTAAAACAAAGGAAACTCCACCAATAAGGAAATAATCATTTATTTCCGTTTTCCTGCTCTTGAGCTACATCCTGAGCTACGTTCTGAGCTACCATCTGTTGTGACACAAAATACCTCAGGAACTATACCAAGAGCTGCCTCATCATCTTTGTCAGTTCTGCTAGCACAAACTGGCACAACCATTTGTCGACTTTGTCTTAGCCTTTGTATCACGTACAACATGAATCGTCTTTATCTTTGTACCTTCTCTTATTCGACATATGAAAAGTACCACGTTCTACTCAAGTAACTGTGTCACATTCTGTTTCAGTAGCTGTGTCACGTTCTGTTCCAGTAGGTTCTCAAACCAGTCACCAATACATCTTCAATCTCTCCCTTGATGACTGAGTTTTAGAACTCAAGCATATCTGACATCTTCATTTTAGAACTCAAACATATCTGACATCTTCATTCTCTCCCTTGATGATTGATTTCTAGAATCCAAAGGCACACTTAATGCTTCGTGTCACATCATCTGATAGTTCGAAGTATCTATCATCTTCATTCTCTCCCTTTTTAACTTAGTTTGATACTCAAGCACATTATTCTTCGACTGATAGCACTCCACGTTTCAATGACTGTTTCTGCTTGTTTCTACTGATGCGCCACAAAGAACTCTCCCATGAATTAAGCTTGGTTTGCCATCAGAGAACTCTCCCCGAGTTGAACTTATTTTGCATCAGTCCTGTAAGGAACTCTCCCATCAATTAAGCTAGAGAACTCTCCACAAATCTGAGCTTCTTCTGCATCAGTCCAGTCTTGTAGTTCTCCCCTTGCATGTGTGCATAACTAAGTTAAAAAAAAAACTTTCTTTGCTGAGCATGGTTCTATTTTCGATCTTCTTCTGGTTAAGACAGCGGTGCAGAGGGTAACAAAAAAAAAAAAAAATTCTCGTGACTGAATCAACTGAGCGCAAATTCTCTGCTAGTTTTATGAAATCCTTGTGTCTTGTTAAAAACTTGCAGGTGGCTCCTAAACCCAGAATTGTCTCATTCTTTTGGAGCCTTTGGTTTCTTACGACTTTAATCTCCCACATACCTCAAATTTATCTGCAAAGATCAAGAGAAGGCTTGAACGGTTGTTGTACACAAGAGACATACCCACAGCTGACTTGTACTTCTGTACAGGTGATTTATCATCCTGGGAAAGTCATTCTCTTCACCTCACAATGTAGACTTGCTTACTTTTGCCTGCAACTGAGATTGAGTCCAAGCCTATCATTTGCAGCGGATGCTACCCAAGCATTTTCTTAATCTTTCTTGATCGTCATTGTAAGATTCCACGTTCTCTGCAAATTTACTTCAAAGACGTCGAGCAAACTCCTAGGATTTGCAAATTTGCTTCAAGGACTTCTGGTGAAACGCTGATGTACATCTAGACAGATCATTTTCTCAGTCTTCCCACTCTTTTTCTCTGTTTTCTTCTTCTCCTTAACCAAAACTGATTCATAGAACTTTTCTTCTCTTTAGACCCTGGACCAGAGACTCTCCTCCTACTTCTAGATCGATGCATGATCCTCTTAATGGATAGGCTGATCCATTTTGACGAGCTCATTTGCTCAGAAACGGAGTATAACCCATTCAATTAACAATGACTTCTTCATTTGCTTTCAGATACTTCTGATGATGGAGAAAATGATTTGACTATGCATTACGCCTCCCCCTCTAATTGGGCTCCGGCCACACATATTAGTCCTTTTTAGATTATTCCTTATTATTGAAGAAATACACCATCGTACCATTTGTTTTCTACTTTGCTCTTTTCTTTCATGTTTGTGCTCCACACAATGACGAGGAGTTCCATCGCAGTCCAAATACTCTTAAGTTACCACATTTGCAGACTATGACGTCCCTTTATCACCAGCAGTTTTCTTGGGGCTGTTCATCCATTGATTCACCAGCTCTTTTCACTCCTTTTCCTGACTGCCAAATATTTCTTCCTTGGACAGAACTTAATTCCATATGTCCACAGTGCTCCTGCAAAGATTCAGATCAAATCCACCTTGTTTGACTATTTAAACACAGGTTCTCGTCATACTGGTTACACCTTTTTCTGTACAAACATGTCTCTGAAATGCATGCATAAACCTCGAAATAACCGTTGGAATCTCGATCCCACCGTTGATTTTAAATATAACAGTGCCAGGAATTTCACCACCAAATTTCGGCCCGATCAAAACACTTTTGATCCTCCAACTGTCACTATGAAGTTGCTTTGACGAATCTGACTTCTGGTTGTACACTTTCAGTTTAGAGAAATTCTGATATGCAGCAGATACTTGTCATGAGAGCTTACGAATAAAGTATGATCTTCGTACTTGTGATACAATACCACCGTACTCATATCTCCCTCGAATCAAAAGTTAATTTTTCCCAGTCTGAGCACAATATCGTCCCCTTTGACCATGAATTCCTGAGCATGCTTCTTTTGAGACGAATAAATAGTCTTTTCAGTCGGCTTCACCAAGTATCATCAAACGCTTTGTGGCTGCGATGACGAAACGCAAACCGTCATGAACCTCTAGAAGCTTACTGATCACCACATCTTTTCCGACTTTGCTCGAGCTGCTGACAAGTATGACCATCTTATTAATAAGAGATAGTAGGTGAATGCTGGAGGGAATTCTCAACCAACTGTGAAACTTGTATATCTGAAGCTATCTTGTTCACACTCCTCGATCATCTGCAGTTCATGTACTAAACCAAAACCTTAATATCTGATGTCTCAACAGATGATACAGAGAATTTCCACTTCATGTTGATTTCAGAAAACCTAGAAATCATAACTTTCAGAAGTATGATTTTAATCATAGTAGGAACTCCTTTTTTTTTACCATACTTTAGAATCAATCGTTTCTACCAAGTCTCTCTACGAAAATCTCTGATAAAACCAATCAATCCAATCTGAAGCTCGTATGACTCAACGGATGCAAACTTCTTTTTACAAGAACATCATACAAAATTCTGAGCAGTCCATGTATCACCATATTCTACCTTGTGAATTTCAGAAAACCTGCATCTCTTAATTATCATTTGATTCTCTGTCGTTTGCAGCCCTAATCAGATTCTTCAGCCTGCACTTCTTGATCAGAAAACAAGTCTGATGCGCAACTCCAACTCACATCTCTGGCATTTTCTGATCCCTAAATCAACCTTGAAGTGATCATGCTTCTTCTGTTATCTTCTTTAGGACCAACTTTGTGATTTCTCATCTTCAAGAAATCTTTCTCGATGGCCACATTGTTTTTGGTGATCACTGGATCAGACGACTAACCGCAGGCTAAGGAACCAATATCGTCTAGGCCGTGTGTGGCTTGTACACATGTGAAATTTGAGTTGAACATGAGCACGATATGGACTAGCGGGTACAATATTTTTCAGAACTTGGTGATGTCTGCAGAAACACAAGCCATAAACACATGCTTCAACTTCCTGATGACAGAATATATGCACATCAGAATATTCACTTGACATTTCCTGTAAAGATCCCTTGATAAAATACATCCAACCAACTTTTTATGGTTTGCCTTTGTTGTATGATGTTGTATGATCATGACTCTTAATCTTTGGTGTAGACTCCGTTTGAGGTATCGGAACAGATGATATCAAGTTCTCACACAACTAAAAATCTTCTCCATGAACATTCCTCTCCCCAGTTTCATGAAACATCACACAACTACAAATCTTCTCCATGAACATTCCTCTCCCCAGTTTCATGAAACGTGAATAGCTAACGACTCATATTCCTTCTCTGAAACTTGAATTCTCCAGAGTAAAACCGGAACTCAACTGCAAGAGCTCCATCACTGTTATTCACGAGAATATTTCCTGGATTTTTTTAATAAAAAAATAGCACCATAACATCCATTGTTCTTGATTCGCTAACGAGCCACAGATCCAAAACTAATCCCAAGAGTGCCAACTTAGCGACCTTTGGACCTTTCAAAAATTCTTTGATAATAACCATGCAGACTTTGCATCTCTGTTTTAAAATCCAAGTTCAGCTCCAGATGATAACTTAATACCACATCTCTGATTTCTTCCCAAACTCATCTTCTAACTGTTATGAAGTGTAACCCCGGCTTCTTTACTTTCAAATCCTTAAGCATGAGGAGTTTCTACTATAGCAAATGAGTTTCTGGAATCAAACTCATAGAGATCCGACTAAATTATTCTGATTTAGTTGTGAGTCAAGGCGCACATGAAATCTTCTGCTTTACACTCTTGTCCTTTGTTGCTCCTCCTTTTACTACTTTTGATATAAGCAGGTCCACCTTGAGATAAACTTCCTTGGAGGTCCATACCATCATCTGATGAACTACCAGGCACTTCCCGAATCCAAACTCCAACTACTGTTGAAAGGAATAGCCATATGCAATGGACAAGACATTCATTCCTTCGCAATACCAGGAACTTCATACAGATTGATTTGAGGAGAACAATCTCGAATACGACAGACACATCAAGTCACGGGAAACTGATTGGAATATCTGTTTTTGATCCAAGGACTAGTTGCGACAGGACCCTGTTTAAACATCATCTTTCATTTCTTTGCTTCATCTACAAAGGTCCTAACTTCCTCACATGATCTCTGTTTCATCTTTCCAAAAATGAAAACTCTGCATTATTTAGCATCACTTAAACACAGAAAGTCCACTCTCCAAGATACCTCGTTTAACATCCAAATCCAGAAGATAAAGCTGCTTATGTCACCATTTCCAAGTAATATCCAATACAATGCGAAAAGCTTCTCTCAAGCGAGTCATATAGACTGCTTCAGTTACTCGTTCAAGCGTATGAGCCAGCAAATCATTGAGCTCCTCCTTAGGGCTAACCTCGAGCATCGGAAATCATTGTTATTCATCTTTTCGCAGAACCACTGAGGCTTCCCACGATGGCAATCACATGACTTCCTTTCTAATGTCGTCACAAATCACACCCAGTACAATAATCAAAACTCTCTGCAAATTCTGGTGATTCTCTTCACACAATTTTCATCTTTTTCTTTATTGATTCGTAGTAACGACGTTAGATAAAAATATCCAAGAGACTTTGTGGTCTTCTCTGTTTCATTCCACATATTTTCTCACAGAGAACAATCGCATGATTCTCCTTTTTGGATTTATCCCCAGTTCTGATCAGACTACATGATCCTCTCATAGACTAGATATTCTCCTTCAAAAGATCCAAACTCTGATGAGCAAACACAGAAGCTGAGTGATTCCCAAGTTAAATCAATTTTAATTCTTCATGAATCCCGTGCAGATTCCAATGAATCGCGGGTTATCATTAAAAAAAAAAATCACGACTTCTCTGTAATTGGATCAAAATCTTCACTTCCGCTTGTCATCCATGCTTCGTTGGAACCAGAATATGAAACTCACCCAGAATAACAATGCTAAGTGAAATATCCATAATCTTCTTTCTTTTGCAATGAATTTCAACAGACCCAAAAAAACTGGTTCCATACTGACAAGTCCAAGATAACACTGTCACCTCCTTTGAATGCACAAGTCCAAGAGACTTCCATATCTCAACTGAGTTAGATCCAACCACCGAACTACCAAATTCAATATCAGCAGCCTCTCTGTTCATAACCTTTCTTCTGAGCACATTATCAAATCCCTCAGATTTCGAAAACCGATTTGTTAACACATTACTCCATATCTGCTAGCTTCAGCTCTATCTTCATCAAAACCTCTCCGCAATCGTCAAACCGAGAATCCAAAACCTAAAGCTTGACACTTTCATCACTACCGTTGATCCTGAAGAAGGTCTCCATACATATAATCCCCTTTTTTTTTTAACTCATGAGGCTTCGTCTTACTTGCTTCACCATTTCTGCTCATCCCTACAACACATGCTTTTCTTTTCCTTGGACTCAATTTTATACACATACCAGTGAATTCTTCGTCGCCCATCAACGCTGCTTTCACAATGATCAACTTGACCTAGTTAGTGATATTCGTACTGCTTAATTTTTACCTTCACTGTTGTTCTTCATAAATCGAATCAATTCATCACAGTATATTTCTTCTAGATTTTTCTCCCGACTGTGAAAGAGAAACAGGGAAAATTAGCCTGATTGAGCTCACGGCCTCATTTAATCCACGATGAGAAACACATCCCAGTGACTAGAGTTCTTGATGTTTCTGAGAGACAGTCTCTCTCTCCTTTAACTTCGCCGTCTCAATGTCGATTGAAGCTTTCTCCTCCAATAGACGCAGTTTTATTTATTTTTGTTTAATTTGGGCTTGACTTAATCTTGGGCTTACGTAGAAAATATAATCTCTGTTGCAACACCAGTTGGGATTAGGTCAACATGCCCAAACAAAAACATACAATTCTCTTCTTCTAATCCGAGAACTAATGAGAAACATACAGCCACTCATGATTTCGATTTAACCACGATTTTGGTGGGTTCTCATACGCAAATAAAACCACCAATAATTTTCCTTCATCGCCTAAGAGATCCCCACTTCTTCTCTTTCTTACGAAACAACCATTAGCCACATATACAGGATCACACCCGAAAATAAGAATATATCTCTATCGAGTCCTGCTCTGATACCAAATGAAAACGCATGTATGTGGCTAGATCTATGTGTTCTTGTGATAAGCATGTATAACAAGTGTATGTATGAGCATAAAGTAAATAACACATAGAGTTTTTTATCGAGGTTTGGTTGCCCTACATCCCCGGGACCTAGTCCAGAACAAATCCACTAGAAAAAGATTCAATTACAATTGCTATGATATCCAACACAACAGTGCCTATCATTCTTTTCTAGATGAATCACTATGGAACGGTACCTCTACAAAGTCTACCGTCGATTACAATCGATACAACTCCATCTCCCGATGTGATTGTACTCCATAGTTGAAACCACCAGTAGATCTACTAATCTACAAGGTGGGGCGACGCCACACACACCTGTGTGCATCTCTCCATAAAACCCTAGACGCCCACCCATACAAGTCGTCGTCTCTTGGTTTATATAGTCAAGGGTCAAAACCCTAAGCATCCATAAGCCAACGTGATTTTCCATCCTCTGGGCTTCTCAACTCACGTGGCTATGTTTCCTAAAACAAATAAACTCCACCAATAAGGAAATAATCATTTATTTCCGTTTTCCCGCTCTTGAGCTACATCCTGAGATACGTTCTGAGCTACCATTTGTTGTGACACAAACTACCTCAGGAATTGTACCAAGAGCTGCCTCATCATCTGTGTCAGTTCTGCTAGCACAAACTGGCACAACCATCTGTCGACTTTGTCTTAGCCTTTGTATCACGTACAACATGATTCATCTTTATCTTTGTACCTTCTCTTATTCGACATATGAAAAGTACCACGTTCTACTCAAGTAACTATGTCACATTCTGTTTCAGTAGCTGTGTCACGTTCTGTTCCAGTAGGTTCTCAAACCACTCACCAATACATCTTCAATGGCATGGTTGGACTTGAGGCTCATTTAAAGGAAATGGAGTCTTTGCTAGATTTAGATTATGGTGGAGTTAAGATGGTTGGAATTTATGGTCCTGCAGGGATTGGTAAGTCTACCATTGCCAGAGCTGTACATAGTCTACTCTCTAAAAAGTTTCAGCTTGCTTGTTTTGTGGACAACCTTAGGGGAATCTATCCTAGTGGTTTTGATGATTATGGTTTGAAGTTGCGTCTATAAGAACAATTTCTTTCAAAAGTTTTGAACCACGATGGTATTAGGATATGCCATTTAGGTGCAGTAAAAGAAAATCTATGTGACCAGAAAGTGCGTATCATTCTTGATGATGTGAATAGTCTAAAGCAATTAGAAGCGTTGGCTAATGAAACAACATGGTTTGGTCCTGGAAGTATGATTGTAGTGACCACACAAGACCAAGAGCTTTTGCAGCAACATGGTATCGATAACACATACCATGTGAGGTTTCCATGTGATGAAGAAGCTATTGAGATTTTATGTGGATATGCTTTTAGAAAAAGCTCTCCAGTTTATGGTTTTAAAGAGGTTTGTGAAAGGATAACAGAGCTTTGTGGTAACCTTCCATTGGCTCTACGTGTGGTGGGTTCATCTTTACGTGGGAAGATGGAGGATGAATGGGAAGATGTAATGAACAGGCTGGAAACTATTCTTGATCGAGATATCGAAGACGTACTAAGAGTGGGCTATGAAAGTTTAGATGAGAATGAGCAAACGCTATTTCTTCACGTCGCAGTCTTCTTCAACAATGAAGATAGTAATCTTGTGAAAGCCATGTTCCCTGACAGTAAATTGGTTGTCAAACGTGGTTTGAAGATCCTAGTCAATAGATCTCTCATAGATACATATGGAGAAAGGATAGAGGTGCACAAATTATTACAGCAAATGGCTAGACAAGCCATTTGTAAACAAGAGCCTTGGAAACACAAAATCTTGATGGATGCTCATGAGATTTGTGATGTCCTGGAAAGTGAAACAGTAAATTATTTTCCTTACATGAATTATAATATAAACAAGTCATCTGTTGAGCTAAAAAAAATCTTGCATGCAGTCCTAACAATTTCTCTTCATTTGTAATTTGGTTTAGGGTACTAGTTCTGTGTCCGGTATATCATTTGATATATCAGGAATCAGTGAACTGATTGTAAGCAAGAAAGGTTTTAACATAATGTCCAATCTTCGGTTCCTCAGCGTCTACAAAGGCAGAGATGATGGGAATGATAAAATGAATATACCGGTGGAGATGGAGTTTCCGCGTCGTCTAAGGTTTCTAAGAGGGGCAGCATATCCAAGCAAGTGTCTTCCATCTCAATTTCATCCGGAAAATCTCGTCAACCTTTGCATGCCATATAGCAAGCTCGAGTACCTCTGGCAAGGAATCCATGTTGGTGTTTGTGTATATATATATATATGATCAATTACTTTCTCTTCATTTTATATGATGTTCCTCTCTCTGTTGTTGTGTGGTTTTACATTCAGCCGCTTACAAATCTCAAGAAGATGGATTTGACTCTGTCTTGTCTTTTGAAAGAACTCCCAGATCTTTCAAATGCTACAAATCTTGAGAAATTAAATCTGAATTTTTGCGAGAGTTTGGTAGAGATTCCATCCTGTTTTTCACATCTTCAGAAATTAAAAGACTTGCAGATGGTGGACTGCATAAACCTACAAGTAATTCCATCTCACCTGAACTTGGCATCCCTAGAACACATCGACATGCAAAGTTGTAGGAAATTGAGAAATTTTTCATTTATTTCTACGAACTTGGTAGAATGGTAGAAGTTAATCTATCATACACATGGATAGAATCAACTAAGTTGTGGTCTCGTCTTACGTGTCTCGGTATAAAGAAAAGTGGAAAGCTCAAGGGATTAACACATCTCCCGAAGGGTTTATGGTTTCTGGACCTAAGCTATACTGATATTGAAAGTATTCCAGATTGCATCAAAGCTCTGCATTCGTTGCGCCTTAGGTTAACGAGCTGCAGAAGACTCACATCATTGTCAGAGCTCCCTGGCTTGCTGGATACCCTAAGTGCCGACGATTGTGAATCGCTGGAGACAGTGTTTTGCCCTTTGAATCACAGCTCAACTGCAACACTCAATTTCACCAACTGCTTCAAATTGGACCAACAAGCACGAAGAGAAATTATCAAACGTTTCTTTTTTTTGTAGAAGAGCAATCCTACCCGGAAGAGAAGTACCTACAAAGTTTAATCACCGAGCCAGAGGAAATTCATTGACCATTATTTGTCCAGATGGTAACAATACTCTTTCTACCTTATCTAGATTAAAGCTTTGCGTTGTGGTGTCACCTAACCATCCAATCAGCGAATACAACAATTATGAACAACAATCATTCATCTGTCGAATAGGCAGTGGCGACTTAGACCCCATTGAGGAGGTCATTAGTCTAGGCATTTTCACCAGGTCTAAATTTTTAGCTGAACATATATTTTTATTTGACCCTAGTTGACCATTTATCCACCGCTCCCAAATGAGCAGAGAGATAGTGGTCGAATTCAGCTGCACTTATCACAGCTTCTTCGACATTATTGAATGTGGTGCCTACATCTGCGCATTCGGAGAAAGCTACGCATCTGAATTAGACCAAGTGTTTGAAGACGACCATGATATTATCTCTATTGGGAGTTATGAGCCTGAATCCAGAAAAGCCTTTGAATATGGCACCGAATATGGAGAATCTCAGCTTGTGATCTGTGAATTGAAAGAAGAAAAGAAGCTTGAAGGCGAAGAACACACATGTTGCTGGAGTTGGCTCTTCCTCTGCTTTGATCTCTCTGGTTTTGTGAGAGACATCAGATGCTTATTTTCAGGAAGAAGACGATAGAAGTAAGAATCTTCCAAGCCAAATGTAAATGAATTTCTTTCCCTGTCTTTGTAAGAATCTCAGTTTTGATAATTTTGTTTGTGTAAGATACAGTCAATGTCAAGTCTTAGACAGCTTGTGATGGTTCTATAGAAACTCTCGGGAGGGCATTGTGTTTTTGGTCCACTGATCCTGCAATTGCAACTGCACATTATGATATGACCTCAGTGTTATAACTCGATTCTAGTCAATTGATGATTCTTGACTCCGATTCACTCTCAATACGACTCACTCAACACCTCAGCTTTCACTCTCTCACTCGATATGAACTCAACACAGCTCAACACAGAAAGAACAAAGCGAGAACAAGAAACAAAACAAACAACACACTTTGTTCACCCAGTGTTCGCCTCCGATGAGGAGTACTACTCACTGGGGCCAGACTCAGTCTAGCAAATCCACTAGAACGAATAACGAGAGCTCAAGAACAGAGCAAACTCGAACCTCCAAGATCAGCTGAACACACACGCAATCCGAATGAATCGTTACAACGACCTAAACAGCCTTATCTCTTTTACCCTCTTATACACACGAGGGTTTACATTAACCGGAAATAACCAGCACACTCTAATTACTAAACCACAATTGAAGCATGGTTTAATAACAAGAAGTGAACCGAATCCAAGAGTACTCGACCATTCGGATTTCGTGAGGCTCAAGGTACAGAAGTTTATGTTCGTAACTTCAACACTCCACCTTGAACAAAACTTCCTCAGCTGGTTTTAACTTCATCTTCATTCTCTTCTGTGGATTCACCTTCTAGACTTTACACCATCTGGCTTGGCACAAATCTCTCAGACTTGTTTGATCTTGAGCAAGTCTAACGCAGCATTAAACTTGCTCACAGGAACCACTTTCGCCAAAACATCTGCAGGGTTCCTACTGGTGTGAATCTTTAGCACATCTACTTCTCCATCTTCAATGAACTCCCTGATGAAATGATACTTCACAGCTACATGTTTAGTCCGCTCGTGATAAACACTGTTCTTTGATAAGCAGATAGCACTTTGTGAGTCACACCACACCTTGATTGCACTCTGCTTGATTCCAAGATCTTCAACTAAACCTTTAAGCCACAATGCCTCCTTGACAGCTTCTGTAAGAGCGATGTACTCTGCCTCCGTAGTGGACAAGGCGACCACCTGTTGTAAGCTTGATCTCAAATTGACCACATTCCCTCCTATGGTGAAGATGTAGCCTGTTAATGACCTGGGACGGTCTAAGTCAGCAGCAAAATCTGAGTCACTGAAACCTTGAATCTTAAACTCTTTCTCCTGTGTGAATACCAACTGCATCTTCTCAGTACCCTTCATGTATCTTAGAAGCCATTTGACAGCTTCCCAGTGTATCTCACCAGGTTTTCTCATGAACCGGCTGACCAAGCCAATTGCATAAGCAAGATATGGTCGATAACCCACCATAGCATACATTATGCTACCCACTGCTGATGAATAAGGTATTACATCTGTGTTTATACCTTCTTCATGATCTTTCACAGATGCCAGTTGAAAATGTGATCCTATTGGTGTCAAGGATCTCTTGGCTTCATTAATTTTGAACTTTGAAACCACCTTTCTCACATAGTCAGACTGTGAAAGTCTTAGCTCTCCTTCTTTTCTGTTTCTGTATATGTCCATACCAAGAATCAGACGTGCAGCTCCTAAATCCTTCATCTCAAACTGAGATTCAAGTTGCTCATTCAGTCTCTGAATGGATGAGCTCTGCTTTGATGCTATAAGCATATCATCAACATACATCAACAAGTACACAAACTCTCCATTCTCAATCTCCTTGATATACACACAATTATCATACTCACTTCTGGTGTATCCCTGAGCATTCATGAATTCATCGAAGCGTCTATTCCATTGTCTGGGTGATTGTTTCAAGCCGTAGAGGGACTTCTGTAGTAAGCACACCTTGTTTGGTCTAGATTTGTCTTCATATCCTTCAGGATGAACCATGAATATGTCTTCTTCAAGGTTTCCGTGTAGAAAAGCAGTCTTTACGTCCATCTGTTCCAGCTCCAGATCTTGATTAACCACCAAAGATAGCAAGGTTCTTATGGATACGTGTTTAACCACAGGGGCAAACACCTCATGATAATCTATTCCTTCCTTCTGAGAGAACCCTCTGGCCACTAGCCGTGCCTTATATCTGTCTGGTTCCATTCCTTTCATCCCTGGTTTAATCTTGAACAGCCACTTGCAGGTTATTACATCTCTGTCTTTTGGTTTATCTACAAGAACCCAAGTCTTATTCTTCATGAGAGAGTTCATTTCCTCATCTGATGCAGCCTTCCATTTAACCCAATCACTGCTTGCTTTAGCCTCAGCAAAGTCTTGTGGTTCTTCTGCGTTCATTGATTCAAACACTGTTAGAGCAAATGCAATCTCAGAGCATTCATAATCATTGAACTTTGCTGGGAGAACAATAGTTCTTCTTGGTCTGTCAGTAGCTATACGATGGTTTGTGAGACCAGTGTGGGAATCTTCAGTCTGTTCCTCATGGGATTCATCCTCTTCCTCTAAATTAGAATCAGACCGAGTCTCCTCAGTAGCTCCACCTTGACTGAGATCACAGGGTTTCTTCACTGCACCATTTTCCTTTGATGTCACCACTGTAAACCCTTTCCCTTTTCCATCTGAGGTTGCCTGCTCCACCTTCTGATCTTGCTGAGAACCTTCACTTAGATCCTTGTACATTTGGTCTTCACAGAACTTCACATTTCTGCTGATAGTGCACCTTTCTTCTTCTAAGAGCCAGATCTTGTACCCCTTAGTACCAGGAGGATAACCAATGAATATACCCTTTACTGCACGAGGCTTGAGCTTTTCTTGATCCAAATAAACGTATGCAACAGAGCCGAACTTCTTCATATGCTTGTAGCCTGGTCTCTTTCCCAGCCACAACTCCTCTGGACACTTGAGCTGGATAGCTGATGAAGGTGATCTTTTTATTGAATAGACAGAGGTTGCAGCTGCCTCGGCCCAAAATTATTCTCCAAGGCCTGATTCACTGAGGTGACATCTCACCTTTTCCATAATGGTACGGTTCATGCGCTCAGCAACACCATTTTGCTGTGGTGTATAGGTACAAGTCCTGTGCCTTTCAACACCCTGTGTCCTGCAAAACTCATCAAACACACGGTTGCAAAATTCTAGACCGTTATCGGTCCTTAGGCATTTCAATTTCCTTTCTACCTGGTTTTCAACTAGACTTTTCCATTCACAGAACCTAGTGAAAGTTTCATCTTTAGTTTTAAGAAAGTATAGCCAGACTTTCCTAGAATAGTCATCTATAATAGACAAGAAGTATTGATTACCTGACAGAGAAGATTGAACATTTGGGGAGCCCCATAAATCTGCATGGACATAATCAAGAACATGAGAAGAGTTATGAGTACATGTATCAAAACTTACTCTTTTGGATTTCCCCAGAATGCAGTGCTCGCAGAAGCCATCTGATCCAATGTCCTTCTTAGTCAAGACACCATTTCTGACCAGAACCTGTAAATTCATGTAGCTCATGTGTCCCAAACGACTGTGCCATATTGATACCTTCTTCTTCTGTTGTTCTACCTGACAAGCTTCTGTAGTGATAGTCTTGCCATCAAGAATGTACAACCCATTCTTCAGAACACCAGTCATAGCCATTTTCTTGTTCTTTGTGAAAATGATTTTGCCATTTTCACCTTTGTGGCTAAAACCAAGTTTGTCTAGAGTCCCTGTTGATATGAGGTTTCTTCTCAGAGATGGGACATATCTCACATTATGCATCACCTTAACTGTGCCTCCATTTGAGTCAACCATTATGCTTCCATAACCCTTTGTCTCAACTGAGTGAAAATCTCCTAGAAGAATCTTACTTGACTCAACTTCAGTAAATTCAGTGAACCAATCTCGCCTAGAAGTCATATGGTGAGTACACCCTGAGTCAATCACCCAGTTCTCGAGAGCATCATCTCCTGAGGCTGTTAAGGCTCCCATGATTTCCTCATTTTCAATGGCTATGGCCACTTCTCCATCACTGTCACTTTCAAACTTCTTCTTCCTTGCAAAACAGTCTTTCTTAATGTGGCCTTCCTTCTTACAATACCAGCATGTTAGCTTCCTGGTGATGGACTTGCTACGGCTTCGATGTCCCCTTGACCCTGATGAGTCTTTCTTGGTCTTTCTGCCTCTCTCAGCAGTGTATAAGGCCGTAGCATCAGCCTTATCCGTTTTTCCTCCTTCTTGAATCTCCCTCTGCTTTGATCTTGCAGCCGAGATTACTTCTTCTAGAGTCAGAGAGTCCTTCCCATATTTCAGCGTATGTTTCAATTGATCATAGCTCACAGGTAGGGAGCTCAAGAAGACTATAGCCTGGATCTCATCAGTAACATTAACATTCAGGCTACCCATTTCTGCTACAATCTTGAGAAACTCATCAACATTTATGTCGATTGTCTTTGAGCTATCACACTTAAAGGTGTAGAACTGCGATTGAACAAATATATGATTGGGAAGAGATTTGGATAGGTATAACCTTTCCAGCAGAGACCACATTGATGCTGCTGTTGTGCAGTGCTTAATCTTGCGCAGGACTTGGTTACTGATATTCAAGATTATCATATCCTTGGCTCGTTCATCTTTCTCCAGTTTCTTCGGATCCAAGATCTTCTTCGTTTCAGCTTCTTTCAGATCTTTCGATTCATCACCATCCGATTTCTTTTCTTCATCTTTAGGCGATACTTCATCTATTTCGAAATCATCGCTTAGAACCACTTCCTTTAACCCCGATACCCCATAGTGCGCCATCATCCTGATAGTCCATAACGAGAAGTCACCGGATCCATCAAACAGCTCCACCTCGGCTCGGATCTTCGTCTTCGTCGACATTGAAGCTCGAATCGCAGCATGACGCTAAGCCGGGCTCTGATACCACTTTGTTATAACTCGATACTAGTCAATTGATGATTCTTGACTCCGATTCACTCTCAATACGACTCACTCAACACCTCAGCTTTCACTCTCTCACTCGATATGAACTCAACACAGCTCAACACAGAAAGAACAAAGCAAGAACAAGAAACGAAACAAACAACACAATTTGTTCACCCAGTGTTCGCCTCCGATGAGGAGTACTACTCACTGGGGCCAGACTCAGTCTAGCAAATCCACTAGAACGAAGAACGAGAGCTCAAGAACAGAGCAAAATCGAACCTCCAAGATCAGCTGAACACACATGCAATCCGAATGAATCGTTACAATGACCTAAACAGTCTTATCTCTTTTACCCTCTTATACACACGAGGGTTTACATTAACCGGATATAACCAGCACACTCTAATTACTAAACCACAATTGAAGCCTGGTTTAATAACAAGAAGTGAACCGAATCCAAGAGATACTCGACCATTCGGATTTCGTGAGGCTCAAGGTACAGAAGTTTATGTTCATAACTTCAACACACAGCCCCTTTGTTTGGGGTTGTCCTATCACGGAAGGGCATAAACAGTGAAGCAAACAAAGAAAATGAGGGAAGCACCTGCTATGACCTCAAATTTTTGTGTTTAATTTCAGATGTTCTTCTTTTGTATAGCTTTCTAAAGAAACACTAAGACACTAGCTAGTCACTATTAGCATGGACTTCTACCATTTTCTCGTTTAAAATTTATGTTTAATTTTCAAATGTAAAGCGATGAGATGGAAACTGATGGGCTTGTAATGGGCCGAGATACTTTTTATTGAACTTCTGTTAGCCCATTAATACTAGTAAGTAAAATTTGAGTTAGACAAACTCAGGTAACTTTTGTGACTAGTGCTATCTAATTCTGTTTTATAGTTGTTGTATTACTTCAAACTGACTTATATAATTTGATTGATGCAGGGGATGAAGAAACCATGGTCCGGATTAGCTAGTTTTAGTTATGTTAAGACTAGTCTGACTTTTGTGTTTATCACTAGTTTGATGTTTCCTGGTTTTAGACTTGACTTTTGTACTAGTATTCTGGATTGGAATTCCAGACTATGTTATGACTTGTGTTTTGTGTTTTGGATTGGATACCACATATGTTATGAATGAAATTATTTCTACTAAAACAGGTTGTGGTGTCTTTCAATAATTGCATTAGCGTTATATTCGGTGATGTCAATTACCATAGCACATACGAATGAGCTATTATCTATCAGGGAACACATATGATAGCAAATATGAAAGTGCTATTGTCTAATGTTATAGCACATAAAATTTGTTCTGATAATGTTTATTACAGCAATACTAAACGCTATAATTAAGAAAAAAATTCGGTTAAAAATGCTATTATAGATTGACATATCGTAGCGAAAAACATTGCTTATTAGAAATAAAAATAGATGATTCGATTTATCAAAATACAGCATAGGAATAGCGCTATTATATAAGTACGTATTATAACATTTCAGAAAACGCTATTATACATGTCACCCCTACGATAGCTTGAGATGTCATAGCGTTCATGAAAATGCTATCAATAACATATTATAGCATTTTTTCCGTGCTAATAATATCCATATTTCTTGTAGTGTTTCAACTAACTTAAATGTATTACTCTATTTTCTCAAAACAGTGTTCTATTTATGATTCTATTTTCATTTTAGTATTAGTACACTTTTTGTACAAAGTTGAAGAAAATTTTACTCTAAAATAGAGTTTAGAAGTAAAATAGAGGTGAGTTGAAATGTTCTTATAAATATCTAATATATCAAACAGTTTTTTTTAGAACATGGATTACTGATATCATAACACAAATTGATTATTGTATATTGTTGATCATTCCAATATCGATGTCTTGTTTATAGAAATTGTTTGAAGCTGAAACTGATAAAAAATTATTTGCAATCTATCATTTCACATGAATAATAAAAGAAATTGTTTTGTTATCAATTGAGACATATATGAATGAAAACTCAACTAATTGAATTTAATGAACGGTTTTGCAAATAAAAGTGTCAAGAAAGTCATATTTCAACAATATAATTTTCTGTTTTTTATTTAATTTCATACAAAATTGTTATAATTTTGTATTGTTTTTTTGAAGTTTTAATCTTATTTTTACCAAAAAAAATTACTTTTAGATTTTTTTTTTAAAAACATATATTCTAGATTCATGTAGGACATTCGAAAACGTTAGACCGACACTGCATATACCGTAAGATCTACTACATTTACCTATTAGTGTCATTACATAACCGCAAAAGACAAACAGACGTCTACCTCTTCATTATCAACCTCCCTCTTCAAACACCTACTAGCTTAGTCTTGATACTCACCTCCTTCTGCAAAAGTCCTCTCTTCCAAGGTAGTAATGATTTTGCTGACGAAGTCACAAACTCCTTACAAGCGATCTGTCCCCCAAGTTTCAAAGATCATATTCACTTATCATAATCAGACCATCATCAACCAAATCAATCAAACTGAGAGCATCAAAGACTTGTTGTTTCACCAAAGACATCAGTGGGTCTAGCGTGAGCTCTGCGATTGGAAATGATGGTGGTTGTGGTTCTGACACCGGCAAGATGTACATAAACGTAAATATATGTGTAATGGGGATGGTGTGAAGGTAACTTGGACTATGGAAAAGTATAGACTACAGTTTAAAGTGATTTTGTGTTTTATAGGCTACAACATCAACGTCTCAAGGATTGACAAAACCCACAAACCCATTTCCCTTTAGGTCGATTGAGAGAAAGTGCAAATGGGAGTATGAACTTCTGGGACAAGAGTAAGGAAACTCCACAAAAGTATCCATTCAAGATTTTAGTTTTGTTGCAAGAAGCTTCGTTACATATGTTACTTGGATTCAATGCTCTTTGTTGATCTTTTCTATATGATTTAATCTCTGCAGGTTTACTTGACAAGTAGCCATGGGTAAGAGAAGTTTCGACGTTGTGGTCATTGGCCACGTTAATTTTGGGAAGGACTACTGAGGGTATTAACTCAACTCCAATCGTTGCATCTTTTTCTAATAAAAATATAGACTTCATTTTTCTTAACTAAAGAGTTCACGTTTCTTTTACTCTGGTATTTACTCTCTTTTTTTCTTGGTCTACTTTATATAAACATATCTCAACTCATGAAGTCATTACTTGTTTTCCAAGCTAAAATTCCATTTCTTTTTCTATTTCCATTTCAAGAGTAATAGAAAAACTATTAGAGATATGGACAATTCTCTATTTTAAACGTAATATTTCCGATTTTCTCAGAATTACTCTTCTCTTGTATTTTTTTTTCTTAGGTTATATATATATATATATATATATATATATATATATATATATATATATGTTTACAAATATTATTCTTTTACTTTCAAAAATTATTTTCAGCTTTTTTCTTTCTAACCAAGCAAGATGAATTTCACCCTTTTTGATCCCCCATTCCACTAGACGCTATGATCATATAAAAAATACTAACAAAGAGTGATCTTAAAGGGAATGTGAAATTACCAAAGCAACAAATTAAGTCTGTTCTCACGAAGATGAGTGGTGTTACAGCTGAGAAATGGCAAAACGGTATGGAAGTAGAAGTTCACGATTTGTTGGAGGGGCGATACATACAAAGTTACCATAAAGTTTTTAAAAACACTATGTATTATTTCGGGGAGGGTTGGATTACCATGAAGTTTTCGGTAGATCTTAAAAAAGGTCAAAATCTCAAGCTCTATGGGAATCATGTTAACCAGAAATTCTTTTCTTTACTAGATACATGTTTTCTTTTCAGTTTTTCCTATTTTAAGTTGCTCTAATTATGTTTTGGATTTCATTCATATCCATAGTGTTAGTGTTAAATATTGTTTTTTCTAGTTTTATTATAACAAATTTAATTGGAATATAATGAAATTCCTTAAAGCATACACTGTGAGTAATTAACCACTCCTCATTTCCCATTTAAACATGTCTGAAGGATCGGGTCAATTGCACTGAATATATCTTTTTAATCTTTTTAATACAATTTTATACCTTTCTAAAAGTCTTTGCATTTATGTATATTTTTTTGTAGGACCCACATGCAAAAATACAATTTTATCCTTCATATTTTGTTTCTTAATGTTTTGCATCCATGAATAACTATCCATTCTTTTTTATTATTTTTTTTCTTTTCTTTTCCCCCTTCATTCTCTTTCATATTTTTATATTTATTTCACCCAACATTTTTTGAATGGTGGATATCATGCAATGAATGAGGTTTCCGGTCATATAGACCACCGAAATGGAGTTAGAACCGGTCGATCTACCGGAATTCAAAAAAAAAATTGGACTTAATACGGAAATTGTGAATGGATAGTTGAGGCTAGTTGTCCACAATATCCATCCATGTGGATACTACAATGATCATATCACATGCAAGATGCTTACCATGGATAGGAAGTAGTCAATCAAAATGTTGTTTTTGAATGTCTGAGTATATTTGATACCTCAGAACAGTGTCGATCTCTTTGCTGAATCGAGATCTTTGAACAGTGTCGATACCTCAGAACAGTGTCTGAGTATATTCTTCTTCTTCCATGGAATCGAGACCTTTGAACAGTGTCGATCTCTTTGCCACCGTCTCATTTCTGCTTCAAAGTTATCCAGATGTGTTTTTATCACTACATATCATAACAGAAGGTAAGATACACAATTCATTCATACTAGTCATCTAACATATCTGCAAAAGATTAGGATGGCGATTTTTTGTCCGGTTTCATATTTTGGATTTTATACCGCAGTGGGCATCATCTAATCAAGTTCCTGATGGTGAAATGGGGTCTAAAGTGCGTTAAACTTTTGGATGGGTTCTCCTTTTTGCTAAGCCGTAACATTCAGCTGGTTGAGATCGTATTGAATTCTGAAGAATCAGTAGCCTAAGGCTGGAAAATGTTGCCAAAAAAGGCTGGAAAATAAGAGTCAGAGGTCAAAGGTATTAACATTTACTACATTATAAGACAATCCTAATTACTCGACGTTAGATGGCATTAAAAGAATATATTACTTGAGATTGATAACCTTGAATGCGCTTTAAGAATCTTGTGGAAATCTTTTTTTTTTATATAAGTACTATTTATTAAATTAAAAGTTGGTTACAAAAGATGGATCTATAATACAAAAGAGGCCCAATACCACAATTATGGACTTTAACGAAACCCAAATGAAGCCGGAAGACAAAAACTTAGAGATTACTGTTAGAAGAGTGAAAACCAAATATGTAAAAAAAACGATGGTTAGGAGTGCCAATGTAATTTTGTTTAGAGGTTTACATGTTTGATGTTGAGCTATCTCGGTCCAGAGAAGCTAATTTTGCCCTCAATAGTAGCTGAATTTCCTTGACCAAGATATGAGATGGTTATAGAAGACCTGAATGAAGTATGCTATTTCTTTTTTCCATAGTTAGTACACCACAGCTTGAAACACAAACTTGACAACAATTTTTATGTTCCCGTTTGTTTCACTAGACATCAACCACACAATCAGAGCATCAAAAGAATTAGGAGGATGAATATTAGAGTGGCTAAATAAGGAAGACCGGACCGTACCTCAGCCGAGTATGTGCACTGAAGAAAAAGGTGATGCTTTGATTCATCTGCATTACCACAAAGGATGCAGTTACTTAGAGCATTAAGCCCCCATTGGATTAAGTGATCCCTAGTAAGAACTCTGTCCTGCACTACCAGCCATAACAAGAAAGTATGTTTGGGAATTCTCCCCTAAAACCACACATCATTATACCAGGGAACAACTTGTGAAGCAGGATGAAGAGAAGCCCAAGTTTTTGCTGCTGAAAACAAAGAAGGATGTTGACTCATAGTATTCTGCCAGAGTAAATAATCTTCTTCTCCTGAGGATGGATCAAGAACCGTTTGAGGGAGAGAGTCTCGAATGGTTAATATGATCTGATTCAATTACCAACGGAAATAATCGAAGAAATCTTGGCCATATATGGAATTCCGGATACTCTCGGACCAAGTGCTCATGTGATGTCAATTAGTGGTCCCAAATTGGTCCAGTTATCATGTCAAAAGAGTGCCTGATTACCGGAGACAACTTGGAAATGCTAAGGTCTGGCTAGCTCTCTTAGCTTAATTAATTCACAACATATCTAGCTTCCGGTACGTGAGAAATCCGTGGTCCAAAACAGCCTTCCTTTTATGATATGCTTTTGACTACCCATAACGACCCATTCATAGCAAACAACATCCAAATTAACTTCAACCCAAAAACCTTATTCATATCGAAAAGCCTCCTCGGTGCTAAACCTCCTTTTCTTTTAGGAGTGCATATAGATTCCCAAGAAACCTTAGCTCGTCGTGCTGAGTTCAAAAGTCATGTCCATAAGAATGCATTGCAGATTTGTTCCAGTGTATCTAGACATGGTTTTAGAAGAGGAAAGATGCTTGTCCAGAAGTTGATAAAGCCATATATGACTGACTAAAGCAATTGGAATCTTCCTACAAACAATAAGTGCCTAACTGTCCAGCTTTGAATCCGAGCTTTAATTATGTCCACCAACGGCTGATAGTCATGAGTTTTAAGTATGTGTGGCATGAGAGGTAGTCCTAGATAACGAACAGGAAGCGCTCTTAATCAGACCAAGCCTCAAAACAATGTCGTGAGTACCCTGAAAATTGTTAGCATCCAAAAAAGATGAGACTTACAAAGATTTAAAGCCAAACCAAAAGCAAGCTCAAAGTCCTTGAGGACTTGAATAATTCTCGATTGATTCCTCTCTTCCATCAAAAAATATTAAGATATCGTCTGCAAAGCTTATGTGAGTGATGAGAGGATCTAAGCAAAGCGGATGAGCTCTGAAAATGTTCTGCGCCACACTCTTGTCCAGTTGCCTAGCTAAGATGTCCATAGCTAGAACAAAAAGGGAAGAAGAGATGGGGTCTCCCTGTCTCAATCCTTTCTTCCTTGGAAATAAGCCCGCTAGCTCTCCATTCACAGCCACTGAATAGTGAGGAGTAGAGATACAACATCTGATCAAGCTAATGAAAATATCCGGAAGACCAAAGGCTTCTAGGATATTAACTATGAACTGCCATTTAACGTTGTCATAAGCCTTGATGATGTCTATCTGCAAACAACCTCACCTTATTGGACCATCCATATTAAAATCAACAACCAGTTCAGCAGCCAAAAGAACATTTTCGCAAAGGAGCCTCTCTTGGACAAACCTTACTTGATTCCTTTGGACCGCTTCCGGGGAGAAAAACTTAAGACGCTGAGCTAACAACCGAGATATTACCTTGTATATTGTATTACACAATGAAATAGGCCTGAACTCCGTCAGCTTAGCTGCGTCTGTAACCTTAGGGACCAGTGTATGACAGTTGAGTTAGCCTGCCTAGAGAGATAGGGGTTAATGAAGAAATCCTTAACTGTTGCAATGACATTCTCGCCAACAATATACCATGAGGAGGTGAAAAACTCAGCAGTAAACCCATCTGGTCCATGAGCTTTATTCTTAGGGAGACTAAAAACTGCATTCTTGATATGATCGTCTGTTGGAATGTCTGCTAGCTGAGCAGCTAATTATGATCCACATCTTAAAGGGTGCAATTTTTATGTTCCCGCTCGTTGCACTAGACATCAACCACACACTCAGAGCATCAAAAGAACTAGGAGGATGATTATTAGAGTAGCTAAATAAGGAGGACCGGACAATACCTCAGCCGAGTATGTGCACTGAAGAAAAAGGTGATGCTTTGATTCATCTGCATTGCCACAAAGGATGCAGTTACTTGGAGCACTAAGCCCCCATCGGATTAAGCGATCCCTACTAAGAACTCTCTCCTGCACTACCAGCCATAACAAGAAAGTATGTTTGGGAATTCTCCCCTTAAACCACACATCATTATACCAGGGAACAACTTGTGAAGCAGGATGAAGAGAAGCCCAAGTTTCTGCTGCGGAAAACAGAGAAGGCTGTTGACCCATAGTATTCTGCCAGAGTAAATAATCTTCTTCTCCTGGGGATGGATCAGGAACCGTTTGAGGGAGAGAGTCTCGAATGGTTGATATGATCTGATTTCTACTTTGAGATATGATCCAATTACCACCGGATATAATCGAAGAAAACTTGGCCATAGATGGAATTCCGGATACTCTCGGACCAAGAGCTCCTGTGATGTCGATTAGTGGTCCCAAATTGGTCCAGTTATCATGCCAAAAGAGTGCCTGATTACCGGAGACAACTTGGAAATGCAGGTGATAGGTTCTAAAGTTTTACCCTAGGCTAACTGCAAGTGCACAGTATATCAGTGTAGTACTTAGGGATCGAATCCACGAGGACTCTAGGCAACGATAGAATCAGGAACTTAAAGAGATTAAAACTAGGAGAAAACAAAAAGCAAATTGTATTGAATTAACTAAAAGCAAGCAAGAAAGTAAACAAGTAGCAGGTTGTTGTTTGTAGGCAATAAACTAAAGGCGCTAAGTCTAGGGCGTTCTCAGGAAATCAGACAAGCAGATAAATCATTCAGTCAGGATCTAATTAAACACAGTTCTAGAACTCAAACACAGATATAGAATTAACCAACTGTCGTTGCGAGAATTCTCTAAGTCTAAGTGCAGCAATCCAAATTCCTTTGCAATTACTAACAGTTTAAACCAGCTTTAATTTCAAGTTCGATATGTTCACAATCTAATTAAACCAAATTTCTTTGCGAGTAATTAAATTGCTCAACCTAAATAGTTCAGATTCTAAACTACACTGTCGTGTCGTATTTAGCAATCTAAGATCTAGATTCTAATTGATCAGGTTAGAACTAGCATTAAACACAATTTAGTTTGAAGAACATCTATTGATGTGAATCCTTAACTGAATTAGTTATATCTAGCAAGTCATGAAATCCCTATGAGAAACCCTAAACCTAACTATGAAACTACTCAGACATGGGTGATGTAAACATAATCAATGAATTAATAGAAATCATAAAAGAGATTAGAATATAAAAGGGGTTCGAAATCTTCTCCAAAACGAATGTAGTACAGGATCAGATCAGCCCCAAAATCTCTAAAAACTCTCTGCTCTAAGTTATGATAGCGTATGTAAAACAGAAGCTAAAAACCTAATTAAATAGCTAAAACACGACTTGGGGCTTCTGTGTAAATATCTGGAACTTCTGGGCATCTTTGCAATATCAGCATACTTCATTAAACCGTCGAGAGTCTGGCCCAACTCGCTGTGCATCGATCGATGCAGGTGTGCAACGATCGACAGAGTACTCTGTTTCGGACAGTGAACACAACCTCTCGGGTCAAATCTCCAAAGTGCACCAAATAGCTCCATAATCTTCACTTTTGCTCCAAACGTACGTGTACCTAATAAAACCTGCAAAAGACTCTAAAGGAACACCAAAAGACACTAAAACAGACTTATATCATGGCATAAAACCGGTAAAAACCATGATATATCAGCAGGTAAGGTCTGGCTAGCTCTCTTAGCTTCATTAATCCACAACATATCTAGCTTCCGGTACGTGAGAAATCCGTGGTCCAAAACAGCCTTTCTTTTATGATATGCTTATGACTACCCATAACGATCCATTCTTAGCAAACAACATCCAAATTAACTTCAACCCAAACACCTTATTCATATCGAAAAGCCTCCTCGGTCCTAAACCTCCTTCTCTTTTAGGAGTGCATACATATTCCCAAGAAACCTTAGCTCCTCGTGGTGAGTTCAAAAGTCTTGTCCATAAGAATGCATTGCAGATTTGTTCAAGTGTATCTAGACAGGATTTTGGAAGAGGAAAGATGCTTGTCCTAAAGTTGATAATGCTATATATGACTGACTGAAGCAATTGGAGTCTTCCTACAAACTATAAGTGCCTAACTGTCCAACTTTGAATCCGAGCTTTAACTATGTCCACCAACGGCTGATAGTCCTGAGTTTTGAGTTTGTGTGGCATGAGCGGTAGTCCTAGATAATGAACATGAAGTGCTCCCTTAACCAGACCAAGCCTCAAAACAATGTCGTGAGTACCCTGAAAATTGTTACCATCCAAAAAAGATGAGACTTACTCAAATTTAAAGCCAAACCAGAAGCAAGCTCAAAGTCCTTGAGGACTTGAATGATTCTCGATTGATTCCTCTCTTCCATCAAAAAATATTAAGACATCGTATGCAAAGCTTATGTGAGTGATGAGAGGATCTAAGCAAAGCGGATGAGCTCTGAAAATGTTCTGCGCCACACTCTTGTCCAGTTGCCTAGCTAAGATGTCCATAGCTAGAACAAAAAGGGAAGAAGAGATGGGGTCTCCCTGTCTCAATCCTTTCTTCCTTGTAAATAAGCCCTCTAGCTCTCCATTCACAGCCACTGAATAGTGAGGAGTAGAGATACAACATCTGATCAAGCTAATGAATATATCCGGAAGACCAAAGGCTTCTAGGATATTAACTATGAACTGCCATTTAACGTTGTCATAAGCCTTGATGATGTCTATCTGCAAACAACCTCACCTTATTGGACCATCCATATTAAAATCAACAACCAGTTCAGCAGCCAAAAGAACATTTTCGCAAAGGAGCCTCTCTTGGACAAACCTTACTTGATTCCTTTGGACCACTTCCAGGGAGAAAAACTTAAGACGCTGAGCTAACAACCGAGATATGACCTTGTATATTGTATTACACAATGAAATAGGCCTGAACTCCGTCAGCTTAGCTGCGTCTGTAACCTTAGGGACCAGTGCATGACAGTTGAGTTACCCTGCATAGAGAGATAGGGTTTAATGAAGAAATCCTTAACTGTTGCAATGACATTCTCGCCAACAATATCCCATTAGGAGGTGAAAACTCAGCAGTAAACCCATCTGGTCCATGAGCTTTATTCTTAGGGAGACTAAAAACTACATTCTTGATAAGATCGTCTGTTGGAATGTCTGCTAGTTGAGCAGCAAATTATGATCCACATCTTAAAGGATGCAAAGCATGAATATCCTCAACCGAGGGAGGCTCCGTAGTATGATTAGAAGTGCCAAGAAGGTATATATAATATTGGACCGTCATACTCTTTATGACAGAAATGTTTGTGATTTTGTTGTTGAGGTCATCCCACAGAAAATGTATATTGTTCTTCATCAAGTTTGCCATGACTGATTTGAAGAAAAAAACTATATTGGCGTCTCTTTCTTTCATCCGTCTGATTCTTAATTTCTGGCAGATGAATGATTCTTCAGCTGATGCCAAAAAAGAGCCAACAATTCTTTGCCTCCTGCTCCAAACAAAATAGCTCTGGTGAAGGAGTAGTCAAAACCTGATTTTGCACACTTTCTAGAGCATGAAAGGCTTCCTTTGCTCTAACTTGAATATCACTGAAATGAGTTTGGTTCTAGTCCTTGCAGCATAACTTTGCGTTCTTCATCCATTGGTATAAGGAAAACATCAGTTAGAAGGCAATATTGGTGTAGACCAAGCCTCTAATATGCGTACATGATACTTGGGGATGGGTGGTAAAAAACGAGAAGAACACGAACCTTGAGCTCTCTTGAATTCAGAAGTGGATAAAGAAACCAAGCAAGGCGAGTGATCAGAACCTCCAGGAGCATAAAATAGAGCAATAGCTTCAGGAAAAGAGTCCTGCCACTTCTCATTAATTATTGCTCGATCCAGCTTCCTAGATTTAGGATTGTTCGGGTTGTGATTGCTCCAAGTATAAAAACATCAATGATACACCATGTCATAGAGATTAGTATCTGCCAAGCAGTCATGTAAATCAGAAAGATCAAGCAAAAATATAGCAGCCGGTTACATGGAGTAGATTTCCGACATAGATAACACCTGGTTAAAGTCGCCCCAGAGGATGCAAGGCGAGTTCCGAACCAAGGGAGAATTTGCCACCTTTCTGACCAGATTCCATAATGGTATCTGTTCTACCCTAGTGTTGCGAGCATAGATGAAGCCAATAATGAAGGATTCTTTAGAAACCGGATTTAAAACACCACAGAGGACCAGCTGGTCCGATTGTATATACGTTACCACTGATAATATTGGCTTCCATAAGACCAAAATCCTCCCATTATCAGCTGAAAAAGAGTAGTTCATATCAAATCTCCAGTCGCCAAAAGAGGTTACCATAATAGCACTAAGAATTTTCTGCTTCACATGAATTTTCAAAAGTCCACCTATCGTGGGGTTATTATTAGAGATCCATCTCTTAACCGATTTTTGCCATTAAGGTCCCGAGATTCCAACAAAAACACTTCATATGCAGTTCCAAAAAGGGGGTAAGTAAGCACTAGGCTTTGAAATTTGGTCAGGGCGAAAGGCTGCCTGACCACCTGAATTTGAACCAAAAGTAGAAACTGAGAAGGAGGTTCCTGAGGAGACCGGTGATGACGGAAGAGAGAGAGCATAAATTTTCTTCCTTTGCCTCTTTCTACACTTTCTCTTTTGTTTTTCAGAATAATGAGTGGGAGTCTCTGCTTCCATGGCCTCAATATGTTTCCGAATGATTGTTTGAGCCAAACTTATCACAATTTCCTCCTCCTCAAACTGGTAAGTAGTTACCAATTTAATGGAAACCTCTTTTGCAAGTTCTGAGGGTGATGGTCAAGGAGGTCTGGTTCTTTTGACAACTTTGTTCCAGATGGATGGAGAGTCTGAATCCCCTTCAGAAGCCATAGGTGAGGAAGGAGCACTAATAGCTTTTCGAGAACCAGAGGCAGGAAGAGGCGAGGAAACCGCAGGAGGTGAAGAGGGAATTATAATTGACGTAGACATGGTTCCAAAGACGTAATCTTGACTTGTTCAGTAGGAATTGAAGGATGATTTTCTCTAATTGAATTATCCTTTAAGATTTTTGGGACATACATAAGTGTTCTTTTAGAGTTTGGAATGGAACCTTCCTGAGATCGAGAAGCAGAGGATTGACCAACTGGATTAGTCCAAGCAGGTGAGAAGGAGGCCCAGGACAGCGTAAATGAAGATGTTCATACTCACCGCAAGAGCTGCATTTAGGCGGAAGATTAGGATATGTCACTGAAACAGTTACAGAAGTTCCAGCTACATCTGTGACCCGGACCAAAGAAGGGCGGGGTTTATCCAGTACAATAGCAACTCGAAGCTTGACTATACCATTGGAATATGGTTTAATTGTAGCAGATTCTAAATGCATAAGAAGTCCGACACCTGAAGATATTGCTAAATCCATCAAAAGACCATAACTCCGAAGGAACATTTTTGAATAAGACCCAGACTGGAGCATTGACAAGTTTCTTAGGAGACATTCCAAGAGAAGACGACCATAACGATACTGTGAATGCAGTTTTGAGAATGCTGAAATCCTATTCCCAAAACCCATTTCCTGATAACCTCTGACGGACTATAGATCAGATAAATTCCTCTAGAATGTTGCTTAATCATAATTCGTCCTTGCTTTCCCCAAATGGGGTTTACGTCAGAGAAAAATTATGGTGCTGAAAGAGGGGTACCGTGAAAGAACGCGACGAGATGGTCTTTCCATAGCTGAGAGGATCCAAGGATGATTGAATCTAGGGTTTTGATTGAAGACGTGCCATCCGAAGAGAGGACCGGAGATGCAACCTTAAACATTGAGACGAAGCTTTCAATTTAGGAATCCAAGGGGATTGATTCGAGGTTGTCGGAGGAATTGTAGCTGAAGGATCGTTTAGTGTTTGTCCTGGTTTAATTATGTCAGATTAAACTCACCTAAACATATTGGATCTAGGTTCTCTTGCTGAATCATAAAGGGATCTCAGTAATACCTTGTTTATGCAGCGGATTAGAGAGGTATCAGTCAGAGATCAGCAGAACCACCAAGAGGTTGTTCCTCCAAAGGCTCACACACGCACACTAACAGGAGAGAGGCTGCTAGACCGGCTGGGAGAAGTCGCAGAGAGAGAGATGGGAGGCGCAGAGAGTTAGCTTAGAAAAAGAGCTAGGTTTAGTTTTAGTTATAAAACTTATGTCTAGTTCCTTTTGGGCTTTTGGGCCCAAGTCCCAATCTGATTAAATCCCTTAGATTTAATCAGGCCCTTTAATCTCTCTAAGTACAGTAAATGCCTAGCACTTTTACCGTACTTCTGCTGAACCGTTCCCTCATAGTTTCCTGTTAGCTTAGGCGTGTGACCCATATGGGATCATATAATAAAGGCAATAAATCCAAGACTTATAGATCATGAGCGGACTCTAGCAAGCCATCATGACCCCCAGTATTATATGACTTATGTCTGATCATTGACATACTCTTACTTTCTAGAGACAGTACAGAGATTACCGGACATAATTCCAACAATCTCCCACTTGTACTGGAATCTCTGTATTCATATTCCTTTTGTCACAATATCTCGATTAGTCATAAGGCAAGATGAGTGTCATCCTTATAAAGCCTAATAATGTTCATCGGACTCTGATTTGATACTGACAATCCAAACGACTCGGGACAGTCCGTTTGAGCATGGCCATGCATTTTCCAGTATTCAAATCTCCGATTGGCCTAGAGATATTCACTCCATTTATATTGGAGGGACAAATCCCGTCTTGTTCCATCACTGTAAACTACTCATTTCTTAATACGCCCAAACAAGGTCCTTATAACTATCGCTTAACGACAGCGTTAGACAATGATCAAAGCGCATCAGTTGATGTGCAGTCACATGCATGCGAACTCAGGTCTAAGGACTATACTCTATAGTCGTAGTAAGAATCTCTTATGACACAGATATAAATATCCTGAAGAGTTCTTATAAGCGGGTCATGTCCGGTCGTATGTACCCCAACATACACCTATGTACTGACTTTGATGCCGTGCATCTATGACATCCTGAGACTTTGTCATAAGTCACATACCAATCTAGTCTCACGCGGTTGTTGGTGTTCCAATTTCAACAACCTTCGACTAGGGACAGGATGATATAAGCCATCTATCAAATATAGGGTCTCATGATCAAGCTAAATGACTTTGATGACTCAAGATCAAGTCACTTACTTCGATGACCTATAAAATGGTTCATATCATTTTGGAAACGATTATTTCATCACAGTTAAAATAATCTTGAAATAATAATTTTATTTAAACATCTTAAATGTTTTACAAGAACATATCAATAACTAAATAAAGCCCTCATACTCCCACTCAAATTTAGATTACATTTCAATTTTACTTATCCTACAGCTACAGTCCGCGACTCGTGCTTAGGCCTAAGGAGTGGCTTCGTTAATAGATTAGCAACGTTCTCATTCGTTGAAACTTGCTGATCTACTTAACACCTCTGTCATTTATCTCACGGAATAGGTTATACCTACCCTCAAGGTGTTTGGACCTCTGATGTGCAGCTAGCCTCATCTATGCTGGGAATCACATCAAGTTCAGTGATGAACTCTTCTTTCCAAACAACCTCTTTCGCCGCTATCCAAGCTGCGAAATGTTCAGCTTAAGTCATGGAGTCAGCAACAGTGCCTTGCACCGCCAGACAGACACAAGATATAACCGGACTGTGACCGGAAATCATCTTTGTCTGTTGGAAACTTGCCTTTCAGACTCTATCGACTTGTAGCACCTCACTTTCTCCGTAAATCAAGAACTTATCCTAAGTATTTTCCAAATACTTGAGGATATTCATTACGTCTATCCAGTTATTCTTTACTGGATTTGACTGGTCTTTACTTGTCTTGCTTAACATTAAAGCAACATCAAAACAAGTACGTGTCATGGCATACATGATAGATCCAATTGCCGACGCATATGGAATCTCATCCATGCATTCAAGCTCAGCAGATATCGTAGGACACTGTTTCTTGCTTAACGTAATGCCATGTGACATTGGCATAAAACCCTTCTTGGAATGCTGAAAACGTGTAGGACTTTGTCAATATAAGAATCCTGACTTTGTCCTATCAGCTCTTTTGGATCTCTATCTTTAGATCCAAAATCCAAGAACATACGTGGTTTTACCCACGTCATCATAAAACCAACTCCCAAGGCAGTCCTTTACCGACTGCAGCATTGGAACGTTATTTCCGAGAATCAGTATGTCTTCGACATACACTATGAGAAATGCAACATCGCTCCCACTTATCTATTAGTAAACGCACAGTTCCATCTCGTTCCTGTTCAAGTCAAAACCTTGACTTCTTCAACAGAACGAAGATTCCAACTCCGATATGTTTGCTTCTATCCATGAATGGATCGATGAAGCTAACTTACATACAGTGTAATTTTTCGGAGTCCGGGCTCACTTTCGCTTCTGTGAATTTCGCAGGTTCGTCACTTTCAATGATCAGCAGATCATGGCAACTAATCAAGAGAAATCACTCTCGGATTAGTGACGGATTCATTCAGATCTGCGAACTTCAGGCTCTACAGGTGTAGATTCTACAGAAATCTGTAAATCCATCCGCTGCTCTCCCTCAACAGGTTGAGCAGCCTCCTGTATTTCTCGAATTTCTTCGAGTTATACTTTTACTCCCACTGTTCTTCTTGGAAAGTAACTTCCCTTTTAGAAAACAGAATTCCGAACAACCTAACTTCGTATTCGGAATGGACGTAAAAGTAACAAGCCTTGGTTTCCCTAGGACAACCAGCGAAGTAGCACAACTAAAAATACTCAGTAAAGACGAATTTGGATCATTTCCAATCCACATTTATGTGGTGTCTTTCAACTGATATTGGTGGAACTATTTCAGCGTGAACTTAGATATTTCTAGAGCGTTATTCTTAAAGAATATCATGGAAGATTCGTGTGACTCATCTTTAATCATTTCTAATAAGATCTGATTCTTTCTCACAGAAACACCTCAAGGTTTTCAGGAGAAATGAGCTGTGAAACTACTTCACACTCATTCAGATGATCATACCATCAATGACTTAAGTATTCTCACTCGTGATCTAATCCAGAGTCTCAATACTTCTGTCACTCAGATTCTATACCTCATTCTGGAACTCTTTCGACCATTTCAAAGAATTCCGACTCGTGTCTCATCAAATGAACACAGTCATACTCACTGAAGTAATCAGTAAATATAATGAAGTACAGGAAATTTTCTCTGGCATTACTGCTCATCGGGCCACATACATGAGTATGTTCAAGGTCCAATAAGCCTTTGGGCCTTTCTCTAGCTCGGCTAAGATGGGCCCTTTGTCTTTTGGTCCAGTAAGCAGAATTCAAGTCTCATAAGATATCCAATCAACGGATTCCGAAAGTCCATAACTATGGGATTTCTGAATCCGACTCACTCTATGTGACCAAGACATTTACGCCAAGAAAAATCAGGTTTAATTCATCAGATTTAAACCAATTCGGTATTTATGTTACATTTAGGCACTCTTTGGTTTAAGATATAAAACCCATTCCTTGAATAGGGTGCTACAATTAATATTTCATTAAGATCAAAAGAACAAAACTTGTCTTTTATCAAAATGGAAAACATTCAAATTCTTACAAGAAAATGAAAAGACAACTCTGCTTAAAGCAGGTACATTGTAGCAATTACTTAATACAAAGCCAAGCCTCAAAGGCATCTACAAGTGAAAACCCTACTGCTGAGGCAGCATCCATAGCTCCTTCCAGACATGCAGTTCCACTTGTCCTTCCTTCAACGTTCTACTGTTGCTTAGGCTCTGCATATTATAACAAATATCAGTGCCACAAATAGTATCCAATACGTATAAGGTAGAACTTGAAGTAACAACATGAATACCTGAGGAAGTAGTCTCATACATCAACTTCAACTCCTCATAATCTTCCATGAATTTAATGCAATCTCTCTTCCAATGCCCAGTCTCTTTACAGTAGCAGCACTTACCAACGTAAGAGGTATCTGACTTGGGCTCAGAAGACACACGCTTGCCATGATTCAAAATCTGGACAACTTTGTCTTCACCCTTGTCAGCATTAGGTTTAGTAAACCTACCCTTCTCCTTCATGAGATTATACAGGGTACTCTTCACGTTTGGCTCAACTGTCTTGAGCATATCATGCAGTTCAGTCATAGTCTTCGTTAAGCCTTTCTTGATATAGTTCCTTCTGAACTTATCATAGCTTGACGGCAGTGACTGCAGAATGATCTCAGTTGCCAATTCTTGGCTAACTGGATAATCCAGTTTCCTCAGGTTATCAATGTAACCCATCATTTTACTGACATGAGGACTCACTGGATGATCATTTGGTAGCTTGCAGCTAGTGAGAGACTTAACCAACTGGTATCTCTCCACTCTTATCTGCTCCTGAAATTTCAATTTCAGGCTGCTGATCATCTCTATTGGCGACTCCATGTTCTCATATTGCTTCAGCAAATCTGAGTCCATGGTAGCCAATATCAGACCACGCACATCTACCGCATCATTATAATGCTTATTCCAAGCATTATATACTGCATGAGAAGCATTGGACCCGATCCTCACAAAGAGAGATTTCTCAAGGACATAGTCCTTTCTCTCCTGCCTGAGGACTAGCCTCAGGTTCCGCGACCAAGTCAAGAAATTTGATCCGTTCAGTTTGTCCTTCTCAAGGACAGACCGGATCGAGAAAGTGTTTTGATTGTTTGTGCTAGTCATAACTGAAATTTAAGATAAAAGGATTTTAGTTAATATGTTCAATATAAGTAAACTCGCATTATATTCAATAACATTAGTTACCCTCAAAAGAATATAATGATTCCAAGATCCACATATAACTAAGATCAAAGTGGGCCACTGGCCGTCACCCAACCTTAGCTTATATTGGTAAGCCCTATTTCGGCTAATTATATCCGTGATATAACTCTTGGTTGTGAATCTGGGCCCGAGGCCCAATCCACTCTGATGTCTCAAGGCCCGGGACTCCCGATGGCCTAGTCAAGAAAACCAGACTATACAGTCATGTAATCACTAATGTCTGGGACTCCCAATAACATTAATGAATCACAAAATGTCTTACCCACGCAAAAGATAGACATCCTCACACTGTAAGGCCATGTGTACGATTGAATGGGTTTCAACAGCTGACATAGACTGGACAAGACATCCAACGCTTGATATTATTTGAGGTTTATAGGTTTTCTTAAAATTTCATCCCAAAATAGAAGATTACTATTTTTGGAAACTTTCCATTTTTGGAAACCTACTGTTTTGGAAACTTTTATAATTGGAAACTTCCTAAAATTGGAAACTTTCTAACTATAGAAATTTCCTAAATATCCAAAACATGCAAATCTAGAAACTTCTATTCTAAGAAACTTTCTAATTTGAAATTTTTGGAAACTGATTAATTTTAAAATCAAATTTTAATTATTAAATGAATTTTAAATAAATCTGAAGAAAAGACTCAAATAACTGGCCCAATTGTTTTAACTTCTTGGCCCAAGGCCCAAGAATTGGTCTATGTCCAAGACATAACCCAATTGCCCAATTAAATGACATAACCGGTCTGGTTCATTAAAATTGGTCTAACCAAGATTAATTACTACGATAACCACAATTGTTAACCGGTTATTTACTAAACCGGATTTTCTCAATTTATTTGGTCCAACCAAATCAAATTAGAAAACCACTGGTTTAGGCACTAAATCCAATTTTAAACGACATTGGATTTCTTATCACGGTTTAACCAGATTTAATAAATATTATTAAGTCTGTAAACCGTAACGATTAGAATTTTAAACTGAACCGTTAACCAAACCGAACCGACCGATTGGTCACGTGAACCGATCACGACCGAGTCGCAATCTTCACGCGATCGAGGGACGAGACACGATCGGGACAGCCGCAATCATCACGCTTCCGCGATCGGGTCGATAGTCGGGACGGGACGGGACATGATCGGGACAGCCGCAAGCATCACGCTTCCGCGATCGGGTCGATAGTCGGGACGGGACGGGACATGATCGGGATAGCCGCAAGCATCACGCTTCCGCGATCGGGTCGATAGTCGGGACGGGACGGGACGGCTCGGGCCGAGAGAGGCGGGACGCGAACGGTCCATCTCTCGCGATCGGAACGACCACGCGACTCGATCCGGCAAAGCGATCGGTCCGTGCGTCAATCCAATCCGGACGTGTGATCCTTTGGCGATCAACACTCCGACGCATACCAATCCAGATTGGATCGGATCATGCGATTTAGTTTAGGGTTTTAACTTTGTTTCTTAAGTGTTTTACTTATCAATTTCAAGCATAGATTGATTCAAACACTTCTAAACAGCCTAAACATGATTCTAACAAGAAATCCTAATAGAACCAATGGCTCTGATACCACTGAAGGATCGTTTAGTGTTTGTCCTGGTTTAATTCTGTCAGATTAAACTCACCTAAACATATTGGATCTAGGTTCTCTTGCTGAATCATAAAGGGATCTCAGTAATACCTTGTTTATGCAGCGGATTAGAGAGGTATCAGTCAGAGATCAGCAGAACCACCAAGAGGTTGTTCCTCCAAAGGCTCACACACGCACACTAACAGGAGAGAGGCTGCTAGACCGGCTGGGAGAAGTCGCAGAGAGAGAGATGGGAGGCGCAGAGAGTTAGCTTAGAAAAAGAGCTAGGTTTAGTTTTAGTTATAAAACTTATGTCTAGTTCCTTTTGGGCTTTTGGGCCCAAGTCCCAATCTGATTAAATCCCTTAGATTTAATCAGGCCCTTTAATCTTTCTAAGTACAGTAAATGCCTAGCACTTTTACCGTACTTCTACTGAACCGTTCCCTCATAGTTTCCTGTTAGCTTAGGCGTGTGACCCATATGGGATCATATAATAAAGGCAATAAATCCAAGACTTATAGATCATGAGCGGACTCTAGCAAGCCATCATGACCCCCAGTATTATATGACTTATGTCTGATCATTGACATACTCTTACTTTCTAGAGACAGTACAGAGATTACCGGACATAATTCCAACAGTAGCAACCCAAGTGACGACGAAGCGAGATCCAAAGGAAATGTTGGCTGGGACCGAGGAATAGTCGAAACAGGAGAGGAGGATGAATCAATTTGGGTCAGCAAAGAAATAGTCACAGGGAATTCAGAAGTTGGGGTCGACGGAAAGAGGAACAAGCCAGGTCTGAGAGGAGGGAAGAGGTTAGGTGCGACAGCGTAAGGCCGGCCGCCGGAGGAGAACGGTGAAGAACCTTATCGCCTTGGGAGTCTCTCTCTAGATAGAGAAAGAGCCGTTACCGCTAAACACTGACAGATTATTCAAATTTAAGTCTGATATTGACATTCTCAGGTTTGATTTTATTGATGTTCTATCAACTGAGTCATTATAACTATCTTGTGAAAATCTTTATGTAGAGTTTACCGTGTGACTGCAACGGGTTTCTGTGTTTTGTAGGAAAATATTGGTATCACAACTAATGGTTGAGGTTTGTCTCATTTGCTTGAGAATGGATAAGAATCAATTGAGTAAGAATATTATCAATCTAGGGGTTGAATCGATAACCTGCATCAAGATGTGAAACTCATATACTAAACACGTGAACTTGTACAAAAAATGGCAATTTCCTTTTATCATGATAAAGCTTAAGCTATTTCTATGCATGGTTGCATGCCTGGCCCGACAAGGTTTGGTGCCTAAAGCCCAAAACATACAACCTCCCTTATAAAAATAAATTGTTTTCTAAAAGGACTGATAGGAATCGAATGGTGTACACGTACAACATTAAAACTAGTTTTAACCACTACACCATAACCAATTTTCTGAAATTCAATGCCCTATAAATAGCTTATATATTTTGGTCCCTAAAGCATGGACTTTACCAGCTTTAGCTTAGAGCCGGCCCTACATGGGCGTGGTTGTGTATGTAATTGATTCAGGTTATGTGAAGCAAAGACGATATATCCCATCAAATGGGATGTATTCTCTTGACGTTGTTCAAATTAGCAAAGTGCAAGCTAATGTGCTGGTGGAACTAGACTTTAGAAATGTTATCAATTATACCTTTGGCAATCTACCGAGGTGACTTCCTTCATGCAGTGATTCCAGAAGCGTTCTTGACTTGAAATTGTTGGATCTTCCTGATATTGACATTCTCAGGTTTGATTTTCTTGATGTTCCATCAACTGAGTCATTATAACTAAAAATAAAAAGTATTGGAGGGGCAATGTCTGAGCTTCCACTAAAACCATCATTGTCAAGAAGCAAATGAAAATGGTTGCTTGTCTCAAGCTCTAACAGTCATTGCCATGTTGTCAGCAGAGACAACTCTACTTCATGTTGTTAGGAGTAAACCGAATGAAAAGAAGAGGAAGCATGATGAATCTAAAGTCCCTGATGGATCCAGATTTGGTGATAACATTCAACTGTTACATATTTTTGAATGTTGGGACCGCAATAGTTATGATATTGAATGGTGGAAAGAAAATGGGATGCAAGTGCGAGGGATGGTGTTTTATAAAGATGTTTGGAAGATCAATTATGCAGAAAATGTCTAAAGATCGATTGGAAGTTGGGACACGTGAAAAGAAGAGTGCAAGCCGAGATGGCTACAGTAAGTTGAGGAATGCTCTATGTGTGGGTAATGCAAACCAATTAAGTTGTTGAGAGAATGCTTCTTCATAATGGATTTCTGACTCTTAGCTTCAAGCCTCAGCTAGTGCAGATGCATCCATCATCTATGTTGAAAATTCTCCAAAATGCATAATTTGTACCGTCAAAATTCCAGATACCGTGTGCCGAACCATCTTCGCCTCTCATCGTTTCTACATAAAATTTGTGAACCACCATGTATTAAAACACCTCCTTCAACAAACCAATGTCGCTGATTTTTTTTACTATTCACGAATGCACTATCCACATGAATAGTAACCTCGCAAAAAAAGCTTGACTGAGATTACCACAACCACATGCTCTGATACCAGTAGTTAGGAAATAATCTTAAATTTCCCCGAAAACCAGATATATGGGACTGAGAAAACACACAAAATTTGTTAACAGAGTTCGGCCAAATTTTGCGTACGTCTCCGAATCTGCTACAAATCTTTATATTAATAACCAAGAAATTACAACACTCTCAAATCACATCCAAAACCCGATTACACTCAAGAAAATTATACTATAATTTCTTTTTAAAAAAAATTCTTTTTTCTTCTCTCTTTCTCTCTTCTTGTTTTCATTTTGAAATGATTTTAGAGACACACATCTTCATGGTATTTATAGGAGACATTTGGAGGTTTGGTGAGCCTAAAAGGTTGATAAAAACAATAAGTCTCTTTTTGATGTTTGCATCTCCTCACCACCTCATCACCGTCCAGCCACCTTTCACTGTCCAAAGATGTCTTTGTTGACTAACAATTTGTTCTTTTATGAAACTCATTTCAACTAAATCAAAGACGTTTGGGATGGAGAATCTAGTAGAAGAAAGAAAAGAACAGACTAATCAAGTTGCTAGATTAGCAAAAAAGATTGTATTTGGGTGCATGAGAAAAAGAGAGAGTTGGAAACTCTAGCCGCAAAGATAGAATGAAGAGAAGCTCACGAGTCTTTGTATATGTACATGGATTGACGACCGTAACAAGCCAACTAAAAGAAGAATTGAGCCAATTTCAACTAAAAGAATATTTGACCCAATATAAATTGGCCTTGTCTCTCTGAATAATTGGAGATTCTTTAGGTCAGTATGCAAAGCTTGTGCAATGATATCTTCAAAAGCACTAGATGTAAGAGCATGTACATCCATGAACCCTCTTCTTGGGGGTTTTTAACTAATTTTTAATATATATTTTTTTTTTTACAGATGGAAAAAAAATTCAAAAATCAAAAAAAAGAGAATCAATCATAACGCGACACATCTGCGCTACAGTTTTTTTTTTTTTTTGACAAATCTGCGCTACAGTTAAAAACTCGAGTTCTTAAGTCTCTTATTTAAGGATCGTCCTAAAGGGGTTCTTAAAACAAATTATTTTTTTATTCTGTTTATCTAAAAAACTGTGCCAAAAACTGTCTAAAAACCTTTGATGTACATGGTCTAAGAAAATCAATACAACAACCATAACCATATAAAGTATCTTGTATCTTGACACATCATCCTATAAAAAAGAATAGTTAAATAAAAATAAGCAAAAGATATAAAAACATAAGAAACCAAGAAGAATTACCTCAAAGAATTTAGTCTTGTGAAATAAGTAGGTAAGTGAACTTAATATGATGTTCAGCCGCACTTTGGTAAAGCTTATTGAAGAGCAAGATGTCCAAAATTTATTTCCTCGACACCTCTGCATTATGCTGCACTTTGATAGAGCTTATGGAAGAAGAAGATATCCAAAATTTCTTGCCTCAACACCTCCGTAGCATGACCACCTTTAGGGCGTGCAAACTCCACCGCGCTGGAACCCATCAGCTGATGCAGACCCAGTGCCGGCCCAATATTTTCGGATGCCCTATTCAAAACTAAAATATTATTTAATATAATTTTTATTAAAAATTTTATTTGAATATTTTAACAAAAAAATATATTTTAAAATGCCTATATTATAAAAAAATATTTAAAAATGCCCTTTTTAATATATACTAATGAAGAAAATATATAGAAACATGCCCTTTTTAGTCGGATGCCCTAATCCGTCGCTTATGTGGCTTATGCTCGAGGCCGGCTCTGTGCAGACCTTGCGTGTACAAACTATTGTTGGGTCGTTGGGCTCCTTCCACACAACGCCGCTTTGGCTCCGATCACTTGGTGGAGTTCACACTTCGATAACTAGGCCCGCTTTGAGAAAAAGAGTTATATACGAAATGGTACAAATAAATTAATATGAAAACACGATCTTGGTATTTTTAGACTGTTATTTGTGATTAAGTCTTTGTGCATATGTGAATGTGATATCTGGTTTTAAGTTAGGATATGGTAGTAAAAAATAACAAAAGAGTGAACCAAAAGAACAAAGGAAGAAAAAACATGAATAAAATGAAAATATTAAGGAGCTGTGTCTAAAAAATAGAAAATAATGTCTTCAAAATAAATATTATTGTGTCTAAAAATAGAGTTGTTTTCAAAATAATATTATTATAAAGGTTGTGAATAAGAAACAAAACTAAAAGATGTGAAAGTAACATAAAAACACGTACTTTTTGACGAAAGTAGAAGTTATATGCGAAAATATCAAGAGATTAATCCGTAAAGACTTTAAAACTATGCATTTGGAAATAATGTTGGGGGTAATGTTCTTTGAATTTTTGTAAGTGTGGAATCTAGTTTTAAGTTAGGATATATTTATTAAAAGGAACAAAAAAGTATGGTATGTAAAGGGGAACGTGCGCGTAAGTCTCACGCGCCCGCTCTCATTCTCTCTCTTTTTCCTAGAGTTTTTTCACCGAGCTTTCGTGTTTCTTGGAGGCCTCTCCGATCCGGCGAGCTTCGCCGTGGCCGTGAGGGGTCTCCCGCCGTAAGAGAGCTTTAGCGTATAATCCGGTGGCAAGAAGATCCAGAAGATGTCTCGTCCTCTCCTCCTCCGGGTCGAGCGGTGAGGTTTTCTTCTCGCCAAGGCGGTGCGATGTCGGTGAGAGACGAATCGAAAGATCCGGTAAGTCGTGAGCCCTGTACCCGCTTGAGGACGTGCGGTGTTTAAGAGCGAGCGCGGGATCCCGAGAAGAGTTTACGATCTGGTTCGTGCTTGCGGAGGAGAGAAGATCGGAGGGAATCGATCCTTGCGGATGAGGTGTCGTGGAGGTGGTGGCCACACGGAAGCGACTGCGGAGGAGCGGCGGTGAGGTGCCTAGTTGCATGTCGCTCCGCCGGAGAAATCTCATCGGCAGGAGGTGGTGAGCGATTGGAGGCGACCGTTCGGAGATAGATCCTCGCCGGGTTAGACTTACGGTGATGTCACGGATTTCGAAGCTTGCTGGGAGCGGCTTTTCCGGTTGAGTCCGTGGTTCCGGGAGCGAGAGTCGTCGAGTCGGGAGAAAGCGAGAGGAGGTCATGGTATGTGGATCTGGAACGGCGGCTAGAGTCGGGTCTTTAGCTCGCCGGGAAGGCTCCGGCAGTTACCGCGAGTCTCGCCGGATCTACCCCGCCGGCGAAACGGTTTCAGACTCTCCGGTTTGTCCCTGAAAAGGGTCAGTGGCAAAGCTGTAATTATCTGATGCGGCTGGAGGATTCTCTTTCGGTTTATTAGGGCGACGCGTTGGTTTTTACTTCTGGATTAGTATTGTTGTAAACCGGATTGATCCCGGTTATTGGATCGGTTTAGTTATTAAATATAATATATATTAAAAAAAAAGTATGTATGTACATGAAAAATAATAAAATAATGATATGGTTAGATTAAGAATATTTAAAACTATATATAAGATTTGAAATGTTGTGATTAAAAGATTTAATAAAAAAATATAACCGTAAAATGAAAAGACACATTTTTAACGAAATATAAGTTAAATAGGAAAATATACAAATGAATAATATAAAAAGACACGACTTGATAATTTTTTAAAAAATTGTTATTACTAATAGATATACTATAGTATCGTTTTTTGAATCAAAGTATCGTTTTCTTCATTCTTCCTAAACCGAACCCTAAAACTGAAAACGATCTCGAAAACCTAGTCGTTGCTCTGATACATAAAAGGAGTATACAGATATATGCCACGTGGATAGCCAGGATTCTTTTATTTCAATTTCGAAAAGTTGTTGGTTAAAACAGAAAAACGATAGTACATTGTATTCATTCTGAAAAGTTAATGAGATTCATCTCAATTCTTTCTTCTCACTGTGTTCTTGCGAGTGTTCTTCGTCAATTTGAGTACCATTTTCCAGGATTGGTAATCGATTGGTAAGGGAGGGTTCTGTTTACTTGAACATTAGCCTTCAGTTCTTGATTGTGTTGAGATACTGATTTTGTTCGTATCAAAGGTATCAGATAAGCCAAGCGATTCTCGGAAATTATGGCGGAGACGAGAATTCAAGCACAAGTGAAAGAAGCGGTCAAGGAGATAGACGACAAGTATGTGGATCGCTTTCAACTCATTGATAGCTCGCTCGCATCGATGAATGAATCCCTAACCGACAAAATCACCAAAAGCAACTCGGAATTGTTCGAAGCAATTAGGTTATTGACGAACCGATTACCACAAAATTTCGACGGACAATCATCGGGACATGCGAATCCACAGAAAAATCGTCCTAGCTATCATCAAAATCAAGCCGGAGTAACACGGTTAGCGAAGTTGGAGTTTCCAAGATTTAATGGCGATCGTATCAAGGACTGGTTGTTCAAAGTTGAAAAGTTCTATGAATTGGACAATACGTCAGCGGATATGAAGGTTAATCTGGCTGCGATGCACTTAGACGGAGATGCAGCTGATTGGCATCAATCTCTGATACAGTCTGAGGTAACAGTGATTGGTAATGCTTTAACTGATTGGGAACAATATTGCTTGATGATTAGGGAGAGATTTGAAGGGGTGTTTGACGATCCTCATGCTGAATTGAAGAAATTGCAATAAACAAATGGCATTGTGGATTATCATTCTAAATTTGAGAAGATTCGTATGCGGGTTTCTTTGACTGAAGATGTCTTGGTTAGTAACTACTTGGCAGGACTACGTTTGGATACTCAGATTTCAATCCGTATGTTTCAGCCTCAAACCATTAGGCAATGCTTCATGCTGGGTAAGTATTATGAAACAGCACACCCGAAGCCACCATCAGGTACTGATTGGTCTGTGAAATCTTACAACTCTAAAGGGATTATTCCTATGAAGAAGGACTTTGTGAAACCGGTTGATAAGGGAGCAAGTGTAGAGACTTTTAAAGAACAAAAAATTCAGCCTCAGAAGTTTCTTACCACTGAAGAGATGAATGAGAGAAGAGCTAAAGGACTGTGTTACTTTTGTCCTGAAAAATACACTCCCGGACATTATCAGGTACATAAGAAATCACAGCTCTTCTTATTAGAAATGGAGGATGAGGAGAATGAAGTAGTAGATGATATTCAACAACCTGTGACAGAGAATATGGCCATAGCAACGATATCTTTAAATGCAGTGGCTGGTCAATCAGGTTATTCAACACTCAGAGTTAAAGGAATTCACAACAAGAGGACACTTTTCATTCTGCTAGACACAGGATCAACTCATAATTTCATAGATCCTTTTGCGGCAGAGAAGTTGGGATGTGAGATTGAACCTATGGGTAATGCGAAGGTGAAAGTAGCTGATGGCAGTAAACTGGGAGTACAAGGAAGAATTAAGGATTTACAGTGGACATTCCATGATGTTACCTTTCAAGCTGATTTTCTGGTTATTCCTCTAAGTGGCTGTGACATGGTATTGGGAGTTCAATGGATGCAAGAATTGGGAACAGTTACTTGGGATTTTCAGAAGCTGGAAGTGATGTTTAAATGGAATCAAAGAAGAGTGGTTTTACATGGAATTAAAAAGGATTCAGTGCGTACTATCAAAGCTGCAAAGGTTAATAAGATGAATGAAGAGGAATTACAGATTTCAATGATTTGTGCTTCCTTTGAGGATACAACGGATACTCTTATGGAACTCGCAACAACGGAAGTTGTTTCCTCTGATGATCAACTGCAGTGTGTTGAACAGTTGATTGAAGAATTCCCTGATATTTTTGAAGAACCGAAATCACTGCCGCCCTTCAGACAGTATCATGATCATAAGATTCCGCTTTTGGAAGGCTCCAATCCTGTCAATCAAAGACCATATAGGTATGCCTTATACCAAAAGAATGAGATTGACAAGATTGTACATGAGATGTTAGATATGGGTACCATTCAACCAAGCTCAAGTTCTTTTGCTTCCCCGGTTGTTTTGGTCAAGAAGAAGGATGGAACATGGCGTCTCTGTGTTGATTACCGTGGCCTTAATGCTTTGACAATCAAAGACAGATTCCCTATACCACTAATAGAAGATCTAATGGATGAATTAGGGGGATCAACAATCTATTCCAAGATAGATCTCAGAGAAGGCTACCACCAAGTAAGAATGTCCCCTCAAGACATTCATAAAACAGCTTTCAAGACGCACAATGGCCACTATGAATATCTGGTGATGCCATTTGGCTTGACAAACGCACCAGCAACGTTCCAAGGCCTTATGAATTCAGTATTCAGAGAGTTCCTTCGTAAGTTTGTGCTTATATTCTTTGATGATATTCTCATCTATAGCACAACTTTAGACTCTCACTTGACACAGCTTCGAAGTGTTTTCATGTTAATGAGGCAGCATCAGTTATTTGCAAAGCGTAGCAAGTGTTCATTTGCAACAAGAAGAGTTGAATATCTGGGACACTTCATTCAAGCTGACGGGATATCCACTGATCCTAGCAAGATTCAAGCTGTGAAAGATTGGCCTGTTCCTCAAAATCTCAAGCAACTCAGAGGGTTCTTAGGCTTGACAGGTTATTACCGTCGCTTTGTCAAGAACTACGGCACAATTGCTAGACCTCTCAATGCATTAACAAAGAAGGACAGTTTCTTATGGAATGAGGAAGCTCAAGTAGCATTCGAGAAACTGAAGGATGCATTGTGTACAACACCAGTGTTGGCGTTACCGGTCTTTGAACAACAATTCGTGGTTGAAACTGACGCTTGCAGTAATGGTATTGGTGCAGTACTTATGCAAAACGGTCACCCACTGGCCTATATCAGTAGACACTTGAAAAGAAGGCAACTGAATCTGTCAATATACGAGAAGGAATTACTAGCAGTCGTATTTGCAGTTCAGAAGTGGAGACATTACCTTCTATCAGGTCATTTCATCATTAAAACGGATCAAAGAAGCCTCAAATATCTTCTTGAACAACGCTTGAATACACCAATTCAGCAGCAGTGGTTACCAAAGTTGTTGGAGTTTAGTTATGAAATTCAGTACAAGGAAGGGAAAGAGAACTTAGTGGCTGATGCTTTATCAAGGGTTGATGGTTCTGAAATCCTTCATATGGCTCTGACTTATGTGGAATGTGATTTTCTGCAACAGATTAAAGAAGCTTATCCTGGAGATGTAGAACTTCAGAGGTTAATTCAAGAGATACGGGTTCAACCAAAATCTCATCCTCTGTTTTCATGGTCAGACGGCATCTTGAGAAGAAGAAGCAAAATTGTGGTCCCTAATGACCAGTCTATCAAAGACTCAATACTCAAGTGGTTACATGGTTCTGCTCTCAGTGGACATTCGGGAATTGAAGTCACTAGACAGCGTGTCAAAAGTATATTTTACTGGAAGGGTCTGAGTAAAGATATACAAGGATACATTAGAAGCTGTGAAGTTTGTCAGAGATGCAAGACTGACAATGCAGCTTATCCAGGTCTTATCCAGCCTCTTCCCATACCGGAGTCAATATGGACTAATATCTCACTGGATTTTATTGATGGCCTCCCAACCTCTCATGGTAAATCAGTAATATTAGTGGTGGTGGATAGATTAAGCAAAGCAGCCCATTTTGTGGCGTTATCTCATCCTTATACTGCGTCAACAGTGGCACAAGCCTTCTTGGATAATGTATTCAAACTTCATGGCTTACCAACAACGATTGTTTCAGATAGGGATGCAGTATTCCTCGGTGATTTTTGGAAGGAATTCTTTGCTTTACAGGGCGTCTCGTTGAACTACTCCACCCCTTATCACCCACAAAGCGACGGCCAAACTGAAGTGGTGAATCGTTGCTTAGAATCTTACTTGAGATGCATGTGCAGTGACAACCCTCAAGACTGGTGTAAATGGTTGTCATTGGCAGAATATTGGTATAACACCAACTACCATACCTCAACCCATCTCACGCCATTTGAAGCAGTTTATGGCCAAGCACCACCTATACATTTACCTTATTTGCCGGGTGAATCCAAGGTAGATGTGGTGGCAAGAAGTTTAGAAGAAAGAGAGAAGATGCTATTACTGTTAAAATTTCATCTAATGCGTTCTCAGCATAGGATGACTCAGGTTGCCAATCGCCATCGTACTGAGCGTGAGTTAGATGTTGGAGATTACGCTTATGTCAAGCTGCAACCGTATAGACAACAGTCAATGGTGCTAAGGAGTAATCAGAAGTTGGCTCCTAAATATTTTGGACCGTATAAGGTCATTGATAAGGTCGGCAAGGTTGCTTATAAGCTGGAACTACCAACATTTACTAAGATTCATCCAGTCTTTCACATTTCTCAGCTTAAGTTGCGAGTCGGTTATAATGAAGTGACTACACAACTGCCTGAAGTGATCTCTGATTTGTTTGTAAAAGAACCAGAGACTATTCTGGAACGCAAGATGGTTCAGCGTCAAGGAAGAGCCATTACAAAGGTCTTGGTGAAGTGGAAGAACAGGCCTATAGATGAAGCTTCCTGGGAATTCTTCTATGACTTGCAGAAAGATTTTCCAGACTTCACTGCTTAATACCTTGTGGTCAAGGTCTTGCAAACCGGGGAGATTTGATACATAAAAGGAGTATACAGATATATGCCACGTGGATGGCCAGGATTCTTTTATTTCAATTTCGAAAAGTTGTTGGTTAAAACAGAAAAACGATAGTACATTGTATTCATTCTGAAAAGTTAATGAGATTCATCTCAATTCTTTCTTCTCTCTGTGTTCTTGCGAGTGTTCTTCGTCAATTTGAGTACCATTTTCCAGGATTGGTAATCGATTGGTAAGGGAGGGTTCTGTTTACTTGAACATTAGCCTTCAGTTCTTGATTGTGTTGAGATACTGATTTTGTTCGTATCATGCTCTGTGAACGAATCCGCCATGAACATAATTTTCGTCTCCTTATGGCTTCCTTCTTCTGTTTAATCTCTGTTTCTTGAAAAATATGGAATTTGGGATTAGATGTAAAATTTGATGATGTGGTAATGTTCAAGTTTGAAACTCATTTACTAGATTGTTGTTAGTGGATTTTTCTGTTTTTCTTTAAGAGCTTGAATTGATTGTTCTTGTGACGAGTATTGACCAATTGATGAATCGGTTGATAATTAATCTACCTACATTACATTATTCAAATATTTATAACATGATCATTAACCTTTCGTGTGTACTTGATGTTTGGTTATGGCATGATACCTCGATTCTTTGTTTATGTACTTATTACAAACTTCAAATGTTATCAAATGGTGTACATGAAGCAGTAGATTGTCAACATCATTTTAGTAGTACGAAACAAGAAAGACAAAGAAGCTCATCATATATTGCGTGCTAAACTGATCAAGATTAGAATCAGAATTGAAGATTAAGAAAACTTCAGAGAGATGTACAAATGAAAACTACTTCCAACGATCATGCTCATGCAAAATCTGATTCGAACTAACTCTAATCGCGATCCATGTATTAAGATCCGATAAAGCGCAAAGGTAGCCGTGGAATAAACACAGACCCGAGAGATCTCTCAAGAGTTTTCAGTGGCTGAAGCTATGATTCTTAGCCGAGCAGGCTCTTGACTCTGTTCTTTCCTTCTCCAGAACGCCCGTCTCCACCATACTTCAAAGCCTCTCTGGATATTAGGACAGTCTTCATTTGAGTTCAAGAATCGATCAAACCAGGCTAAGAAAAACTCTTTTTGCCAAGCAAGAGGAAGAGTGAGAATCGTATTGCTTAAACTATCCTCGATTAAGTACCGATCAAGCCCTTTTGACGCTCTCCTCATCCACGCAAAATCATCATAGAAAGGTGTCAACCAGTTCCTCAGCAACAAACACCTCACTTCCTTTGGTGTCAGAATCTGTCCTTTTCCAATCCCGACAAAGATCCTTGCTGTCACTCTGCTAATCTCAAACCTGTGAACAACAGGAACCTTAGCATGCAACTCGGATAACTCAGAGAGAGAAGCCCACATCACAAGAAAATCCTCAGCGATCTGTCTATCTATCAAAATATCCAAAATCCAGTGCAGATTATCCGCTTGTCTAGCTATCTGATCCACATTCTCCAAATCAGACTCTGCTGCTTGTAGAAACTGCCGCTTAAGCTTATGCAAACACCCGTCACAAGCCAAATACAAGGACTCTTTCCTAAGATCATTTCCAGACGAGTTCTCTCTAAGCATTTTGGAAACAAGGGTTTTCATGTCACGCCTCGCTTTCTCGTCTTTACCCTCAAGAACTATATGCAAAAGATTTAGAAGCACCTCATCGTTGCTGCCACCATTACCTCCACTGTTCCCATTGCTAGCTTCTACAGAAACCCTTCTCAAAACTTCTGTTGCTCCTACGTTTTCAAGGTGTAGCTCCGACAACAAAGAAGCAATCCTGTATTCTTCATCTTCGGACCACGGTGCTGCTTCCAAGTACTCCAGACATGATAGTACTCCGGCATCAAAACCAATTGCTGCTGAAACCTGAGAGAACAACAATGGCAAAATGTTAACATACAACTCTTCAAACTGAAACATACAATGCTACAACAGTAAAGAGTTTGAGTATTTCTCAAAGTACCTTCAAAATACCAAGAACCCTAGACACGTCCTGTCTCATCATCTTCTTCCTTAGATCCCTGCAGTACATGAGCATCAACGTCTCTATGTACACCTCAACGTCATCACAATCTGAGATCTCGACAATGTACGGAGAAGACGACGGCGGCAGCTGCTGCTTCGACCATCTATCCGACAATTTCATAGCGAAAAATCTACTGTGAGCTACAAGAATCTGCCTGTGCACGCACATTGTGATGCTAATCCCATCCTTGGAGCTCAGCGTCAGCTTAACGTCACTCGACGTTGGGTCATTAAACTGATTACCGGGGCTCCGAATCACCAGAAGATCCGAAATCCGCTGCATTGCAAGCGCCTGCTTATCCTGAGCGGAAATGACGAGATGGTTCCCGTTCGTCGTCCTCGCAGCCACAGCCACAGCCGACGACGACGACGAAGACGAAGACGAAGACGGAAGCTCGCCGTTCTGGATCTGAACCGGAACTCTCCCTATGGTATCAGGTTCGCTAGCCATCATCTCGAATAGCGTCGGACTTGATCGCGTCTTGTCGAGCATCGCTGGAGGCGGAGGAGGAGACATCGGATTCAGAAGACCCGCCGTCAAAGCGGAGTTAAACTTAGTGAAGCTCGAAGGGGAAGAAGAGTCACGCGGCGAACTGTAACCGTTCGCCGCCGTAGACGTAGTCGTTGTTGTAGCTGTAGAGAAGTCCATGACCGGAGATATCCTAGAAGCCGATTTCGGATCCAAAACCGAACTTGGAAACGGAGCGGGTTCAAACGAGAGAGACTGGTGATGGATGATACCACTGCGGTAGGACCATAACCGTGGTGGAGGAGAAGACAGAAACCGGGTCGGGCTTTTGGGCGAAACACGGAATCAACGGATCCTGACCCGTAAACCCGAGATATTGAAGATGGTTGTTTGAATCTCGTGATAGTAATTGATGCCATGAGGCATCGACAGTGCCAGAAATGATAAATGCTCAACGCTTAGAATTTAGTGCAGATTTTTTTTTTTAATATGTTTTGTCACAATTCATATATTATTATAGTTCTATTTTTATCGATGTGTTTATCGTTATCGCCGTGGATATATTGGGTTTTGATATTAACAAAGATGCTCGTTGTTTCTCGAATTAATCACTGTTATATATGGGTTGAGCACCCCACCCATTTAGAAGGCCCAATACCTGTTCTTCAAATAACGTTCGGCCCAACAAGAAATCCAAGGCCCAACAAGCGATAAAATGCCAGAATGAATATGCCAAACCGAGCTCGTTACATCGGCTCGGCTCGGCTCGACCTGAACAAAACGACAACAAGCCGGCTCAGCTGCACAAACATCCAAGGAATGTACGGCTCGGCCCATTACGTCACCAAGTACGGCCCAACCCGCACGAACTCGACAAGCGGTCAACGGCCTGTAAAAAGTACGACCGTATTTTACTATAAATAGGAATCGTCACTGTACATCAATGTAACTTTTTGGGATTTGTGCACTTCTTACTACTTTCTCTCTCTAGAGTCAATTTCCCGAATTGTAAACCGAGCACGTCCTCTGACCTGCTCGGGAATCTAAATACCAACTACGCTCGTCCCGAGCGTATTATTCGCAACAAAGGACCCCGAACACGATCCTTTATTCTTTCTCTCCGAGCATTACTTTATTCTTACTTATCTCTGAATCTAGTCGGTTCTTTCTCAAGAATAACTTAGTTCCTTCGGACCGAGCACGTCGATTCTTCAGCAAGACGCGCATCCCGACCTCGTGACCATCTCGGTAATAACAATTGGCACCGTCTGTGGGGAATTATGTTTTTCTTCACTAACGGACAGATTCAGCGATGACAGGAGCTCCATCGAACAAGGATTACGTCCACATCGAAGACATAACAAGCTCGGAAACAGCCTCCCGAGCAAGAGGGCAACCCCAGCACGTTTCTCAGGTTGCGGATCCAATCATTCAGCCGGCCGGCGCCGAGCAGCAACCTCTGTGTACCGAACGACCACAGCAAGCCGCGGAAACTCAGACAAACGAGCAGGACATGTCCACCTTGCTCAAAACTCTCATGACTCAAATAGCCGAACTCTCTCAGGGAAGTAACGCACGCTTCGATCAGCTCGCCACGGCACACGCGGTATGCCAGGGACAAATCAACGATCTACGAATGACAAGTCAACAAGGATCCGTCCCTCGAACTCATCTTCACCGAGCGTTATTTGAAGAAACGCCACCTCCAAATCCGAGAAACCGGACGGTAACGCAGCAGCAGACCGAGGACGAACAACCTCCCAACACGGATGTCCCGGGCGGCTCAGCGCCCGACGCGCACAGAGACAACGAAATTGAAGACATAAAGCTAATGTTGAAAAATATGACGTCCAAAGTCCATCAAGCGATCAGCTCGGCCCCCGAAATTGACCGTGTACTGGAAGAAACTCAGAACACTCCGTTCACTCGGCGCCTCATGGATATCCAGTTCGAGCATCCTATCTCTGCGGTCAAAATCAAGATGACGACCTACGACGGTAAATCCGACCCGAGGCAGTTTCTGACAGCATTCCGCATTGCAATGGGGAGGACAAAGTTCAGTGTCGGGGAACGAGACGCAGGTTACTGCCAGCTGTTCGTCGAGCATTTGACTGGCTCGGCCTTGGATTGGTTCTCCCGCTTAGAACCGAACTCGATCGACGGATACAGCGACTTAACGCACGCCTTTCTCAAACATTACTCGATGTATATTCAGGAGGAGGTATCAAACGCCGACCTGTGGGCTATCTCCCAGGGACCAAGGGAAAGCCTCCGATCGTACGTCACCCGCTTCAAAAACGTTTTGGCCAAAATCACGATCACTGACAGCGAGGGTCTACCCGCACTATGAAACGGCCTCTGGTACGAATCAAGCTTCCGAGAAGAACTAAAGAAAAATAGACCAAGCTCGCTAGAGGACGCCCTCCACCGCGCATCGATCTTTGTCGAACTCGAGGAAGAAAAAGAAACCCTAGCCAAGAAGTTTGGGTCCAAGAGTTCAACTACGAGGGACAAAACCGAAAAGAGTATCGAACAATACGAACCTCGGCAGCACTACGATCAGGATTACAAAAAATCCAAGGAAGAAGAAACCGCGAGAAAAGGGAAATCGTCGTATTACGTCAGCGATCAGTTGCAAGGACACCGACAGGACGAGGAACGTTCCCATCAGGATCAACGACAAAGTCATCCCGACCGTTCTCAAAATCATCAGCAGGAACGACCCACCCAAGGATACCAAGGTCAAAATCAAGGCAAGCCATGGAACAAGTTCGTCCGAGGAGCCGAAAAAAGCAAGTTATTCTGCGAATATCACCAGCGAGCGGGTCATAGCACCGAGGAATGCAGAAACCTTCAAGCCCTCTTCTTCGCCGATTACCAAAAAGATGGGAAGAAACTAATGCTGGATCGCAACAAACCCCACCCGAAGCAAATCAACCAGGTTATGCAACCAAAGAACGAGGCCGAGCGCTTCAGGATCGTCCAGGAAGAGCGAAGGAAACAGAGTGCTTTCAACGAGGAGACCGAACAAATCAACACAGCGGCAGCCGCGGACAAAAGAACCCGCGACGAAGAAGAAGAAGACGGAGCAGTCCAAGGAGACGAATAAACATGATTATGGGAGGACTGCCTATGGTTAACGACTCAGTTCGATCGATAAAAGAATACGAACGGAGGGCCACAGCAGCCCAGCACTTCCGACGAAACGCCACCGACGAGCTCAGAATCGGCGAAGAAGTGAGTTTCACCGAACAGGACGCCGAAGGAGTGGACCGACCGCATAACGATCCACTCGTCGTCGCCATGCGAATTGGCGACTGCGAGGTAGAAAAAATTCGGATCGACACCGGCAGCTCGGTCGACCTAATTTTTAGAGAAACACTGCAACGTATGGAGCTCAGCGACTACCGTATCAAACCGTCGACGAGACCACTAACCGGCTTCTCGGGAGACTCGATCAACACAATCGGAACAATCAAACTTCCAGTCTACGTCGGCAGAATCACCAAGATGATCAAATTCGTAGTCGTCGACCGACCAGCCATCTACAACGTCATCCTCGGCACGCCTTGGATTCACGAAATGAGGGCAGTCCCATCCACATTTCATCAATGTGTCAAGTTCCCAACCCCATTTGGCGTATATACACTACGAGGAGATCAGAGGATATCCCGCACATGCTTCCGTATCGAGCACAAAATGCGCCACAAATCACAAGCGTACCTAGTCGCAGAGCCTCGAATCGAGCTGCCACCTCCCGACCGCCCGCAGAAGGACGCGACAGTACAAATCAACATCGATATTCGCGATCCCGAACGCTGCGTCGGAATAGGAGCCAACCTCCGAGCAGATCTACGAGACGAGCTGATAGAATTCCTGAGGGAAAATGCCATGACCTTCGTTTGGACGACGACTGACATGACTGGAGTCGACCCGACCATTGCATGTCACGAACTGCACGTCGATCCGATCTTTAAGCCAGTCAAACAAAAAAGACGAAAGCTCGGCCCCGAACGCGCCAAAGCTGTCAATGATGAGGTAGAAAGACTTTCAAAGGCAGGATCGATCACCGAGGTGAAATATCCGGACTGGTTGGCAAATCCTGTCGTAGTGAAAAAGAAGAACGGTAAATGGAGAGTATGCGTAGATTTCACCGATCTCAACAAGGCGTGCCCAAAGGATAGCTTCCCACTTCCGCACATTGATCGACTCGTAGAAGCGACCACCGGCCACGAGCTACTATCATTCATGGACGCCTTCGCCGGGTACAATCAGATTATGATGCACCCAGACGACCGAGAAAAGACTTCCTTCATCACTGACCGAGGGACATATTGTTACAAGGTGATGCCCTTCGGGCTCAAGAATGCAGGAGAAACTTACCAGCGCCTCGTAAACCGAATGTTCGCCGACCAGCTCGGCAACACAATGGAAGTTTATATTGACGATATGCTCGTCAAATCCGCTCTAGCCGACGACCACATCAGTCACCTCGCAACATGTTTCGCGAGCCTGAACAAGTACGGAATGAAGTTGAATCCAGCAAAATGTACTTTCGCGGTAACATCGGGAGAATTCCTTGGTTACATCGTCACAAAGAGGGGCATCGAAGCAAATTCGAAGAAAATAACGGCGATCACCGAGCTCCCATCTCCAAGGAACACCAGAGAAGTCCAACGACTAACCGGACGTGTCGCAGCCCTGAATAGATTCATCTCTCGATCAACGGACAAGTGTCTCCCTTTCTACAATCTTCTTCGTGGGAACAAGAAATTCGAGTGGGACGCTAAGTGCGAGGACGCGTTTCAACAGCTAAAGACCTACCTCTCCACCCCACCAGTTCTGGCCAAACCCGAGGAGGGAGAGACGCTGTACTTGTACATCTCTGTGTCAACCTCGGCAGTCAGCAGTGTGCTCGTCCGCGACGACCGAGGCGATCAACGACCAATCTTCTACACCAGCAAGATATTTGACGACGCAGAAACACGCTACAACACACTCGAGAAACTCGCGTTGGCAGTCGTCGTCTCAGCCCGGAAGCTCCGCCCCTATTTTCAGTCGCATTCGGTGGTCGTCCTAACAAATCAACCGATCCGAACAATATTGCACAGCCCGAGCCAATCAGGAAGGATCGCTAAGTGGGCAGTTGAGCTCAGCGAATACGATATTGAGTACAAGCCCAGGACCAGCGCCAAATCCCAGGTCCTCGCAGACTTCATCATCGAACTACCACCCGAGCTCACCATAGCCGAAGGACAAGAGCCAAAGGAGAAGTGGACTCTGTTCGTAGACGGTTCATCATCAAGAAACGGTTCAGGAGTTGGAGTCAAACTAACCTCCCCGACCGGCGAACTGATCGAGCAATCCTTCCGACTAGGATTTCCGGCCTCTAACAACGAAGCCGAATACGAAGCACTGCTCGCAGGATTGCGACTGGCCGAAGTAGTAGGGGCGAGGCAGGTAGACGCGTTCGCCGACTCTCAGCTCGTTGTGAACCAAGTTAACGGGAAATACGAAGCAAAAAACGAGCGCATGGACGCGTACTTAAAGCTCGTCCAAGAAATTACCGCGCGAATCGGCTCAGTCACGCTAACAAAGATTCCCCGAAGCGACAACTCCTCTGCTGACGCACTGGCCGCCCTAGCATCGACTTCAGACCCCGACCTTCGTCGAATCATTCCAGTCGAATGCATAGCCCGACCAAGCATTGCGTCAAACGAAGACATACTTCTCATTACCGAGGAAGAAGAAGGATTGGACGATGCTCAAAAAAGCAACGAGGATATAACTAAGGACACCGATCCCGAGCATACTATTACCACCGACTGGAGAAACGAAATCAAAGACTATATATTAACTGGGAAGGTCCCCGAGGATCGTTGGGCAGCTCGCCGTTTAAAAGCTCGCTGCGCTCAGTACGTAATGATGAAGGACGAACTATTTCGATGGAGCGCGTCCAAGGCACTCTTACGATGCATAAACGGGCAGGAGATCAAATGGGTCACCGAGCAAACCCACGAAGGAGCAGGCGGAAATCATACAAGCGGCCGAGCATTGGCCACAAAAATAAAGCGACACGGTCACTTCTGGCCAACCATGATCGCTGACTGCGAGAGCTATGTTTCCCGATGCGAGAAATGTCAGAGGCACGCCCCAAGCATACACCAGCCACCCGAGCTTCTCACCACTGCAGCCACACCCTACCCATTCATGAGATGGGCCATGGACATCGTCGGGCCCCTGCCAGCCTCGCATCAAAAGAAATTCATCCTGATAATGACCGATTATTTCACCAAATGGGTTGAAGCCGAATCCTACTCGGAAATCAAAAACCTCGACGTTCAGAAGTTCGTCTGGAAATACATAATATGTCGCCACGGTGTCCCATACGAGATCGTAACTGATAACGGATCCCAATTCATCTCCAATCTGTTCGAAGGTTTCTGTGCAAGATGGAAGATCCGTCTAAGCAAGTCCACCCCGAGATACCCACAAGGGAACGGACAGGCCGAGGCGACAAACAAGACAATCATTGACGGGCTGAAGAAACGGATGGAGAGCAAGAAGGGCCTCTGGGCCGACGAGCTCGACGGCGTCCTCTGGTCTCATCGAACCACACCAAGGACATCGACCGGTCAAACCCCCTTCTCACTTTCTCACGGAATGGAGGCAATGTCTCCGGCCGAGGTGTGCGTCCCGACAATACGCTTGAGTGTTGCGCCCGAGCACGAGGAGCTTAACAACATCATGATTATTGATTGCCTCGACCACGCAGAAGAATTACGAGACCGAGCACTCTTACGCCTCCAAAACTACCAGCAACAGATCACCCGACACTACAACAAGAAGGTTAAGGGCCGACGTTTTGTAGAAGGCGACCTCGTCCTCAGGAAAGTGTTCGAAAACACGCGGGAATACCGAGCAGGGAAGCTCGGCGCAAATTGGGAAGGTCCATACATCGTCTCGAAGGTAGTAAAACCCGGCGTCTATGAGCTCGTAACGATGAAGGGAGAAGCCATTCCACGATCCTGGAACGCAAATAAGCTCAAGAGGTACTACTACTAAAGCCGAGCACAACTCGCTCACGGAAAAGCCGAGCATCGCTCAAAAAAAAAAAAAAAAAAAAAAAAAAAAAAAAAAACGAGCACATCTTGCTCACAAAAAAAAAGCCGAGCAGCCCTAAAAAAAAAAAAAAAAAAAAAAAAACGAGCACATCTTGCTCACAAAAAAGCCGAGCATCGCTCAAAAAAAAAAAAAAAAAAAAAAAAAAAAAAAAAAAAACCGAGCTCGCTATACACGAGTTCGAGTAATATGTAAAGTGAACTACGATCGGCTTGATCCCCTTTCGGGGTACGTAGGCAACCTCTCACGAGGCTCAGCTATATCAATAATAAAATTTTATCAAGTTAAAATTTTGTCTCAACCGCATCGAACAGATCGACATCTTGGCCAGATGTTCGATACTTTTAAAGCCGGGCCAAGTCCCGCACAAGGCTAATCGACAGTGAATAAGCCGAGCATAGCTCTCGCACACTGTCCCGATCAGACCTTAGGGGTAAGCCGAGCACTTACTCGCGCCCGACCCGTGGTACAACGAGCATAGTCTCGAAACCCACAACCAAGTAAGCCGGGCCCAGTTCCCGCACAAGGACGACTGACAGAAAAAATAAGCCGAACACAGTTTCGCATAACTGTCCCGGTCAGTCCTACGGGATAAGCCAAGCATCGCGCTCGCTCCTCGCCAAAATCAACTATCTAACCTAAACCGAGCCCTTTCTTTCATCGTTTATTTCAACTTGAGCATAAATAAAAGAGTAGGAACGAGAAGAAAACAAGTTCATTAAGAACGCACGAAGGCGAAGATCCGATTACAATAACATATTACAAAAAAGAAAGGAGAAACAGCAAAATTTAAGAAGCAGCCTCGGGAGCTCGATCCTCATCCTCGACCGAAACTTGCTGATCCGCCACAGATACTGAAGAGCCTCCGGCGGCCCGACCAGGACTATCCGGTGGAGTCATGGTAAAATCTTCGTCCTTCAGGTCGGTAAACTCAATCGAGATGAGCGCCTCCTTAAAACGAGCAGCATCGGCATGGGCCTTGGCTATCCTATCAGGAGGAATAGCAAATCCCTCCTTAACCAGTGTCTCCAGCATGGACGCAACGGCAGCGGCCTGGTTCATCAATATTTGGGTCCTCCGCCCGAGCTCTTTCTCCTCGTTAGCCTTCTTAATTTTAGAAAGTCGAGCCTGCGCTTTCTCAGAAATCCTCCGCCTCTCTTTCTGGACTTCCCGCGTACGAGAGGATCTCAGCCGAGCACACTCGGATTCAAGCTTACTCTCCAAATCGGATACCCGAGCAATCAGTTCATCGGCTTCGGCCCGAACGTTGGAGCAATCAGCCAGACACTGAACATTCTCAGTGTTTAGCCGATCGTTCTCAGTCGAAAGTCCAGCGACTCTCTCTTCCAAAGCTGACACCTTCCTCTGCTCATCTTCGAGGGTCGATCGAAGTGCCACCGCATGTAATGACACCTCACGATACCCCTCTAGCTCGGCAATGACCTTACCAGCCTTGGTAAGGTCCCGCTTCAGCCCACTGATCGCCCTCTCAAGGTCGACCTCCCTCTGCTCGTACGCATCGAACAGAAGGTTATAGTTAGCAAGGCCCTGAAATGAAAGAGATTAGAAAGAGGACAACCAACAAAAGATAGAAATCATAGGATAAGTTAAATCTTACCCGAGCCATGTCTTTGGCTGCCGCTTTCTTCCGATCAGGGAAGCGCGTATTCTCAACCGGAGGCAACGGATGCGGAGGACTCTCCCGAAACATCCGGAACAAGTCCGCGCAAGCTCCACCATCACGAACCATCGGCATCTCACCTTCGTACCGAACGGAGAAGCCATAGTCTGTGAACGCCCCTTCACCCGGTCCACCCAAAAAAGTGAGTCCGGCGATTTCATCCAGATCCGGAATAGACTGGTTCTCCCGAGGATCAGCATCCCCGTCTTCTTCCCGGCCTTCAACCTCAGCGTGGCCAGCGCCCGGGTTATCGATCGAACGCTCCAGAAGGGCCGCATCATCAGCATTTGGACCCTCGACGTCCCCGACCTGGGTACCCGTAGCGCCCGGAAGTGTAGGAACCGTTTAGTTGATCCTGATGTAATTCACAGATTCATATCAACCTAAACATACAGATCTAGGTTCTCTTGATTAGAAACATTAGATGATCTCACCTTTTACCTGTTTGTTGCAGCGGAAAGGATAGAACAGGTCAGAGATCAGAAAGATGCACCGAGGGATGAATCCTCCAAAGGTTCACACACGCGATCACAGAAAACGGCTGCTAGACCGAGCTGGTGGGAGGCGCAGGGAGAGGAGATTTTCGGCGCTGGGTATTAGGGTTAGGGGAAAGAGACTTGGCCTTTTGTTTATTAAAAGCCTTCTCTTTCCCTTTTGGGCTTATGGGCCCAAAACACCAATCTGATTAAATCCCATTTAATCAGACCCATTAATCTTTCTCTCTTAGTACGACAAATGCCTGGCACTTTTGTCGTACTTCTGCTAAGCCGTTCCAACACATTTTCCTGTTAGCTTAGGCGTGTGACCCATATGGGATCATATAATAAAGGCAATAAGTCCAAGACTTATAGATCATGAGCGGACTCTAGCAAGCCATCATGATCCCCAGTATTATATGACTTATGTCTGATCTTTGACATACTCTTACTTTCTAGAGACAGTACCGAGATTACTGGACACAATTCCAACAATCTCCCACTTGTACTGGAATCTCTGTATTCATAATCCTTTTGTCTCAATATCTCGATTAGTCATAAGGCAAGATTGGTGTCATCCTTATAAAGCCTAATCTTGTTCATCGGACTCTGATTTGATACTGACAATCCAAACGACTCGGGAAAGTCCGTTTGAGCATGGCCATGCGTTTTCCAGTATTCAAATCTCCGATTGGCCTAGAGATATTCACTCCATTTATATTGGAGGGACAAATCCCATCTTGTTCCATCACTGTAAACTACTCATTTCATGATGTACCCAAACAAGGTCCTTATAGCTATCGCAGAACGATAGCGTTAGACAATGATCAAAGTACATCAGTCCATGTGCAGTCACATGCATGTGAACTCAGGTCTAAGGACTATACTCTATAGTCGTAGTAAGAATCTCTTATGACACAGATATAAATATCCTGAAGAGTTCTTATAAGCGGGTCTTGTCCGGTCGTATGTTCCCAACATACACCTATGTACTGACTTTGATGCCGCGCATCTATGACACATTGAGACTTTGTCATAAGTCACGTACCAATCCAATCTCACACGGTTGTTGGTGTTCCAGTTTCAACAACCTTCGACTAGGGACAGGATGATATAAAACATTTATCAAATATAGGGCCTCATGATCAAGCTAAATGACTTTGATGACTCAAGATCAAGTCACTTACTTCGATGACCTATAAAATGCTTCATATCATTTTGGAACGATTATTTCATCACAGTTAAAATAATCTTGAAATAATAATTTCATTAAAACATAAAATAATGTTTTACAAGAACATATCAAATAACTAAAATAAAGCTCACAAAACTCCCACTCAAATTTAGATTACATTTCAATGTTTCTAATGCCTACAGCTTCAGTCAGGAACTCGAGCTTAGGCCTTGGGAGTGGCTTTGTCAACGGATCAGCGACATTATCATCTGTCGGAACTCGGCTGATCTTGACTTCCTTTCTATTAACGATGTCACGTATCAAGTGAAATCTTCTTTGAACATGCTTGGATTTCTGGTGTGATCTTGGTTCCTTTGCCTGAGCTATAGCACCATTGTTGTCACAAAACAGTGCCAGAGGCTCAGCCGCATCTGGTATCACACCTAGTTCCATAATGAACTTTCGTATCCAAACAGCTTCCTTCGCTGCTTCTGAGGCGGCGATATATTCAGCTTCTGTAGTGGAATCAGCAACGGTGTCCTGCTTGGAGCTTCTCCAACTTACTGCACCGCCATTCAGACAAAAGACATAACCGGACTGTGACCGGAAATCATCTGTGTCTGTCTGGAAACTTGCGTCCGTGAATCCACTGACTTTAAGCACATCACTTCCACCGTACACCAAGAACTTATCCTTAGTATGTCTTAGATACTTCAAGATATTCTTTACGGCAATCCAATGGTTTTCACCTGGATTTGACTGGTATCTGCTCGTCATGCTCAATGCATAAGCAACATCAGGACGAGTACAGATCATGGCATACATGACAGATCCTATTGCAGATGCATAAGGAATATTCTTCATGCGCTCAAGCTCAGCAGCCGACGTAGGGCTCTGCTTCTTGCTTAGCGTTGTGCCATGCACCATTGGCGTGAAGCCCTTCTTGGAATCTTTCATGCTGAATCTTTGTAGGACTTTGTCAATGTATGAGTCTTGACACAAGCCTATCAGCCTCTTAGGTCTATCCCGATAGATCCTAATTCCAAGAACGTATGCGGCTTCACCCATGTCTTTCATGGAAAAACAACTTCCAAGCCAGTCCTTTACAGACTTCAGCATTGGAACGTCGTTTCCGAGAAGCAGTATGTCATCGACATACAGAATAAGAAATACAATCTTGCTCCCACTAGATTTCTTATACACGCATTGTTCTTCTTCGTTTCTGATGAAGTCAAATTGCTTGATCGCTTCATCAAAACGAAGATTCCAGCTCCTCGATGCTTGCTTCAATCCATAAATGGATTTATGAAGCTTGCATACCTTTCCAGCATTCTTTGGATCTATGTAACCATCAGGTTGTGTCATATACACATCCTCTTCCAGAATACCATTCAGGAAGGCGGTTTTCACGTCCATCTGCCAAATTTCATAATCATGAAAAGCTGCAGTTGCTAGTAGAATCCGAATAGATTTCATCATAGCCACTGGTGAATAGGTTTCATCGTAGTCCACACCGTGAACTTGTCTGAAACCTTTTGCCACCAACCTGGCTTTATAAATCTGGACATTTCCATCCACGTCAATCTTCTTCTTGAAGATCCATTTGCACTCGATGGCTTTTACACCAGCGGGTAAGTCAACCAACGAAAACACTTGGTTGACCGACATGGAGTCCATTTCGGAATCAGTGGCCTTGCGCCACTTAGAGGAATCTGGGCCCATCATGGCTTGATTGAAGTTCGATGGTTCATCACCATCAATGATCAAAAGATCATGACAGTCAGTCACGAGGAATCCTTGATATCTCTCGGGTTCGTGACGGATCCTCCCGGATCTTCGAACTTCAGGTACTACAGGTTCAGGCTCTACAATTTCTTGTAGATCCTCCTGCTGCTCTTCCTCATTAGGTTGAGCAGTATCCCGTTCATCTTGAATTTCTTCAAGCAGTACCTTACTCCCACTGTCTTTCTTAGAGAGGAACTCCCTCTCAAGAAAGTTACAATCCCGGGCAACAAAGATCTTGTTCTCGGAACGTAGATAGAAGTAATAAGCCTTGGTTTCCCGTGGATAACCAATGAAGTAGCATTTATCAGATTTTGGTGTAAGCTTATCTGAGATTAATCTCTTAACATAGGCTTCACAACCCCAAATTCTTAGATAAGACAGCACTGGAGCTTCTCCAGTCCATAATTCATATGGTGTCTTTGCTACTGCTTTTGATGGCGCTCTGTTTAGAGTGAACACTGCTGTTAGCAGAGCATATCCCCAAAGGGATATTGGAAGGTCTGTGTGACTCATCATAGATCGAACCATATCCAATAAGGTCCGATTTCTCCTCTCAGACACACCATTCCATTGAGGTGTTCCAGGAGGAGTGAGTTGGGATACGATCCCACACTCTCTCAGATGATCACTGAATTCCTGGCTTAAGTATTCTCCTCCTCGGTCGGACCGAAGAGCCTTAATGCTTTTGCCAAGTTGGTTCTGTACTTCATTTTGGAATTCTCTGAACTTCTCAAAAGATTCAGACTTATGTTTCATCAAATAAACATATCCATACCTACTGAAATCATCAGTGAAGGTAATGAAGTACTGATAGTTTCCTCTTGCATTTGTGGACATTGGGCCACACACATCAGTGTGTATCAGGCCCAATAAGTCACTGGCCCTCTCGTTAGGTTTATTAAAGGGGGCCCGTGTCATTTTGCCCATCATGCATGATTCGCATTTCTCACATGACTCAAAGTCAAATGAGCCAAGAAGTCCATTCGAATGGAGCCTCTTGATGCGTTTCTCGCTGATGTGCCCTAAACGACAATGCCATAGAAACGTTCGGTTTTCCTCATTAGGTTTAAACCGTTTTGTATTAATGTTATAAATTGGCGCGGATTGATCGAGTATGTAAAGCCCATTCGTAAGAGGGGCAGAACCATAGAACAAATTGTTGCGATTGAAGGAACATAATTTATTCTTAACTGAAAAATCATAACCTTCCAAATCCAACAAAGAAATTGAAATAATATTTCTGCTTATAGCAGGTACAAAATAACAATTATTCAGTTCTAAAATCAATCCCGAAGGTAAAGACAACAAGTATGTGCCTACAGCTTGTGCTGAAACTTTCGCTCCATTCCCAACTCGTAGCTCCACTTGTCCTTGCTTCAGCCTTCTACTGTTGCTGAGTGCCTGCATATTAGTACAAATATGAGCCCCACAACCAGTATCCATGACCCATGAGGTATTATCAGAAGTAGTTGTGTTAACTTCTATAACAAAAATACCTGATGAAGAAGTCTCGAAAGTCTTCTTCTTCAATTCCTTTAGACCTTCCTGGAATTTCTTACAATCTCTTCTCCAATGCCCCAGTTCTTTGCAGAACCTGCACATGTCAGTAGGCCCAGCCTTGGGCTTGGGCTTGGGCTTTGGCGTGTCCTTGTCCGCGACTTGGACAGCCTTGGCCGCTCCCTTATCCTTAGCAGAGGATTTCTTAAACCCCTTGCCCTTTTGCACCATAAGTACATTGGGGTCCTTGGCGGTTTTCCTCAAGTTGGGCTCTGCAGTCTTGAGCATTCCGTGAAGCTCAGGTAGTGTCTTACTCAAGCCATGCATGTTAAAGTTCAGAATGAACTGATCATAGCTTGCAGGTAAAGACTGCAGAATGATGTCGCAGGCAAGTTCCTGGCTGATTGGGCAGTCGAGTTTCTGAAGATGATCGAGATAACCCATCATCTTCAAGACATGAGGACTCACTGCCGCATTCGCAGCCAACTTACAGTCCAAGAGGTTCTTAACTGTCTGGAACCTCTCAGTCCTAGCCTGCTCCTGAAAAAGCGATTTCAGGCTTGCCATTATCTCGATGGGAGACAATACACTTTCGAACTGTTTTTGCAGCTCAGGAGTCATTGTCACCAACATCAGGCAATAGACATCATTTTCATCTGACGAATGCTTTTCCCAAGCATTGTGCAGAGTCCTGGCAGCATTGGCAAGAGGCCTCTCGGGGAGGGGATCACGAAGGACATAATCCTTCTTCTCCTGCTTGAGGACCAGCCTCAAGTTCCTTGACCATGTCAGGAAGTTCGTTCCAGTCAGCTTCTCCTTCTCGAGAACAGACCGGATCGAAAATGTGTTTTGTGTGCTTGTAGTAGTCATATCTGAAATATATAAATAAAAAGGTTATTAGTTATTATGTTCAAAATGACTAATCTCGTATTAAAATTTAATATGATTAATCACGCATTATATTCAATAACATCTGTTACCCTCAATAGAATATAATGATTCCAAGATCCACATATAACTAAGATTAAAGTGGGCCACTGGCCGTCACCCAAGCTTAGCTTATATCGGTAAGCCCTATATCGGCTAATTATATCCGTGATATAACTCTTGGTTGTGAATCTGGGCCCGAGGCCCAATCCACTCTGATGTCTCAAGGCCCGGGACTCCCGATGGCCTAGTCAAGAAAACCAGACTATACAGTCATGTAACCATTAATGTCTGGGACTCCCAATGACATTTATGAATCACAAACTGTCTTACCCACGCAAAAGCAGACATCCTCACACTGTAAGGCCATGAATGCAATTGAATGGGCTTTGACAGCTGACATAGCCTGGACAAGACATCCAACGCTTGATATTATTTGAGGTTCGTAGGTTTATTAAAAATTCATTCCCAAAATAGAAGATTACTATTTCGGGAAACTTTCCATTTTTGGAAACCTACTATTTTTGGAAACTTTCTAAAATTGGAAACTTTCTAAAAACGGAAACTTTCTAACTTTAGAAATTTCTTAAAATCCAAAACCCGCAAATTCAGAAATTTCTATTTTAAGAAACTTTCTAATTTCAAAATCTCGGAAACTTTAATTTAAAATCGACTTTATAATTTTATAAAATAAATTTTAAATTAATCTGAAGAAAGACTCAAATAATTGGCCCAATTGTTTTAACTTCTTGGCCCGAGGCCCAAGAATTGGTCCATGTCCAAGACATGACCCAATTGTCCAATTAATTGACATAACCGGTCTGGTTCATTAAAACTGGTCTAACCAAGTTTTAATTACTACGATGACCACAATTGTCAACCGGTTATTTATTAAACCGGAATTTCTCAATTTATTTGGTCCAACCAAATCAAATTAGAAATTCCTGGTTTAGGCACTAAATCCAATAATTCTTTCGACATTGGATTTCTTATCCCGGTTTAACCAGATTTAATAAAATTATTAAATCTGTTTATTAAACCAGAACGAATCAATTTTAATTAAGTTTTGAACCGAACCGAACCGAATGGTCACAAACCGATCACGGTGTGACCTAGCTTCTCGATCAAGTTACGATCGTCCAGCCGCAAGCCACACGCACGATCCGAGATCGAGATGACAGCGGACGGGATGATCGTCGAGATCGGGACAGCCGGGAAGCTCGGGACGGGACGGGCGATGCACAGCCGGGACGCGATCGATCCTTCGATCGGACGATCCGATCCGACCATGCCATCCGCCTAAGCCCACGATCGTTTCGATCCAGCCGGACGACGCAGTCCATGCGATCCTTACGGATCCATGCGACGCTTGCCTTGCGGTTGATCGAACCGGCCATTCCTCTCGGCCGTGATAACCAACCGGCCAAGCCGATCGATCCCTTCTCGGCCGATCGCAAAACAACCGAGTCATATAGCTCGGTTTTGCGATTCATACGTTTGTTCAGGATTCAATTCAGTTTCTTAAGTGTTTTTCTTATCAGTAATGGATTCAAAACACTTCTAAACAGAATAAACAACCTAAACATGAATCTAAAACAAGAAATCCTAAGAACCAATGGCTCTGATACCACTGTAGGAACCGTTTAGTTGATCCTGATGTAATTCACAGATTCATATCAACCTAAACATACAGATCTAGGTTCTCTTGATTAGAAACATTAGATGATCTCACCTTTTACCTGTTTGTTGCAGCGGAAAGGATAGAACAGGTCAGAGATCAGAAAGATGCACCGAGGGATGAATCCTCCAAAGGTTCACACACGCGATCACAGAAAACGGCTGCTAGACCGAGCTGGTGGGAGGCGCAGGGAGAGGAGATTTTCGGCGCTGGGTATTAGGGTTAGGGGAAAGAGACTTGGCCTTTTGTTTATTAAAAGCCTTCTCTTTCCCTTTTGGGCTTATGGGCCCAAAACACCAATCTGATTAAATCCCATTTAATCAGACCCATTAATCTTTCTCTCTTAGTACGACAAATGCCTGGCACTTTTGTCGTACTTCTGCTAAGCCGTTCCAACACATTTTCCTGTTAGCTTAGGCGTGTGACCCATATGGGATCATATAATAAAGGCAATAAGTCCAAGACTTATAGATCATGAGCGGACTCTAGCAAGCCATCATGATCCCCAGTATTATATGACTTATGTCTGATCTTTGACATACTCTTACTTTCTAGAGACAGTACCGAGATTACTGGACACAATTCCAACAGGAAGAACCACCAGAGCCGACCGCTCGGAAGGCTCGAGTGCTTGACCCGAAGGGTCAACAGACCTCTTTTTCTTCTTCCTGATTAAGGAGAAGACGTCAACATTCTCTTCGGTCTCTCGACCATCTTCAGGAACAAGGGGAGTTCCCGGTTCAGTCGCGGCCGCATCCTCGGTCCGCGACCTTTTCTTCTTCTTCCTTTTCTTCTTTTGAGCCTCGGCCACCTCCACCGCCTCGCAAACCTGACGAAACAAATCCCGATGATACTCGTTTACAAAAACCATCCCGGGCGGGACCTCCCCGACCGATGGCGAAAAAGGTCGATTTGGATCCAAGGCAACAGGATTTACCTGTGGCTCGGAGGGATTTGTTGGCTCCGCAACAGGATTTTCCTGCTGATCGACGAGATTCTCCTCGACGTAGTTTACAACTTCCAGATCCATACGACCCATCTCTAGCTTCCGACTCTTCTTCGGCACGATCGGAACGAGAGGTCTACTGTTATGCTCAATCAAAGACTCGACCGAACGCAGATAACAGCCTGCAGAACATACGATGCGTATCGAAGAAGTAAAAAAAAAAGAGGAGCAGAACATAGAAAAGACGAAAAACAACAAGAATACCTTCGTCTGAACACTCTATGGCTCGCCTGACCCGACTAACGTGAACGTCTGGCCACCTCTGGATACTCCGAGCAACGAGCCTATGCAGCTTCGACAAAAACTGGTCTGGAACTGGGAGATCGATAGAATGACGATCTGCAAGAAGAGAGAATGAGGATGAGTTAGTCTATTTAGAGGAACGAGCACGAAGTAGAGATTACCATGAAGATGATTCCAGAGCGTCCTATACGGCCTCTCAGGATCGGGAACCGAGGCGGAATTAACCCGAACATAAAAGTAGCGATCCTGCCAGTCGTCAATTTTAGACGGTTTCCCGATGACGACCTTCTCCCCATAACGAGTACGCATACAGACATACCGGGTCCCGACGGTAGTAGGGTTCGTGGAAATTGTCGTTATCTCTTCAAAAAACCGAAGAGTCATCTCCACTCCACACTCGGAGGCCAGAATCATGGATCCAACCATGTTTTGAACAGCGGCCGGGCACAGTTGGGACATAGCAATCCTTCTCTCTTCGCAATAAGCCACCAGTAACCTCGGTAGAGGGAACCGAAGATGGATACCCCTGAACCAAAAATCGTACAAACATATCCACCCCTCGGGACAATCCCAGGGCCTCTCGTGCGACTCAGGTTTGCGAAGCTCGAGCCGGTCAATACCTCCAGGATCACAGTTGTCCCTCAGCCACGCCAAGTCATCTTCCGAGCATTTCGTCGGAAGAACTTCACGAACAGGACGCGTCTTCTTCGGGCCATCCGCGGCCTTTCGCCCCGTTTTCCGAGCCTTACTCGGTCTCCTCGGTTCCACCACCATCCTGTCGCACCGAGCCTGGTCAACCGTAGCCACCACTTCTGCCTTCACGGGAAGAGAGCCCAAATCCTGGTTCAACGGGATCCAGGGCCGAGCACCGTCGTCTTCGGAATCAATCAGATAAGGTACACGAAAACTCTGTACGCTGCCCGAGGCCGTCAGATCTTGAGTTCGGTTATCGTCAGGGCTCTGGGAAATGACCTCCGTTCGTCCCGAACCAGGCGAGGAGACTAGCTGACCTACCGACGAACTGGACTGAACGGAATCATCTTCGGACAATCTAACCGAATACAAGTCCCGACCCGAGGAAGACGCTGAACTAGAATCGATTCTCATGACTTACAATACAACAAAGCAACAAACCTAGAGAGAGAAAAATCTAGAGAGAAGGGAGAGCGAAATACCTGCGGGAGGAGAGAAATGAAACTGAAGAAGAGCGAAGCAAGATATATATAAGCAAGCGGGGAAAATCTCGAGACAGGCGCAATGATGACCCCTACGCAACCCTTCGGCTTCCCACGCTTATAGATGCCATCATTACAACAAACCGACTCTTCGATGCCCCGCCAGTTCCCAAGAAATTTCTCGCGTTCCCCGAAGAAGAAGAAAAAAAAAAAGGGTACACGGATTCAATTAACGGACCGGGCCGATTCCGAATAAATATTGGCCCAACTAAACACTGATCAAATCCGCCGACCTCGATACCACGAAGATCGACGAACTGGGGGGGGGGCTTATTGTTATATATGGGTTGAGCACCTCACCCATTTAGAAGGCCCAATACCTATTCTTCAAATAACGCTCGGCCCAACAAGAAATCCAAGGCCCAACAAGCGATAAAAGGCCAGAATGAATATGCCAAACCGAGCTCGTTACATCGGCTCGGCTCGACCTGAACAAAACGACAACAAGCCGGCTCAGCTGCACAAACATCCAAGGAATGTACGGCTCGGCCCATTACGTCACCAAGTACGGCCCAACCCGCACGAACTCGACAAGCGGTCAATGGCCTGTAAAATGTACGACCGTATTTTACTATAAATAGGAATCGTCACTGTACATCAATGTAACTTTTTGGGATTTGTGCACTTCTTACTACTTTCTCTCTCTAGAGTCAATTTCCCGAATTGTAAACCGAGCACGTCCTCTGGCCTGCTCGGGAATCTAAATACCAACTACGCTCGTCCCGAGCGTATTATTCGCAACAAAGGACCCCGAACACGATCCTTTATTCTTTCTCTCCGAGCATTACTTTATTCTTACTTATCTCTGAATCTAGTCGGTTCTTTCTCAAGAATAACTTAGTTCCTTCGGACCGAGCACGTCGATTCTTCAGCAAGACGCGCATCCCGACCTCGTGACCATCTCGGTAATAACAATCATTATCTCGTTAAAATCTTAAATAATATGTATTTGTTAAAAATAATACTCCAGTACTTTTTGTAGAGGCCAAAAAGTGAATTAATATGCTTGTCGAGAAGCGACTTAAATTTTCCAATGAATTTTTGTTTTTCTAATGAGGGCCCAAGCCCAAATGACTCGTGAGCCACGACAATGTGATGACGACTTTTATTTTGGAGGTTGTATAATGGGGAAAGTGGAGCCATCATTCACTACACTATGATCAACTTCATGTTTTATTCCTTCTAGTAATTATCTTTTGTTAGATTAATCATCTTATACGCTTGACAATGATTGAATATAATTCGATTTATGTCGTGAACTAGTAAACGGATGTATATATATATATATATATATTACGTATTGTGTATATATACTATGTGAGAGTGTTCTTATTATAAGATTATATTGAATGGAAAAATAATCAAACGTGTTATTAGAGAGAGAAGAATAATATTGAAAGATGTGAGAATGAGAGAAATTATGTTTTGTTGTGTATATGTCTCTCGCTTATACCATGTCTATTTATACATATATATGTAATAAAAAAATAACATAGTGGATAGTTACATATAGAAAAGTAAGGTGAAGGTAGAGAATGTGGAGTGTGTTGGGGAGAAGTGGAAAAAAATTTCCTTGTCTTAACACTCCCCTTTAATTATTCATCTTGTATTATGTACTGCCTCGTTATAAACTTTATCATGGAAAAACTCAATAGGATAAAAACTATATCAAGGAAAAAAGTACAGTAACATAATCTTCTCCTGAAACTGATGGATCTTTATAAATCACGTAGATGACGCATTCCAATATTATGAATATGTTTTCTGAATGCCGAGGTTAGAAGTGTCTTTGTAAAGAGGTATGCTGAATTGTCATACAAAAGGACATACACGATGTTGACTTCTTGATTTTTTCACGAGTTCTTGAATGTATGAAAAATATCTTGGAGGGATATGATTTGTTTGGTCGCTCTTGATATATCCTTCTTTTAGTTGAGTGACACAAGCACAATTATCTTCGAACAGCTTTGTTGGTTCTTTCTTTGTAGCTATTCCGCTTGCTTCTTGAATGTGACGATTTATAGATCTTAACCATACACATTCTCTACATGCTTCATGGAGCGCAATAGTTATGCGTGATTTGATGAAGTTGCTACCAATGTCTATTTTTGGGAACGCCACGAGATCGCAGTTCCGCCAATTGTGAAAATGTATCCAATTTGTGAACGAGCCTTATGAGGATCTGATAAATATCCAGCATCTGCATAACCAACTAGACCAAAATCGGAGTTTCTAGGATAAAATAAACCTAAATCAATCGTACCTTGGAGATAACAAAATATATGTTTTATTCCGTTCCAATGTCGACGCGTGGGTAATGAGCTATATCTTGCTAGTAAGTTTGTAGAAAACGCTATATTAGGCCGAGTACAATTTGCAAGGTACCTAATATTTCTTCATCATTTTCGCAAGGTCTAAATGGATCCTTATCAACGTCAAGTGATCTATTTACCATTGGAGTACTTAAAGGATTCACTTTATCCATATAAAAACGTTTTAAGAGCTTATTGGTATAATTTGATTGATGTATAAATATTCCATCTCGGAGGTGCTCTATCTATAGTACAAGACAAAGTTTTGTCTCTCCGAGATCTTTCATTTCAAACTCTTCTTTCATATGATTTCATGCATAATTAATTTCTTTTTTAGTTTCAATCATGTTCAAGTCATCAACATATACATAAATGATCACAAATCCCGACGGAGATTTCTTAATAAACACACAATGGCATATTGCATTATTGATGTAATATTTATTCAACAAGTATTCACTTAAGCGATTATACCACATGCGTCCGGATTGTTTTAATCCATAAAGAGATCGCTGTAATTTGATCGAACATATTTCTTTGGATTTTGAATTCAATTCTTTGGGCATCTCTAATCCTTCTGAGATTTTCATGTATATATCATTATCAAGTGATCCATATAGATATGTTGTCACAACATCCATAAGATACATTTCAAGATTTCTAGATGCTGTTAGGCTCATTAAGTATATGAATGTGATTGCATCCATAACTGGGGAATATGTTTCTTCATAATCAATTCCTGGTCTTTGAGAAAAACCTTGGGCAACTAGTCTGGCTTTGTATCTTGTGATTTCATTTTTCTCATTTATCTTCCTTACAAACACCCATTTGTAACCAACTGTTTTTATACCTTTAGGTGTTGTGACAATAGGTCCAAAAACATTTATTTTATTGAGTGATGAGGTCATCAGAACCAAACCAAACCAGGCGCTGACTGACTCAATCACTGACTCAACCACTACGTCAAGCAGCGCAAGGAGATCAAGAGAAATCAAAGCCAGGACGAGTTCTGATCCAACACAAGGCATAGGAATGATTATACATCCAACAATCAATATTAAGAAGACATATGACCCAGGAGGAATCATAACACATGGAGGAGAGATTATGGAGCCGAGAAGAGCTAACAAGGCATATGAGCTTATCTTAGCTCAAGTGGAGACCAAGGTCAAGACATCTAGCTCAGCTCATCATCAGCATGCCACTAAGAAGAGTCATCCCCAAAAGATGACACAAGAAGAAGATACCGAAAAGGAGCCAACCATATGTAGCATCACAACTAGCTCAGCGGCTAACATCACGACTAGCTCAGCAGACTTGCCATATATGGAAGCATTCACATTTGGAAGGTCAATTCAGCACCAAACCATTACCTATCAAACCTACAGTGTTTTGAGGTCCTTTCCATCAAGTCCAGACGTCCTCAGCTGCACAAGACCACACAAGATTCTCCATAACTTCAAGAAGTCATACTTACCATTTTTGGAGAAGAAAGAGATTAAACACCAACGGCTCCTTTCCAAGAATAAAAGCTGCGACTTCTATGCCAATAAAGATGTTCCAGAGATCCTCACTTATCCCTTAAAACCATCCAGATACAAAGGAACAATCAAGAGCATGGATCCCTACCAAACTCGGCCTAACGGCTAGTTTCCTTTAAAATAGCGATTTCTTGTTCAAGGTCAATATGATTGTTAGTCTTAAGTCCTATAAAGTCTCATTGTATTGTTCATTTGTAAATCACCTTTCAATCAATTAATCAAAGTATTATTCAGTTCTTTCAAAGAGTTTCTTTGTTAAGAGTTTATTCCTTCTCTTGAATAAGTGTGTGATTCACCTATTCTCTAGAAAACCTTGGATTAGTATTGCTTGTGTGATTCAAGCATAACTGATTCAACCACAAATTGAGAGAGTCAATCAGCCCATCGAACAAGCGAGTTGTTCATCTCATCCATTCCTCTTTCCATTTAATCATCTCAACATCCTTCCTAAGGAGTCTAGAGACCCACGGTTGGATCCATCTCACCACATCATCACCCACGATCTAGAAGAGCGAGACTTCAGTCCCTGTTCTACGTCAAACACGCTTCCATCTTGCATCATTGAGGGAGAGTAATTAGTTTATATGGCCATCTTCCATTTCTCCCAATCGTGTCTTTTCTGACATTCTGATATGGGTTTTGGATCCGAATCATCAATTTCATGATCAATTTCATGATCAATTTCCTTACAAAAAAGGAGAATACTCCATCCAAGTTATCAATATCATGTCTTGCCCATAACTTTCCATCTTGGGCATAGTTAATGGAGATCTCACGTTTTTCTTGATCATGTTCGATTTCGAGTCTTTCATCTTTCTCTTGTTTTCCGGGATCCTTTTCACAAATGTCTTCTTGACATTTTTCTTGGTGTAGTTCTTCTGCAACATTTTTATTTTGTTCTCCCAACTTCTTTTTCTTTCGAGGGTTTTTATCTTTTGAGCCCATTGACCTCCCCCTCTTCAACTGAACCTTAGGTTCATTAGCAATGGTTCCATCAGTTTGTTCTTTTGGAATTTCAATTCTAGATGGAGAATTTGCAGCGGGTATGTATAACTTAGTCACTCTCTTTGTATTTGTAAACGCATCTGGTAATTGGTTTGCTATATTTTGTAAGTGCACAATTTTTTGAACTTCCATCTCCCGTTGATTCGAAGGAGGATCAAGATAAGCCAAAGATTGTGTACACAATGTGATATCTTTTGGTGATTCTCTTAATCCTCCCCCTAACGCGAGAAATTCATCTTCATTAAAATGGCAATCAGCAAAACGTGCCGTAAACATATCACCAGTTAGCGGTTCAAGGTATCTAATTATACTTGGTGACATATACCCAATATATATGTCCAGTCTCCTTTGTGAGATGAGATATATTTAGTTCTCTGCCAAATGCTAATTGTAACGGGGAATACTTATGATACGCACTTGGTCTTATCTGGAGTAGTGCTCCTACATGCAAGATAGTATGACCCCATATTGAAATTGGGAGTTTTGTTCTCATTATTAATGGTCTAGCAATGAGTTGCAACCGTTTTATCAAAGACTCAGCCATGCCATTTTGTGTAAGAACATGCGGAACCGGATGTTCGACATCAATTCCCAATGACATACAATAGTCATTAAAAGTCGTTGAAGTGAATTCTCCAGCGTTATCAAGCCTTACTTTCTTTATTGTAAAATCAGGAAATTGTGCTATCAACCTGACTATTTGGGAAATGAATTTTGCGAAAGTTGTGTTTCTTGTGGTTAAAAGACTCACATGCGGCCATTTTACTAGATGCGTCAATTAATACTATAAAATATCGAAATGGTCTGCATGGTGGGTGAATCGGCCCACATATATCACCATGTGTTCGTTCTAAAAATATAGACGATTCATTCCTAACTTTAGTCGATGATGGCCGAGTTATAAGTTTTTCTTGAGAACATGCATCACATAAAAACTCACTCAATTGCAAAATCTTCTCGTTTTTCAACGGATGACCATTAGAATTTTGCACAATTTTTCTCATCATGACTGAACCAGGATGCCCTAGCCTTTCATGCCAAACTTTGAATGTATTAGTAAACTTCTAGTTAATTGTAACATATGATTCAGTCGTATTTATTTTTGTGCAATATAATCCGGAGGACAACATTTCCAATTCTTCTAATACATGTTTCTTCTCTGATGTAATACAAAGACATTCAATACCATTTTTACTCATAGTCTCAATGTGATATCCATTTCTGCGGATATTTCAAAAACTTAATATTGCATCATGTATTTCATACTTTGTTCCCCTTGGCATTGAAAAATTGACTTTTCCAGAGCCCATTATAATTTTTGCATTTCCAGAAATTGTACGCATGCTTCCTGCGGAGTCTTTTATTTTGAGACAAGAGAAATACTTTTTATCACGAATTATCGTATGCATTGTAGCACTGTCTGCCAGACATATATCTCCGTCATGAATCTCGAGTTCTTACATTTTCTGGGTTTAAATGTTAAGAACAAAAATTAATAAAACCATAAAAATTTATATATTACACAAATGCATATATTACATTCAAAATATTTTACAACTTTTGACATAAACAAAAAGATACTTCAAACAAACCAAACACACATTTGACAAACCATTTATACACTATGATACATTATTTCACATGATTTTTCTCATCTCTTCATGCGTTGATATTTCCATCATCAATAAGGAATCTGAAACATCAAGATGAGTATCATCATTTAGACCGTGAGAGGAGGACCCAGGTTCATTGGTGATAAAGTTGATTTCACCTCCTATCTCTTTCCCCTTATGTGATTCCCGGTACAGATCAGCTAAATATTTTGGCGTACGACATGTACGTAGCCAATGCCCCTTCATACCGCATCTGTAGCAAACATTTTCTTTTCTTTTTTAATTTCCCGAAAATTATTGTTTATTGGAAAGAACTTATTACGTTGTCTGTTGTTGTGCTCATTGGGACGGAATCTTCGTCCTTGTCCACGTCCTCGTCCACGACTACGATTTCGGTTGCGAATGCGTCTACGTCCTCGTCCATATTCTTGCCAATTATTGTATCTGGATACTGCATCATTCACTTCTAGAAAAGAAGTGGATCCAGTTGGACGAGACTGGTGATTCATCATCACTAATTGATTATTTTTTCGGCAACGAGAAGAACTTGCATCAATTCCGCGTATCGAGTATAATTATCAGCCCGTTATTGTTGGTGCATGACTACATTTCCGGGATGAAATGTGGTGAGAGTTTTCTCTATGAGATCATAATCAGTTATGTTCTCTCCACATAACACCATCCTTGAGGTGATTCCGAATAAGGCGGAATTATACTCGCTAACAGTTTTATAATCCTGAAAACGAAGATGTATCCACTCTTGTTTGGCTTTTGGTAAGATCACATATTTTTGGTGATCAAACCTTTCTTTCAAAGATTTCCATAGATCCGCATGATCTTCTTTTGTAATGTACCCAGATTTTAAGCCATCGTGGATATGGTGAAACAAAAATATCATGGCTTTTGTTTTTTGCTCATCTTATGTTGTTTATGTCTTATCAATTGTTTTAAGAAGACCGTTTCCTTTTAGATGCATCTTTGCACCTACTGCCCATGTCAGATAATTCTTTCCTGATATGTTGAGGGCAGTAATTTCAAGTTGTACCAAATTCGACATTATAACTGTATCAATAAAATAACAATTTATTAATGTTAAATTAATTAAATTTTTAACTCAAAATTTTAATTTTAATTATTATAAAGCCAACAATTTATCGATAAATTTTAATTGATGAATACAACGATTATTATAAAAACAGTAAATAATCATTAAACTTTTGGTTGATGATAAGATGTTAAGATGAACCATTAACATAAATGATGGGAGCGATTATAAGAAAAATCGAAGCATAGAAAATTAATGTAACAATTATAATGAATTCTTTCGGAGTAAATTCTCCAATAAAAATAGCATGAATAGAATCAAAAATTGCAACCGTACATAAACTTAACAGCAAGAGAATCATTTTTAAAAAAGTAAATATTTTGGAAGATTTTTTTTGTGAAAAGATGAATATTTGAGTGAAAATAATGAATGAATGATAAGTGTATTTATAGATTTTAAAAAATACTATTCATAGCCGTTAGAAAATATGAGAAAAAAATAATTTTTTATTTTAAAAATATTCTACATGACCGTTGGTGGTAAAGGTTAAAACAAAACATTTATTTATTTATTTATTTTAAGTTTCATTTATAAATGTATGATTCATGAGGTCAAAATATAATTAACATTAGTTTTACGGTGATAATATTATTAAAAAAATAAATAAAATGATTGTGATTTAACTCATCTATATTAGAATAATTTGCGTAAATTTTAATGCACCAAATTTCGAAATATAAGTTAAAAATTAATTAAAGAAGCATAATCATAAAATTCAAGGAGGAGGCATGACCTTCCACTCCGTAGAATTATTATCAAGGAGGAGGTTTATCCTACCACTCCATAAATATATAATGAAGGAGGAGGTTTTAACCTACCACTTCATAAAAATCTGAGGAGACATAGTCCACCACAACGATTAATTCGGGGAAGGCAACGCCTATCTTTCCGAGGTAATAATAATATATACATGGAGAAGGCATAGCCTATCTTTCCATAAATCATAAATATAAATAATAAATATAAGCAGAGGCAGAATTATTGTTTAGTAAATAAATTAAACATAACTAAAACCTCACCTTTTCAATAGTGAATAGTAAAATAAAATAAAAACTATGTGGGATTGATCTGACGAAAAGTCGGTGGACAGAAAACGGTTGGATGACGTATATGAACGGATCGGTAGAGCGTCGTGCTGATAACGTGTTGTGAACTATTAAACGGATGTATATATATATTACGTGGTGTGTATATAAACTATGTGAGAGTGTTATTATTATAAGATTATATTGAATGAGAAAATGATCAAACGTGTTATATAAGAGAGAGATGAATAATATTGAAAGATGCGAGAATGAGAGAAATTATGTTTTGTTGTATATATGTCTCTCGCTTACACCATGTCTATTTATACACATAAATATAATATAAAAAATAACATAATGGATAATTACATAAGAAAAGTAAGGTGAAGGTGGAGAATGTGGAGTGTGTCGGGAGAAGTGGAAAAACTTTTCGTTATCTTAACAATTTAAAAATTCTTGATCTGTAACTATTAATGTATAAATCAAATAAATGGATGTACCATATACAATATAAGGATAGCTGATAACAAATCAATTTGTAACTCATTTAAGAGGAATTAAATTTTTTATTTAGCTAAGTATTTACTAAAACTGAAATTATCCATTTTATATAAATTTGGTAAAGTCAATGGAATAAATAAATATCTCTAGAAACAAAGCTAGCAAAAGCTATTTTTCTAAAAACAAAACATATGAAAGAAAAACAAAATGCTTGCAACTAAAACAAGTATGAAATCATATACATACAAACAAATAATAACATTGAAAAACTGAAAATTCCAACCTTTCTTAACAAAGTTCGATGAACGATAACATCTGCTTTTTGAAACTCCGAAAGATCGTCTCGTGTAGATAATTTCCTTCTTTTTTTTCAACAAGTAATTAAATTTTTGGTTTTAGGATTTTTCTACTGGTTTTATATAAACATTTTAGGTTTAAAGTTGTATTAAATTTTAAAGTATTACTAAAAATAAAATGTTTTTCTTATCATGTGTTTGATTTGTTTAAATTCATCAAAACAAATCGATCTCAAATGATTCTTTGAATCCTTGATTGATCTAAGCATGTCCCAAGTTAGGATTCTATCAAATTCTTTGGTTGAGGTGATTATCTATTTTGTACGTTGTACCAATACATAGCTCAACAAGAAAGACTGATATTAGGTCTACTAAATCACTTTGGATACGGCTGCGATGCACACATATCTCAAAAGACCTGGAGAAGAACATGGCTTTTCCAATCGAAAAGACACCATAATTCGAGAAAACTGGTAGAATATCAGAATGGGAAGCAAGCATAACTAAAACCATTGAATGAAAGGAATACCTACAAGTTTTAAAACCATAAACCACATTCAGAGATATCCTAAACACTTTTTTAGAATCGGGGTGAAAGAGATCATATTGAATAGATCTCACAGCTGGAAGTGGAAACCATATCTACAAAAAAAGTCGAGACACAAATCGGAATTTTCGAAAAAGAGCCTTCTGAAGGCCATTTTCACCACCAATCAATGGATATGGTATTATTCTCTTCACTACATCTCATATCCGACCATATATGCCGCTTGGTTGGATAGAGCCACCTTTGCATTACTAAAATCTATCAGCAAAATCTCAAACAAAGACTAAAAGCAAGAAAATGGACAAAACAAGAGAAAATCAGAAGAGGGACCAGCATCGATGTTGAAGGAGCCGCCTTATGTAGCCAACACAACAAAAACACAATGTGGAGAAAAAGAGAGAATGTGGAAAGAAAAAAATTTAAGAATTTAACTTATCTTTTGGTGTTTTCTGAGAAAAAAATGTTTTTAAATATATGGTTAGGTTATAGTACTCAAGTATGAGTTGCTATCTTTGATAATTTTATAATCAATAGTTAATATAATTTGGTAGAAATTATCAGATATTTTGATTATGATTGTTTATGTTCTCCTATGAATTATTTTGTATTGTTGTTGTAGACGATCCACTTCATAGTTTTTTTTGCTCACTAGGAATATTGATATAGAATTAAGTCTCTCATGTCATTCACTCTTATTTGTGTTGGTGATGTACAATCACAAAAAGAAGAAGGACACAAGACATATATAGAGTTTTCCAAATTTGGGTACATCTCTCTTTAGGATCCTTCTCCTAAAATTTATGAGAAAATTTACAGAAGCTTTGAGAGAGATTACAATGGAGGATTAAAATAATAAAGAAGACAAATTTTGTTACAAAGGATAAGATCACCACCTTCCTTTTCAATTATACATATACTTCTCCTATTTTGGCCATCAACAAGTACCAGGCCCAACTCCCTCTCATCTCGTAAACTCTTATGTATTTCTCCAAATTAGGCATATAATGATGAAGCTCTATCTTGCTTATCCTTCGTCAAAATTTTCTTGAGAGTTTGAACCATTCTTCACAATCTTTCACCTTGGTTCGAATTTCTGCAAACCATGCTTCTTCAATTTCTATAAAGATTTTATGAATTTCGATCCTAGTATCAGTTAGCTTTAACTTAATCACCTTAGTTAGCCTTTCCATTGTCTCCTAAGATCCATAATGCAAGGCCTTCAGTTTCTTTGTCATCTCTTAGCTCTCAGAGATAACTGTTGAGGACTTGCTCTTGGTAACCTTCAAATTACTTAAACACCTTTCAAACTTTTGTCCAAGTAAGACCTTAGTAAGCATATCTACGGTATACACCAATATAAAATTTTGATCACCTTTACAACTTCATATGAAATTATGTCTTTGACGAATTTGTATTAACGGCGACATGATTCGTTCTCGTGATATATGTTGTTCTTTGTTAGATATATCGCATTCTATTAATGGCAATAAATATTTTTATCCTCCTTGAATCTTATTTCTTCACAAATCTCTTTCAACCATAAAGCTTCTATGACCAATTCAAATAACACCATATAATATCCCACTTTTGTCGATAACGCCACAACATTTTAAGTGTCGAATTCCAGCTGACCGTATTCCCTCCAACCAAGAATCACTACAAGAAAACAGGTTTTTTGCGACTGCGTATATAGTCGCAAATCAGTCGCTATATTACTTTTTGCGACCCAGTAGCGACTAATGCAATTAGTCGCTAATCTGTGGTCGCTAAATTTATTAGTCGCTATATTAGTCGCTAAATTGCGACTATTTAGCGACTATATATATTTTGTGAATATTAGTCGTTATATAAGTTGCTAAATTAGCGACTAATATAGCGACTCAGTAGCGACTGATATGAAATTATTTAACGACTAATTAGCGACTAATAATAATAATAAAAAATAATATTAATTTGATATTTACTAATTATATAATAATTAAATATTATTTAATATACTAATATATAAACCAAATAAATTCTAAAAAAAACAAAAATACAAAAATATCATTAAATATTAAATATTTTTTATTTATAAACAAAATATAAAAAAAATACAAAAAAAAAATCTGAAATAGGCCTAACAGAATAGAACCCACATATAAACAAAATATAAAAAATAAATACAAAAAAAAATCTGAAATGGGAGCCCACATAGAAACAGTAAACCTAAACCTAGTAGCAACCTAAACCACGACCGAGGATGGACGGCCGCCTCCAAAAGAACCATAGCCTCGCAACACCGTAGGAACCACCACCGCCGTAATCAGCCGCGACGGAGACCTCGTTCACGTATCCTTGCTGCCCTCCAAGCTTCGAGCTTACTTGAAGTCGCCGACTATTCATGCAGCCTCCGACTCTCGCTCTCGCCTTCAGTCTCTCTCTAACTCCGACAATGGTGGATCGGGCCGTCTCTCACTCCGATTTGGCTTCGGCTTCGTCTCTCGCTAACTCTGATTCCTCTTTGTTCTTCTTCCCTGGCGATTCTTACAGAGATCTGAAACAAAGAGACCAGACTCAAGATATTTGAGAGAGAGGTGGAGAATCGAAGGTCAAGCATATCTCACACGACGTCTGTGACTTACCCATAACGGTTCATCTTCTTCCCCCAAAGCTTCATCTTCGATGAAATCACCTGCAATTGACAGATTGACAAGAACCAGTACCCTAAAATTCTAGTTCGAGTAACAAACATTCACCAGAAAATAGAATATCAAAATCAAACGAAGGAGAAGTCATACTTCACTTTAATGGTGTGAGTAAGACGAAGGAGAAGACTCTGAAAAAATGGTGGACTCATAGAGGAGAAGACGAAGGAGGAATGCCAGATTACTTAATCGATTGATACAAAGAAAAAAAAAAAAGACCAAGGATGAGATACGAGAACGACTGGGTATGGAGAATGTGTGAGACATAATGCTAATTAATTAGGTTAAAACATCAAGGGCTGAGATTTAAAGTAGATAGAGATCTAATGGTTAAAAATGATGATCCTTGTCATATACTTTTAGCCAATAGAACTTTTTAAAGTATAATTAAAATATAATAACAATAAATGATTTAAAAATAATCCAAATGGTTAAGATAAAAATTTAAAATTTTAAAATTTAGGAGATTAAACTTTTAAAATTTTCAAAATTTATATATAATTCTAAAATAATAAAAATATATATATATATAACTAAAAAAGATTAAATTTAAAATATGATTGTGGTTTATGATATATAGTTTAAAGGGTTGGTGTTTAGGGTTATAAGTTAAAGTTTGAAATAATAGATTTGAAAAATATTTTTCTTTCTTAGGTGTTGAATATTAGTTTTGGATATGTTATAGTAATTGGAAATTTATTTATTAGAGTTTTGTTATTCTTTAGAGCTTTAGGGTTTATTTAAGAATTAGTGTTTTATGTGTTGTGTTTTAGTTATTAAATTTTTGTTTATAATTTAGAGTTTTAGGGTTTGTTAGGGTTAAGGGTATAGGGTTTGAAGGGTAATGGTTAAGGGTTTGTATGTTGTACTTAATTTTATATATTATATAGTTATTAGAATTTTAGTTATTTAAATTTTTATTTATAATTTAGAGTTTTAGGGTTTGTTTAGGGTTTAGGGCATAGGGTTTGAAAGGTAATGTTTAAGGTTTAAAGTGTTGTACTTGATTTATAAGTTATATAGTAATTGGGGTTTTATTTATTATATTATTGTTATAGAGTTTTAGGGTTTGTTTAGGGTTTAGGGTATATGGTTTGAAGGGTAATGTTTAAGGTTTTAAGTGTTGTACTTGATTTTATATATTAAATAATAATTAGAGTTTTAGTTATTTAATTTTTTATTTATAATTTAGAGTTTTAGGGTTTGTTTAGGGTTTAGGGCATATGTTTGAAAGGTAATATTTAAGGTTTAAAGTGTTGTACTTGATTTATAAGTTATATAGTAATTGGGGTTTTATTTATTATATTTTTGTTATAGAGTTTTAGGGTTTGTTTAGGGTTTAGGGTATAGGGTTTGAAGGGTAATGTTTAAGGTTTTAAGTGTTGTACTTGATTTTATATATTAAATAATAATTAGAGTTTTAGTTATTTAAATTTTTATTTATAATTTAGAGTTTTAGGCTTTGTTTAGGGTTTAGGGTATAGGGTTTGAAGGGTAATGTTTAAGGTTTTAAGTGTTGTACTTGATTTTATATGTTAAATAGTAATTAGAGTTTTAGTTATTTAAATTTTTATTCATAATTTAGAGTTTTAGGGTTTGTTTAGGGTTTAGGGTATAGGGTTTGAAGGGTAATGTTTAAGGTTTTAAGTGTTGTACTTAATTATATATATTAAATAATAATTATAGTTTTAGTTATTTAAATTTTTATTTACAATTTAGAGTTTTAGGGTTTGTTTAGGGTTTAGGGTATAGGGTATAGGGTTTGAAGGGTAATGTTTAAGGTTTTAAGTGTTGTACTTAATTTTATTTGTTATATAGTAATTGGGGTTTAATTTATTAGATTTTTGTTTATAATTTAGAGTTTTAGGGTTTGTTTAGGGTTTAGGGTATAAGGAGATGTCGACTTCATGTTTGTATATATAAAACTTTTTGCGACTATTTAGCGACTATTTAGCGACTATATCGCAAAAATTAGTTACAGCTACGCGTGCCACAATATAAACGTGTTTATAACAACTTTATAACAACTTTTTGTGACTAAATATGAAACCGTTTAGCGATCCGCCGAATTTAGTCGCTATATAGTCGCTAAATAGCGACTAAATAGCGACTAATAACATGTGGTCGCAATTTAGCAACTAAATTGCGACTATTCCTTATTAGTCGCAAACTTAGTCGCAATTTAGTCGCTAAATAGTCGCAATATTTAGCGACTATAAAATCAGTCGCAACTTGTAGTCGCTAAAATCATGTTTTCTTGTAGTGAATGCATAACCGATGATAGATATACGAATATCCAAATTAGTGGGAAATATGAATCACGGTAACATCTAATTCTAAAATCAGAACCATTCATGAGATTTAAATTGATCCTTGATGCTCTTTTGATGTAACTCATAATCCCCATAAACTTTCACATAGACTAATTGAATACGCCAAATTAGGCTTGGAACCTACCATTGCATACATCAAATTTCTAACAACACTTGTATAAGGTATATCATCCATAAGCCTTGCTTCATCTAATTCTTGCTTTAGACTTAGGCTCCGTAGTTTGAGTTGAGATCCTAGAAGTGTTTGAACTGACCTGCAATCTCCCATATCATAAGTCTAAGATTTTATCCAAATAGTCACTTTGGAATAGAGGCATAATATTTTTCTCTCTATCTCTGAATATATACCCAAAGTCTTCCTCGCAACCCCCAAATATTATTCAAACTTAGACTTCGGTGTCTCCTTAACTTTTTCGTAAACGTCATGCTCTTTGAAGCAATTAACATATCATTCTTATATACTACATCATTTAACTTTGGTTCCTTTAGATAGACAAATGGATTGTACTCACTTCTGATATAGCTCTGTTTAATCAGAAACGAATTAAACCTATGATTCCATTTCTAGGAGACTACTTCAAGCCATATAACGATCTCTTAAGAAGACACACTTTGTGCTATATATTCTTCTGTGCATAAATTTTTGGCTGCACCACGTAGATCATTTCTTGTAGATTACCATGTAAGAAGGTTGTCTTCACATTCAGCTGCTCTAATTCCATGTCATGGTTGACAAGAGCTGACAAGAATAACCAAATGGAATTTTGTTTGACTACTGATGTGAACATCTCGTTATAATACACCCGTTCTATATCTGCAAGCACCTTTGCGACAAGTCTGAACTTGTATCTTGGTGCTTCAACACTCGCATCTCTGGTTTAAGCTTGTAATTGCATCCATTCACTTTCTACTTCTCCGGTCTATAAGCTAAGTCCCATGTGTAATTTATTTTATATAATGAGTTTCTATGAATGATTTTGACTTTCGATCTCTAAAAACGCTCTTATGCTCTCTTCGTGAATCACATCTGAATTTTCAACCGCTTCAAACCAGAGCGCTCTGTTACCACTTGTAGGCGGTCCATCTCACAATCTGCTTTGCTCACAATGTATATTGATCTATAATCAAGTCTCTCCTTTGACTCACTCTTGTTTGTCTTCATGATGCACAATAAAAGAAGAAGGAAGAAAAGTAATAACACAAGACACATATAGTGTTCCCAAAATCTGGGTACATCTCTCTTCACGATCCTTCTCTTGGAATTCACTATGAGAAAGCTTACAATTTTAATTAGAGAAATTACAATGGAAGATTGAAAGAATGAAGGATATGACATTTGTTACAAAAGGATAAGAAGCGAATCTCTCTCATCCTTTGTCAAAACTTTCTTGAGAGGTCGAACCATTCTTCACAATTATCCACATTGGTTCGATTCTCTGCAAACCTTTCTTCTTATGTTTTGAAAATATTTTTGTAAATTTTGATTTTGGTATCAACTAAATTCAAATCAATTACCTTTTTTCAGCCTTTTCAGTGTGTCTTAAGATCCGGACAGAGTGCCTTCAGCTTCCTTGAGTTGGAAGCTTCTTTGTCATCTCCTAGCTCTCGAAGATGTCTACTGGCGACTTGCTCAAGCGTCGATTACCTTTTAAGTCCTCAAACATCCTTAGAACTTCTCTCCAAGTAAGACCTTGGTAAGCATATATGAAGGTTTACCGATGTAAGAATCTTGATCACCTTTACATCTATATCTACAATTATATCTCTGATGAAATTGTATTTAACCCTGACATGCTTCGTCCTCTCATTATACATTTACTTCTTTGAAATATCAATCACACCGCAAGTCACAATAAATATATGTTGATTCGTGCTTGGATCCCATTTCCTCACAAATCCCTTTCCACCATAAAGCTTCTTTTCTCGGTTTAAATAATGCTATATATTATTTCTATGTTGTATATAAAGCAACAACCTTTTGAAGTGTTGACTTCCACCAGACCATATTTCCTCCAACCGTGAATACATACCAGTTAATAGACATGCGCTAATCCAAATCAGTGGTAAATTCCGAATCATGATAGCCTCTAATTCTGAAATCAGAACCTTCCATGAAATTTAATTTTATCCATGCTCCTCTTTTTATGTAACTCATAATCCACTAAACTGCTAACCAATGTTCTCTTCCATATTTCCCCCATAAACTTCCACACTATATCAATTGAATACGCTAAATCCAGCCTGAACTTACCATTGCGTACATCAAGCTTTCAAGGGTAGTTTCATAAGTATATCATCCACAAACCTTGCTTCCTCCAATTCCTACTTTGGAATTAGGCTATGTAATTTGAATTGAGGTCCTAAAGGTGTTTGAACTGACATGCAGTCTCTCATATCAAAAATCTTAAAGATTTTATCCAAATAGTCCCTCTGAAGTAGCGTCAGAACACCTTTCAATGTATCTTTGAAGATATTCATACAAAAAATTTCCTCGCATACACCAAATTTGTCATTTTAAACAAAGACTTCAGAGTCACCTTTAACAACTTGATAACTTTCATGCTCTTGGAAGAAATTAACATATATATAGCATCCATATACAAAAGTAAATTAGGTGACATGAATTATAGTTTCACTAGTTTGAGTTACAATGATAAATCAAAAATGTTACCAATCATGCATTAGTTTTAGTTTTTGAGTTTGATTTGAGTTACAATATGTTATGGATGAGTTATTATTTTACGTTATTTTCTTGTCATTTTCTTTGTAAGTTGCTAACTCAAAGGTAATCCAAATTATGTTAAAATGGATGAATTAAAGATTTAAGTGAGCAATTTTCTCATTTTAGGTTTTTTATTTTTTGCTGTTTTCGCTTGTTATTTTTTTTTTTTAAATTATCTATTTCAGATTATTCTCAACAAAAAATACTTGGTCAATTAATTGCATTTTTAAAATTTTCATTTTATTTTCCTAAGAACTCATTTTTGTTTTTAGTCAATTATATTTTAAAATTTGAATGATTTTTAAATTTTCTGAAAAATATTTATTTCAACTTTTTCAATAAAAAATACTTGGTTAGCTAATTTCATTTTATCTTCTTAAGAATTCAATGTTTGGTTTTAGTAATTATATTTTTAAACTGTAAATGTTTTTGACTGGTCAGTATTTTTTACATGTTATGATTGAATTTTTATATTTAAATTATTTAATATATTTGATCACTAAATATATTATAATATGATTATTATTAATAAAATTTAAATTTAAATTCTTTCTAATAACACATATTGTACCCCCTACACATCAAAAGTTACCAATTATTTTTTGATGAAAATGATAACTCATATTTATAGCAAGCCCACCGTATAAATCTATAATTTTTACTGTAAGTTACATCAAATTATAACATTTATTGTAACTCAACTTTAGTATTATATATTACCAATCGGAGCCGAGCTGTTCATTTATTTTGATCCCTTTAGATAGACACAGTGCTATTTTATAACTATATAATCATAAATGTATCAAACCTATGATTTCATTTCCTTTGAGACTGTTTCAAATCATATAGTGATCTCTTATGAAAACACACTTTATCCTCTTTAACCATATATACATAACTTTTCTCCATTGTTCCATATAGATCATTTTTGTAGAGTTTTGTGTAAAAAAATAGTGTTCGCATCTAACTACTCTAATTCAATATTATGGTTAACAACATCTTGCAACCGTAAGTGAATAGAAATATGTTTGACTACTAGTGCGAACACCTTATTATAATCCACTATTTTTATATGTACAAACATCTTGGCTATACTTGGCATTATATCTAGGTGCTTCAATATCTAATATTCTTGGTTTTTAAGCTTATAACTTTATTAACATTTTTCTGTCAAAAAAAAAAAAATATTGACATTTTTGTCACTAATAGATTATATTTATTCTATGATAAAACTAATTATCATCACAAAGGATTAAACCGAAGCCGGTGTTGATATTGGATTTCCCTCCTGGAAATCCGACCCATAAAATACAGAACTGAAGGCCCATTATCGCGACTTCAATCTATTAATAGACGAGGCGAGTTCGATTACGGCCCAAGGCCCATTCGGCTATGAATCAATACAGGCCCAAGCAGCTCAAGACATCGGAGTGATCAAGTTCAAGCTCGATAGAAGACGGCATCGAGGAAGAATGCCCAGGTCATCGCCACTTAGAACGATCTCCACAAAAATAGGAGATCGTTACTAACGAGAGGTCGAAGGATCGGAGCGAGAAGATCGAGGGGTCGAGGCTATTTAAGGAGAAGTAGAGATTCTTTCAAGACATTCAAACCCTAATCAAGAACACTTCGACTAGAATAGCTAAAAACCTCTCTTTGTATTCATCTATCGATTGTGTTAATTCGATCTCGACATTCAATAACATCTTTGATTCTTAGGAAATCTATATCATTTCATATTCAAAAGTCCAAATCCAAGAATACAAATCCTTGGTGTGAATCTTCGATCTCACATTTGGTGCCGACTGTGGGGACAATCTATAGCTTTTCCTATCTTAAGAATCAGATCTAAGGTTCGATAGATCGATATGAATCCCGACCAATCAAGCTCTCCCAACGTCACTCCACCAGTCGACCATCAGCAGGTGGTAGGCAACGTCCCTCAGAACACCGTCGGGGTAAGTATCACGGGTCAGACCGACGCCGTGTTGACGAGCTCAATCTCTATCTCCACGACTTCAACACCAACCAGCTCGGTCGCTCAAACAATTGCGACGGGCCAGACTCCAACAAATGTTTTGTCTGGAACCAATAACCCAAGCAGGAACTGGGTCTGGATGAGAAGCGATTCAACTTCTGCCTCCGCATCAGGAGGCGGATCTGGAATGTTCAGGTCCAGTCCGCCGCAGCCTCTTGCGCCTCCGCAACAAATCCCGAACAACCTCGCAGAAATCCGTTAAATGCTTAACATGTAGGTAAGTCGAACGAAAAGTAACGAGGCCAACACCCGAGCCCAAGAAATTGCAAATCGCGTCATAGCCATACAACTCGCTGAACAAGAACGGCGCATCAACGCCCATTTCGAAGAGCTCGCTAGCCAAAACCAAGGAGATCGGCCAGTATACGATCAACGACCTCCCATAAGTCCTCCGCCCCGGATGCGCCTTGACTTCTCTCAGGTGATAACACCTCCCGAAACGTCGGGAAACATCGCTGGCACGTCGAATAGCGGTTTTCGCCCTATGACGACCCCTACAGCGACGCCGAATTCATTTAGTTCGAGCTCCATGGTCACAGATCCAAGCGGATCAGGAAACCGGCCACTACCTCGACCACCTCCCCTGTCGAATAATTCCGGCATTAGGCCGAGGCAGCTCGGGGGCTCAGCATTTGCTTCGTGCTCTGGATACCCATCAGATCAAGTCCGATGCCATTCTAGACACCTTAAGTTGACCAGACAAGACCGATTCCGATAATCGATCTAATCGACCCGATCTTTCCCGGGCAACCGTCAACACAGCCGCAAACACAGTTCGCATCCATAGCGGGCGACGAACACGATATGCTAAGGCAATATATTGAGCAGGCCAACGCCCAGTTCATGAGCCTAAGCTCAAAAGTTCATATGGCCACGAGCGCGGCACCTGACATCGATCGAGTGATCGAAGAAACGCGCCAAACGCCGTTTACAGATCGAATCGCTTTCGCAAGGATCCTAGAGATCAAGAAAACCAAATTCCCATAATTCTCGGAAAAATCGGACCCCAAAGCCCACATCAGGGCATTCAGACTAGCGATGTTTAGGGTATACCTCACCGGCGAGGAAAGAGAACCAGCTTTCTACAGACTCTTCGCCGAAAACCTATCGGGCTCAGCCCTAGAATGGTTCGCCGGACTGGAGGATAAATGCATCGATAACTTCACTCAGTTCATGACGGCATTCCTCAAATAGTATTCCGTCTTTATCGAGGTCAAAACAACAGAAGCAGCCCTATTTGGCGTATCTCAATGACCCGACGAAACACTTTGTTCATACATCGACCGATTCAAGGAAATAAAATCCAAAATCGCGAACCCAAATGACGAAGTGGCGATGGAGGCAATAAAACGCGGACTGTGGTACTTAACCAAATTTCGCGAGGAAATAACGGTCCGTGAACCGCTCACACTTGATGATGCCCTCCATCGCGCATCGGCTTTCGCTCGCCTCGAGGACAAAACTACGGCCTCAGAGAGAAACACCAAAAAGAAAAGAACCAGTCGAGCTCACAGAGCTCAAACACCAAAAAGGATTCTCGTAAATCCAGGACCATTAACGCGGTCGAGAGCCCGAAGAGCTCGAAAAAATTCGAGTTCGACAAAGAAAAATTCTGCAACTTTCACAACAAAAGAGGTCATTCGATAGAGGAGTTTTACACTCGAGCTAAAGTCGAATCCCAAAAACGAGAGTCCAAGAATAACCAAGAATCCGAAATCGAGGAGGAAACTCCCTCCGACAAAAAAGAAACTAAACCGACCAAAGAGTCGAACACTAAAAAGTCTTCTCATAATAAACGAGAATGATCCAAGGAGGCAGGATCTCCCAAAGCTCTCCCCCAGGGATCGCGAAAACGATTCTAGGCCATCCTCGGCAAGCTCACTTTATGCGGTACTTCGAGAGGTTCGGCATTATCCCCGCCTCCAGCTCCTATGAAAATTTTACGCTCACGAATCAATATCCCTCGTCTTTGCGGGGGAGGTGTACGGGCTATACCCTCTAAACGAGTTGACTTCATCTTCGGTGGCTCTAAGCTATGCCGAGACTCGATCAATTCGATCAAGGCCCTCCAAAGAGAGTCGAGACTGACAAACGGGAAAAGATCCTAATGCAAGGTCTTGACCAAGAGATCACTTTCTACGAGAGAAAGACACTCGACCTTGACAAGCCACATGACGACGCACTCCTGTGTGTCTAGTAGTCAGGGATGTCGAACTCTCAAGAATAATGATCGACACAGGAAGCTCGGTAGGCGTCCTCTTCTACGACGCATTTAAAAAGATGGAGTTCGAAGATTCTGAGGTCGTCGAAGGGCAGCAACCCCTAGTAACGTTCGCTAGTGAAACAACATACTCAATGGGCTCTGTCTTCGCCCCAGTAGTGGCTGGAGGAGTTTGAAGAATGACAGAGTTCGTCATGGTAGATCGACCAGCTCTTTATAATGCCATCTTCGGTCGACCCTGGATATACGACATGAAAGCCGTACCATCAACCTACCACCAATGCGTCAAATTTCCAACTCCAAGAGGAGTGAAAACCGTTTACGGAAGCCAAAAGACTACCCGGAATTTCTACATAAATGGTTACAAACAGATTAAAAAATCTCACGCATAGCAACTACTGAAAGAGGAAAAGCTCGCCAAAATTCGAACCAAAAGATCTAATGACCCCAGTCAAAGATGACCCCCTAAGGACCTCATAAATCAGGTTTTCATAGATGGAGCTGATCCCGAGAGACTAGTCGGCATCAGAGCCGACCTGTCGGAGTCGCTAAAGAACGAACTGATCTCTTTCCTCAAGCAGAACGTCAAATTGTTCGCCTGGTCCTCAACGGACATGAAGGGAATCAATATCGATGTGACTAGCCACGAACTGAACGTTGACCTGATCTACAAACCGGTCAGCCAAAAGCGTCGCAAACTCATCCAAGAACGAGCTCAAGCAGTCAATGACGAGGTTGACCGATTACTAAAAACCGGATCCATTAGGGAAATAAAATACCCCGACTGGATCGCCAACCCCGTAGTAGTCAAGAAAAAGAATGGGAAATGGAAAGTCTGCGTTGACTTTACAGACCTCAATAAGGCATGTCCAAAGGACAACTTTCTACTCCCACACATCGATCGATTGGTCGAGGCCACCGCTGGCCACCAATTATTATCCTTCACGGATGCCTTCTCTAGGTACAATCAGATACTAATGAATCCCGAGGACCAGGAAAAGACCTCGTTCATAACCGATCAAGGCATGTACTGCTACAAAGTCATGTCTTTTGGGCTGAAGAACGCATGAGCGACCTACCAACGTCTCGTCAACAAGATGTTCTCAGGACTACTGAGTAAAACCATGGAAGTCTACATCGACGATATGCTAGTTAAATCTTCCAGGTGCGAGGACCACATCCCCCAACTAAAAGAATGCTTCGTCATTTTCAACAAATACGGGATGAAACTCAACCCGGCGAAGTGCACCTTCGGGGTCCCATCGGGAGAATTCCTAGGTTAATTGGTAACCGAAAGAGGGATCAAAGCAAACCCCAAACAGATCGCGACGTTCTTAGAGATGCAATCTCCCAAGACAACGCGAGAAGTCCAGCGTTTGACTGGTAAAATAGCTGCTCTAAATCGCTTTGTATCGAGGTCGACTGACAAATGTTTACCTTCTACCACCTCCTCAAAGCGAAGAAAAAGTTCATTTGGGATGAGAGGTGAAAAGTGGTGTTCACCCAGCTCAAAGCGTACCTAAGCGAACCTCAGATACTGGCAAAACCAGTAGAAGGGGAACCCCTTTACCTCTACTTAGTTGTCTCTCCGGCAGCCGTAAGCGGAGTCCTGGTTTGCGAGGAACAAAACGACCAACGACCAGTGTATTACATTAGCAAGACTCTAATCGATGCCCAAACGAGATACCCCGCGATGGAGAAACTTGCATTAGCGTTGGTCACATCGGCTCGAAAGCTTCGAACATATCAATAGTAGAATCCCAATCGATTCTCTCTCAAGAGTCATCCATGCACTACAGGTCGACTACGCAAACCTACACGCCTCATCTCAATCGTTCTTCCAAAACAAGATCCACAGTGCAAACGCCATAATCATTAGGGCGTCGACTCCCAAGGTACACGCGTATTCCCAAGAATGTTCACTGCCCATTAATCTCGACTCGTCGAATTAATGGGTTGGGGGGCTATTGTTGGTACTGGATTTCCTCCTGGAAATCCGGCCCCTAAAATACAGAACTGAAGGTCCATAATCGCGAGTTCAAACTATTAGTAGACGAGGCGAGTTCGATTACGGCCCAGGACCCATTCGGCTATGAATCAATACAGGCCCAAGCAGCTTAAGACATCAGAGTGATCAAGTTCGTGCTCGATAGAAGACGACGTAGAGGAAGAATGACCAGGTCATCGCCAGTTAGAACGATCTCCACAAAATAGAAGATTGTTACTAACAGGAGGCCGAAGGATCGGAGCGAGAAGGTCGAGGGGTCGAGGCTATTTAAGGAGAAGTAGAGATTCTTTCAAGACATTCGAACCCTAATCAAGAATACTTCGACTAGAATAGCTAAAACCCTTTATTTGTATTCATCTATCGATTGTGTTAATTCGATCTCGACATTCAATCTTAATAAACATCTTGGATTCATAGGAAATATATATCATTTCATATTCAAAAGTCCAAATCCACGAATACAAATCCTTGGTGTGAATCTTCGATCTCACAACGGGCAGGTTTGAAAGATCAACCTCTAGAGACAAAAACTACTTAAGGATTCAAAAACCGATGGATTAATAGTTAATCCTCGGTTATTAAACATAAGACAAACAAAATAAAATCAACCAATCCGGACATATAAATAAAAAAGGTACCATATCGAGATCTCAAAACCAAGACAGCCAAGAAAGAGCATCCCCTTGAACTGAGAGAGGAGAGGTTAAAGGCGAATTTATATTTCTCCAACACTTTAGCAGCCACGAAACAACCGTATGCAGACAAATCGAGGAAGACAGAGAACACACCTTTAACCATTCGGAAGCCGAGGACTAGATGCGAAGAGAGCCGAAGCACCAATTCCTAAACAAATATCTGGAGAACCCGATCCCAAAGGTAGAAGACCAGGAGAACGACACGGAACTATACTGAAAAAATCGAAGGATATGAAGAGAACTCTCCCAAACCACAGCTTTAACACTACTTGAAGAAAACGAAGATAAGCCCACAACAGCCCAAACATTACAACACTGAAACAAGCATAACCGGGCTAGCACGAAAAAGAACTCCCACTACACTAGGTAACACCACAAGTAACAAGGCCAACACCAAGAGCCACATAACGAGATTAAGAGTAAGATAAATATAAATATAAACCACATCAAAGTCGCAGAAGCAAAACTGAAACACAAAGTAAACCAACTTAGACTAAGAAACCTAACAACCCAAACCAACATGGACAAGCCGATGGCTTTAAGATACCTAAACTGAGAAGAATACCAGCTACACCAAACCGAAAGTTCGGTCGTTACAAAATAGGGGCCAAACTCACCTCACGCCATAGACCACTTAACCAAGACGAACAACTCATGAACCACCACCGGATCTACAGCCAAATGGTGGAGAACGACCTAAGAGGAAACAATTATGTAGCGAAGACTAGAGGCAGACAACCTTATACGCCACACACCACCCGCCAGCGAGAGTGAGATAGCGGCCGACACTAAAACCCCAAGCAGGAGCCACCGCACCACAACCACTAGAGGAAAGCTAACCCCAAGAGTGACGAACAACAAAACAACAAGTTGAGAGGTATTTCGTCGTTAATCAAATAAGACACAAAAACATCTCCCCGACACCGGCAAAGAGCTCCGACCACTGGGGAGAACACTTATCGACTAGGAAAAGGCGGACCGGTGGCACCTTGGTAACATAATCCGAGAGCGTTTTTGTTACGCAAAATATTACTTTATTTACATCTAATCACTTTTTATTTTCCAGTATGTCAGTCAAATTCCATGTGTGATTTATTTGTTTATAAACTTGTTATGAGCTAGTTTGGGTATAGCTTCATGGCTAGGCCGAGTGTAATCAAGCTTTAAGCCTTTATCTTGTGGCCCAATTGTATTCATATGATTAGTGGGTTCGTCCAACGTGTTTGCCAATTTAATTCTATGATATTTGTACGTTTCGCCGAATAAAGGTAGATTCTGAGATTTTTTTTTTTTTTTGTGAACAGCAAAAGAAGATATTGAGAAAAAGATTAAAGAAACAAAAATAATATAAGAAATGGATTGTAAGATCGTAATTCCGCGTATCCAAAGATAGCAAGAATTTTAGGGTTTGCAAATTAGGGATTCTAAAAGAAGAATTAGTGAACACGGTGAGATTTAGGAAAGTAGGGTTTATAAGCCGGCGTTTCCGAGATGGAAGCCGGTAAAGAGTGGTTGTAAAGTCGCCTGAGAGAATTTAGGTTAATAGTCGCTCTAAAGTCTCTCTAGCTCAGAATATTAAGAAAAGCGTATCCTTTATTGAATGTCGGGGGTTCCCTTATATAGGGTTACAAGTCGGTTTATTAATAAAAGGAAAGTAAGAGATAATTACGAATGTTTCCTAATAACTCGTCTATGCCTTGATATGGAATATTCCATTTTACCGACTTTATCATACGGCGCCCTTGGACTAGACACCTTCCAAACCCTAGTGAAAGCCGGTTTAGCCCGAGTTCGGTTTAACCTAGTTTTACCGCCTTGGGCTTTGTCGCCGACTTTCCCTTCTGGGCCGGCCTAAACTCATGAATAGGCCTCTTTAGGAAAGTGCTAATCTTGACTCTAACAATAAGCCCCCCCCAGTGTGGCGACTTGTACTCAAGTCGTCATTACGAGGAGTTAACTCATGGTTTATGATATGATTTCGGTTTGGCCCATATCTGTCGTCTATCGAGGTACGTCGCTGTTTCGGCCCATATTATTATTTTTATTGGGCTGGTCCAAACTTGGCCCGGAATGATGAAATCGAACGAACCGGTTTTGAAAACCATTGATGACCCGTCGGAACCGGAATTGATTCTCGGTTCAATTACTGGGTAGGTGCAACATACGAAGCGTCGCCTAGGTAACGATGCGCCTTGGTTCCTGCGCCGTCATTTTGCTATAAATAGTTCCTTCATACTTCATTTTTCTCATTTCGCTCAAGTGGAGAAGTTTCAAGAGGTAATCTTCTCTCTGTCTTATTTATTTTCCGGCCATATTTCCGCCGCCGCTCCGCCTTGTGCTCTTAGGATTTTAGATCGAAGCATTACTTTTTTGTTGCGTTCTTCTTCTGTTCTTCCGAAAATTATGTCTTTGATCCGCTGTTCAACGGGAAAAGATAAAGAAGTTGTTTCGGTATCTTCTGCGGATGATTCGTTAAGTCGTCCATCCGCTTCTACTTCTTCAAGTGCTTCGTCTGACTTGGAAAGCCGTCCTGCTCGTTCTGAGATCAAAGAGTTCAGGCTTCGCTGCGAGTCGTTACACCAAACTGCTGCTGCCGAGACTTCTGGCCGAGAAGTTTTCACCGTCCCGCAGCTTCGAGACGAGGACGCGATTGATACCGACCAAGATGCTTTTCACGAAAACGTCTCTTCTCCTGTATTGCCTGTCGAACCGAGAGAGCTATATGGTAATGTTTTCGGGACTCGATCTACTGCAGAGACGGTTAGATCTTCGCTTCGCGGTTGTGGAGCAGATCCGGCGATTAAGGTTATTATTCCCTTTCCGCTCGACCGTCCTTGGACTCCTCCGCCCGGCTATATGACCGTGTACGAATCGTTTTTTATGAACACCAAGTCTGGGGGTTGTCTCTGTTGGTTTCCGTTGCCCGACTTGCTAGTTTCGTACTGCTTCCGTCGCGAGATCGCCATTTCCCAGCTTTCGGCTGTTGCGGTGCGCCACATGGTCGGTCTCTTAATGCTGGGTGCTGAAGCCGGCGTCACAATTACTGCGATTGTTTTTGAAGAAATGACGTCGATCAATGCTATGAGTTCCAGCCCGGGGTGCTATGCAGTGAAGTTCAAAAGTGGCCATCGTATACTGACAGATGCCCCTAAGAAAATTAATAATTGGCAGAGAAATTATTTCTTTGTCGAAATTTCTTCATTAGTCGTCCCTGATGAGCACAGGGAACTCGTCAGGACTTCTTGGAACACAGATCTTGGTAGATATAGTTCTAAATTTGCCGTCATTCGCATGTGATGATTTACTCAAATTTCTTTTTTTGTTGCAGTGCATCACCTGTTGTTCAAGCCGTACCCTGACAACTACTTCTCGATTCTCGAAAAGATCCAATCTCTCGGTCTTCGCAAGTGGTCGGATCTCTCCCGGGATCGCATAACCAAGACGCTTCCGCAAATATCCAAGGGTCAGTTTCTCTTTGAGCGTAACTCGTCATTGCAATTTCTTCTTCTTTTTTTTATTAAAACTTGTTTTTTCTTCTCTCTAGTGAAGTGGGATACCACGGTGAAGGTCACTCCTGAGCAACTCGTGAAACCCGGGAAGATGGGCAAGGTGCAGCGAATCAGCTCCGTTGATTACTCCAAGGAGATTTCATCCCAACCGTCTTCTTCTGCCAAGTCGTCAAAAGGGACGGACGCGCCTCCTCCGGCTCCAGTCGGCAACCAGCTTGGTGAGAAAACCGTGGCTCGAGCGGCAAACTCCCCTTCCCTTCCGCCTAAGGTTCCGTCAAGGAAGAGGCCTGCTGATGATAAGTCGGTTCAAGATAAACCGGCAAAGGCGTTAAAGACCGGCAGATCAGCTCAAGATGCTTCTAACGAGGTGGCGCCCGTCAGCGAGCCTGCTAAACAAAAGGACCCGTGGCAGCGTTTCTACAAGTTCAAGGGGACCGTTCCCGACTCGTCCGGCAGTTCTAAGCCTTTTGAGTCTAACAAGGAACTCGTCCTGGTGCGACCACGGCGCGAGGTGAAAGAAGGGGAAGTGCGCCCTTCAATTCATAACTTCGCTCATCAATATGAGAGCGAGGTTCCTTTCATCAACAACCCCCGAGCTTGTTTTGACATGCTAACATGCGTGAGGGGGAATGAATCATGTAAGATCGTAATTCCGCGTATCCAAAGATAGCAAGAATTTTAGGGTTTGCAAATTAGGGATTCTAAAAGAAGAATTAGTGAACACGGTGAGATTTAGGAAAGTAGGGTTTATAAGCCGGCGTTTCCGAGATGGAAGCCGGTAAAGAGTGGTTGTAAAGTCGCCTGAGAGAATTTAGGTTAATAGTCGCTCTAAAGTCTCTCTAGCTCAGAATATTAAGAAAAGCGTATCCTTTATTGAATGTCGGGGTTCCCTTATATAGGGTTACAAGTCGGTTTATTAATAAAAGGAAAGTAAGAGATAATTACGAATGTTTCCTAATAACTCGGCTATGCCTTGATATGGAATATTCCCTTTTACCGACTTTATCATACGGCGCCCTTGGACTAGACACCTTCCAAACCCTAGTGAAAGCCGGTTTAGCTCGAGTTCGGTTTAACCTAGTTTTACCGCCTTGGGCTTTGTCGCCGACTTTCCCTTCTGGGCCGGCCTAAACTCATGAATAGGCCTCTTTAGGAAAGTGCTAATCTTGACTCTAACAATAAGCCCCCCCCCCCAGTGTGGCGACTTGTACTCAAGTCGTCATTACGAGGAGTTAACTCATGGTTTATGATATGATTTCGGTTTGGCCCATATCTATCGTCTATCGAGGTACGTCGCTGTTTCGGCCCATATTATTATTTTTATTGGGCTGGTCCAAACTTGGCCCGGAATGATGAAATCGAACGAACCGGTTTTGAAAACCATTGATGACCCGTCGGAACCGGAATTGATTCTCAGTTCAATTACTGGGTAGGTGCAACATACGAAGCGTCGCCTAGGTAACGATGCGCCTTGGTTCCTGCGCCGTCATTTTGCTATAAATAGTTCCTTCATACTTCATTTTTCTCATTTCGCTCAAGTGGAGAAGTTTCAAGAGGTAATCTTCTCTCTGTCTTATTTATTTTCCGGCCATATTTCCGCCGCCGCTCCGCCTTGTGCTCTTAGGATTTTAGATCGAAGCATTACTTTTTTGTTGCGTTCTTCTTCTGTTCTTCCGAAAATTATGTCTTTGATCCGCTGTTCAACGGGAAAAGATAAAGAAGTTGTTTCGGTATCTTCTGCGGATGATTCGTTAAGTCGTCCATCCGCTTCTAATTCTTCAAGTGCTTCGTCTGACTTGGAAAGCTGTCCTGCTCGTTCTGAGATCGAAGAGTTCAGGCTTCGCTGCGAGTCGTTACACCAAACTGCTGCTGCCGAGACTTCTGGCCGAGAAGTTTTCACCGTCCCGCAGCTTCGAGACGAGGACGCGATTGATACCGACCAAGATGCTTTTCACGAAAACGTCTCTTCTCCTGTATTGCCTGTCAAACCGAGAGAGCTATATGGTAATGTTTTCGGGACTCGATCTACTGCAGAGACGGTTAGATCTTCGCTTCGCGGTTGTGGAGCAGATCCGGCGATTAAGGTTATTATTCCCTTTCCGCTCGACCGTCCTTGGACTCCTCCGCCCGGCTATATGACCGTGTACGAATCGTTTTTTATGAACACCAAGTCTGGGGGTTGTCGCTGTTGGTTTCCGTTGCCCGACTTGCTAGTTTCATACTGCTTCCGTCGCGAGATCGCCATTTCCCAGCTTTCGGCTGTTGCGGTGCGCCACATGGTTGGTCTCTTAATGCTGGGTGCTGAAGCCGGCGTCACAATTACTGCGAGTGTTTTTGAAGAAATGACGTCGATCAATGCTATGAGTTCCAGCCCGGGGTGCTATGCAATGAAGTTCAAAAGTGGCCATCGTATACTGACAGATGCCCCTAAGAAAATTAATAATTGGCAGATAAATTATTTCTTTGTCGAAATTTCTTCATTAGTCGTCCCTGATGAGCACAGGGAACTCGTCAGGACTTCTTGGAACACAGATCTTGGTAGATGTCGTTCTAAATTTGCCGTCATTCGCATGTGATGATTTGCTCAAATTTCTTTTTTTGTTGCAGTGCATCACCCGTTGTTCAAGCCGTACCCTGACAACTACTTCTCGATTCTCGAAAAGATCCAATCTCTCGGTCTTCGCAAGTGGTCGGATCTCTCCCGGGATCGCATAACCAAGACGCTTCCGCAAATATCCAAGGGTCAGTTTCTCTTTGAGCGTAACTCGTCATTGCGATTTCTTCTTTCTTTTTTTTAAAAAAACTTGTTTTTTCTTCTCTCTAGTGAAGTGGGATACCACGGTGAAGGTCACTCCTGAGCAACTCGTGAAACCCGAGAAGATGGGCAAGGTGCAGCGAATCAGCTCCGTTGATTACTCCAAGGAGATTTCATCCCAACCGTCTTCTTCTGCCAAGTCGTCAAAAGGGACGGACGCGCCTCCTCCGGCTCCAGTCGGCAACCAGCTTGGTGAGAAAACCGTGGCTCGAGCGGCAAAATCCCCTTCCCTTCCGCCTAAGGTTCCGTCAAGGAAGAGGCCTGCTGATGATAAGTCGGTTCAAGATAAACCGGCAAAGGCGTCAAAGACCGGTAGATCAGCTCAAGATGCTTCTAACGAGGTGGCGCCCGTCAGCGAGCCTGCTAAACAAAAGGACCCGTGGCAGCGTTTCTACAAGTTCAAGGGGACCGTTCCCGACTCGTCCGGCAGTTCTAAGCCTTTTGAGTCTAACAAGGAACTCGTCCTGGTGCGACCACGGCGCGAGGTGAAAGAAGGGGAAGTGCGCCCTTCAATTCATAACTTCACTTATCAATATGAGAGCGAGGTTCCTTTCATCAACAACCCCCGAGCTTGTTTTGACATGCTAACATGCGGGAGGGGGAATGAATCAGATTGGCCGGTTTTTGAGGAATTGCCTCACTCTGATGCCATCGTCAGGCTAAAGCATGCTGAGGCGACGGTAGGTTTCTGGTACTAAAATTTTTCATTTTTTGCTAAAACGACATCCCTTCTTCTTTTAAACGACCTTGTTGTTTTTCAGATGATCGCGGCTTCGAACCGTGTGGCTTTGGAGAGTTCCTGGGCCCAAAAGAAACTGGCTGACGCGGTCACCAAACGGGATGATCTTCTCAAGAAGATCAAGGAAGAGAAGAAGGTTTTGGCGGCGAGCAACCTGGTCCTGGAAGGAAAATTGAAGGAGGTTGAGGAGAAGTCAAAAGCCGATTTCCTCAAATTTCAGCTGGAGAGAAAGCAGCTGCAGAAGTCTTGTCTTGATCTGGTTCAAAAGGAGCGGGAGAGAGTCGAGGCTGCTGCTAGGACGAAGGCGCAGACCCATTTCGACCTCATCCAACGCTACATCGGTGATCAAGAAACTGCTGTTGCGATGCAGGTCAAACAGGCTCAGATTTCTGGTCTTAAGAAATGTCTGGAGAAACTTAGCGGGCAAGGCGTGTAGGTTCCTCAAGCTGTTCTGGACCAGATCGCCGCTGATGAGGTCGCGGCGGATGCGGAGTTGGATAACCTGGACGTTGTGACGAAGGAGGAGCTTACGTTTGTGCTCTCACCTATTCATCATCCCCTCCTTGACCGTTCTCACGATTCTCCTCCTCCTGTCCCGCGGCATGTCGACCAATTCGGGACTAATGTCGGCATTATCCCGGAGGCGGTTCCTGCCGATCTTGTCCAGTCTGTTCGGACAGACATTTCAGCTGCGGATGGCGGGCCTTGAGTAGTCGTCGTCAAATGTCTTTAGTATTTATTTGTATTGGTTTTGTAATAGCTTTTTATTTATATTTGCAAACTCTATCTTTTTGGTTTAATCGTAATTTTGCATTAAGTTTATTTTAAGCTTGATAGCGATTAGAATCATTCTATCTTTAACGCTTTTACTAAACTTTAGCAACAACGATTGGGATATGCGACCAGGTCGGGCTACTGTATTTAAACTTGTAGCGACTTTTAAGTTTGTGCTTTAATTAGATCAAAACATTCAAACTCGCCACCAAACTTACACAATTTAGTGACTTTCAAATGGTCGGGACTAATTTAAGCTTGCCGTCAAATTGGCGATTTAGTGGATTCTCTAGTAGTCGGACTAATCTCGTATTTAAGTTTGTCCTTAAACGATTTAGTGACTTTTTGAATAGTCGGACTAATCTCGTATTAGGCTTGTCGTCAAACTTTAAATGATTTAGCGACTTTTGCCATGAGGCGGTTTGCGAGACTTACTAGTGCTCGGCTTTTATTCTTAGGGCGGGAGAATGTGCGATGCTGTGCTCGACTTATTTGTTATCACCCACCGCAAAGAATTTGCGGGACGGATCCCGGCTTTTCCTTACCACGATGTGCACCTCGTGCGCAAGGAAGACCACGCCCCTGGCCAGGAGGCATGATGCTAATGATGCGAGTTGTTTGCTCGTCTTTTTGCGAGTTGATACTCGACTTTTTGCGAGTTGATACTCGGCTTTTTACGAGTTGATACTCGGCTTTTTGCGAGTTGATACTCGGCTTTTTGCGAGTTGATACTCGGCTTTTTGCGAGTTGATACTCGGCTTTTTGCGAGTTGATACTCGGCTTTTTTTTTGTACTATCAAATATTTGAATATTAATGAAAGGACTTACCTGATTTTTGGCTTTGCTTGACTTTCAAGACGGTAAATTATCTGAAAAATAAGGTTTTTATTAGATTTGTGACTGTGCCGGTAAAGGCTGCCTACGTATCCTCCGAGGAAGAATCAAGTCACTCGTAGTTCATAATACATATTTTTTTTTTTTTTTTTTTTAAAGAAGCGGCCTTGCCGTCTTAGTGGTACTCCTTCAGGCTTGTCGAGTTCCAGGATCGAGGTAAAGCCTTGCCTTTCATTGACTCCAGCTCGTAGACTCCCGGTTTGACGACTTTTGTGACTTTGTAGGGTCCTTCCCATTTCGCCCCGAGTTTCCCTGCTCTCCACTCCTTGGTGTTTTCGTAAACTTTGCGGAGGACGAAGTCACCGACTTGAAAATGGCGTTCCTTGACTTTCTGGTTGTAGTACCGAGCTGCGAGCTGCTGGTAGTTTTGAATCCTGAGTAGGGCTCGATCCCGCTCTTCCTCTAAGGTGTCGAGAGCTTGGATTAGCATCTTTTCATTGACCTCGGTATGGTGCGGCATGAGAGACCGGCGGAGAATGTGAATGTTAGCTTATGCCGGTACCATTGCTTCTACGCCAAAGGCTAACGAGAATGGTGTGGCCCCTGTTGCGCTGCGGGGTGTCGTTCTATGCGACCAGAGGACTCCGTCTAGTTCATCTGCCCAAACTCCTTTTTTGCTTTCAAGGCGTTTTTGATGCCGGCAATGATAGTTTTATTAGTAGCTTCGGCTTGGCCATTCCCCTGAGGATACCTCGGCGTCGACTTGCTAAGGCGTATATCCCACTTTTTGCAGAACCCTTCGAATACTTTCGAGATGAATTGTGATCCGTTATCTGTGACGATCTCATAAGGTAGCCCAAAACGACATATTATATATTTCCAGACGAAATTTTGAACCTGGACATCGTGGATGGCGACGTAAGCCTTGGCCTCTACCCACTTTGTGAAGTAGTCGGTCATAATGAGCAGAAAACGTCTTTGATTGGATAATGGTAACGGTCCAACGATGTCCATTGCCCATCTCATGAACGGGTAAGCCGCGGTTGACGTTGTGAGTAGCTCTGTAGGTCGATGTATGAATGGCGCATGTCGCTGACACTTTTCACACTTGTTAGAATAGGTCTCGCAATCGGTTATCATAGTCGGCCAATAGTGACCATTCAACTTGATTTTGAGGGCGAGAGACTTGCCTCCGGAGTGGTTTCCGCATGCTCCAGAGTGCGTTTCTTCGAGAACCCGACTTACTTCATCTCCGTTTATGCATCTGAGGAGGATCTTGTTGGCAGAATACTTGTAGAGGATACCTTCATGTATAGTGTATCGCGCGCTTTTGACTTTAAGTCGTCGTGCTTCCCATTTATCTTCTGGGAGCTTCCCTTCTGTCAGGTATGCTCTTATCGGAAGTCGCCAGTCTTTATTGTCGCCGGTTAGGACAGCGATGAGGTCTATGCCCTTTGCTTGAATATTGTAGCACATGTCGTCCTCATCATTCGGGATTATTTATTCAGGTTCTTCTTGATTGCTCTCAGGGGGCGGGATGCTTGGTTCATGGATCGTTTCTACCGGGATCCGTCGACAGAGGTTGGGATTAGACGCCAGCGATGCGAGTGCATCTGCCGGGGCATTCTCCTTTCTTGGTATCTGGACAATGTCGAAGAATTCGAAGGAACTGGTGAGTTCCAACGCCGTCTTTCGGTAAGCCTCCATTCGTTCATTTTTAGCTTCGTAGTCGCCGTTGATCTGGTTGGCTACAAGCATGGAATCACAATGGGCCAAGAGATGTCGTACTCCGATTTCCCTGGCTAGTCTGAGACCGGCTAACAAAGCTTCGTACTCGGCTGTGTTGTTAGAAGCCGTGAAACCTAGTTTGAATGACTGCTCTAGTATCTCGCCGGTTGGTGATATGAGACGTATCCCTATCCCGGCTCCTTTTTTAGATGAAGCCCCGTCAACGAACAGTTTCCAATTTTTGTCTTCTATCTCGGTACCGACATCCAATTCAGGTGATAACTCGACAAGGAAATCAGCTATTACCTGCGACTTGGCGGTTGTCCTGTTCCTGTACTCGATGTCGTACTCACTTAACTCTATTGCCCACTTGGCTAGACGACCAGACTGCCCCGGGCTATGAAGTATCGTTCGAAGAGGTTGACTGCTTAATACGGCAATCGGATGTGACTGAAAATATGGTCGCAGCTTCCGTGCCGAGATGACGACTGCGAAAGCCAGTTTTTCCATTGCAGGATACCTGGTTTCGGCTCCGTTCATTGTTTTGCTGACGTAGAAGATCGGCTTCTGTTCTCCTCGATCTTCTCGAACTAGCACGCCACTCACTGCTGTCGTTGAAACGGCGATGTAAAGCAACAATGTCTCACCATTCTCGGGTTTAGACAGTATCGGCGGGTTCGACAAGTAGTCCTTGAGTTGGACGAAGGCTTCTTGACACTTCTCGTCCCACACGAATCTTTTGTTCCCTCGTAGGAGCTCGTAAAAAGGCAGACATTTATCCGTTGACCGGGATATAAACCTGTTCAAGGCGGCTATGCGGCCAGTGAGGCGTTGTACCTCTCGAGTGTTCTTGGGAGATGGCAAGTCGATTATGGCTGTGATCTGCTTTGGATTAGCTTCTATTCCTCTCTGAGTTACCACGTATCCTAGGAACTCTCCCGATGTCACTCCGAATGTACACTTAGTTGGATTAAGCTTCATGCCGTACCGGTTAAGGATGTTGAAACATTCCTTTAAATGGCCGACATGCTGAGAGGCAATCAGAGATTTGACTAGCATGTCGTCGATGTAAACCTCCATTGTTGCGCCGAGTTGTCCTGCAAACATCCGGTTTACCAGCCTCTGGTAGGTGGCGCCGGCGTTTTTGAGGCCGAAAGGCATGACTTTGTAGCAATATGTGCCGCGTTCAGTGATGAAGGCCGTCTTTTCTCTGTCGTCTGGGTTCATGAGGATTTGATTATACCCTGAGAACGCATCCATGAATGATAGCAATTCGTTTCCGGCCGTCGCCTCAACAAGTCGGTCGATATGCGGCAGCGGGAAACTATCCTTGGGGCAAGCTTTGTTGAGATCCGTGAAGTCGACACATACTCTCCACTTTACGTTTTTCTTCTTCACGACCACTGGATTGGCCAACCAGTCAGGATATTTGACTTCTTGTATTGAACCGGCTTCAAGTAGCTTCTCTACTTCGTCGTTGACTGCTTTAGCTCTTTCAGGGCCGAGTTTTCGCCTCTTTTGCTTGACTGGCTTGTAAGTCGGATCGACATTCAGCTCGTGAGTTGTAATGGTTGGATTGATACCCTTCATGTCCTTTATTGTCCACGCAAACGTTGTAACGTTTTGCTGTAGGAAGGTGATCAGTTCCCCTTTGATGTCGTCTGGCAATTCTGCGCCAATGCCTACGCACTTGCTTGCATCTGATTCGTCAATGATGACTTGCTGGATCAGTTCTTTCTCTGGTCCTTTTCTTCCGTGTTCTGTGTTGATCATGCAGGAAGGTACCCTGATCTTATGTTCTCTCGCGAAACACGACCGGCTTGCGCTCTGGCATCCTTTGACTGTCTGGATTCCTTTAGGTGTCGGGAATTTCAGACATTGATGGTATGTCGAGGATACCGCCTTCATGCTATACAGCCATGGAGTCCCGAGGATTACGTTATAGATGGTTGGCTTGTCAATGACATGAAACCTCACCAATCTGTTAACTCCTCCTGCGAAGACAGACAACTTGATCGTTCCAATTGTGTATGTCGTCTCACTTGTGAACCCGGTGAGCGGCTTGGCCTTCTGCTTGATATCCTCCTCCTTAATGTCCATCTTCTTGAGTGTATCTAGGAAAATTAAATCTATCGAGCTCCCGGTATCCACCAGTATTCGAGATACTTGGCAACTTCCGATCAGAAGCTCAACCACCAGTGGGTCGTTGTGAGGGTAATGAGTTCCATAGAGATCCTGGTCGGTAAAGATGACGGGTGGATCATCTGATAGGATTGGTTGAGGCGCTTTTTGCGCGGCCAATGCTAGGCGTTCATAGACCTTGATTGACCGGACCGAATCATTTACGGAGATCAGACCTCCCATGATCATGTTGATTCTTTGGATGGTCTTGGGGGTTTCTTCTTCGTCCTCCTCCTCTTCTTCTTCACGGTTACGTTTCAAAGCTATGCTTTTGATACGCCGTGGCGGTTTATCTTGCTTGGGAGCCTGCTCGTCGGCTTTGTCTTCCTTCTTTTGTCCCGATTCTTCCTTCTTCAACCTTTCAATGGCCGCCTTGATCTCTTCATTGGAAAGTCGGGAGTAGAGTGCGTTTCTGAGATTCCGACATTCAGCTGTGTCGTGCGACGTAGTTTGATGGTATTCGCAGTACTTATCCCCCGTAGTGGAAGCTGTCTGCTGCGCCTTCTTTGCCTCTTTACCCCTTTTATTCCACGGTTTTGATGACCGGGACTTGTCGGTGCCGTCTACAACCATTGTTTTGGCGCTTTTACTGTCGTAATGCTGTCTGGGTTCTCTTTCTTCCTTCTTATCCATTTGTTTGCCAGAACCGAATCTCTTTGCCAATGCGACCTTCTTCTCCTCTAATTCCACGAACTTGTTTGCCCGATGGAGTGCGTCTTCGATGGTTAGTGGCGGGTTGATGACTAAATCTTGGTAAAACGGCGACTCATGCCAGACGGCGTTTGTCAGGGCTGCGATAGTGAACTTATCTGGTGCTTCGGCTCGTGTCATTACCGCCCTGAACCTTTCTACGAAATCTTTCAATGTTTCCTTTTTCTCTTGCGTCATTGACATCAACGCACTCAGCGAAGTGTCCTTACGAATGTAGGCAAAGTGATGCCTTACGAATGCCCATGTGAGGTCGGAGAAGCTATCGATTGATTTGGATGGGAGTCGGGAGAACCAGTTTAGCGCGTCTCCTTCCAGGGTTTCGGTGAACAGTTGACAGAAACCGATGTCACGCTCCTCGCTTGATGAGAACCGTGCCTTCGCCGCCATGATTTTGAACGTTGTGAGGTGGGTTGCTGGGTCTTTTGTGCCGTCATACATCAGTAGCCTGAGCTTCTCTCTTTGCCTGATATACGTGTCCGTGATGCGCGAGGTGAAGGGTGTCCTACGAGTCTCCTCGATGATTCGGTCTATCTCGGGTGCGGACCCCTTTACGCCATGGACCTCCCCTTTTAATTCTTTTAGGGTGTCTTTGAGCTCAATCAGTTGTTTCTCGACATGGTTGCGACTTGCTCCGCGAATAGACGCTCCATGAGTTTTCTCGTACGACATACCTCGCTCGCGGCGATAGTTGTCTCGGTGCGAGCCATTCTCATGTCGAGAATTTCGTCTGTGGTGCACGTCCCGTGTCTGGTGACTGGTATGTTCCTCCCTATCGGGTGAATATCTCTCATCACTTCGGTCGTCCTGTCTCCGACTTGGTTTTTCAGACTCCTCCTTCCGATGTGAGCTCCGCTCGCGAGTATCCTTCTTGTTGATTTCCTTACGCGGGTTGCTCCTGGACTCGCTGCTACGGCTCTGTTCATGGTGGCTTTCCTCAGATGTACTGTAGACCAGTCGTCTGGCGACTTTGTCTTTCACCTTCGAGGGCACCTCTCTCCTGGGTTTTCTGGACTGTTGACCTGAAAGGATCTTTGCTTGCTCTGTCTGCAGCAGGTCAATTTTCTCCGAGAACGTTTTGATCAGGTCGTTCTGTGACTCGATCTTGGCCATTAGAGTGGCTAAAACCTTGTCTTGCTTGATTTGAGCCTCTGTTTCGCTGAGTGACGGGGCATGTTTGCCGCCATCTCGAGCTTTGTTTGTCTTGGCGGCGTCTCGCGGCTGCTTGCCGCCTTTGGTCGCATCGTCTTCGTGATCACTCTGGTTGTAATCACTTTCATCTTGAACGCTTAATTGAACCCTAGGGTTTTCTTCATCGATCTCCTTGTGATTTCCTGACATCTCGTTTCAGAAATTTCTCTTAGAAATCCCCACAGTCGGCGCCAATTGTAAGATCGTAATTCCGCGTATCCAAAGATAGCAAGAATTTTAGGGTTTGCAAATTAGGGATTCTAAAAGAAGAATTAGTGAACACGGTGAGATTTAGGAAAGTAGGGTTTATAAGCCGGCGTTTCCGAGATGGAAGCCGGTAAAGAGTGGTTGTAAAGTCGCCTGAGAGAATTTAGGTTAATAGTCGCTCTAAAGTCTCTCTAGCTCAGAATATTAAGAAAAGCGTATCCTTTATTGAATGTCGGGGTTCCCTTATATAGGGTTACAAGTCGGTTTATTAATAAAAGGAAAGTAAGAGATAATTACGAATGTTTCCTAATAACTCGGCTATGCCTTGATATGGAATATTCCCTTTTACCGACTTTATCATACGGCGCCCTTGGACTAGACACCTTCCAAACCCTAGTGAAAGCCGGTTTAGCCCGAGTTCGGTTTAACCTAGTTTTACCGCTTTGGGCTTTGTCGCCGACTTTCCCTTCTGGGCCGGCCTAAACTCATGAATAGGCTTTTTTAGGAAAGTGCTAATCTTGACTCTAACATGGATCTTTTTCAGAGGACACAAGCGAAATTAACAACCGACATTACAGATTAAAATACTATTTCATTTTAAAAATTACATGTTTAATGGGCGTTAAAAATATGGTTTAATGAAAAAGTAATTTGTCACTTTGCGTAGACATTCGTAGATATAACTATATGTAGAGATAAGATAATCGATTCAACTAAAACCTTTGTTAACTATATGTATAGATAATATGTTATAGGGATAGTTGACAACAATATATGTATATTTTCTCAAATCCAAAATAGATATTTGTGATACTTTATGGTTGAACTTCGCCAGTTATAAATGTTCAGAAAAAAAACTTCTGCCAGTTATAGATGCAAGTTTATTTCAGCTAAATCTTTTATTATATAAAGTAGAATGTGTTTAATATGAGTATTACACATAAGAAAATTAAAGTATTTTTTATTTGTCTTCGTTATATGAAAAATTGCTATACAATGAAAATTATAAAATACAATAAATTAATGGAAACTTTCAATCTATCGAAATATTAAAATTAAAGTAAAGAAAACAAATTATAAAATCTAAGTAAAATTCAGTGTATGAAATTTCTAAAATAACACTCTATACATATTTTCTTTCTATTTGTCTTCGAAGAGATGTTAATATATAAACAGATTAAACTATTGAAAATATATAAAATTATTATTATATACATAGTACTAATTTTTTTTAACTAAATTCAAAATAATAATTTATAAAAATGTAACATGTTGATGGATATTCATTTAGTAAAATCTAAAAGATAATAAATATAGAAAAACATAAAATAAATATTATTAATAAATAATAAAAATACATTTATTATCATTTCTAAGATTTTTTAAAAAAATTAGTTTCATATGACTAATAGTTATTTTCAATTAAAAGTGAGAGAAAAAGAAAACTTATGAATTCATATGAATAAAATAAAATAAAATTAAAGTAAAATTAATGAAAATATAAAACTAAAATTATCTGTGAATTAGAAATTATCAAATTAGTCTCGTAAGATAATTTTTATTTGATGTTTATGTATTAGCATAAACTAATTATAAATAATATATTATTTGAAATAAATTTTTAAATATTGTTATTTATTTTTTGAGAAAATATCTTTATTTATTTAGATTGACTGTTTTTTTAAGAGTTTTTAGCTTTTTAATTTATAAATGAGAGTTTTGGTAATCGTATTCTCTTTGTATCATTTCATAAGATGTTTAATAGTTTTGTTATTTCGTTTTATAAGAATGTTCATAAGTTTTTTGTAAAAATTAAATATATTTGAATTTTTTGTCTATTTTTATTTTGTAATACTTTTAGTAAAATTGCATTGTACACCTACAGAAGTTGAAAAATTAAACGGCCACTTCTGACAACTTTTAAAACAATAATATTTTAAAAATAAATTAATTTCTAATCCTTTTCATTTTATTTCCTTTTTATTTTTATTTGATTTATCACCTGCAAAAATAAATTAAAAAACACTAGAAAAAAATAAAAAAAAGTAGAAAAATAACTCAACAACAATAATGAAAAAAACAGGTTATAAAATATTGCTAATTGTGTTAGCGCAATAGTTTATACGATATGATAGTTGAATTGATACGATAATTTATATATTTTTATACTTCATATTTTTTGATATAATAACTAGATAAATACATTAATTATGATATGATAATTGAATTAGCATTGTAATCTTATATTTTTATAACATGATAATGCATTTAACAAGATACTATCTATAATATGTAACTTTGGTTAGACATGATAAATGGGTTTTCTAACTTGTTTAGCATGAGTTTTAAATGATATGCTAATTAATTTAACATGATATTTTATATGTTAATATATTAAAAATACATGTTATTATTATTAGCATGTTACAAATGTCATATTTTGTTAGCATATTAATTACATGTATGATAATTAGGTTAACATGATAACATGTTATGGTTAATAAATAGTATTTTCAGACAATCCAACGTCAAAAAATTATGTGAATAGTGACATTATTGTAATACCTATAAATAATAAGGATATATATATGAAATAATTGTTTGTCTCTTTCATAGTTTTCTAATTTATTAATTAACTTTGGTAAAAGGTTAATAAATATATTATTGATGTATATTCACTAAAATCACTCATATTTTTATATTTGGTTGAATTTTTTATTTAATACTATAGATTAGAAACAGAAGAGAAATAGTATAAACTTAAATTTTGAATTTAGTTATATATATTAATTATGCAAACTATAAATTAATATTTTATTGAATCTTTGTGAGTTGATCATATTCTAAAATGTGTATAATCTAAAATATTTACGTAATGTTAAAACAAATAGAAATTAACAAAAATAAATATATTATAAAGTAATGGAAACTTTAAATCTGTAAAAGTGTTAAAATTAAAGTAAAGAAAACAAATTATAAAATCTATATAAAATTCAGTGTGTGAAATTTCTAAAATAATAACACTTCTATACATATTTTTCTTTATATTTTTCTTCGAATAGATATTAATATATAAACATATAAAGTTTTTTAAATATTATAAAATTATTATTCTATACTTAATACTATCTTTTTAACTATATTCAAAAAATAATAACTTATAAAATTTTAACATGTTGATATTCATTTATTAAAATTTAAAATATAATAAATATAGAAAAACATAAAATAAATATTATTAGTAAATAATAAAATTTTTATATTTTATCATATAAGATCTTATTTAAGTTGTAATATTTAGAATAAACAATTTATTTTCACATGACTAATGATTATAATTAAAATTGAGAGAAAAAGGAAACTATAAATTCATATAAATAAAAATTGAAATTATAGAAATATAAAACTAAAATTATTTGTGAATTAGAAATTGTCAAAGTAGTCTCGTAAGATAATTTTTATTTGATGTTTTGTATTAACATAAAATAATAATAAATAATATAATATTTTAAATAAAGATTTAAATTTTTGTTTATTTTTTGAGAAAATATACTTATTTATTTAGATTAAATTTTTAAGAGGTTTTTATGATTCTTAATTTATAAAAGAGAGTTTTGATAATTGTATTCTCTTTGTCTCATTAATTTCGTAGGTGCCAGTATAGACCGAAATCCCGTTATGATCCAATTCTGACTGGTAATAGATACCAGGACTTTTTATAAGAATGTTCATAGGGTTAGTTAGGTGTGGGGGTTTTTTAAATATCAAAATGAATCAGGAAGGAATGTTAGTTTGGAAATTAGTTTTCAAAGTTGGACATTATAAAATATTTCCTATATTGTCCCTACCCATATAAGGAGAGAGAGAGAGAGAGAGAGAGAGAGAGAGATAGAGAGAGAGAGAGAGAGAGAGAGAGAGAGAGAGAGAGAGAAGCGTGGGAGAGGGAGGGAGGGGGAGAGAGAGAAGTGTGGGAGAGGGAGGGAGGGAGAGAGAGAGGACGGGAGAGAGAGAAGCGTGGGAGAGAGAGAGAGAGAGAGAGAGAGAGAGAGAGAGAGAGAGAGAGAGAGAGAGAGAGAGAGAGAGAGAGAGAGAGAGAGAGAGAAGAAAAATCAAAAACTGTGGATGAAGAAAAAAAATCAGAATTTTAATTTGTGGGTAAAGAAGAAAATTCAAGCTTTTAATGGAGGAAGGGAAAGTGCAAAGGTGAAAGAGAGAGGAAGAAGAAGCGCAGAGGTGGAAGAGAAAAGGAGAGAGAAGGGTGGGGAAGAAGAAGTGTAGGGGGCATATAGGGGTTAATAAGTCATTTTGCTTTATTTTGTCTTTGCCAAATAGTGTCATTTCCTCCAAAACTAATTTCTCTATTATTGGTTCCTGTGCAATTTCTCATGTTCATATCTCTTTTGTAAAAATTAGTTGAATTTATGTCTATTTTATTTGTAATATTTTTAGAAAAATTGCATTGCCTACCTACATAAGTTGAAAAAACTAACCGACGACTTTTGAAAATTTTTAAAACAATATTTTTCTATGATAAATTACTTTTTAATCGTTTTCAATTTATTTCTCTTTAATTTTTATTTGATTTCTCACCTCCGAAAAGAGATAGAAAACGTTAGAAAAGGTGGAAAAGCAACTCAACAACAATAATGAAGAAAAAACAGATGATAAAATATTGCTAATTGTGTTAGGGCAATAGTCTATATGATATGATATTTGAATTAATAAAATAATTTATATATATTATATTTTATATTTTTGATATGATAACTAGATAAACATTAATTATGATATGGTAATTGAATTAGCATTGTAATTTTATATTTTTATGAGATGATAATACATTTAACAAGATACTATCTATAATATGTAACTTTTTTATAACATGATAAATCAGTTTGCTAACTTGTTTAACATGAGTTTTGAATGATATACTAATTAGTTTAACATGATATTTTATATGTTAATATATTAAAATACATGTTATTTTTGTTACATGTTACAAATGTCATATTTTGTTAGCATGTTAATTACATGTATGATAATTAGGTTAACATGATAACATGTTATGGTTAATGAATAGTATTTTAGACAATCCAACATTGAAGATAATTATTGGGAGTAGTGACATTATTGTAATACATATAAATAATAAAGATATTTATGAGATAATTGTTTATTTTCTTTCATACTTTTATAATTTATGAATTAAATTTGGTGGAAAGTTAATAAATATATTATTGATGTGTTTCATTAAAATCACTCATGTTTTTATGTTTGGTTGACCTTTTTTATTTAATACTATAGATTATATAACAGAAAAGGAGAAGAGTATAAATTTAAATTTTGATTTAATTAAATAAATTGAATTATGCAAACTATCGATTAATATTTTATTGAATCAATGTGAGTTGATCCTAATCTAAAATGTGTATAATCTAAAATATTTACGTAATGTTCAAACAAAAAGATATTAGCTAAAAAGTACTATATAACTATATATATAAGTATTAGAATGGAAAAAGTACAAAAGAGTGACGTGAATGGAAAGCACGTTAGTTTGCCTGGTCGAAGGAGAGACAATAGATTCGCTGCTTCAGGTCTTGTATTAGCTGTCTTTGTACTATTTCAGTTAACTCTTTTGTTATTAAAATGTTGTGATTACACGTATACCAGTTTACTTGATAACAATATACGAAGTCCTTTTTAAAAGTTAAATTTTTGATTGGTGACTTGTTTACAGTTATTTTTAGATAATTCTGTATCTATTTTATTGAATCTAGAGAATTAGCATTCCGTCTACTTTTTAAGTTTAGAAGCTACTTGTATCAGCTAAACGTATTTTATAACCCATTGAAATTGTTAGTATTTAGTATTTATTATGTATCTACAGCTGATCGTTCCATTTTCATTATATTGCATTAGTTCTTTTTTATAGTGCTTTGTTTAGTACTATTATATGTATTTCCACTTTTATAATATGATTTTAATGCAAAAAAAAATATGCTACATGGTCAATTAACAGAAACAACTAATGGTCTTTCAGTGTGCCTTGCCAAGCATAAATTGCGTGTCCACATAGGCAAATTGTACGGTCTGACAAATACGGATGTTAAAATATCAATACTATTAAAAAATTAGAGTCAAAAGTAAACTAACATTTGGGTCATGTGTTATTTACAAAGAATGCCATTGGAAATTTAAGGATGTTTTTAATATTCATTAAGGGTAATTACGGAATATAACATTTTCTCTACTATCCAAGTTTCCAAACAAGACAATTACTAAACATGTATCCAAATAAATTAAATATAATGGATTCCACTTTCCTAATTAATTATATATGAAACTATTATTAAATCAATTGATTAATATAACTAAATAATTTAAACATCAACTATGTTGGTATATATAAGATAATATTCATTAATTAATATTTTCTTTATTTTTTGTTTCAAATATAAATAATTATTTTTATAGTATAACAAAATCTTATAAAATATTTTAAATTTATTTATTTCGTAAGAAAAATGTTTTTTTACGATTACATTTTTTACCGGATTATTCCATTAAATTGCAGAATATTTAAACTATTATAAGAACGGGTTTAAAAATAAATTAACCAATTTCGATTTCTATAAATGAACTTTGCACAAGTTTAACTAATTCCAATTGATATATTTTAATTTAATAAAATATTAAAATTATTCAATATTTATATTATTGAAATTTATGATGCGTTCAAGTTATGTTTCATGTTTGAATGCAGTTTTTAACGGGTTGTTTTATCAAATTTTCAAATCATATACCATTATAACACGTGTTAAAAAATAGATTAGCCAATTTTGATTATAAATATTAAAATTTAACTTTCTTCATTGAAAAAAGTTATAAAGTTGAATTAATCAATTTCAATTATACAAAAATTTAAATTGCAAAAATATATTTTCGTTTATAAAAATATTATAAATAAATGCAATAAATATTAAACGTATATCAAATAATTTTCAAAATGTTTGTTTTCATAAGAAAAAAAAATTATTTTTAAATCGTGATCTTACGATACAACGCGGGTTAAAATGTAAAATACGAAATTGTAATTTCTTTATGATATATCATTTTCCAAATAACACATAATTTTTTAAAAAAATATAAATTATTAACTACTTTTTATAATGTGAGTTTAACAATTATAAACAAAATTATATTGTATAATTAAAAAATTTAAATTACTAATAATAAAATAAATAAAAATTAAAATTTGTAAAGAAAATAAATTTGCGTTTTTTAAGCGCGGATCAAAATCTATGTATAAATGTGACCGTTAAATTATTATTCATTTTCTCTATAAAGGAAAAAGAAAAGGCATTCAGAAAAGAAAAGGCCACGTGGTACAAGTCAGTCTACATGACCAATCATTAACATAGTGTGACTTGTTCACATTCGAGAAAAAATTAATTACGAAAGTAATGAAAAAAAATACAACAAAGAGCTCAATTTCATTTTAGTTTGGACTGTTTTCTATGAAGAAACCAAACCAAATACATATGAATAAATATACACAAAAACTGATCTAGATGGTAGGAGTTGATTTGGAGAAAGACAGTCTTTAGTTCGTCGATAATTAAAGTTGAGATGTTGTTTGATCAGATGAAAATAAGGTCATGTCTTAGACTTCATTAGAAAATTTGGAGTCCAACTAGTCATCGGTATTATTTTCTTTGGAGATTAGTTGGTTTGGGTCCATATACCCGGTTAATAAAAATGATTTAGAAATTGGATGAGTTTTTATCTCGTTAAGTATGGAATTGGTTGTATTGAATTGATAAACAAAAAAACAAGTGTATTAATTGGGATACTTTAACTATGATTTAGCTGGTTGTTTAAAAATAATTAGTGAGATTAGTTGGTCGCTTACTGACAAAACGACAGTCTCTGACATGCAAAACTGGAATGAACTTTGTAGTTTTCTGCTGAATTAGCAGACAAGTTTCAAGTTAAAGATGTATGTAACATGTTTAACTCTACTTTTAAAACTAAAAGCAAAATTATTGTAGTAGTATTTGGTTTCTAATAATAATGTAATAAATCCTGCAACGCATGTTGCCACTACAGTAATCTCCGTACATAATCAATACAAATATACACAACTAAGTGTTTATGGAATTATAGTATAGTAAACTTATTATATTATTTTATAAATAATTTTGAATCTCAATGTTTTTCTAAATAATTTAATTTATTAAAGTAAAATTTTATAAATAAACAAAATTCTTTAACAATTTCGATTCAATTTTTCTCTAAAACAGAACAGTCACTTTTTTTTTATATGAATGTTAATATTACTAGAAATAAAAAGTAAGTGTTATAAAGTAAATTCAAAGTTTATTTAATTATTGAAGAGGATAAAAAAACAAGGAGAATAAAGCATTAGTTACAACAATACAAAATGAGTTATCGGATCAAGAAATACATCAAATTAGCAAAAAGATTTTTATGCTTTTTTGAAGTAATGATTTTGTGAAATTTCGGTCCATTTACTTGAAGATGATGTGCCTTGGAATTGCGATGTCGTTGTGCAGAAGATTGTTTTCTGCTTTCAAATGCAGCAGATCAAGACACGAGCTGAAATTTTCCGAAGCAGGGAGGAGCCTTATGGCGAAGAAGATGTTATCCATGAGGGCATTTCTTTTCATAAGAAAAATAGTTGATGGGATGGGCTTAATCTTGTGAAGACCAACTTCCACAGTTCAGCGGAAAATGAGCATTCCAACTGCATGTGATCTTTAGTTTCCTTAAATCTCTTACACAGACATCAATAAGTTGGAATGTTAATTTCCAAAAGGAAATTCTGGTTCTAGTTGGCAATATGTTGTAGTTAGCAATCCACATGTTGAATGCATGTTTAGGAACACATTCCTTATACCAAATAAGTTTGTGCCATGGTTTCTCATTTTCCCTAATCATGATTGCATCCTTTGTTTTTCGGGATGAGAACTACCTGCAAAAAAGTATCATTCACTAGCTAAAATCAATCAACCAATGAGATGCTCAGAAGAGTAAGAGTTGTAAGGTGAGCGTGAAGTTCTAGTTGTTGATATGATCTCCGAGAGAGTAAGCGCCAACCATTCTGAGTGCATGTTGAAGCTACAGTCGCTGTTAACGGGAGCCTTAACATAGTTGGACCCGATGAACCAATGAATTTAATGAGTGGACCACTACAAGAAATATGAGGATTGATATCACATTGTGGTTGATTCAGGTATGATCTCGTATTAATCTCGAATTTTTGTTTTGGGTTTCGTTGATTGAACATATGGATGAATTGATTAGTAAAGTTGGAAACTTTCTCTGTTGTAACGAGTTATTTTCGGATCTTTTAGACCTTATTTTCCCTTTATCATCTTCACATGTTTATGAAAAAACCAAACTTTTTTTGACTCAACTTGTTCTTGCTTAGCTGATATCAACCAGCTCTATGTTATTCATTCATGGTGATTTTCTTCTGGTGCCAACAAAGAATCGCGGAAAATTCTAGAGCACAATGCAAAAATGTAAAGATTTATTATCAGATACATATTTTAGCTGCTTTTTTGAATCATATCGAAGCTAAGTACAAATCTTCCTTCAACTTTTTCACACAGGAAGGAGAAACAAAAGGATACTTAAGAAGCTTCTACTCATGTATCCGAAAGGTCATCGTTCAAGGTGACACACTTAAAATATCTAATATATAACGAGCCTGTTTTTTCTTCCTCTGTATTTATGAATTTTTCCCTATGACATTCTTCATTTTTGACATTAATGTATTAAGTAAGTGTGAATATGTTGGTTCTGCTTAGTCGTTAATGTGATCTTTATTGGTTTGGCCTCTGTAAATTTTTTTTCATTCTTTTATTTTATGCAGAGAAAGAAAACTTGTGTCTCTATGGACTTCAAATGAGACATGGGAGGATAATCTCCTTGACGATGAAAACTACAAAACTTCTGGTTATTTCTTGCTTTGCTTCGAGAGAGATTAATTCCTTTCTCTCCCGCTCTCTTAAAATCAGGATTAATTGAAGCATCAGTTTCATGACTTGATAATATAACCTTATTTTTCTTTTGGTCACAACATACTCGTCAAATATGGAGATGTGTTTAGATACTGATAAATGTGGATTTTTCATTTATCTTCCTCGTCTCTCATCTGCTTCTCTTTCTTATATACTCAAAACTTGTTTCTTTTTTTAGGAGACATCATGTGCTTACTATTTTGGAGTAAAAGGAAGGACCATCAAATCTTGATATCCAGTACACTCTCCTCTCTACAATCTCTGAGCAAGGATGGTTGTGGAAGCTATGAATATTCTGACACTGGAATTAGTGAAGCTCTCTTGAACAGAAAAGTGGACATGGTAGTACTTATGTTTCATGTTTTCATTCAACTTTGATGTTCTTATGATAATTTAGTGTTGATTCATATGTATTTGTTTCTAAACCACATATAGCTATGTCTTTTTCAAGAGGTTTCTAAGAAGTATCCAAACATCGCCTACAACAAAGTCATTGTTGATAGTTGTTGTATGCAACTTGTAGCAAGCCCAGAGTAATTCGACGTCATGGCCAGTGATACATCACTTTTCGATCTCATTGGACTAGCTTGACTTATTTTACATGACTTTCACTTTGCAGGTGATGCCCAAGTAACAAAATTTCAAAAGAAATAATGATGAAGAGTAAAATTTCATACATTTCACCACATAAGAGGGTGCTAACAATTCATCATTTGTAGAGGTTGAAGCATCTTTCGAAACTTAGCTTAGACTCTTAGTATATGTTTATATTTTCATCTTACATATATTGGTATAATCCATATATTTATAATATTGTGTAGAACATGTTTTTGAGTTATTCATAATAAATAATTTTTATATAATCCAATTGTTAATAATAATAATACTAATAATAATAAAAATAATAATAATATAGCATTATATTGACGCTATTATAAATCGCATGTAACATCTACCTCGAATGCTATAATAGGTAGCAACTACAATAACAAGTTAAATGTAACGCTATTATAGTAGTACAATAATATAGCATCATAAAAAAAACACTATTGTAGGGGATACCTATTATAACACACGAGGTCAGAGCGCTTATTAAAACACTATCTATTACGTAAGATGGCTGATGTCGTGTGCTATAAATGTTGATATTTCTTGTAGTGAACTAAAATGTGTACTTTGATCATACCAAAAACTTGTGCCCCTTCCATTTTCAGTCTCTGTTTTTACAAATCTTTCTGCCAAAGGTCGCAGGTTTAGGATGGTTTTCTATCCCCATGAGTCTGTACCTGTAACCTCCACAACCCAAATATTTGTGTTTTGAAAATTATGAAACCTATGCCATTGAGCCCATAACGAGTTACTGCCCGATACCAACAATCATATGAAGCACAAGTAGAGAGCTTTGTTCCAAATACCGAATCTTCTTAGGCATAACCCTTCCTCTTTTTTTATAGGCAACATGTTTCCCATGAGACCTTTTCTCTCCATCTTTTTCAATGTTGTCTGACCATAAGAATATTGAGCATAAAGTTTCGATTTTTCTTACACAAGCTTGAGGCAAAATGAAGGTTGAGATCCTGAAGTTAACGGTTTCAGCTATCACAAAAGAAATAAGAACAACCCTTCCAGCAAACGATAGTGATCTAACACTCCAAGTTGTGAATTTGTTGCTCAGTTTCGCAATCAGTGGTTCATATTTCCGATATCCGTAACTTTCTATGCATTAGAGGCAGACCGAGGTAGCGAATAGAAAAGGAACCACTTGTGAAACCATACCATGAGATTGTATCCATTTCAGTTTGGTTTGAACCTGCGAGAAAAAGCTAGGTTTTATCTTTTTTCATGGCCAGTCCCGACCAAGTTACGAAATCATCCAACGCCTCAAAGATTCCATGTAGAGAAGATGAGCCTCCATAAAAGAATGTCATCACATCATATGCGAACATCAAATGATAGATGTTGAGTTCTGAGGTTTTAGGGCGGTACTTGATGTAACCTTCTTTAAACCGTGATTGAAGGAGCTTCGAAAAGACATCCATTGCTAGCAAAAAAAGATAAGGAGACAGTGGATCTCCTTTTCTAAACTCTCTAGAGCTGCTAAAATGTCCCCCAATACCACCATTGACCAAAATCGATAATGATGGAGTGGTTAGGCATTGTTCAATCATCTGAAAAATCTTGCTGGCCTATTTAAGCCGAGAGGATGAAGTCCTATTTGACTGAGTCAAAGGCTTTCTTGAGGTTGACCTTCAACTTAAATCTTGGGTCGATGTTACCTTAATTATAATTGTTGACTATCTCAGTTTCCAAAAGCACATTCTCAGCAAGCAATCTCTCGGGTAGAAAATGCTGATTGGACATGTGAGATGAATTCTGTGAGGATGTCTTGAAACCGACCAGCTAGGAGCTTAGCAATTACTTTTTATAGCGTGTTAAGGCAGGCTATTAGATGGAAGTTTGAGGGGAAAATTGTGTTGCTGATTTTGGTATGAGAACTAGAGTGGTTGCATCCCACTATTTCAACAGGCAACCTGAAGCAAAGAACTCATGGATTGCACTACCTCAGTCCTTATTATGCTCCAGCAACCGATGAAGAATCGGTTGAGTATCTTTTGGGCCGCTAGCTTATGTGAAGAGAGAAAAGCGTCTCTGATTTCTTTTTTTGAGAAGTCTTTCTTCAAGGTTTCATATGCAAAAGGAGCATTGATATATCATGGTTTTTACCGGTTTATGCCATGATATAAGTCTGTTTTAGTGTCTTTTGGTGTTCTTTTAGAGTCTTTTGCAGGTTTTATTAGGTACACGTACGTTTGGAGCAAAAGTGGAGATTATGGAGCTAATTGGAGCACTTTGGAGATTTGACTCGAGAGGTTGTGCTCGCTGTCCAGATTTGAGATCTGTGTAGATCGTTGCACACCTGAATCGATCGATGCACAGCGTGTTGGGCCAGATTCTCGGCGGTTTAATGAAGATTTCTAATATTGCAAAGATACCCAGAAGTTCCAGATGTTTACACAGAAGCCCCAAGTCGTGTTTTAGCTATTTAATTAGGTTTTTAGCTTCAGTTTTACATACGCTATCATAACTTAGAGCAAAGAGTTTTTAGACCTTTTGGGGCTGATCTGATCTTGTACTACATTTTTTTTGGAGAAGTTTTCGAACCCCTTTTATATTCTAATCTCTTTTATGATTTCTATTAATTCATTGATTGTGTTTACATCATCTATGTCTGAGTAGTTTCATAGTTAGGTTTAGGGTTTCTCATAGGGATTTCATGACTTACTAGATATAATTAATTTAGTTAAGGATTCACATCAATAGATGTTCTTCAAACTAAATTGTGTTTAGTGCTAGTTCTAACTTGATCAATTAGAATCTAGATCTTAGGTTGCTAAATACGACACGACAGTGTGGTTTGGAATATGAACTATTTAGGTTGAGCAATTTAATTACTCGCAAAGGAATTTGGTTTAATTAGATTGTGAACATATAAAACTTGGAATTAAAGCTGGTTTAATCTGTTAGTAATTGCAAAGGAATTTGGATTGCTGCACTTAGACTTAGAGAATTCTCGCAAAGAAATTTGGTTAATTCTATATATGTGTTTTGAGTTCTAGAACTGAGTTTAATTAGATCCTGACTGAATGATTTATCTGCTTGTCTGATTTCCTGAGAACACCCTAGACTTAGCGCCCTTAGTTTATTGCTTACAAACAACAACCTGCTATTGTTTACTTTCTTGCTTGCTTTTTAATTAATCAATACAATTTGCTTTTTAATTTATCCTAGTTTTAATCTCTTTAAGTTCTTAATCCTATCGTTGCCTAGAGTCCTCGTGGATTCTATCCCTAAGTACTACATTGACATTACTGTGCACTTGCAGTTAGTATAGGTTAAAACTTTAGAACCTATCAAGTTTTTTTCGCCGTTGCCGGGGACTCTTAGAGTCTTCGATAGCTTCGAACTTAGGGTTTTTACTAGGATTTTTTCTTTTTATTTTTCATTACTGATTTTTATTTTTCTTTGTTTTCTCTCTGTCGCAGGTTTCAAAATCGCATAGCATCGACCGTTGCACTTCTTGTGTCGATCGACACTAGGCGATTGGAGTTGAATCGATCGTTGCACTGTTAGCATCGATCGTTGCTTGGCGATTACAGACGGTTTATGCAGACGCGTGATACCAGAAGTAATCCGAACACTAATCTCGTAAACCTCCAACTTGAAGAGCTTGTTAGACTAGAGAGGACTAACATAAGAGTTAGAAGAACAAGGATGGTTGTTGAACGTGTGATCATAAAGCCTGATGCTCAAGGTACCCTCAGGGACCGACACAACAATCCTTACAATGCTGCTGGAGAACCGATTGATGCTGAAGGGAATGTCATCCCTGATCCTCCAGAGCAACCACAGCCGCAACAGGAGCAGAACCAAGGCCAAGGACAGGCCCAAGGTAGACAGATGGTTATCCATGAGAGGACTTTAGCTGACTATAACCGTCCGGATGAGTTTCATACTAACCGGTCAGCTCTTGTACTTCCTGAATTTTAGAGGAATGATTTTGAAATCAAAACCGTCTACTACTCTCTCCTGAGGCAGAAAGCCTTCCATGGCTCTCCAAGTGAGCAGCCAATGGATCACATTGATGAGTTTGAGGGCATAGTTACTGGCATAAAGTACGATGGAGTTAACCAAGACTATCTGTTCCTCAAGCTTTTCCCCTACTCTCTGGCTGGAGATGCTGCAGCCTGGCTGAAACAACTTCCATCTGGGACGTTTGTTACTTGGGCAGCCCTGAAGAGTGAGTTCCTGCGTCACTTCTATGATGATGCTCGTTCTGATCAGTCCAGACAGGACATTCTTACCTTTACCCAAGGTTCTACTGAGCCTCTTAAGACAGCCTGGATGAGATTCAAGAAATACCAACGTGACTGCCCGCACCATGGATTCACCGAGGTAACACTTTTAGGCATCTTCTTTAGAGGAATAGATCTTCCATATCAGACTGCGTTGGACAATTCTAGCAATACCAACTTTAACACTAGGACTCCTGCTCAAGCTAAGCAGTTGATAGACAATCTGGTAAGCAGTAATAGCTGCAAGACTACTGATGAGAGAAGGAAGAAGTCCGGTGGGAAGATAGAGAATTCTGAGATAGCTGATATTAGATCTAAGTTGGACACTGCTTGCAATCTTCTAGCTGGGAAGAAAGCTGTCCACTTTGCTCAAGATGTTGAGGTGATCAATGATGAATAAGAAGAGCAGGAAGAGGATGTGAATTACATCGGAGGATCTGGTTTCCAAGGAAACAGGTTTGGAAATCAGTCTAGTAACAGGTTCTTTAATGGAGGACAGAAGAGTGCTTTCAACAGCAACCAAAACTCTTCTGGATTTGGACAGACTAGTGGTTTTCAGAAACCTTTCCAGCAAAGTAATCAAAGGACCTATGGATCTTCTTCTTACCAAGCACCTCCCGTAGCTACTGCTCATGAGAGTAAGATGGAGGCTATGTTGGAACAGCTGCTGGAGGGACAGACCAAGATTGTTGTGGACTGCAACAAGAAGTTGGATGCTGTTTATGGGGATCTCAATGGGAAGTTTGAGTCTCTGAACACTCATGTGAAGCAATTGGACACTCAGGTGAGCCAAATTTCAAACTCCATCAAGGGAAAAGGTGTTGTAGACACCCATATTAAGGCCTGGTCAGTGTACATTGATGATGGATCACACCTAGGTGAAAGATTTGAGCTAAGTACAACTGAAGTGGTAGAAGAGGGTGAAATTTCGGATTTTGAGGAAAATCTCTCGGGTGGAATCTGTGAAACTTTGACTGCATCGATCGATGCACCCTTAGCGTCGATCGTTGCAAGGCCTGGACAGACAGATTCACAGGATTCTTATGACATTGATGCAGATTCAGAGCTTAACCGTTTATTCCCTGGAGTGTCTGAGATAACCCAACAGGAGATTTATGCACAGTCTATTCGCTTATATCCTAAGGTGTCTGAAGTGATTCAACAAGAGATTGATGAGCTTAAAGAGCTAGAAAAGATTGGTGAAGAGTTGGAAGAAATTCCACCATCTGATGATCCACCTTACCACCCTTGTGTGCAGAGATACTTGGGTAAGATGTTGCCTTTGGATGAAGAGCTGAAGGATTGGGTTATAGTTGTTCCTCAGCATATAAGTGATGTGCTATTAACCAAGGTTCCCAAGAAGCTACCTGATCCTGGGATTTTTGTGCTGAGTTGTTCTATCTTTGAGGATGGTTTTAAGCGCTTTCTTTGTGATTTAGGAGCTGCTGGAAGTCTTATGTCATACTCTGTGGCAGAGAAGATGGGTATGATGGATTTTTCGCCTACTAGGACCTCTCTTGTCCTAGCTGATCAGTCTATAAGGATTCCTGAAGGAGTTCTTGAGGACATCCCAGTGAGAGTTGGAAACTACTTGGTTCCAAACAGATTTCTTAGTTCTTAAGTACCATAGTGAGCAGTGTTGGAATTGTGTCCAGTAATCTCGGTACTGACTCTAGAAAGTAAGAGTATGTCAATGATCAGACATAAGTCATATAATGCTGGGGGTCATGATGGCTTGCTAGAGTCCGCTCATGATCTATAAGTCTTGGACTTATTGCCTTTATTATATGATCCCATATGGGTCACACGCCTAAGCTAACGGGAAAATACGAAGGAACGGTTTAGCAGAGGTACGGTAAAAGTGCTAGGCATTTACGGTACTTGGAGAGACTAAAGGGTCTGATTAAATCCAAGGGATTTAATCAGAACTGAGAATTGGGCCCAAAAGCCCATTAGAACTAGGAGAGATTTTAATGAATAAAATCAGACCTAGGTCTCTAATTTCCTTAGCCTTTTTGCGCCACCTTTCCTCTCTCTCTGCGCCTCCTCTCTGTCTGGTCTAGCAGCCAATTCCCGAGCGTGCGTGTGTGAACCTTTGGAGGATTCATCCCTCGGTGTATCTCTCTGATCTCTGACCTGTTCTATCAATTCCGCTGCAACAAACAGGTAAAAGGTGAGATCATGTTATGATTCTAAATAAGAACACCTAGATCTGATGCATGTTTAGGTTGATATCAATATGAGAATTGAATCAGGATCAACTGAACTTTCCAACAGTGGTATCAGAGCCATTGGTTCTTAGGATTTCTTGTTTTAGATTCATGTTTAGGTTGTTTAATTTTGTTTAGAAGTGTTTTGAATCAATTACTGATAAGATAAAACACTTAAGAAACTTAATTTGAAACCTAAACACATTAATCAGATCGCAAAACATGCTATATGACATGTTTTTGTGATCGGCCGATGGCTTGAATGCATGGATCGATCTTGGATCGATCGCATGATCAGCCGATCGACCGTGTGCGTGGAATGGCCGATCGCTTGCATTGAGAGGATGAGCAAGCGATCATGAGGAACGATCGTGAGGCACGGGATCGGGCGAGTTGATCGCATGGATCGATCATCGTGATCGACAGCATGGATCACGCCGCGTCCGGTTGCCTCGTCGACCCGATCGAGAGAGTTGGACCGATCGGCTGATGTGATCACGCCAAGACTCGGCAACTCTCGGTCATTCCCGTCCCGACCATGAGCCAAGCTCATCCCGACCGTGAGGTTTGCGGCTGCCACGATCATGAACGATCAAGGTTTGCGGCCGTGACCTAATTGGCTCGTTTAAGGATTGTGTCTTCGGTTCGGTTTAAAATTTTAATCAAAATTGATTCGTTCTGGTTTAATAAACAGATTTTAATAATTTTATTAAATCTGGTTAAACCAGGATAAGAAATCCAATGTCGAAAGAAATATTGGATTTAGTGCCTAAACCAGGAATTTCTAATTTGATTTGGTTGGACCAAATAAATTGAGAAATTCCGGTTTAGTAAATAACCGGTTGACAATTGTGGTCATCGTAGTAATTAAAACTTGGTTAGACCAGTTTTAATGAACCAGACCGGTTATGTCAAATAATTGGACAATTGGGTCATGTCTTGGACATGGACCAATTCTTGGGCCTCGGGCCAAGAAGTTAAAACAATTGGGCCAATTATTTGAGTCTTTCTTCAGATTAATTTAAAATCTATTTTATAAATTTATAAAGTCGTTTTTTAAATTAAAGTTTCCGAAATTTTGAAATTAGAAAGTTTCTTAAAATAGAAGTTTCTGGATTTGCGGATTTTGGATTTTAAGAAATTTCTAAAGTTAGAAAGTTTCCGTTTTTAGAAAGTTTCCAATTTTAGAAAGTTTCCTAAAATAGTAGGTTTCCTAAAATAGAAAGTTTCCCGAAATAGTAATCTTCTACTTTGGGAATGATTTTAAATAAACCTACAAACCTCAAATAATATCAAGCGTTGGATGTCTTGTCCAGGCTATGTCAGCTGTCAAAGCCCATTCAATTGCATTCATGGCCTTACAGTGTGAGGATGTCTGCTTTTGCGTGGGTAAGACAGTTTGTGATTCATAAATGTCATTGGGAGTCCCAGACATTAATGATTACATGACTGTATAGTCTGGTTTTCTTGACTAGGCCATCGGGAGTCCCGGGCCTTGAGACATCAGAGTGGATTGGGCCTCGGGCCCAGATTCACAACCAAGAATTATATCACGGATATAATTAACCAATATAGGGCTTACCGATATAAGCTAAGGTTGGGTGACGGCCAGTGGCCCATTTTGATCTTAGTTGTATGTGGATCTTGGAATCATTATATTCTATTGAGGGTAACTTAGGTTATTGAATATAATGCGTGATTAATCATATTAATTTTAATACGAGATTAATCATATTGAACATATTAACTAAAATCTTTTTATCTTAAATTTCAGTTATGACTAGCACAAACAATCAAAACACTTTCTCGATCCGGTCTATCCTTGGGATGGACAAGCTGAACGGATCAAATTTCTTGACTTGGTCGCGGAACCTGAGACTAGTTCTCAGACAGGAGAGAAAGGACTATGTTCTTGAGAGAGCTCTCCCCGTGAGGATCGGGTCCAATGCTTCTCATGCAGTATATGATGCTTGGAATAAGCATTATAATGATGCGGTAGATGTGCGTGGTCTGATATTGGCTACCATGGACTCAGATTTGCAGAAGCAATATGAGAACATGGAGTCGCCAATAGAGATGATCAGCAGCCTGAAATTGAAATTTCAGGAGCAGATAAGAGTGGAGAGATACCAGTTGGTTAAATCTCTCACTAGCTGCAAGCTACCAAATGATCATCCAGTAAGTCCTCATGTCAGTAAAATGATGGGTTACATTGATAACCTGAGGAAACTGGATTATCCAGCAAGCCAGGAATTGGCAACTGAAATCATTCTGCAGTCACTGCCGTCAAGCTATGATAAGTTCAGAAGGAACTATATCAAGAAAGGCTTAACGAAGACGCTGACTGAACTGCATGATATGCTCAAGACAGTTGAGCCAAACGTGAAGAGTACCCTGTACAATCTCATGAATGAGAAGGGTAGGTTTACTAAACCTAATGCTGACAAGGGTGAAGACAAAGTTGTCCAGATTTTGAATCATGGCAAGCGTGTGTCTTCTGAGCCCGAGTCAGATACCTCTTACGTTGGTAAGTGCTGCTACTGTAAGGAGACAGGGCATTGGAAGAGAGATTGCATTAAATTCATGGAAGATGATGAGGAGTTAAAGTCGATGTATGCGACTACTTCCTCAGGTATTCATGTTATTACTTCAAGTTCTACCTTAAAGGTATTGGATACTGGTTGTAGCACTGATATTTGTAATAATATGCAGAGCCTAAGCAACAGTAGAACGTTGAAGGAAGGGCAAGTGAAACTACACGTCTGGAAGGAGCTTGGGATGCTGCCTCAGCCGTAGGGTTTTTCACTTATAGATCCCTTTGAGGCTTGGTTTTGTATTAAATAATTGCTACAATGTACCTGCTTTAAGCAGAGTTGTCTTTCATTTTCTTGTAAGAATTTGAATGTTTTTCATTTTGATAAAAGACAAGTTTTGTTCTTTTGATCTTAATGAAATATTAATTGTAGCACCCTATTCATGGAATGGGTTTTATATCTTGAACCAAAAGTGCCTAAATGTAACATAAATACCGAATTGGTTTAAATCTGATGAATTAAACCTGATTTTTCTTGGCATAAAGTCTTGGTCACATAGAGTAAGTCGGATTCAGAAATCCCATAGTCATGGACTGTTGGGCTCATTTGATAAAATATCTTATGAGACTTGAATTCTGTTTACTAGACCAAAAGGTAAAGGGCATATCTTAGCCGAGCTAGAGAAAAGCCCAAAGGCTTATTGGACCTGGAACATACTGATGTATGTGGCCCAATGAGCAGTAATGCCAGAGAAAATTTCCTGTACTTCATTGTCTCTACTGATTATTTCAGTGAGTGTGACTGTGTTCATTTGATGAGACACAAGTCGGAATTCTTTGACATGGTCGAAAGAATGCCAGAATGAAGTATAGGATCTGAGTGACAAAAGTATTAAGACTCTGGATTAAATCACGAGTGAGAATACTTAAGTCATTGATTGTGTAATCATCTTAATGAGTGTGAAATCGTTTCACAGCTCATTACTCTTGAAAAACCTGAAGGTGTTTTCTGTGAGAAAGAATCAGATCTTATTAGAAATGATTAAAGATGAGTCACACGAATCTTCCATGATATTATTTAAGAATAACGCTCTAAAATATCTAAGTTTACGCTGAAATAGTTCCACAAATATCAGTTGAAAGACACCACGTTAATGTGGATTGGAATCGATCCAAATTTGTCTTTACTGAGTATTTGTAGTTGTGCTACTTCGCTGATTGTCCTAGAGAAACTAAGGCTTGTTACTTTTACGTCCAATCTGTTTTCTAAGAAGGGAAGTTATTTTCCAAGAAGAACAGTGGGAGTAAAAGTATAACTCGAAGTTTTCTTAGGGAAACCAAGGCTCGGTACTTTTACGACCATTCTGTTTTCTAAGAAGGGAAATTACTTTCCAAGAAGAACAGTGGGAGTAAAAAGTAATTTTACGACCATTCTGTTTTCTAAGAAGGAAAGTTACTTTCCAAGAAGAACAGTGGGAGTAAAAGTACAACTCGAAGAAATTCGAGAAATACAGGAGGCTGCTTTACCTATTGAGGGAGAGCAGCGGAAGGATTTACAAGATTTATGTAGAATCTACACCTGTGGAGCCTGAAGTTCGCAGATATGAATGAATCAGTTACTAATCCGAGAGTGATTTCTCGTCATTAGTTGAACCTGACAATCATTGAAAGTTCGCATGATCTGATGATCATTGAAAGCGACGAATCTGCGAAATTCAAAGAAGCGAAAGTAAGCCCGGACTCCGAAAAATTACATTTTATGTAAGTTAGCTTCATCGATCCATTCATGGATGGAAGCAAACATATCGGAGTTGGAATCTTCGTTCTGTTGAAGTAGTCAAGGTTTTGACTTGAACAGGAACAAAGCGGAACTGTGTGTTTACTAATAGATTAGTGGGAGCGATATTGCATTTCTCAAAGTGTATGTCGATGACATACTGATTCTCGGATATAACGTCCCAACGCTGTAGTCGGTAAAGGACTAGCTTGGGAGTTGGTTTTATGAATGACATGGGTAAAACCACGTAGTTCTTGGATTTTGGATCTAAAGATAGAGATCCAAAAGAGCTGGTAGGACAAAGTCAGGATTATTAAATTGACTTTGTCCTACACGTCTTTGAGCAATCCAAGAAGGGTTTTATGCCAATGTCACATGGCATTAAGTTAAGCAAGATACAGTATCCTACGATAACTGCTGAGCTTAAATGCATGGATGAGATTCCATATGCGTCGGCAATTGGATCTATCATGTATGCCATGAAACGTACTTGTTTGATGTTGCTTTAATGTTAAGCAAGACAAGTAAAGACCAGTCAAATCCAGCAAAGAATCACTGGATTGCCGTAAAGAATATCCTAAAGTATTTTAGGAATACTAAGGATAAACTCTAGAGTTACGGAGAAAGTGAGGTGCTACGAGTCGGTAGAGTTTGAAAGGCAAGTTTCCAATAGACAAAGATGATTTCCGATCACAGTCCGGTTATATCTTGTGTCTATCTGGCGGTGCAAGGCACTGTTGCTGACTCAATGACTTAAGCTGAACATTTCGCAGCTTGGGAAGTGGCGAAAGAGGTTGTTTGGAAAGAAGAGTTCGTCACTGAACTTGATGTGATTCCCAGCATAGATGAGACTAGCTGCACATCAGAGGTCCAAACACCTTGACGATAGGTATAACCTATTCCGTAAGATAAATGACAGAGATGTTAAGTAGATCATCAAGTTTCAACGAATGAGAACGTTGCTAATCTATTAACGAAGCCACTCCTTAGACCTAAGCACGAGTCGCGGACTGTTGCTGTAGGATAAGTGAAATTAAGATGTAGTCTTAATTTCAGTGGGAGTTATTAAAGGGCTTTATTTAGTTATTGGATATGTTCTTGAAATAACATTTAAGATGTTTAATGAAATTATTATTTCAAGATTATTTTAACTGTGATGAAATAATCGTTCCAAAGTGATATAAACCATTTTATAGGTCATCGAAGTAAATGACTTGATCTTGAGTTATCAAAGTCATTTAGCTTGATCATGAGACCCTATATTTGATAAATGACTTATATCATTGTGTCCCTAGTCGAAGGTTGTTGAAATTGGAACACCAACAACCGTGTGAGACTGGATTGGTACGTGACTTATGACAAAGTCTCAGTATGTCATAGATGCGCGGCATCAAAGTCAGTACATAGGTGTATGTTGGGGAACATACGACCGGACATGACCCGCTTATAAGAACTCTTCAGGATATTTATATCTGTGTCATAAGAGATTCTTACTACGACTATAGAGTATAGTCCTTAGACCTGAGTTCGCATGCATGTGACTGCACATGGACTGATGCACTTTGATCATTGTCTAACGCTATCGTTCTGCGACAGTTATAAGGACCTTGTTTGGGTATATTATGAAATGCGTAGTTTACAGTGATGGAACAAGACGGGATTTGTCCCTCCAATATAAATGGAGTGAATATCTCTAGGCCAATCGGAGATTTGAATACTGGAAAATGCATGGCCATGCTCAAACGGACTTTCCCGAGTCGTTTGGATTGTCAGTATCAAATCAGAGTCCGATGAACAAGATTAGGCTTTATAAGGATGACACTAATCTTGCCTTATGACTAATTGAGATATTGTGACAAAAGGATTATGAATACAGAGATTCCAGTACAAGTGGGAGATTGTTGGAATTGTGTCCAGTAATCTCGGTACTGACTCTAGAAAGTAAGAGTATGTCAATGATCAGACATAAGTCATATAATGCTGGGGGTCATGATGGCTTGCTAGAGTCCGCTCATGATCTATAAGTCTTGGACTTATTGCCTTTATTATATGATCCCATATGGGTCACACGCCTAAGCTAACGGGAAAATACGAAGGAACGGTTTAGCAGAGGTACGGTAAAAGTGCTAGGCATTTACGGTACTTGGAGAGACTAAAGGGTCTGATTAAATCCAAGGGATTTAATCAGAACTGAGAATTGGGCCCAAAAGCCCATTAGAACTAGGAGAGATTTTAATGAATAAAATCAGACCTAGGTCTCTAATTTCCTTAGCCTTTTTGCGCCACCTTTCCTCTCTCTCTGCGCCTCCTCTCTGTCTGGTCTAGCAGCCAATTCCCGAGCGTGCGTGTGTGAACCTTTGGAGGATTCATCCCTCGGTGTATCTCTCTGATCTCTGACCTGTTCTATCAATTCCGCTGCAACAAACAGGTAAAAGGTGAGATCATGTTATGATTCTAAATAAGAACACCTAGATCTGATGCATGTTTAGGTTGATATCAATATGAGAATTGAATCAGGATCAACTGAACTTTCCAACAAGCAGGATGATGCATTGATACTGGGTAGACCATTCTTGGCTACAGCTGGAGCAGTGATAGATGTGAGACACAATCTGATAGATCTCCATCTAGGAGATGAGCCGCGGCACTTTGAGATGGACAAGCTGCGCAAGCCACTGATAGATGGGCAGACCTTCACCATTATGGATGGAGATGAAGAGCAGTCAAGTCACACTACGGTTTTGGATCCTGGGGAGCAGTTTACTCCTTCTTTTCTTGGAAGCGTTCATACTGATAAAGCTTACTCTCCGCCTTGGATGAAGAGACTTGCACAAAGGCAATCAAAGTCTCTGTCAGGGTCTCACGGTGCCTGATTCTTGTTCGTCCGGTCAAGCTAATGACCTTAAACAAGCGCTGAGTGGGAGGCAACCCACTGTTAGGTTTTAGTATTTTTCTTTCTTATTTTTGGTGTTTTTCTTAGAAACTTACGTTTTGATTTTGTTTTGTTTTGCTAAGTCTTTAGATACAGAACTCGAGTCTGGAGATGTGTGACAACTGATGCACTTGTGCACCGGTCGTTGCAAGGAGATTTTGACGAGGAGATGGGATCGCCTTGTGACGATCGTTGCGGTCCTGTGCAACGGTCGTTGCAAATGGTTTAATTGCAAAATTAAGGTACGCGTGCTAAACCGGAATCAATTCGGTTCAAGAGCATCGATCGTTTCTCATCAGCAACGATCGTTGCACCCACGACCAGGTAAGTGCCTTAAACCCTTTTCACCTCTCTTCTTCCCCATTTCCGCCGTCCGTACAACCGCGATTCACCTACCCTAAATCTCCCAAATCTTCATCATTTTCTCTGATTCAAGGCTTGATTTTACTTGTTATTGTTGGAATTGTGTCTAGTAATCTCGGTACTGTCTCTAGAAAGTAAGAGTATGTCAATGATCAGACATAAGTCATATAATACTGGGGGTCATGATGGCTTGCTAGAGTCCGCTCATGATCTATAAGTCTTGGACTTATTGCCTTTATTATATGATCCCATATGGGTCACACGCCTAAGCTAACAGGAAAATGTGTAGGAACGGTTTAGCAGAAGTACGGTAAAAGTGCTAGGCATTTACTGTACTTAGAGAGAATAAAACGGTTTAGCTACTCTGTGTCGATCGATACACAAGGTGTGTCGGTCGACACAGTGTGCGAATGCCGTCTAGTTAATTGGTGTTTGGGCCAAATGGCCCAAACGAAATCAGACAAGTTTTATAAGCTAAAACTCGAGTTTCTGATCAATTAACCCTAACACTCCAGCCGTAAACTCTCTCTCTCTGCGCCGAATTCCTCTAGTGGTCTAGCAGCCGTTTCCAGTGATCGCGTGTGTGAACCTTTGGAGGATTCATCCCTCGGTGTTTCTCTGATCTCAGACATACCATCTATTTCCGCTGCAAACAGGTATAAGGTGAGATCATCATTTGTTTCTATTCTGAGAAGAACCTAGATTGCATGTTTAGGTTGATATGAATCTAAGAATTGAATCAGGATCAACTAAACAATCCTTCAGTGGTATCAGAGCCAATGGTTCTGGTTTTTCTTGTTTAGATTCAATGTTTAGGATTGTTTTCTTGTTTAAAAGTGTTTTGAATCAACTACTGATAAGAGAAACCATTTAAGCAACAAGAATTGAAATCTAAACACACCTAAAATCGCAGAAACCAAGCTATATTGACTTGGTAGAATGCGATTTTCAAAAGTCAGTATCGGCCAGAATCGCATGGATCGATCGATACGATCGCATGGATCGGTCGATACAGTCTATCGGCTAACCCTGTTAACGCGTGAAAGCATCGATCGATGCAGGATCGATGCAGGTTCGATATTGGTGCATCGACCGATGCGGTTGGTGCACATCGATCGACACGGTTAGGGTTTTGACTCGGTTCAGTGCATGCGTGAGAGCATCGATCGATACAGGATCGATGCACGATCGATGCAGGATCGATGCTGAGAGCATCGACCGATGTGGTTGATGGATCGATCGACACGGTTGGTCCATCGATCGACATGGTTGGTTTAAGGCTCGGTTTAATTTTGATTAAAATTAATTCGTCCTGGTTTAATAAACAGATTTAATAATTTTATTAAGTCTGGTTAAACCAGGACAAGAAATCCAATGTCGAAAGAATTATTGGATTTAGTGCCTAAACCAGGATTTTCTAATTTGATTTGGTTGGACCAAATAAATTGAGAAAATCCGGTTTAGTAAATAACCGGTTGACAATTGTGGTCATCGTAGTAATTAAAATTTGGTTAGACCAATTTTAATGAACCAGACCGGTTATGTCATTTAATTGGACAATTGGGTCATGTCTTGGACATGGACCAGTTCTTGGGCCTCGGGCCAAGAAGTTAAAACAATTGGGCCAGTTATTTGAGTCTTTCTTCAGATTAATTTAAAATTTATTTTATAAAATTATAAAGTCGATTTTAAATTAAAGTTTCCAAAATTTTGAAATTAGAAAGTTTCTTAAATTAGAAGTTTCTGGATTTGCGGGTTTTGGATTTTAAAGAAATTTCTAAAGTTAGAAAGTTTCCGTTTTTAAGAAAGTTTCCAATTTTAGAAAGTTTCCAAAAATAGTAGGTTTCCAAAAATGGAAAGTTTCCCGAAATAGTAATCTTCTATTTTGGGAATGATTTTTTAAATAAACCTACGAACCTCAAATAATATCAAGCGTTGGATGTCTTGTCCATTCTATGTCAGCTGTCGAAGCCCATTCAATTGTATTCATGGCCTTACAGTGTGAGGGTGTCTGCTTTTGCGTGGATAAGACGGTTTGTGATTCATAAATATCATTGGGAGTCCCAGACATTAATGATTACATGACTGTATAGTCTGGTTTTCTTGACTGGGCCATCGGGAGTCCCGGGCCTTGAGACATCAGAGTGGATTGGGCCTCGGGCCCAGATTCACAACCAAGAGTTATATCACGGATATAATTAGCCGATATAGGGCTTACCGATATAAGCTAAGGTTTGGTGACGGCCAGTGGCCCACTTTAATCTTAGTTATATGTGGATCTTGGAATCATTATATTCTATTGAGGGTAACTTATGTTATTGAATATAATGCGTGATTAATCATATTAAATTTAATACGAGATTAATCATATTGAACATTTTAACTAATAACCTTTTTATCTATATATTTCAGCTATGACTACTACAAGCACACAAAACTCATTCTCGATCCGGTCTGTTCTCGAAAAGGAGAAGCTGACTGGAACGAACTTCCTGACGTGGTCAAGGAACTTGAGGCTAGTCCTCAAGCAGGAGAAGAAGGATTATGTCCTTCGTGATCCTCTCCCCGAGAGGCCTCCTGCCAATGCCGCCAGGACTCTGCATAATGCTTGGGAAAAGCATTCGTCAGATGAAAATGATGCTTATTGCCTGATGTTGGTGACAATGACTCCTGAGCTGCAAAAACAGTTCGAGAGTGTATTGTCACCTATCGAGATAATGGCAAGCCTGAAATCGCTTTTTCAGGAGCAGGCTAGGACTGAGAGGTTTCAAACAGTAAATAACCTCTTGGACTGCAAGTTGGCTGCGAATGCGGCAGTGAGTCCTCATGTCTTGAAGATGATGGGTTATCTCGATCATCTTCAGAAACTCGACTGCCCAATCAGCCAGGAACTTGCCTGCGACATCATTCTGCAGTCATTACCTGCAAGCTATGATCAGTTCATTCTGAACTTTAACATGCATGGCTTGAGTAAGACATTGCCTGAGCTTCATGGAATGCTCAAGACTGCGGAGCCCAATTTGAGGAAAACCGCCAAGGACCCCAATGTGCTTATGGTGCAGAAGGGCAAGGGGTTTAAGAAATCCTCTGCTAAGGATAAGGGAAAGGCCAAGGCTGTCCAAGTCGCGGACAAGGACACGCCAAAGCCCAAGCCCAAGTCCAAGGCTGGGCCAACTGACATATGCAGGTTCTGTAAAGAAACAGGGCATTGGAGGAGAGAATGTAAGAAATTCCAGAAAGGTCTAAAGGAATTGAAGAAGAAGACTTATGAGACTTCTTCAACAGGTATTTTTGTTATAGAAGTTAATACAACTACTTCTGATAATACCTCATGGGTTATGGATACTGGTTGTGGGGCTCATATTTGTACTAATATGCAGGCACTCAGCAACAGTAGAAGGCTGAAGCAAGGACAAGTGGAGCTACGAGTTGGGAATGGAGCGAAAGTTCCAGCACTAGCTGTAGGCACTTACTTGTTGTCTTTACCTTCGGGATTGATTTTAGAACTGAATAATTGTTATTTTGTACCTGCTATAAGCAGAAATATTATTTCAATTTCTTTGTTGGATTTGGAAGGTTATGATTTTTCAGTTAAGAATAAATTATGTTCCTTCAATCGCAACAATTTGTTCTATGGTTCTGCCCCTCTTATGAATGGGCTTTACATACTCGATCAATCCGCGCCAATTTATAACATTAATACCAAACGGTTCAAACCTAATGAGGAGAACCGAACGTTTCTATGGCATTGTCGTTTAGGGCACATCAGCGAGAAACGCATCAAGAGGCTCCATTCGAATGGACTTCTTGGCTCATTTGACTTTGAGTCATGTGAGAAATGCGAATCCTGCATGATGGGCAAAATGACACGGGCCCCCTTTAATAAACCTAACGAGAGGGCCAGTGACTTATTGGGCCTGATACACACTGATGTGTGTGGCCCAATGTCCACAAATGCAAGAGGAAACTATCAGTACTTCATTACATTTACTGATGATTTTAGTAGGTATGGATATGTTTATTTAATGAAACATAAGTCTGAATCTTTTGAGAAGTTCAGAGAATTCCAAAATGAAGTACAGAACCAACTTGGCAAAAGCATTAAGGCTCTTCGGTCCGACCGAGGAGGAGAATACTTAAGCCAAGAATTCAGTGATCATCTGAGAGAGTGTGGGATCGTATCCCAACTCACTCCTCCTGGAACACCTCAATGGAATGGTGTGTCTGAAAGGAGAAATCGGACCTTATTGGATATGGTTCGATCTATGATGAGTCACACAGACCTTCCAATATCCCTTTGGGGATATGCTCTGCTAACAGCAGTGTTCACTCTAAATAGAGCGCCATCGAAAGCAGTAGCAAAGACACCATATGAATTATGGACTGGAGAAGCTCCAGTGCTGTCTTATCTCAGAATTTGGGGTTGTGAAGCCTATGTCAAGAGATTGATCTCAGACAAGCTTACACCAAAATCTGACAAATGCTACTTCATTGGTTATCCACGGGAAACCAAGGCTTATTACTTCTATCTACGTTCCGAGAACAAGATCTTTGTTGCCCGGGATTGTAACTTTCTTGAGAGGGAGTTTCTCTCTAAGAAAGACAGTGGGAGTAAGGTACTGCTTGAAGAAATTCAAGATGAACAGGATACTGCTCAACCTAATGAGGAAGAGCAGCAGGAGGACCTACAAGAAATTGTAGAGCCTGAACCTGTAGTACCTGAAGTTCGAAGATCCGGGAGGATCCGTCACGAACCCGAGAGATATCAAGGATTCCTCGTGACTGACTGTCATGATCTTTTGATCATTGATGGTGATGAACCATCGAACTTCAATCAAGCCATGATGGGCCCAGATTCCTCTAAGTGGCGCAAGGCCACTGATTCCGAAATGGACTCCATGTCGGTCAACCAAGTGTTTTCGTTGGTTGACTTACCCGCTGGTGTAAAAGCCATCGAGTGCAAATGGATCTTCAAGAAGAAGATTGACGTGGATGGAAATGTCCAGATTTATAAAGCCAGGTTGGTGGCAAAAGGTTTCAGACAAGTTCACGGTGTGGATTACGATGAAACCTATTCACCAGTGGCTATGATGAAATCTATTCGGATTCTACTAGCAACTGCAGCTTTTCATGATTATGAAATTTGGCAGATGGACGTGAAAACCGCCTTCCTGAATGGAATTCTGGAAGAGGATGTGTATATGACGCAACCTGACGGTTACATAGATCCAAAGAATGCTGGGAAAGTATGCAAGCTTCATAAATCCATTTATGGATTGAAGCAAGCATCGAGGAGCTGGAATCTTCGTTTTGATGAAGCAATCAAGCAATTTGACTTCATCAGAAACGAAGAAGAACAATGCGTGTATAAGAAATCTAGTGGGAGCAAGATTGTATTTCTTATTCTGTACGTCGATGACATACTGCTTCTCGGAAACGACGTTCCAATGCTGAAGTCGGTAAAGGACTGGCTTGGAAGTTGTTTTTCCATGAAAGACATGGGTGAAGCCGCATACGTTCTTGGAATCAGGATCTACCGGGATAGATCTAGAAGGCTGATAGGCTTGTGTCAAGATTCATACATTGACAAAGTCCTACAAAGATTCAGCATGAAGGATTCCAAGAAGGGCTTCACGCCGATGGTACATGGCACAACGCTAAGCAAGAAGCAGAGCCCTACGACGGCTGCTGAGCTTGAGCGCATGAAGAATATTCCTTATGCATCTGCAATAGGATCTGTCATGTATGCCATGATCTGTACTCGTCCTGATGTTGCTTATGCATTGAGCATGACGAGTAGATACCAGTCAAATCCAGGTGAAAACCATTGGATTGCCGTAAAGAATATCTTGAAGTATCTAAGACATACTAAGGATAAGTTCTTAGTGTACGGTGGAAGTGATGTGCTTAAAGTCAGTGGATTCACGGATGCAAGTTTCCAGACAGACCAAGATGATTTCCGGTCACAGTCCGGTTATATCTTTTGTCTGAATGGCGGTGCAATCAGTTGGAGAAGCTCCAAGCAAGACACCGTTGCAGATTCCACCACAGAAGCTGAATATATCGCCGCCTCAGAAGCTGCGAAGGAAGCTGTTTGGATACGGAAGTTCATTATTGAACTAGGTGTGATACCAGATGCGGCTGAGCCTCTGGCACTGTTTTGTGACAACAATGGTGCTATAGCTCAGGCAAAGGAACCAAGATCACACCAGAAATCCAAGCATGTTCTAAGAAGATTTCACTTGATACGTGATATCATTAATAGAAAGGAAGTCAAGATCAGCCGAGTTCAGACAGATGATAACGTCGCTGATCCGTTGACAAAGCCACTCCCAAGGCCTAAGCTCGAGTTTCTGACTGAAGCTGTAGGCATTAGAGACATAGAAATGTAATCTAAATTTGAGTGGGAGTTTGAGGGCTTTTATTTAGTTATTTGATATGTTCTTGTAAAACATTCTTATGTTTAATGAAATTATTATTTCAAGATTATTTTAACTGTGATGAAATAATCGTTCCAAAGTGATATGAACCATTTTATAGGTCATCGAAGTAAATGACTTGATCTTGAGTCATCGAAGTCATTTAGCTTGATCATGAGACCCTATATTTGATAGATGTTTTATATCATCCCGTCCCTAGTCGAAGGTTGTTGAAATTGGAACACCAACAACCATGTGAGACTGGATTGGTACGTGACTTATGACAAAGTCTCAGTGTGTCATAGATGCGCGGCATCAAAGTCAGTACATAGGTGTATGTTTGGGAACATACGACCGGACAAGACCCGCTTATAAGAACTCTTCAGGATATTTATATCTGTGTCATAAGAGATTCTTACTACGACTATAGAGTATAGTCCTTAGACCTGAGTTCGCATGCATGTGACTGCACATGGACTGATGCACTTTGATCATTGTCTAACGCTATCGTTCTGCGATAGTTATAAGGACCTTGTTTGGGTACATTATGAAATGAATAGTTTACAGTGATGGAACAAGACGGAATTTGTCCCTCCAATATAAATGGAGTGAATATCTCTAGGCCAATCGGAGATTTGAATACTGGAAAATGCATGGCCATGCTCAAACGGACTTTCCCGAGTCGTTTGGATTGTCAGTATCAAATCAGAGTCCGATGAACAAGATTAGGCTTTATAAGGATGACACCAATCTTGCCTTATGACTAATCGAGATATTGTGACAAAAGGATTATGAATACAGAGATTCCAGTACAAGTAGGAGATTGTTGGAATTGTGTCCAGTAATCTCGGTACTGTCTCTAGAAAGTAAGAGTATGTCAATGATCAGACATAAGTCATATAATACTGGGGGTCATGATGGCTTGCTAGAGTCCGCTCATGATCTATAAGTCTTGGACTTATTGCCTTTATTATATGATCCCATATGGGTCACACGCCTAAGCTAACAGGAAAATGTGTAGGAACGGTTTAGCAGAAGTACGGTAAAAGTGCTAGGCATTTACTGTACTTAGAGAGAATAAAACGGTTTAGCTACTCTGTGTCGATCGATACACAAGGTGTGTCGGTCGACACAGTGTGCGAATGCCGTCTAGTTAATTGGTGTTTGGGCCAAATGGCCCAAACGAAATCAGACAAGTTTTATAAGCTAAAACTCGAGTTTCTGATCAATTAACCCTAACACTCCAGCCGTAAACTCTCTCTCTCTGCGCCGAATTCCTCTAGTGGTCTAGCAGACGTTTCCAGTGATCGCGTGTGTGAACCTTTGGAGGATTCATCCCTCGGTGTTTCTCTGATCTCAGACATACCATCTATTTCCGCTGCAAACAGGTATAAGGTGAGATCATCATTTGTTTCTATTCTGAGAAGAACCTAGATCGCATGTTTAGGTTGATATGAATCTAAGAATTGAATCAGGATCAACTAAACAATCCTTCAGTTTTAACATCCCCTATCTATTTCTCTTACCCAATTGCAGTAAATCCAAGGTAATGTGCCTCAATTTTATGATTTTCGGATTCATTTTTAGGGTTTTAGAAATTGAGAATTTTAGGCTTGAAATTGATGAACCCGTACTGATTAGACAAGATTAGGGATGATTGGTGATGAATTGTTGTTGCTTGTGTAGTTTAGAACGGATTTAGAAACGATTTTGAGGATTCTTTGTCGGCTGTGAAATCGCCCTGCATCGATCGTTGCACTTGTGCAACGGTTGTTGCATTGCGATTTCACAGGGATATTCTGCCGAGACTGATATTGTTTTATTTTCTTGAATGCAGATGCCTCCTCGATAATCCCGCAAGCGTAGAACTACCGCGGCAGCAGCTACAGCTCACCATCAGCCACCACCTGAGTGGTTCCATCGAGACTCGGATCCTCCCGAGGATTATCAGAGAGATCAGCCAGCAATACAACTACCTTGGCCTAGAGCAGATGCGATGCCAATTCCGACAAATAGGGTCTGGGTCATGGAGATAAATGAGTTGCTCAAGTCCGACACCTTCACAGAGCAGCCATTGCTTAACCAGTGGGACGATTTTTACACATTGATGTACAATGGTTGGTGTGGCATGACGCTTAAGCCAACCAAGTTTTCAGACTACTCGACTTGCAAGAGTCTTGGCATCGATGAGCAGGTTCTTGCACTGTGTAAGGGCATTGGTCTGGGGACAATGCCAATGCAGCCTTATGAGATGTAGCCTGAGTTGGTTAGACAGTTGCTAGCCACATGCAGAGTGATATACCCTACACCAGACAGCCGGAAGGCTTCAGGAGGTTTCTTTACCTTCATGTGCTTAGGAGCCAGGTATCAGATTCCCCTTCTCGAATCTGTAGGATATATGGATTCAGCACTGAGCCGCATCACATTGCTATGTCACTTGAGTGGGATGTGGATGAAGCTCAGTATTTCTGGGAGTGTATTGGCACTGGTCGATACAACTCAAGGACTACACCGGTTATTCAGGTTAGGCATCCGGTTCTTAGATACGTCTTGCGCATCTTGGGATCCACTCTGTTGTGCAAGTATGAAGCCAACAAGATGCGTAAAAATGAGATGGAGATGATGTTTATTGGGCTGAGGGATCAGTTTGAGTATACAGTTCTGAGAGATCCCACTACGGGACTCAACTTGGGAGTTGTCTTTGCTGATCATCTATGCGAGTTGCAGAAGAAGCCATTTGATGGTGTAGACACTGAGAGAGTTGGGAGTCTGCTTACTCCCATTTTCAGGCATTGCAGGATTCCCTTAGAGGGTACGGAGCGTAATGACAGCTTGGAGTTCCTTGATTTTAGCCATCTGCAGAGTGCTACGTGGCTGAAGGAGGGACGAGTATGGGTCTATTATGACCATGCCACGGTGAAGTGTGGTGTGGATCTTCCTGCTCTTGGTCTTACACAGGTTGATACGATGGATGCCTTGAGGTTCCAGCCTCCACAGAGCGAGCAGTGCAGAGTCCCTTCTATGGCTCATCCGCTGGGAGAGCCTTCTACGCGAGCTTCTACCTCCTCTGCGCCTGCGCCTTCACCTGCACCTGCTGCCCCTGTCGATGACGTTGGACCTTTTCCCGAGCCTACGATGCCTTATGGTGATATGTCTGAGGCAGAGTGGAGAAAGCGCTCAGATGGTATTCTACGGGTCGTCTGGAACTTCATGCGTACGTGCACTTGCAGGAGACAGCCACAGATACACCATCCAGGACCTTCACGATGCAGGCGACACTCTCCGACTCCCGGTTCTTCGAGTGGTACTGATCGTATTGATGGGATGGAGGATGAGTGATTGAGTATTGGCATCTCTAGACATTCGGTTCTGTATTCTCTTATTTTTCTTTTGCATTTTCTTTTGACTTTCTTAGGATGTTTATGTTTGGATGATGTGTTTGCTTTGAGACTACTAGTTGCTTTGATTTTGCCTGTTTTCAGTGTTTTTCAGCTTGCAGGTTCGAAAATTTGGATTTTCTCACGGACTAACCTGCCAACTTGCTGACTGGTCCGAGAAATCGCAGTGCGTCGATCGACACAACTTGTGTCGATCGTCACAACACGAAAGAAATCGCATTGCAGCAATCGTTGTGGTCCTGAGAAACGATCGACACACGAAGAAATATCGCCTAGCAACGGTCGATGCATCCATGCAACGATCGATGCATGTGCGACAGAGGTAAAAATCAGACAGAACTCAACACACCCATTAACATGTTTTTTTTTCTTTTTGCCAACCCTTAGCTTGACACTATTGGGGACAGTGTGTCTTAAGTGTGGGGGAGGTGCTACTGACTTTATCTTTCTGTTTTCTTAGAGTCAGTCCAAGTTTAAAAAAAAAAATTGTTTTATTGAGTCAAAACCAGTTTAAGTAAGAAACAGTGAATTTTGGAGGAGTTAACAATATCTTGCACAAACTTAAGTAACCATCGGGATGAAGTTGCAGGATCAATCTATGACTATTAGAAAACCTCATCACAGATCAACCTACTGAGGACACCCACATCACTTCAGGTATCAGAGGATCCTTTTACTGACTTCACCTTAATACTGACTTAATTTTCTCACCTAAGGACTTGGTATACCTTGTGTTGGATTCCCTTGTTAGTTCTGACACAGCCTGTAAACTTGTCCTATTTGGTTCCCTTCTCCCCTTCCATAAAGTAAAAAAAAAATATAATAAACTGAGGATGAGTTAGTAACTCCGAAGTGGTCATGGGAGTAGTAGCAAACACTATTATCTCTTGTGCGATCCATGGAATGTGTCCAAAGTACACCCCTTAACGGGAAGAGCACTTATAAAAAAAAAAAAATGATACCCAATGGGGAAAAATCAGAATGCTAAGGAAGGGAAAAGAGAAGAAAGGAACCAAAGAAAGATAGTATGGTGGTCTAGAGTTGACAAGGTAAGAGTTCATGTGCCTTTGATCGATACTCCTTAGGTGAGACCGCACTTAAATACTTGCAGAAGTCAGTAGGGAGAATTTGAATGCGTGAATGTGATTGTGGAGTTTACTTAGGACAGTTGCTAAGTGTGGGGGAAGTATATGTTGGTCTTGATATCTTGTGGTTGATTCTTTCAGTGGTTTACTAAGGGGAATCTGAGTGTTGTTGCTTCTAGGACAAAAAGAGTTTCCGAAAGTTTTCAAACCTCTTCACCATGTTTTAGTTCTCTGTTTTGCTTGAGGGCAAGCAAAGTCTAAGTGTGGGGGAGTTGATATATCATGGTTTTTACCGGTTTTATGCCATGATATAAGTATGTTTTAGTGTCTTTTGGAGTTCCTGTCTTTTGCAGGTTTTATTAGGTACACGTACGTTTGGAGCAAAAGTGGAGATTATGGAGCTAATTGGAGCACTTTGGAGATTTGACCCGAGAGGTTGTGCTCACTGTCCAGATTTGAGATCTGTGTCGATCGTTGCACACCTGCATCGATCGATGCACAGCGTTTTGGGCCAGATTCTCGGCGGTTTAATGAAGATTTCTAATATTGCAAAGATGCCCAGAAGTTCCAGATGTTTACACAGAAGCCCCAAGTCGTGTTTTAGCTATTTAATTAGGTTTTTAGCTTCAGTTTTACATACGCTATCATAACTTAGAGCAGAGAGTTTTTAGAGCTTTTGGGGCTGATCTGATCCTGTACTACATTTGTTTTGGAGAAGTTTTCGAACCCCTTTTATATTCTAATCTCTTTTATGATTTCTATTAATTCATTGATTATGTTTATATCATCTATGTCTGAGTAGTTTCATAGTTAGGTTTAGGGTTTCTCATAGGGATTTCATGACTTGCTAGATATAATTAATTCAGTTAAGGATTCACATCAATAGATGTTCTTCAAACTAAATTGTGTTTAGTGCTAGTTCTAACCTGATCAATTAGAATCTAGATCTTAGGTTGCTAAATACGAAACGATAGTGTGGTTTAGAATCTGAACTATTTAGGTTGAGCAATTTAATTACTCGCAAAGGAATTTGGTTTAATTAGATTGTGAACATATCAAACTTGGAATTAAAGCTGGTTTAATCTGTTAGTAATTGCAAAGAAATTTGGATTGCTGCATGATAGGTCTAGTTTTAATCCCTATACTAACTGCAAGTGCACAGTGATCTAGTTGTAGTACTTAGGGTATCGAATCCACAGGGACTCCGGTCAACGAAAGATTATGAAACAATAAAGATTAAACTAGGAAAAGCAATGTGAGAAAGCAGTAAATCAAGCAAGTATAAAAGTAAATAGATCGGTTGTAAATCAGAAAGCGAAGGCGTTAAGTCTAGGGAGTTCTCAGGAAATCAGGAACACATGCAATCAATCAAGCGGGATATAATTAGGAACTGTTCTAGAACTCAAACACAGATATAGAATTAACCAACTGTCGTTGCGAGAATTCTCTAAGTCTAAGTGCAGCAATCCAAATTCCTTTGCAATTACTAACAGATTAAACTAGCTTTAAGATCGAGTTCGATATGTTCACAATTTAATTAAACCAAATTCCTTTGCGAGTAATTCAATTGCTCATCTAGGTTCTTTCTATCTAATTAACCAACTATCGTTGCATCAATCAACCTAACATCAATAATCTAAGTGGCCAGTTCAGATTAAGCATTAAGAACAATCCTAGACGAAGAACTAGAAAGTATGAATCCCTAACAGATTGATTAACCTATAATTCCATGAAATCCCTAATGAGAATCCCTAAACCTAACAGGTAATCTACTCAGACATGTTCATCGAAACAAAAGACATCATAAATAGAAAACCAAATATTATAAAATCAAATAAAGAAATGGGGTTCGAAATCCTCTCTCTTTCGAGAGCAGGATCAGCCCCTAACTCTCTCTGAAAATAATAAAACTTAAGTAAAGCGTTGCCTAAACAATGGCTTAAAAACCCTAATATAATCATCTAAAGTCGGCTGGGGCTTCTTTGTAATTATAGAAACTTCTGGGCTTAAGTTACAATATCCAAACTCTTCATTTATCTCGCAGAGAAAAGTATGTGTCGACCTTGTGTCGATCGATGCACATGTTGTGTCGATCGACACAGGTCTGTGAATTAGGCAGTGAACTCTTCCTCTCGGGTTAAAACTCCAAAAAGCTCCAGAATGCATCATAATGTCCAAATCCGCTCCAAACGTGCCTAGACCTGAAAACATAGATAATAGGACTCCAAAGGACTCTAAAAGACTCAATAGAAAGATATATACCATGGCTAAAATCCCTAAAATCCATGGTATATCACTGCACTTAGACTTAGAGAATTATCGCAAAGGAATTTGGTTAATTTTATATATGTGTTTTGAGTTCTATAACTGAGTTTAATTAGATCATGACTGAATGATTTATCTGCTTGTCTGATTTCCTGAGAACACCCTAGACTTAGCGCCCTTAGTTTATTGCTTACAAACAACAACCTGCTACTGTTTACTTTCTTGTTTGCTTTTTAATTAATCAATACAATTTGCTTTTTAATTTCTACTAGTTTTAATCTCTTTAAGTTCTTAATCATATCGTTGCCTAGAGTCCTCGTGGATTCGATCCCTAAGTACTACATTGACATTACTGTGCACTTGCAGTTAGTATAGGGTAAAACTTTAGAACCTATCAAGCATCTATAAGAAAGTAGACGTTTCATGTTCTCTTGATTCAGATGAGATGGTTCTTGAATCCCGTCCAAAAGGTTGAATAAGAACTCAACACAATGATGGGTAATACTCATTTTTGGGTCAACCCTCGTCACATCCTCTCTTAGGAGAAAATGGATGTGGTTTATGGAGTTTCTAGATTTAGCAATTCGTTGATAATATGACGTGTTTAGATCACCTTCTTTAAGCCATAATACCCTTGAACGCTGACAAATGAAGGATCATATTTTTCTAGCATTAACCATTTTCTCTGAGCTTCTAGTTCTGCAGTAGCATTTTTCGTAGTGGGATCATCATGAGTGAGGCGCTGGTGATGCAACATAATATCATGAGCCTCTACAACTCTTTTTTCAAGATATAAGAAGTTTTTTTTGTTAAAGGCACACATGATAATTTTAAGCTGCTTTAACTTCCTTGTTAGCCTGAACATCCTCGATCCAACCAAATTATAGGAGAACCATACCCAAGAAGTCCTCATTCTGAAGTAAGAAATTGAAAAACCTAAAAATATTTTTCTGTTTATGAGGACTAAGGGTAAGTGCGACTTCACAAGACATATAATTAGAGAAGTCAGGTACTCAATGACCATACGACAATGGAAAAGCAGCCAACCAGTTATCATTAACAAGGATACAATCAAGCTTTTTAGCAACCGGCCTTAGTTTACATTTGTTTCACCATGTGAAAGAGCTACCGCGGAAGGTGAGATCCTCCAAATCTGATTCGCGCATGCAGTTTCTAAGCCGTCTTGTTCTACTATCCACATTTAGATTTGTTGCTTCGAAGTGATCCTCCGGGTATCTAACTTGGTTAAAGTCACCAACATCCACGCTTTGCTCTGGAGAAGTTGGCTTGACGACAGTTCTTTCAACTCAATCCAAAGCGCAACTCTCATATCATCTTCATTTTCCGCATACAAGATTGAAATAACAACATAAATCTTTGTATTTGACAACAAAAATTCATATGTTATCATTTGCTTGGATTTAGGAATGACAACAACCTTCACAATTGGATGTCAAATTATTCAAATTTTTCCTAGATCTGAAAATTCATTGTTATCTACTAGAGACCAGTCGGGAAGTATCTCGTTGATCAACTTCAAACTCTTTGGCTTATTTACGTGTGTCTCAATAATACCTCAAAAAATTGGTTTATTTATTTTATACCATTTTTGAAATCTGCATCGGTGACTTGATACATGGAAGCCCCAGACATTCCAACAAAATATTTCCTTTCACATAAAATTTATGTGGGTTTGGGGCATGTGCCCCTTTCTTTCTTCTTTTCTTTTTAGATATAAATTTCAAGAAACCTTTATCATCTTCATCCTGAACTTGACTTTAGTCTCATGGGTCTAACTCAGTCTCCGTATCAACCTCAGAGAAGTCTGAATCGACTTCAGTATCACCAGATCTTCCCTCACTATGGCTAACAATCGTCAGAGTAGTTGTCGTCTTAACATACAGCTGACTACTTTTTCCCCTTTGGTTATCGATTTTGATCTTCCTAGAGAGAAGTCAGCGTATGCAATCTCCTTAGCATATCATTTATAGAAATTATTCAATTCAGTTATTTGTGTGGCTTTGCCCCTGCGTGACTCTACTTTACACAGACCATTTCCAGCTATTTTGGGGCAACACTAAGACGAATGAATAGTTAATTTGCATTACTTGCACATGATAAGCGCAATTATGCAACATTTTAGATTATGCCCAGCCTCTTTACAAAACTCACAAATTAGCGGCATCCATGGGCTTGAAACCAACACACTTCTGATGTCTCCTGAATCAAACTCAACATTTACAGCTTCCACGAGCGGTTTATGCGGGTCTATAATGGTGAAGAATTGAAGAGGAACATTTTGCAGTTCAAGCCAAATAGGAGCTGTTGCAAGTTCGAGCTTAGCAAGAATAACTCTCGGTTCCCATTTTGCGACAAACATTGTATATCCTTCTGTTTGCCACAGACTTTGATTAATAACCCGATTTTTGGTGAAAATGTTTGGAATTGTGAACAAGAATGAATTACTTTCCATCTTTGAAACATAAATATCCTTGGACTATATGCTCCATACCTCGTTGAAAATGTTTTGGATCGTCCCTTGTAATGGTGGATCCAAATAAAATTGTCCCAGTGTGAAGCATTTCCACAATTTTTTTTCTTCTCGATAACATAATTTGTAATCCTCACACAGCTCTCACCAGAGGGTAATGTGAAGGCCATACATTTTTATGTAACTTCCTAGATGATCTCTTGAAAATTCCAGACCAGGTATTATCAAATGGAGCTACATTTGATGTATCCTTTTCCAGGTTGGCCATAGCTTTGGCTGTCACGGTAGGAGTGGTATTGTTCGGATCTAACAACCTATCACCAAAAGGCTTCTATGATTCCAATGTAATTGATGGAGCGGTTGTTGTGTCGGCTTTCACAATAGTTACATAACTTTTGAGTTAGCTGGAACTTGAATCGAAACACTAATTTCCACTAGAGGTGATTGCTCCACCGAAATCGAAGGCGCAATCATGCACACCGATGAGGCAGCCTCTGCAGGAGCATCAACCTAGGGGAGAATCACGACATCGATAACAAATTTCGACGGCGAAGTCGCATGTGAAGAAGACGGAGATGGGATCGATTTGGGGCGGGTTTTTTTTATTTGGTGGCTTTTTCTTCCTCATTAGAAAATGAGTGTCTGCTGGGAGAGGAAGAGGAGGAGGAAGATTTCGGCGCCGGCGCCCTAATTATCGGCGTTAGACAAAAAAAAATATTTATTTTTAATTGATTTAATCGTGACATAAGAAAGAAAAAAAAACGATTTTTAATCCTATTATCGACAGTCACAATTTTTTCTTTACTTACAGTTTGTCAAACTTAAATAATACTAAACCTATCTATTTGGATGTAGTTATCATGGTAGAAAACCGTCTAGACTCTTAACTTCAAAATTGCTAATACATTAACCAAGTGAATTTAATAATATAGATTAGAATGTTTCTCTCTTTAGTAGCTTAAAGAAATTACGTTTTTCCTTAATTTTCTTAAACGAATTAGGTTGTTAATTAAATCAAATCACCAGACCAAAGGGATTAATCATGGCTGGATTTAGCTGGCCTATCTGTTAATATATCTCTACTAACGCCAAAAACTGATAGTTAGTGAAATCAATATAATATACACTTTTGAGTTATTATATGATAGTATGATGAGTGTGTGGTAATTTTGATATGCTTAAACGTATATGTGGGAGACAACAAGTCTAATGAATTTGTACTCCTCACATCTTTTACCATGTGGTGGAATTCAAAATTTTCCAAAGTATATTTTTATAATGTTAACAAAGCAAAACCTACTGGATTAAACATATAAATCCAATGAATTGGAAAAAATCATCCAACGAAATATTGGTCAAGTCATATAGATGCATAAACATATATATGTAGTTGCAACAAAAAATGTTAAATGGTGGAGGGAGAAGATGGAGAGGGTGTGAGGTGGGTCAGTGCTGCTTTGGCTCTTTCATACATTTTCGTCAGATACCCATATGACTCTCCCTCTCTATAAATATTCTTCGTTAGGTTAAATTAATATTCCATGTATTCTAGAAGTATACTAGACAAACGGAATCAAAATCGAACTAGAAGACTGCAAAGACTTTTTCTACGAGGTTAATTTCAAATCATAATAGTATCTACTAAAAGTCAATAAGTGAAGAATCATAATACCAAATGACAAATATATGTAGATTATTGATGATATCTCAACTAGTTATGTGAAGATACAAATCTTGGTTTGAATATGTAGACGGTTTGGGGACCTGGTTCCGTACGAGACTTTGAGGTTGCAGATGTTTTTTAATTCTTTAAACCAAGTTTAGAGATCTAGTTTCATTCTTTAAGCAAAAACAATAAAGAAGCACCAGATGTAAAGAAGTTTTTTGGATTGTATATAATTTTACATTCATTCAAAAAAAAAAAAATAATAATAATAATAATTGTATTTAATTATCATTGTGATATCTAATAAACCAGATTTTCTGGTACAATTTTATAGAATACTAGTAATTCTTTTTATTCTTTATGTTTTTGTAGTTACAAATGATGTGAAATCGATCCTGTTTTCATGGATACCTTTTTCGAATAAAACTATATTCCTACACACAAAAATCATAGTATTTTTCATGGTAGCGAAAAACATATTCCAATAAAGGTGTAGACAAAACAGGAATGAAACAAACCTAACGATCTGCCTTTACCTCAATTATCTGGCATGACATGTTTCCGGATTTACATTAATAATTCTCTGAAAAGAACATTGAAAAAATAGCCTAATTTCAGTAGTCACGCGTCAAAAGATATGCTCCATATATTCTTTTTACATTTCATGAACATGTCAGGTTTATAAGGCTTCCTAAAAAAAAAACTTTTCCATAAGTATTTAATTAATCCGGTTATAATAACTTGTAAAATGGTTTTGTTATGTTAATCACATCACATGCGGGCGAAAATGTTTGGTAAAAAGGTTCTTTAGTAAAGTGGTAATTTTTTTAAACTCTTTAACAAAAAGATCTGGCATGCAGAAGGAAAAAACTAGATATTAAAATTATCGACTAAAACAAGTCAATTAGTCATTTACTAAACCCTAAAGTAACATCATCACCACATTCCTGGCTTTTATATCATTCAATTTCATAAAGCAATATAAATTAAATATGAAAGCAAAACACGCAAATAAAAACACATTATTGGCATAGTCCAAAAAACGCTCTCTCTCAAAAGCGATGGTAAAAACGATTTAGGGTTTGACGGCCGGCGAATGCGGTGGAGATTAAGGGCAGCGGCTTCTCCGGGATCCGATGATAATTTATGTTGATTTGCGGTTAAAGATTGAGGGTTCGAGTTCGATCTGCGATTTCTTCAAGATCAGTGTAAGATGCGAACTTATTTGCGATTTGGGTATTGATATGAGGGATCTACAAACGGGTTTCGTTATTAACCAAGGTGTGTCCATAGAAGATCCTGCAAGTATGATTATTATTGGGATAAGGAAGATAAGATTTCTGTGGCGTTGTGTTCTCGGAAATAATGGGGATCTCAATAAGGTATCTGTGATTCCATTAGAATTACAGTGTTACTCCTTTCTATATCTACTTGATTCTAGAATTGGATATGGGAATAGGAAGGATTATCTAGATCTTGGAAATTTGAGAGAATCAGTGTTAACGAATGAGAAGGATTTACCAGTAACTTGGTTTGTGAATGATTACAGTGACGTAGGTACAGGTGTGACGTTTGATGGTTGTTTCAATTTACAGTTTAATAAAGTGTGTTTTCAAATAAAGTGTATGAGTGTGAAGTTAGTCAATAATTCTGGAAATGATGGGATCCGTACGTATCTGCTGGAATTAGGATGGGGTGATGAATCTCAATATTGGTCAGCTCATATACTCTGGGGATTGAAGACAAGATGGGATACAGATAATGGCTGCTGCTTGGGTTATACATTACTGGAAAATCCACAGATGAGAGGCTTTTTCAATAAAGTGTTGATGGAATGTTTGGAAGATATATATATGGATATGGTGGCTATTGGTATGGGAGATATAGCAAGGTGCTATGGCTGGGAAGAGATGAACAATGGTTGGTATATACGAACATTGAGAAGCAAGGTTCACCACTCATTAGCATGAGGTATAATGGGTCTTGCAGGAATGTGCAAATAAAGCTAACATACGCTAATGAAGGCTTACGGCAATAGTGGTTGTTCTTGACTAAGGAAGGGGCGAGGAGACTTGGTTTGTTTCCTTTTTATGTGGACACAATGTATGTTCGGCTATTTTTCACCATGATGGAGGTAGAGAGATTTCGGTATAGGAAAAGGAGGTACACAATGTCTCTCGGTATACCATTACAGTTGTTGCGAGGATTAATTTATAATGAAACAGGGAAGAGGCATATGATTATAGGGATTATTATGGGGGGTAATCTGAGGGGAACTATACACAGAAGACTTCAGAGAAAGTTAATGGGTGTATCAGATGTCTATGTGATATGTGATAATATATCAAGACGTACTAGTAATTATTGTAAAATAATAATATGAGGATAATGAGTTGGAATTGTCAAGGTTTAGGGAGTAAGTGGACAATTGGATACCTCCGAGAAATATGGCATAAACATAAACCTGATTTTCTTTTTCTATCAGAAACTAAACAGGAATATGCTTTTACACAAGGTTTTCAATTTCATTTTGGATATAATAAGATACATACGGTAGAGCCAAGAGGTTCAAGTGGAGGATTGGCACTTTATTATAATGATACGGAAAATGTGAAAATCATATATTCAAGCAATAGAATCATTGCTTGAATACAAAAACTTAGAGATCAAGTCTGGGAACGGCTCACTAGAATCGGAATAGCCAGAGACATTCCTTGGTTTATTATTGGAGATCTGAATGAAATCACTGGCAATCACGAAAAACAAGGAGGAGCTCTTAGACACACTTCAACATTCCTTTCATTTAATAATATGATTCGGAATTGTGGTATGATTGAATTTCCACATTTGGGAGATTCACTATCATGGAGAGGCCGCAGGGGAAAACAAGTAGTAAGATGTAAGCTGGATAGGGCTCTAGCAAATGAAGACTGGCATATGCTATTTCCATTCTCATTTGTGGAGTATTTGAGAATGGTGGGATCTGATCACAGACCATTGGTGGCGACAATAGAGGAGTATAAGCAGAAAAGAGCAAGACAATTTCATTTCGATAAGCGATGGGTGGGGAAGGAAGGATTTGCGGATGTCATACAATTAGGATGGGAAGATAAGGACGACAATAGAGGGAACGATTTATTTTCAAAAATTGGGAGATGTAGACATGAGATGTCTAAATGGAGGAAAAATATATTACCATATGGTAAGGAGAAAATACAAGAATTACAAAAGGAATTGGACATGGCACAAAAGGATGATCAGAGAACACAAGAGAAAATATGGGAAATCTCTAACAGATTAAAAGAAGCGTATAGGGATGAAGAGTTTTACTGGCAACAGAAAAGTCGCACAATTTGGCATACATCGGGAGACCGGTATACAAAATTCTTTTTTGCATTGACAAAGCAAAGGCGGGCAAGAAACAGAATTGTGGGCCTTCACGATTCAGCAGGAAATTGGGTCACAAAGGGTCCTGAGATTGAAGGTGTGGCAGTAGATTACTTCGCAAAACTTTTCGAAACAACAAACCCAACGAACTTTGAAGGTTTCCTACAAGAAGTCCCAACACAGATAACATATCAGATGAATATTAAACTTATGGCATATGCCACAGAGGAGGAAATACGGAAAGCTTTATTTATGATGCATCCAGAGAAAGCTCCGGGTCCGGATGGTTTAACAGCTCTATTTTATCAGAAATTTTGGGATACTGTGAAAAAGCATATTATTTTATTGGTGAATAACTTTTTGACGACATGAGAGTTTGATAAGCGACTAAATCTGACAAATATTTGTCTAATCCCAAAGACGGACCGACCAACTAGGATGACAGAACTACGACCAATAAGTCTGTGTAATGTGGGATATAAAATAATCTCAAAGGTCCTATGCCAAAGACTCAAGGTCATGTTACCTAGTCTAATATCGGAAACACAATCAGCATTCGTGGCAGGAAGATTAATATCAGATAATATACCAATAGCTCAAGAAATGTTTCATGGACTAAGGACCAATCCGGCATGTAAAGGAAAATTTATGGCCATAAAGACGGATATGAGCAAGGCTTATGATAGGATTGAATGGGGATTCGTGGAGAAGGTCTTAGGAAAGATGGGTTTCGCAGAAAAGTAGATACAACGTATAATGAGGTGCATCACTACAGTTCAATATAAGGTGTTACTCAATGGACAACCACAAGGACATATTGTCCCAGAGAGAGGTTTAAGGCAGGGAGATCCACTATCACCCTATCTATTTATATTATGTACAGAAGCTCTTATTTCAAACATAAAGAAAGCGGAGAAGCTAAAGCAATTGACAGGACTAAAGGTGGCAAGGAAAAGTCCACCTGTTTCTCATTTACTATTTGCGGATGATAGCTTGTTTTTCTGCAAAGCCACGAAAGAGGAGTGCCAGACGATCCTAAGGATCCTAAAAGAATATGAGGATGTATCTGGTCAACAGATTAATTTCGAGAAATCATCACTACAATTTGGGTATAAAGTGGAGGATACAGTACGTATGGAGATGAAAAATATATTGGGAATCACAACAATGGGAGGTATGGGATCATATCTTGGAATCCCGGAGAGTCTTGGAGGAGCCAAGAATCAGGTGTTCAGTTTTCTCCAGGATCGGCTTCATGGACGAGTGAATGGATGGACAACTAAGTATCTGACGAGGGGGGGGGAAAGGAGGTAGTAATTAAATCAGTAGCAACGGCTTTACCGAATCATGTGATGTCTTATTTTCGGCTGCCGAAGACGATAACCAGGAAATTAACAAGTGTGGTCTCCTATTATTGGTGGAGTTCGAGTGGAAGAAATAAAGGAATGCATTGGGTGGCCTGGGAAAAGTTATGTCAGGATAAAGATAATGGAGGCATTGGGTTCCGAGCTTTTAATGATACAAACACAGCTTTTTAGCTAAACAATTATGGCGACTGATCGATAAACCCGATATTCTCTTCTCAAAAGTGTTTAAAGGAAGATATTTTAGGAAAACGGATCCATTAGATCCAATACGATCATACTCACCTTCCTATGGTTGGAGAAGTATAATCTCAGCTAGATCTCTGGTTAATAAAGGACTGATTAAAAGGGTGCGTTCAGGTGTATCCATTTCAATATGGAATGACCCATGGATTCCAGCCTATCGCCCGAGACCAGCCACCCATAATCCTCTTTCGAATATTGACGTAAATACAGTTGACCAGCTAATTGACCAGCAAAGGCGAATATGGAATAAAACTTTGATAGAAGCGGTAATGGAGCCAAATGATGCAAGATTGGTTCAGAGTATGCCAATTAGTACGCTCATAAAACCGGATACAGTTGGATGGCACTTTACCAAATCGGGCCGTTATTCCGTAAAATCAGGGTATCATACGGAGAGGGAATTTCCGGATGTTGGCAATCATGACCCAATCATGGGCCCGGACATTAAGGGATTACAATCACACTCGTGGAAGTTGAATTGCTCACCAAAATTGAGACATTTTATATGGCAAATAGTATCAGGATGCTTGGCTGTATCCACGAATTTAAAGTCAAGAGGAGTCAAATGTGATACATATTGTATACGATGTGGTACTGAGGAAACAGTAAATCATGTCATGTTTGAATGCCCACCGGCTCTTCAAACATGGGCATTATCACGAATTCCTACAAACCCGCTATGCTTCCCGTGTTGGATCCCGATGGATCTAGGGTTTGTTATATTGAATTTTAGAACCAACCTCGTTCTTACCTTTGGCAGCGGAAGAAGATGGTGAACGAGATCAGTGGAGCAACGCAACGCTTTGCCTCTACCAGATACACACGCACGCTAGCTGGAAACGAGATGCTAGTGCCGGATCAATGGGGATCGAAAGGTTCTGGTGTGTCTAGTGTTTCTGTCAAGAAAACTGGACGGCTCTCTTGTTTAGGTCGAACTAAACACGTTTTTATTCGACCTAAACGTGCTTAACGGGCCAGACTCAATTAAGCCATAACCCGAAAAGCCTGTTCGGAAAATCCGAACTGTGTCGACCGACACACAAGCTGTGTCGATCGACACAACACCTTTATATCGATTCTTATGTGTATTTCAATACACATAACATGATCATTGCCACAATGATCATTCCCATGTCGTAGCTTCCAGTTCGCTTAGGTGTGTGACCCTATAGGATCATATAATACTGGCAGTAAGTCCACGACCTACAGATTGCAAGAGGCTTCTAGCAAAGCATTGCAAACGCCCAGTATTATACGAATGTCAGATCTCGACACACAACTATCACAGGAGTGAGTACAGGTGTGATTTCAGGACACTATCCCAACAATCTCCCACTTGTACTGGAATCATCAATTCCTATAATCCTTTTGTCTCTATATCTCGATTTGGCATAAGGCAAGATTTGTGTCATCCTTATTAAGCCAATATCGTGTTTATCGAACTCCTGATCTCATACTGAACATTACAAACAACTGAACTACAGTTCGTTTGAGTGCGGCCACACATTTTCTCAGTATTCAATCTTCGATAGGCCCTGAGATATTTATCTCCCGTTATACAGGAGGGAAAAATTCCATCTTGTTCCATCCCTGTTTCAACGCACACTTCATGATAAACTTGAACAGTGTCGTTATAGCCGCCAGTTACGGATCGACGTTTGACAAAGTCAAAATGTACCAATTCATATGCAAGAAAGCATGATGAACTCAAGTCTTAGGACTATACTCTATAGTCGTAATGAGAACCTCTTATGACACAGATATTACTATCTTGTAGACTTCTCATTAGCGGGTCATGTCCGATCATATGTCCACTGACATATATCTATGTGACTGACTGCGATAATCATATCATTGGCTCCATGAAACTTAGCCAACAGTCACCTCACAATCTAGTCTCTAACGGTTGTCAGTGTCCCGATTCTACAACCTTGACTAGGGACAAAATAATTTATTAACTTATAGGGTTTCATGATCAAGTTCTCAACTTGATGACCTATAATATGTCATAAACTTATTTGTGGACCATTATTTAGATCACAATAAATAATGCTGAAATCAAATTTCATTAAACACTTCTAAAAGAATGTTTACAATAGCGTCTTATTATAACTAAAACAAAAACCAAAACTCCCACTAGAATCAAGATTACATCTTAAGATCTCTAATGCCTACAGCAGTCGTATGACTCTCATGCTTAGGCCTTGGGAGTGACTTAGTTAGAGGATCAGCGACATTCTCGTTTGTCGGAACTCGGCTGATCTTCACATCACCTCTATTGACAATATCACGAATCAGATGATATTTCCTCTCAACGTGTTTCGACTTCTGGTGTGACCTGGGTTCTTTCGCCTGAGCAATGGCTCCATTGTTATCGCAGAATAAAGCCACTGGCTCCAAGATACTAGGAACCACACCAAGTTCAGTCATGAACTTCTTGATCCAAATAGCTTCCTTTGCCGCTTCTGAAGCAGCAACATATTCAGCTTCCGTTGTGGAGTCAGCTACGGTATTCTGCTTAGAGCTCTTCCAGCTCACCGCACCGCCATTTAGACAGAAGACATATCCAGACTGTGATCGGAAATCGTCTATGTCCGTCTGAAAACTCGCATCGGTGAATCCATTCACCACAAGTTCATCACTATCTCCATACACAAGGAACTTGTCCTTAGTATGTCTCAAATACTTGAGAATATTCTTGACAGCTGTCCAGTGAGCTTCACCTGGATCAGATTGGTATCTACTCGTCATGCTTAACGCGTAAGCTACATCTGGACGAGTGCAGAGCATGGCATACATAATAGATCCTATTGCAGAGGCATAAGGAATCATATTCATGCGTTCTCGCTCAGCAGGTGTCGCCGGACACTGCTTCTTGCAGAGACTCTTGCCATGAGACATTGGTATGAAGCCCTTTTGGAATCGTGCATCCTGAATCTGTGCAACACCTTATCTATATAAGTGTCTTGGCCCAATCCAATCAGCTTGTTAGTTCTATCTCTGTAGATTCTGATTCCAAGAATGTATGCGGCTTCTCCCATGTCTTTCATGGAAAAACAACTTCCTAGCCAAGTCTTAATAGACTGAAGCAACGGAACGTCATTACCGAGGAGGAGTATGTCATCGACATACAGTACAAGAAATGCAATTTTGCTCCCACTTGTCTTCTTGTATACACATGATTCTTCTTCGTTCTTGATGAAACCGAATTGTTTTACTGCTTCATCAAAACGAAGATTCCAACTCCGTGATGCTTGCTTCAACCCATAAATGGATTTATGAAGCTTGCATACCTTCCCAGCGTTTTTAGGATCGACAAAACCTTCAGGCTGTGTCATGTACACATCCTCTTCCAGAATACCATTCAGGAATGCGGCTTTGACATCCATCTGCCAAATCTCATAATCATAATGAGCAGCAATCGCTAGAAGAATCCGAATAGATTTAAGCATAGCTACTGGGGAATAGGTTTCATCATAGTCAATACCATGAATTTGTTTGAAACCTTTAGCCACCAATCTCGCTTTGTAAATCTGTACATTGCCATCCACGTCAATCTTCTTCTTGAAGATCCATTTACACTCAATGGCTTTTACACCACTAGGTAAATCGACCAAGGACCATACTTGGTTTTCTGACATGGATGTCATTTCGGATTTAGAGGCTCCAAGCCACTTTTCGGAGTCCGGGCCCATCATTGCTTCCGCAAAGGTCGCTGGTTCGTCACCTTCAATGATCATCAGATCATTTGAATTGGTTACGAGAAATCCATAGTATCTCTCGGGTTCGTGACGGATCCTTCCGGATCTGCGAACTTCAGGCTCCACAGGCGCCGGTTCCACAGAACTTTGTGGATCCAACTGCTGCTCTTCCTCAATAGGTTGGGCAGTCTCCTGTGCATCTTGAATTTCTTCGAGATGTACTTTACTCCCACTGTTTTTCTTAGAGAGAAACTCCCTCTCAAGAAAAGAACAGTCCCGAGCAACAAATACTTTGTTCTCAGATTGGTTGTAAAAGTAGTATGCCTTGGTTTCCTTAGGATAACCAACAAAATAGCATTTATCTGATTTGGGTGCAAGTTTGTCGGAGATTAAATGTTTGACATAAGCCTCGCAACCCCAAATCCTTAGGAAAGACAGACTAGGAACGTTCTCAGTCCACAGTTCATGTGGTGTCTTTTCTACTGATTTAGATGGCACTCTATTCAGTGTAAACGCAGACGTTTCTAGAGCATATCCCCAAAAGGATAGTGGAAGATTAGAATGACTCATCATAGACCGAACCATATCCAATAAAGTTCGATTTCTCCTCTCCGACACTCCATTCCATTGGGGTGTACCAGGAGGAGTGAGTTGTGAAACGATTCCACACTCGCTCAGATAGTCGCTGAATTCTTGGCTCAAGTATTCTCCTCCGCGATCCGATCGCAGAATCTTAATACTCTTGCCAAGTTGATTCTGTACTTCATTCTTGAATTCCTTGAATCTATCAAAGGATTCTGACTTGTGTCTCATCAAATAGACATAGCCATACCTACTGAAATCATCAGTAAAGGTAATGAAGTACTTAAAGTTTCCTCTGGCAGCAGTACTCATTGGCCCACATACATCAGTATGAACAAGGCCCAATAAATCACTGGCCCTTTCATTTTGTTTGTTGAAAGGGGCTCTAGCCATTTTGCCCACCAAACAAGACTCGCATTTCTCACATGATTCAAAATCAAATGAGCCCAGAAGCCCATTTCGATGGAGCCTCTGGATGCGTTTCTCATTGATATGGCCCAAACGACAATGCCATAAGAAAGTCGGGTTTTCGTCATTGGACTTAAACCTCTTTGTATTTATGTTAAAGACAGGCATTTCTTGGTTTAATATATATAACCTATTATCTAATGGGGCGCTACCATAATAATTACCATCACGATTAAAAGAACAAACTTTATTCTTAACAGCAAAATCAAAACCTTCAAAATCCAAAACGGAAACTGAAATTATGTTTCTGCTAATCGTAGGTACATAGTAGCAATTATTCAAAATTAAAACCATGTCCGAAGGTAAAGACAACTCGTAGGTGCCTACGGCCAGTGCAGCAATCTTAGCTCCATTCCCGACTCGTAGCTCTACTTGTCCTTTCTTCAGCGTCCTACTGTTTCTTAGTGCCTGCACATCAGTACAAATATGAGCACCGCAGCCGGTATCCAATACCCACGAAGTAGGACTAGAAGACATAACATTAAGTTCGATAACATAAATACCTGAGTCAGACGCATCATACGTCTTCTTCAGCTTCTTGTAATCTTCCATGAACTTCTTGCAGTCTTTCTTCCAATGCCCCAACTGCTTGCAGTAGTTGCACTTATCCTCAGGAGAAGGCCCGGATTTGGGCTTCGGCTTGGGCTTGTCCTGACTTTCAGCCTGGACAACCTGGGCCTTACCCCTACCCTTCTTAGGTTTCTTAAACCTTTTACCCCCTTGTACCATCAGGACATTGGGAGTAGCCTTCTTGAGATTCGGTTCTGCTGTCTTCAGCATACCGTGCAACTCAGTCAATGTCTTAGTCATGTTTTGCATGTTGTAGTTCATAATGAACTGATCAAAACACGACGGCAATGACTGCAGAATCATGTCAGTGGCCAGCTCCTGGATAATGGCACAGTCCAGTTTCCCCAGGTTATCAATGTAACCCATCATTTTAAGGATATGAGGACTTACTGGACTGTCCTTAGCCAGCTTGCAATCCATGAGAGATTTAAACGTCTGGTATCTCTCTGTGCGAGCTTGCTCCTGAAACAAAGCTTTCAGACTGTTAATCATCTCAATGGGTGACAACACGTTCTCATATTGCTTCTGCAGCTCAGAGTTCATAGTCACCAGCATTAGACAATTAACATCTTTGACATCCGTTGAATGCTTATCCCAAGCATTCTTTTCTGTCTGCGGAGCATTGGAACGTGGCCTCTCGGTGAGAACTCTTTCAAGGACATATTCCTTGTTCTCTTGCCTGATAACTATTCTCAGGTTCCGATACCATTCCAAGAAATTAGATCCATTTAGCTTGTCCTTCTCAAGGACGGATCTTAGTGAGAAAGTGTTGATGTGATTTGAGACAGACATAGCTGTAATTCAAATAAAAGGTAGATTTTAGTTATAAAGCACAAGGAATGAGAATTCTTATCTAATAAGAAAACTCGCATTGTATTCAAACTATGTTTCCTCATATGAATACAATGATCCAAGATCCTCAGATTACTAAAATTTGAGTGGGCGACTCGCCGTTACTCAAGCTTTAGTTATCTAGGTAATCAAATCATTGCTAATTGTACTCAGTACAACTCTTGGTCGTGAATAAGACAAACTATGTCCAATCCACTCTGATGTCTCTGGGCCCAGAACTTCTGACAGCCCAGTCAAGTATAACCAATCTTTTATCTGTCTTGTGATCACTGACAGTTGCACTGCAAGTCTGTCACTGACCACCTGCCTTACTCATTTTGCTGTGGATACCAAGGACTCCAAGGATACCCAACAACATCAGGAGTTTTTTGACAGTAGACAAGATCGGGCAAGACATCAAGATCACTTGATATTTAGTTGAGGAAAAGAACTAATCTTATCTTGATTTATATTCACTATATATATCAAAAATAATAACTTTTAATTAAAACATTTAGTTTTGTTAAGTTTAGATTCATCTAATACTTTTAGGATTAAATTATTCTGGTTCATGCAAATTTGTGGTCAAACCAACATGTCTGCGGACGTTGTTTCGATCGTCGCCAACCATTGGTATCGATCGATGCAACTCTATTTAAACCGTTCTTCGATAACTGGTCAAACCGGATCGAATTTACTTAACCGATTCAATTCAATTGAACCAGTTCGGTTTAATGGTCCATGTCGATCGTCACACACTGTGTGTCGATCGATATGACCAAACCAGAATCAATTTGGTTAATAAAATTAACCGAGCTAGATAACCGGTTCAATCCAATTGAACCGATCTATCTGATCGCATTGCCTGTGTCGACCGACACACCCAGTGTATCGATCGACGCAACACGATTACGGGTACTCGATCTCAGATCGAAACCATAGAATTATTTACGGATTTTCGCTTTGTATCGACCGACACACGCTTTGTGTCGATCGATACTGTGTGATAAACCCTAAATTTTATTCGCGAGTTTTCGCTCTGTGTCGACCGACATACGCTTTGTGTCGATCGACACCCTGCGACAAACCCTAAAATTTTACATTTTGCGCCGCGGCGTGTCGACCGACACACGCTTTGTGTCGATCGACACAGTGCGATTTCAACAGTTCATCGTTTTTCAACAGAGACAAAATCCGAGATTTATTCTATGAAAACACGATTCAGCAAGCAATATACAGATCAACAACATCAAGTTTCGATTTTATATTACCAGTTTCAATAGCTAAACCCTAAGCATGCTCTGATACCACTGTTGGATCCCGATGGATCTAGGGTTTGTTATATTGAATTTTAGAACCAACCTCGTTCTTACCTTTGGCAGCGGAAGAAGATGGTGAACGAGATCAGTGGAGCAACGCAACGCTTTGCCTCTACCAGATACACACGCACGCTAGCTGGAAACGGGATGCTAGTACCGGATCAATGGGGATCGAAAGGTTCTGGTGTGTCTAGTGTTTCTGTCAAGAAAACTGGACGGCTCTCTTGTTTAGGTCGAACTAAACACGTTTTTATTCGACCTAAACGTGCTTAACGGGCCAGACTCAATTAAGCCATAACCCGAAAAGCCTGTTCGAAAAATCCGAACTGTGTCGACCGACACACAAGCTGTGTCGATCGACACAACACCTTTATATCGATTCTTATGTGTATTTCAATACACATAACATGATCATTTCTACAATGATCATTCCCATGTCGTAGCTTCCAGTTCGCTTAGGTGTGTGACCCTATAGGATCATATAATACTGGCAGTAAGTCCACGACCTACAGATTGCAAGAGGCTTCTAGCAAAGCATTGCAAACGCCCAGTATTATACGAATGTCAGATCTCGACACACAACTATCACAGGAGTGAGTACAGGTGTGATTTCAGGACACTATCCCAACATCCCGACGGAGGCGCTCTTCACGAATATGGATCATTTATTTTGGAGGCTGCCACCACAGGAAACGAATGGACAATTCCCTTGGATCCTATGGTATATCTGGAAGAGTAGGAATGATATGGTATATAATCAAATAGACTGGGATCCAAATGAAACATTGAGGCTAGCGGAATCGGAATATTTGTCATGGGAAGGAGCTCAGGCGGGTATACATGAAATTAACCAATATAATAAGGAAACTCAGGTGCAAAATACAATCACTGAACCACAACGTGGCCAATGGTGTTTTGTGGATGGCTCTTGGAAATAGGGAGATGTATTTGCTGGCCTAGGTTGGTATAGTTGTTATGAAGGAGAAAGGAATTTATTGATGGGTGCTAAGAATAGCAGACAAAGATTATCACCGCTACATGCGGAGTTTGAGGCATTATTATGGGCTATGGAATGCATGACTTTCTTCGAACAAAGACATATCACTTTTGCAACAGATTGCTCAGAGGTGTTGAAGATAGTGTCGGATCCGGAGAATTGGCCATCATTTGAAGTTTACATTAGAAGAATATGACAGAAGAAGGATGTTTTTCACCACCTTCACTCTCAAGCATATTTCTCGTACACAGAATCAGACGGCAGATAGATTAGCACGAAGTGCGCGTCTAAGGCAGTCACCAAGCACACATATCGGGCCGGAACCACCGATATGGATGATATGAAGCTAGTGTTCTTTACCTTATTCTGTTGTCAAAAAAAAAAAACACACTATTGGCTATTAAATTAACAAAACAATAATTAATTAACTAATCACATATAATATTATTATATACATACACAGGCAGCCAACTATATATAAATCCACCCTCTCTCCTTCATCACAATCCAAAATTATCTCCCTCTTCTGTCTCTTCTCTCTCTCTCTAACGAATTTGTTACAGTTTCTCTCTCTAACGGCGAGTCAATGGGTTTTCCGGTTGGCTATTCCGAGCTCCTTCTCCCCAAAATCTTCCTTCATGTACTCTCTTTCCTAGGTCTGATCCGAAAGTTACTCTCCACAATTTTCTGGCTCATTGGTTTACCCAATTTCTTAGAACCCGAACCGGTTTCATCTTCATGGCCTGAGCCACCACCAAACTCCACCACCTCAAGCCACCAAGACTCTAACTTGTTTTTGCTAGCTGAAGAGATCTTGCCCGTTGTCAGATTCTCGGATCTAAACCGACCCGAATCCGAATGTTGTGCGGTGTGTCTCTACGATTTCGAAAACGACGATGAGATCCGACGGCTGACGAATTGCAGACATATATTCCATAGGGGATGTTTGGACCGTTGGATGATGGATTATAATCAGATGACGTGTCCACTTTGTCGTACGCAGGTTATACCTGATGATATTCAAATGGCGTTTAATCAAAAGCTTTGGTCTGAATCTAGTGAAGTTTCTGAACTTCTTGCTGAATCATCTTAGCACGTTGCTCTTCTTCTTCTTCTTTTCTCTCTTGAAATGGTAGTTATTTAATCTTTTTAGTACTCTGTTAGTGGTTACAGCCTAGTGAAAAAGAAAGAGAAATGTTTATCATCTATTAAGAAAATATAGGAAATTAAATTTGAGTAATTATGATTTTAGTTTTAGACTTTCGTTCCTGTTATTGAAATAAATATAAACTTACTCATTAACAGATTTTGTTATCATCTAACTATTTTTTAACCAAATTGTATGGATACAATCATACAAAACTGCCAGAAATAGATAATATTTCCGATGAAAAAAGCAGGCGAAAGACAAATTTTGTTAACTTCCTTTATTGTCAACAATATAGGAATTTACAAAGATTCGTTACTTAAATCGGCATTTCGAAAAGTTTTACTCTTTTTGACTAAATTGTAAACTTATTTGTTACCAGGTTAATAAATGTGTTGCTTTTTAAATATGTGTCAACTTATTAAAAATTGTCAGAAAAACTCAATAAGAAATTTCAAGATACGAAACTGAAGTCACAATGCACCAATGCTACTGATATAAAAATTGGTGTTTAAAACCCTAGCTTTATAAGCTTTAGCCCGAGCCGATAAGAAAGCAGGCAAAATACAAATTTTGTTAACTTACTTTTATGTCAACAATATAAAAACCTACAACGATTCGTTACTGAAAGGAAAATCGATATTTCAAAAACTTTACTTTTTGACTAAATTGGAAACTTACTTATTACCGTGTTAATAAATTTGTTGCTTTTTAATTACGTATCAACTTATTAAAAGATTTTTAAAAAAACTCAACAAAAATTTTCAAGATACGAAACAGAAATTACGATGCATCGCTGCTACTGATAAAAAACTTCAATTTTTATGATATTTCACCAATATATTATGAATATTGCAGTTTATTTATATATATATATATATATAGTGGCGGACCCAACACTGATTTTTTGGGGTGACATATCAAAAATAAAATAATAAAAATGTTCCTTGTCTAGGTTTGAACCCAGGTTAAGGGGTGTCAATGTAAAGGAATTTGACCAACTGAACCAAACTAATTCATTGTTTTAAGCTTGCAAATTAAATATTTATAATTTAATAGGTGTCAGGTGACACCCCTTCCTTCTGTATGGGTCCGCCCCTGTATATATATAAAAATAATAGATTGCATTGTTTATTTGAAAAGTCAGTAACAAAAAAATAGATAGTGGTTACAATTTAATGGAAAAAAAAGAAAAAAAAAGTGTATATGACTTACTAAGAAAAAGGAGATCTTTTTGTTGTAAAAGAAAAGAGATCAAATTATTAGTTTTTAGGGTAAAATCAAATTACTAGTTATTATAATTTTTATACCTTTTTATTCTGTTAAGAAAGTTTTGGTTTGCGGATTTCTCCCATTAAGTTCAAGATTTCTTTTTGTGCTTGATCTCGCTTTGGCTTAGCGGTTCCGGTTCGAGCATGGAAGCTAGTTTTTGCTTAAGTCTTCTCGAGCTTTGTCTTGTATCTGATCGAAGTCTATTTGGTTGGGTTCGGTGGTTGTAACGCCTTGGTTGATTCGCCCCGGGTTCATGGTCTTCAACTCTTCCTCGACATCAAATGTTTCTATGGGAGCTCGTTAGAGTTTGACTCGATCTCTATTTCGGTTTTAACGATTGGATCCTTAACTTACCTCTTTCTTATCTTTGTCTTTTTTCAAAGTCTGTTCCTTACTTAGTTTTCGTTTTAATCTCCTTTGCATTGTACCTTCTTTCGGAGAGTTTCAACCTATAAATTCGCCGGCTTTGTCTTCGGAAAGATATCATTCCTTGCCATGGTCGAGAATTCGCTAGGCGCTATACGTGCGGCAGGAATGGGCCTAGCGCCTAGCATAAAAATCGGAGACTAATCGGGGATTACGCGGGGCGTAATTTTAGGGTATTTTTTAGTATTCAGATAGATTTATATATATTTATAGGCGATATAAACAAAAGTTAACCGTAGCCCAGTGGAAGTGTAGCGAGTGAGTCTTCCCACTGCCCCAGGTTCGACCCGCGTTCAGCCCTATTTTTTCTTTTCTTTTTTCTTTTCATTAATGAATGGCATATTTGTAATTTTGGCCATCTTCTTCTTCGAGTGACCCGTCTGAAAACCCTATTTTTTTGCTGCCATGGACGTTTTTCTCACGATTTAAGTTTGTTTTTGCGTTTTAGTTACTTATTTCACACAAAAACTTCAATTCTAAGATCAATTAATCAATTCTAAGTTTCAAAACCAAGAAAACACGATTTTTTTTTTTACAGATCCGATTTATGGATCCGATTTACCCAATAACGCGTTGACTTACGCAAAAACGCGGCCAAATCGAAGAAAACCTCGTTGACCGCCTAGTTTGTCCGATCATGAGCTTCTCGCGGCTGCGTGCCTCCGCCTCGCGCTGTTCCGGGCGATTAATCGGCAACTCGGTCGATTTTTCGAACATGGATTCCTTGTCGACTATGTATAGTTCCATCACCTTTTAATATATTCCATTAGATGAAAAAAAATTGATAGACAATTCTTCAAACATTTGTTGTAGTTGAGCTACTTTGACTAGAAAGCGTAGAAAAAGAGGCATGAATAGAATCATCGGCTTCAATATATTTTGATTTCAAAATTTTTGTAAGACCTAAAATTTTTTCCTAAGAAGGATAGACCATAATCGATGGTTCTGGGAAAATTAATCGAATCGAACTTGCTGAACCGAATCAAAATTTTTGGTTTTTGGTTTGGTTCAGTTAGATCAATTCAGTTATTTTGGTAAGTTTAATAATTAATTTCAGTTATCGGTTCAGTTTGGTTCGGTTCGGTTGAACCGATCGGGCTATCGAAGTTTTTATACATATTTTTATAATGAAAATAAACTGATTTTTTAACCAAAATATATTAAATTTTTTGAACTGAGCTGAACCGAACCGAAATAATTACCCGAAAAATCCAAATTTAACTGCAAACCGAGCTGAAATAACCTACCCGACCGAATTCCTAATATACTCAAAACTAACCGAATTAACGAAATTACCGAACCAAACCGGCCCGAATATACCCAAAACTAATCGGATTAACCGAAATTATCCAAAATTAACAAATTTTATCCAAAACTTCGGTTAGTTTCGGTAAAATGTCAATAACCGAAAAATCAAAAAATGAAAAACCAAACCGAAACCGAATCGAAAAAGCGAAGTCCAGCTAGTTCCATGTCCACCATCGTGCGCCAATTGGATTATAAAGAATCGATAAATAAGTTACAGCCTTACAGGTGAGCATAGGTTATAATGGGATTTATGATATCCAAACCAAATATACAGATTTGGTTTTCAACTCCAGTCTTCAGGATATCCTCTTTTATTATTTTCTGAGTTCAATTTCTATTTCATAAATTGGTTTTTTTATATTAACTTCAAAGACTTTAAATGCTACAAGCTATTGTTACTTTATTTTATTTTTGACTATCGGAATTGATGTTAATGGACCTTCTTTCGGATTTGTTATATAACGACCTTTGTCTGTCACTAACTCAGTATGATTTACTTTAGGGGCCTATTTGTCAAGGTCATTTGGTGAGTTTCAATTACTTGCATCACAAACAGTGGAACTGAATACTTTGAATTTGCTAACTTGAACCGATTGGTTAAATGAAATCATATAACCAACAAAACCAACATAAAAGAACAAACCCAAAACATATATATCGACACATCAAGGTTGTATACTTTTGTGTTCATCAGACAAATGAGAGAGAGAAAAAATACCAATAAAATCAACAGACCATACCAAAGCTTCGGGCATATATAAAAGTATTGATACTTGAAACCTTGAAACCACATAACTAAGGAAGATAGCTGAACAACAAGAATATAGCCATGTTCTTTTTTTTTTTTAACACTGGTTTTACTATTCTATTACAATGTTTTATGAGAATTATTACATCGACGATTCTATCAGCGGACAACTTTTACCGCCCTATGAAAATCCACGTCTGACGGCTCTACCTGTCCCATGCCTTCTTCACACTAAATTATCTTATGAAGATCCACGCTTGACAATTGCATATGCACTACGCTGAAGACTTCATGTAACCTTATCTCCATTAGTCTGCATTAATAGATAATAAATCGTATTTTCTGGGATTCGAACCCCAAACATTTCGGTGTAGAAACATTAATGAACCCTTAATCAAACCACTGGACCAAGTGAGCTTCCACTAGCCATATTCCTTTAGTCATCGCTATCGCAGCGTCAGCGATCACAAAATTATAAAAAAAAATATTACATGACACATCAGCAACCAATCAAAATCATGAATTCAAAAACATTAAAACCTAACGTGACCGACAGACCAACTACGTATGGAGTCACTGAAATTTACAGCGATAATTTAAATGGGTTTAAATCCAGTAGCGACAGTCGCAAACTGTATATTCATAGCTACACAAAACCAAATTTCTCTTTTCTATTTGTTAGTTTTTTGATCGCTGCTACTGTCGCAGCGATTAGCAAAAGAACAAGGCTGATGTACTTTTGCTGACATCCTCTGTTGGAGATGATGCTGACGTTGATCATACAAAAGACACACCATCACAATACTCCATTAAGTTTCCCTATTATTATTTACACGAGATTTATTTGTTCTGCTAGTCTTTATGGTCATATGCATCATCACAATAGTGTATGCAGTCATGACCATAACCATGTGAGTATGATCTCATAAGCAGTTCAACTTATAAAAAAGGCTTATGTTAATTTTTCTGCTTTGTTAGAACTGGATTTTACCTTTGACTGTGTTTAATTGACGAGTAAGGATTCTTTTAGATTTGAACATGGATGTTTTAACTCACTATTGACAGAAGAATAAAAACTCCGGATAAACATCTTTACTCGTCAATTGAAACACTGACTAGTCAATGTCAAACTCCAATTCTAACAGGTCAGAAAAATTACCATATACATATTTTAATGGTCATAATCGCATACACTGTTATGATGATGCATCGGACCAAACTAATGAACAGTTTATAAGTCCAAAATATCTAATTAATTGGTCTAGAGCTCTAAACGAGGGTGTTTGATTTATGTTATATTATATGTACAACTTCAAAGTGATAGCGATAGTTGCAGAGAGAGAGAAAACAAGAACAAATATGTTTGATTGCCTCTTTTGGCTTTTCTCATTTTCTTAAATAGACAAAGTACAAGAAAGGAAAATAGAGACTGAGCTCCTACAATGCAGGAAAACAGACTTAAACAGGTTGGTTAAACAAAAGCAACGGAAACACAATACTGAGAATGCAAACATAAATGAATAAACCCACACATATAATAGACACATCAAGGTTCTACACTTTTGAGTTCATCAGATAAATGGGAGAAACATACAAGTACAACCAAAATCAACACAACAGATGATACCAAAGCTTTTAGGGCACAAACCGAGTACTGATACTTACAAAGCAACCGCATAACTGAAGAAGATAGCTGAACAACAATATAACAACAACACTTTGTCACAGAAAAATAAGATACTGGTTTAAAATTTCTCAATGTTGAGGATAACCGGGAGGGGGGTAAGATGCAGGAGGGTATCCGACTGGAGGAGGGACATGTTGATCAAAGCGGGACATCTGCTGAGCCGGTGGCACACCCATTGGTTGAGATCCAAACACTCCATCTCTTTTGTCCATTTCAAGCTTGTGTTGTGTCTGCAAGAAGAAGATACCATAAGAAAAGATGGTTTCAGAAGCTAAGAGATACGTTTCTAGTTCTCGCTTTCTTGTACCTGCATACACGCGCAGACCCTGCAAGAAAAATGAAAACCAAATGAAGTGAACATTAATAATCCCATGGGATAAAGTGAAAAAAATCAAATGAAGAGTAAATACATACGTGCAGTAGACCATATCAGCACAGCAAGAGAGTATCTGAGAAGCTTCAGAAAGTTCATTGCTACCAAAGAGGCAAGCGACAATAGAGAATATGCAAGCGACTTGGCTTAGGCAGAACATAAATCCCTGCAAAACGCCCAAGATGAGACTTGTCTTGATTCATACAAAACCGGCTAAAAAAAGAAGAAGAAAAAGAGAGTACAATAATGCAGTTGTCGCATTTTGTTGTCTGAATGTTGAATTCGTCCTGGAGAAGAAAGCGGGTAGAGGCCACAGAGTTTCCGAAACAGAGGAAAACCTGAAAAATTTCAATTGCAAGTTGCTTCAAACAAACGTCAAATCATAGGAACATCAAGAGGTGTATTGAATTATCGCAAGCGACAGTTCATGCAAGTAAGTTTTACAAGAATATCCAGATCATAGGTAAAGCTCTCGAAGATAATGCAATCTCCTAGTCAAGTAAAATGAGCAAAGCAGTTCGAATAAGGAGAAGATAGAACACAGCAAGCTAGGAAATGATTTCTAGAAAAGGGCTTAGACGGAATTAAATTACATCAGATTAGATCACAACAACACAGACCTAAGCAGGGAAAAAAAGAAAAGATGCAAGAAAATGTCCACATCATGTTCTTCCCATTTGCATTTCATTTTGCTCACCTAAACAAGAGGTCTAATTCATTGATGTGTAGCTCTTATAATCTTCCTTCCACAAAAGTCAGATATAATCTAAGACTCACCTCGGTGGCAAGGCAAAGCTGAGGGCATTTGCTTTCTCCACACCTTCCACTACAAGGCATATATCCAGCACAGCAAGTATACCTGCCAAAACCAAAACGAAAAAGACTCACAATATCTTAGCAAAGGAAGAAATTAAAAAAATCTTTTACAACCAATATTATACATGCATTAGAGACTTGATACCTTGACATGTCATTGTAAAGAGCTCTTCTCCGAAGCAAGTAAGAAACACAAGGTCCACTTCAATAAATAAACATAGAACATATCATATGTGTACCACAAAACATACCATTAAATTAGGAGAGATGCACTTGTTTATACTCTTTACAGATTTAATAACCAAACCACGGAACCATCTTCAAATTGATTCAGTACTTGCTAGCTTATATATGTGATTTATATATCAAAAAAAAAAAAAATCAGATGATGCACCGATTGCAAAACCCTAGTAACATGACTTACCACAGACACGCCAGGCAACAATCTGCAAAAAACAAAAGAACAAATATTCAGAAAAGGATAATCATTTCTCCAGTGTGAGAGTGATAGAGAGCGAGATTTAAGCAAAAAGGAAATAATGTATGTGTGAGAGAGAGAGAGATTTACAGGGGGTGTCGGCGGTGACGGTGCCAATGAGATCGGAGTGCCATAAATTCCGGTAATCCTGCCGGAGCTTCATCTTTTCGAGCTTAACCTGCGACCCCGCCATTGCGAAATCCCCAAACAAAATTCCTAAAAAAAAAAAAAATCAAAAACCCTAAAGCATCATTAGCTAAGCCATAAATCGAACATCGGTCACGAATGGTAACGAAATTAATTAGAATCTCATCTTCTTTACGCGTAAACCTTTAATTGAAAAGAAAAAACTGAAACTTGTCATACTTCGATCGTCTCCCTCACTCACTCTCTATCTCTCTTTTTAATTTTATCTTTTCAACAAAGAAAATTTAATCAAATCAGTTTCTTAGAAAAATCAAAAGTTGACGAAACAATAACTTTGACTACGACGTTATTTGTTGACAAGTTTCACCTAGAAATTTAGCAAACTCGGTTTTTCATTGGTTCAAAGTTTGATGACCTTCGGGAATGTCGAACTTAAAAAAAAAATCAACTGATTTTTTTTAAAAATACTTCAACAATTTAAATATTTAAAAATCACTTTTGGAATGCTGAAATTATAAATTTTAAAAATTAATAGATTTGTTTTTTTTTTTTTTTTTTTTACTTTTTGGGCCACAGCTTAAATGTTTAAAATCATTTATGCATTAATAACTTAATGATATTTGGTCAGTTGCAAAATCCACTCTGGTTGTCACAAATCAAATTTAAGAAAAATGTCATCTAAGGAACCAACAAAGAGCATCCTTATTAGTACAGCTTCAGTTTTAAATGTGAATTATTGAGAGATTGAATGAGACAGAATCTACGCAGACGAGAGAAGAGACGAAGCACATCTTGGAGTGGTCTTTTGTCTGAGCAGAGTCTTGAGCTGAACCTTTTGGCCCTCGAGCTTCGAACCCCATTTCTCACATATTGCTCTCATCACTCTTGGGAACTCTACAAACCCTTTGATCCCTCTCTTTATGTGCGGATTCTCACACCTCCTACTCTCTCTCTCCAGTATCTTTGGTTTCCTCTCCTTGTCTCCTGCTCTATTATTAGATTCCTCTAACTCAGATAGCTTCTCCTCCAAGAAAATCCTTGCATCCGACAGCTTCATCTGAACTCTCTCTTCCCTCAAAACATCTGCTAACCTATGTATCTGTCTCTCTTCCTCAAGCTCTTGTCTCATCCGAACCATCTCTGATTTCTCAGACGATCTCTCTTTCAAGAACCGATTGTATTTCATCTCCTCCTCTTCTCTATCTTTGGCCAGCCTCTTGTTCATAATCTCTACCCGTTTTCGAGCTTTTCTCTCGTAGTCCAGCTCTGCCTTCAGTTCCTTGATCTCAGCTCGAGCTTTGTCTAGTTCAGATTCCATGAACACCTTTATGAAATTCAGATCCCAAATAAAAGACTTGCGTTGTTGTTGATGATGCTGTTGAGACTGTGAACAGAAGTAGTAAGGGTTATCATAAAGTTTCCAGGTGTTGCAGACCGAGTCCATTATATCTTCTTCTCCTACACTCGTATTGTTAGGATCTGGTCATCATCGTTTCATGACTCCTCTCCATCTTCATATCCCTCACATTAGCTGTAAAGGAAGAGGTGAGATGGTATTCTGTGTTTGAGTATAAAGTATGGTTAGGTTAATGTATCACTTTTAGAACAAGGAAGTGTGTTGTAAAGCTGAAAGAGTCAATCATTCTTTTAGGTAACTAACAATCACAATTGTTTGTTGGGCCAACAACATCCCTGTGCTTGTAATCAATCACCGCCCAAATCATACTCTTGCATGTGGCCCATTCAAACATTAATGCCTCATCTGTTCAACATCTCTTAGATTTGTCTCTCTCTATCATCTATCTAAGAAGTACATTTAATGCTCTTTTATATGATTCCTATTGTAAGCTGAAACATGTGATTCCAGACTGAGAAAGAGTGGAGATGAGTAAGCTCTCAAGTGTCTGTATTATCGGATACTTTCAGTACTCAACCAGAATAGAAACACAGAATAATACTAACTACTCTACATTGTTGCCTTTTATGTGTATGTGTTTGTGAAATCTATGTAATGTATCTTGGAAATAGCACATCTTTGAATCCAATGCCGTTCATGCCTGTAGTTTAGGGCATATTGGGGAGCTTGGGTTGGACATAGAACCTGCAGACAGGCAACATCATCGTGTTAATTACATTACACACTAACTAAATCTATGCAATCTGAGACCTTGTAACACGTACATATGTCTGCTAAACAAGGTTGTTTGGTGGCTGGATCTTCCTCAAAAGCTGGAGGTACTTGCCCGTATATCATCTCGCAACTCATATCTTCAAAGTCTACAACAGAGATGGGAAATTATGAATACAAAACCCTCATAATGTTAGAGGAAGGAATACTTACTTGGGTTCATGGTGAGTGGGAGACCAAACTCATTAGTGAAGAAATCTTGTGTTGGGATCTTGCACATATTCACACACATTCCTACACAACCACTGTTCTCCAGATACCTTCAACATCAACAGTAGGAGCAAAAGAAAATCTGTGACAATTTTGAACATGACAACAACAACAAGTAGTCAAATGAATTAGTTACCTGCATTTCTTTATACGAACTCCACTTCTCTGTTTCACCCCATTCACTTCCACTTCTATAACCTGAGAAGGACCAACCAACCAGTGAAAGAAAGGAACTGTGAGAGCTGCATTGAACTCTGCAGCCCATTTCGTCGGTGGGAACAATTTTCGAAACTGTTCAGGAGCTCCAGGAGGAAGCATGGAGAGAAGAACCTCTCTCACGGCCTCTTGCTGCTGAGATTTAGATCGTCCCTGCATCACTCTCTTTGAAACCTCAACGAAGCTCTCGTAGTCGTATTCCCAAAACCCTTTCTCCTTCTTCTTCTTCTTCTGCATCGACCCACCAAACTTGTCCATCTTCCTCGCGAACAAGCCCATGAACACTCTCTCCGCCAAACCATCATTGTATCTAGTCTTCTGCCCCATCGGAGCTGGCTCACCGCTCGGCTCCGCGATCCCACATCGGATGCTGCCACGTCGCCCGAATTTGAGATGAATTGGTTGGAGACTAGCAATAGCTGCCATGGATAAGATCTCTCCCTCTCTGTGTCTGCACTTCCCTACCAACGTAGTACTACTCTGCTTTTACTACATTAGTGGCCACAGAAAGAAGATTGAACTCAGAACTTACAAGTGTCCACTTTGTTTGCCTCTTACAAGAATTTTTTTCATTTTAGTTTTTCTTTTTACTATTTTTGTGTGGACTAAAAAACACTTTGGTATATTCTCGTTATCTGTTACGTGTTTTGTTTTCTTCCCGCTGATAATCCAACCAAAGCCTAGCTAACACAAACATCTTGCTTATACATATGATTCATCGTGCATAAGAATCCAACTGGAAGCTGATAACAAATTATATACAAGAGAGAGAGACTCAGCATTGCTAACTTCTCCGACATCGGAGAATAATCTGGAAGCCATCTGTAAACTATAACTGAACCGGAAAACCGATTCGGATTCAAATAGAGGAATCAAACCAGAAGATGATTCTCTGATGGTGAGAAGAGGGTTTTGGTATGAAAAGATTTTTGTGATGTTCCGACGAGTTGGTCTTTGAGGAATGCCTGAAATGAGGCAATGCCATTGCCGTCGGTCGAGTTCGAGCTTTCTTCTTCAGATCTCTCATTACCTATTTTTTCTTTGCTTCAATTTCCTCGCCTGTTTATTTTTCGCAACTTGTATTTCGGCCCATAATAACATACCTTTAGGTTTTTAGTGGCAATCCAGACCTAACATTTTAGCCCATTAGCACACATCATGTTTTTAACCTTCCTTGAGAGACCAATGTCGGTATAAAGTATATTAGTAGGGTCATATGTGTAAATGCAATTACCCTAATCTCTTCTTGTAATCTCCTATATATACATATCTTGTAAATCACAATCTAATGAATCAATTCAGCTCATCATCATATATGGTATTAGACTATAGATCCCTCGAAACATTTTTTTTTCTCCTTAGATCGCCTCTCGCAATCTCTAGTCTCACAAATTTCAATGGCGCTCAACCCTACCCATCACGATACGATATCAATCTGTGAAACTCAAAATCTCATTCATGTCAATATGACAAATGTGACTAAACTCACCGCTTCAAATTTCCTCATGTGGAGTAAATAAGTTCACTCACTCCTCGATGGGTATGATCTTCCCGGCTACGTTGAAGGATCCATTGTCATTTTGTCTCCAACTCTCGCTACAACTGATGCAGTAACATCAAATAGCAACCACTCAATCAATACAATCAGTCAGTCATGCTTGTCCAATAGACACTTAACCCATCTAATCATTCCAAGTCGTTGAGCCATCATCTGCGATCCATAACCAAGCCTTGTTGTGCATCATTGCCCCAAGCCCATGGTCTGATCTAGATGCCCAATGAAAGAAATTTACGCTAGCATAACATACAATCATCGATAAGCAAGCAATCGAAACAATCTAGCAATCAAAGACTAATGAATATATACTAGTCTACAGTTTGATCATGTAACCATGGTCACACACTCACCTTAATCTCTCGGATTCGGTAAACCGGTTTACTGACACCTCTTACGCTCGATCTTTAGAACAGTCGTCAATCCAACAATGCGGCAATCGTGATCGATCACTCAGCCAAATCTCGGTGAACTCTCGGCTAAATCTCTCTTTTTCTCGGTCTGAGCGGTTTATCTCTCTGTCAGTTTCTCTCGATCGTTTATGTGTTCTGATGCGCAAAAAAAACTGATAAAAATCACCTAAGGGTTGATTTTATAGCAAAATGGACGATTTTCATCCAGCCAAACTGCCTAAAACCGTTCATAACTGCTTTCACGTCTTTCGGATTGGCCAATTTCCAGTTCGAACTGCATTCAAAGCTTTTATCACTTAGCCATGCAATTTTTATGAGATAAACGTTTTCGCTCAATTCTTTGGGCAACCAGACCGTGTTTTGATTGATAAAAGTTTCCGCCAAAACCAGTTAATTGAACAATCCTCATGCTGAGCTAAAACTGATTGATCCAACCATCCTATCTAAATCCCGACCAATTCATGTCTGAATCCCGATCAACTTTGTATGAATCTGAACAGCTTGATCCCTACACCCACACAGTACAAATAACCGCCATCTCGGTCCAAAAATCGCTGACGGAACTAATAAATTATGTTTTGCCTTGACTTCGACAAAGAAAGATTTTCTTTGTCAAACAGACCCCTTAGTTTTTAATATTCACCATCTTAAATTTCATTTTGGGTGCTCAACCTGCGATCGTCCAACTCGGTCGCTGAATACTAGTGTTACAGCTGACCTAAAGTGAAGGTGCTTGTGAAAAGGACGATGAGAACTCGAGATTTTTAACAAATTGCAAATGCAAATTTTGAGTTAAGAAATTCGTAATTGGTGTTTCTTCTTCGGAGATCCGCTAGGTTTAGTAAAGTGTGTGCTTGCCTTCAAAATTTTTGTATGTCTCTTAATTTATGCCATAGTTTTGCCATTGCTTTTAGTTTTGTTTTGTTTTCTGTATTCTTAATTGCTATTATAAAGGCTGTCACAAATTTTAAAGTATTTAATGAAAAACCCTCAACTAAAAGTGGTTTGGATAAAAACTCCTCAACTAAAGATTTAATATAAAAATCCCTCAATTAATTGTCCGTTAATTTTTAAACCCTCCGTTCAAAACACCGTTAAGTCAAAGCGGTGCGTTTTGAGAAATAAAAAACGACAAGTATTTTTTTAAACGACAAGATTTTTCATTTAACACAAATGTTATTAATGAAAAATACCCTCAACTAAAGATAATTTTGATAAAAACTCTTCAACTAAAAATCTAATGTAAAACCCCCTCAAATAATTATTTTTAGTGTTTTAATCCTCGGTTATTAATGCTAAGTATATCAAGCGATCTTTGTCGGCTAGGATTGGCAGATCGAGCCCTGGAACCAGAAAGTGGGCAATCAGTCAAGAATGGATCGCGGATCAAGACATAGTTAACGCCCATGACCCGATCACATTTGTTACTATTGGCCTTGATTCGTGATCCATCCTTAAGCCGATAGTAACCATTATCTTGGTCCGACCGCACATCCGATCATGATCACGATATCGACATGACCGTGAACCGGTCAAAACAAGTCGCTCAATCCGCATCATTCCCTGATATATTTGTTCGGTTATAGGGCATCACACCCCAACCTTAGTCTGCTACCTGGCCCAACTATCAATGTCGTTTAAAAAAGATACTTGTCGTTTTTTATTTCTCTGAACGTCCGTTTTGATTTAACGGTATTTTAAACGGAAGGATTAAAAATTTAACGGACAACTACTTGAAGAGTTTTTATACTAAATCTTTAATTGAGGAGTTTTTATCCGAACCATCTTTAATGAAGGTTTTTTTCACTAAATTCCCTAAGAAGAATAAAAAACAAAAAAGGCAAGTATGTGAACACTATTCAATATGATCTGCTAATTGATAAGCAACTTGAGATTCCATCATATTATTTTCTTAGTAAGTGTTTTTTCTAAATGAGGAACATTTAAACTTTAGATGTATATATATCTACTTCTTAAAGGCATTTCAATATAGAATTTAGAAGTTTGTTTGAAAATCAAATGGAGAATATATCCAAGTTGGTCACTAGGATCCAGTTGCAGTTTATCCGGCTTATTCGAGACACAAATAAACACGAATATAAGAATAATTAAGTATATTATCGTTTGGAACGATATAATACGAATATTTTGTTCTGAAAAGCTTATGCGTCAGTTATATATATTTATTTTGAGTTTAATAACCAGTAAACATTGGTAAGAATTCGTTCTTGGAAATATGAGGAATTACAATTCGTACGGGATTTTCAGATGGACTCGTAGTCTGAGCCGGATATGAATCTAACTTGCCCATATTGAAAAATGACTCTAATGTCAATGGAAAGGAAAAGCAACGTTTTAAGTATAAGTTTGATGCATAAATAAGACATCGATCAACTGAAAGAAGTGATTTGGGTAGCATGTGTGAAAGTATGAACAGTTTCGTTCGTGGATCAAAGCTCATATATGCTTTTTTTTTTTTTTTGTTGACGTCGACCCATCTTGATTAAGCCAAGTTTAATCCGCTGGAAGAGAGGCTCCGAAAAGATCCTTCAGTCGAGACAATCTGGCTTATATGGGAGAATAACATGCCTCGAGCCCGGGTTTCCTTCGCTAATGAGTCGGCACGGAAGTTCTGGGCACGGGGGATAAAATGTAGATCGAAGAACTCAAAACTCTGTTTCAAAGAGAGTAAGATATCCAATTCTGAGAAGAATAATGGCTAATCATCAATCATCTTTACCAATGATGAGCAGTCAGTTTCAAAGTGTACCCTCAAGAGCCCCTTCTCATAGAGACAGGAGGCTGCCCAGAGAAGGCTATCTAACTCGGCGTGTAATGCCGAGAGGCTTCTACGACACCTTTGGAGACCGCTTACTTCTCGCCCCATACTATCCTTATAGCACCATCCTAAACCACTGATAAGACCATGGTCAATCCATGATGCATCAACTTGGCATATCATGGTTTGGATGTCAGTAAGGGGGGCGATAGGCTCCTGAGACTCTTGTGTCTCTTCACTCTCATCTTCGTTGTCTTCAGCTTGGGCTAGTCTCCAACTTTCCGCTTCAAGAGAAGCCAGTTGAAGGGTGGTCCTAGGGGAAATTTCTTTCCCGTTGAAGATCTTATCATTCCTCGCTTTCCAAATATGCCATAAAATCCACGGATATGTGGAGTTTTGAGGCTCTGAGAGACCCAGCTCTCTTGTTCTCCAAAAGAGAAAGTCCATATTACGGTAAATAGATGAACTGGGGAAATTCCCCGGGATGGACGGAAAGTCCGATAGGGCCCAAACCTGTAAGGTTGGTGGGCATTCAAAAAGAAGGTGGTTTATAGATTCTTCTGTGCTACCACATCTAGGACAAGTCCTATCAGTGGCCAGATGCCTATAAGTGAGTCTCTCACACGTCGGAACACAACCCGAAAGGGCTTGCCACATAAAGTGTTTGAGTTTCGGGGCTGTTCTGATCTTCCAACATTGCTTTTTCAGAACTGTAATACTTGGCTCACAAACTTCTTCAATTAAAGGTCTCGAATTATGCTTGCGGATCAAATCGTATCCCGATTTAACCATATAAACTCCATTTGTCGTATGATTCCAGGCATAGCCATCCGGGGTGGCCCTCTTGCTAGGTCTCAGACCTAATATAAGAGGTATATCATCTGGATGAAAGAATTACCGATTTTATCTGGACTTCCTTACCCCCCTTTGACAGCAAACAAGCTGACCAAGTGGAGACATGGTAGTTAAGCCGATCATGCACAAAGGAAAAGACTTTCATCTTAGAGCAACAAATCTGCTCCGGAAGTCCCATGTACATACCCATCCCGCCTTCTAAAGAAATGCCAAGGATGATCTTAATATCTTGTTTTCTTCCAATCTCCACTTTGTTTGCAAACATAATGGAGGATTTGGCGGGATTAAGGAGTTGTCCTGATGCTTTACCATAAGTGTCAATAATATTTAGAATCTCTAAACATTGAGCGGTCTCCGCTTTTGCAAAAGAAGAGACTATCATCTGCAAATAGGAGATGCGAGACTCTCGGGCTAGCCATTGCAATACGAAGGCCCGTGATACGTTGTTCCTCTTCTGCTCCCTTAATGAGGGAGATTAGTGCCTCCGTGCATAAGATAAACAAGAAAGGGGAAAGGGGATCTCCTTGTCTAATGCCTCTCGAGGGGATAATCTTGCCTTTTGGCTCACCGTTGACCAGGACCTGATAAGAGACCGATGTCACACAGGACATCACAAGGAGGAGCCAACGAGGGTCGAATCCCATCTTAAGCATTAGCGCCTCAAGGAATTTCCATTCGACTCTATCGTAGGATTTACTCATGTCAGTCTTTATCGCCATGAAATCTTCTCTACAACGTTGATTTGTTCGGAGGGCATGGAAGTTCTCCTGAGCTAGAAGAATGTTATCTGTGATCAATCTCTTTGCCATAAATGCCGACTGAGTCTCTGAAATGAGAGATGGAAGATCACTCTTTAATCGCTTACACAGAAGCTTAGAAATGATCTTGTAACTAACATTACAAAGACTAATAGGTCTGAATTCCGACATCTCTCTTGGTCTTTCCCTTTTTGGTATAAGACATATATTCGTTTGGTTCAGTCTTGGATCGAATTGTCCAGATACGAAGAAGTCTTTCACCAGTTTTATAATATCTTTGCTCAAGTGTTGCCACAACCGTTGGTAGAATCTACTCGTCATACCATCCGGACCCGGAGCCATATCAGGGTTTATGTCAAAAAGCGCCTTTTTGATTTCATACTCCATCGGGATCTTCACTAAAGAACGATTGGTATCTTCAGAAATCTTGGTGGTAATATATCGAAGGGAGTTATCAAGTTCCGTGGGGGAAGAAGAAGAGAAAAGGCTTTGGAAATAGTGAGTAGAGACTATTTCTATTCCAAAAGCACTTTCTACCAAGTTCCCATTGTGATCTTTGTAGGAACTGTTTAGTTGATCCTGATGTAATTCACAGATTCATATCAACCTAAACATACAGATCTAGGTTCTCTTGATTAGAAACATTAGATGATCTCACCTTTTACCTGTTTGTTGCAGCGGAAGGAATAGAACAGGTCAGAGATCAGAAAGATGCACCGAGGGATGAATCCTCCAAAGGTTCACACACGCGATCACAGAAAACGGCTGCTAGACCGAGCTGGTGGGAGGCGCAGGAAGAGAGGAAAATCGGCGCTAGGGCTAGGGTTAGGAGAAAGAGGTTTTGGCTTTTAGTTTATTAAAAGCCTTCTCTTTCCCTTTTGGGCTTATGGGCCCAAAACACCAATCTGATTAAATCCCATTTAATCAGACCCATTAATCTTTCTCTCTTAGTACGACAAATGCCTGGCACTTTTGTCGTACTTCTGCTAAGCCGTTCCAACACATTTTCCTGTTAGCTTAGGCGTGTGACCCATATGGGATCATATAATAAAGGCAATAAGTCCAAGACTTATAGATCATGAGCGGACTCTAGCAAGCCATCATGATCCCCAGTATTATATGACTTATGTCTGATCTTTGACATACTCTTACTTTCTAGAGACAGTACCGAGATTACTGGACACAATTCCAACAATCTCCCACTTGTACTGGAATCTCTGTATTCATAATCCTTTTGTCTCAATATCTCGATTAGTCATAAGGCAAGATTGGTGTCATCCTTATAAAGCCTAATCTTGTTCATCGGACTCTGATTTGATACTGACAATCCAAACGACTCGGGAAAGTCCGTTTGAGCATGGCCATGCATTTTCCAGTATTCAAATCTCCGATTGGCCTAGAGATATTCACTCCATTTATATTTGAGGGACAAATTCCGTCTTGTTCCATCACTGTAAACTACTCATTTCATAATGTACCCAAACAAGGTCCTTATAACTATCGCAGAACGATAGTGTTAGACAATGATCAAAGTACATCAGTCCATGTGCAGTCACATGCATGTGAACTCAGGTCTAAGGACTATACTCTATAGTCGTAGTAAGAATCTCTTATGACACAGATATAAATATCCTGAAGAGTTCTTATAAGCGGGTCTTGTCCGGTCGTATGTTCCCAACATACACCTATGTACTGACTTTGATGCCGCGCATCTATGACACATTGAGACTTTGTCATAAGTCACGCACCAATCCAGTCTCACACGGTTGTTGGTGTTCCAATTTCAACAACCTTCGACTAGGGACGGGATGATATAAAACATCTATCAAATATAGGGTCTCATGATCAAGCTAAATGACTTCGATGACTCAAGATCAAGTCATTTACTTCGATGACCTATAAAATGGTTCATATCACTTTTGGAACGATTATTTCATCACAGTTAAAATAATCTTGAAATAATAATTTCATTAAAACATAAAACAATGTTTTACAAGAACATATCAAATAACTAAAATAAAGCTCACAAAACTCCCACTCAAATTTAGATTACATTTCAATGTTTCTAATGCCTACAGCTTCAGTCAGGAACTCGAGCTTAGGCCTTGGGAGTGGCTTTGTCAACGGATCAGCGACATTATCATCTGTCGGAACTCGGCTGATCTTGACTTCCTTTCTACTTACGATGTCACGTATCAAGTGAAATCTTCTTTGAACATGCTTGGATTTCTGGTGTGATCTTGGTTCCTTTGCCTGAGCTATAGCACCATTGTTGTCACAAAACAGTGCCAGAGGCTCAGCCGCATCTGGTATCACACCTAGTTCCATAATGAACTTTCGTATCCAAACAGCTTCCTTCGCTGCTTCTGAGGCGGCGATATATTCAGCTTCTGTAGTGGAATCAGCAACGGTGTCCTGCTTGGAGCTTCTCCAACTTACTGCACCGCCATTCAGACAAAAGACATAACCGGACTGTGACCGGAAATCATCTGTGTCTGTCTGGAAACTTGCGTCCGTGAATCCACTGACTTTAAGCACATCACTTCCACCGTACACCAAGAACTTATCCTTAGTATGTCTTAGATACTTCAAGATATTCTTTACGGCAATCCAATGGTTTTCACCTGGATTTGACTGGTATCTACTCGTCATGCTCAATGCATAAGCAACATCAGGACGAGTACAGATCATGGCATACATGACAGATCCTATTGCAGATGCATAAGGAATATTCTTCATGCGCTCAAGCTCAGCAGCCGACGTAGGGCTCTGCTTCTTGCTTAGCGTTGTGCCATGCACCATTGGCGTGAAGCCCTTCTTGGAATCTTTCATGCTGAATCTTTGTAGGACTTTGTCAATGTATGAATCTTGACACAAGCCTATCAGCCTCTTAGGTCTATCCCGATAGATCCTAATTCCAAGAACGTATGCGGCCTCACCCATGTCTTTCATGGAAAAACAACTTCCAAGCCAGTCTTTTACGGACTTTAGCATTGGAACGTCGTTTCCGAGAAGTAGTATGTCATCGACATACAGAATAAGAAATACAATCTTGCTCCCACTAGATTTCTTATACACGCATTGTTCTTCTTCGTTTCTGATGAAGTCAAATTGCTTGATCGCTTCATCAAAACGAAGATTCCAGCTCCTCGATGCTTGCTTCAATCCATAAATGGATTTATGAAGCTTGCATACTTTTCCAGCATTCTTCGGATCTATGTAACCGTCAGGTTGTGTCATATACACATCCTCTTCCAGAATACCATTCAGGAAGGCGGTTTTCACGTCCATCTGCCAAATTTCATAATCATGAAAAGCTGCAGTTGCTAGTAGAATCCGAATAGATTTCATCATAGCCACTGGTGAATAGGTTTCATCGTAATCCACACCGTGAACTTGTCTGAAACCTTTTGCCACCAACCTGGCTTTATAAATCTGGACATTTCCATCCACGTCAATCTTCTTCTTGAAGATCCATTTGCACTCGATGGATTTTACACCAGCGGGTAAGTCAACCAACGAAAACACTTGGTTGACCGACATGGAGTCCATTTCAGAATCAGTGGCCTTGCGCCACTTAGAGGAATCTGGGCCCATCATGGCTTGATTGAAGTTCGATGGTTCATCACCATCAATGATCAAAAGATCATGACAGTCAGTCACGAGGAATCCTTGATATCTCTCGGGTTCGTGACGGATCCTCCCGGATCTTCGAACTTCAGGTACTACAGGTTCAGGCTCTACAATTTCTTGTAGGTCCTCCTGCTGCTCTTCCTCATTAGGTTGAGCAGTATCCTGTTCATCTTGAATTTCTTCAAGCAGTACCTTACTCCCACTGTCTTTCTTAGAGAGAAACTCTCTCTCAAGAAAGTTACAATCCCGGGCAACAAAGATCTTGTTCTCGGAACGTAGATAGAAGTAATAAGCCTTGGTTTCCTTCGGATAACCAATGAAGTAGCATTTATCAGACTTTGGTGTAAGCTTGTCTGAGATTAATCTCTTGACATAGGCTTCACAACCCCAAATTCTGAGATAAGACAGCACTGGAGCTTCTCCAGTCCATAATTCATATGGTGTCTTTGCTACTGCTTTTGATGGCGCTCTGTTTAGAGTGAACACTGCTGTTAGCAGAGCATATCCCCAAAGGGATATTGGAAGGTCTGTGTGACTCATCATAGATCGAACCATATCCAATAAGGTCCGATTTCTCCTCTCAGACACACCATTCCATTGAGGTGTTCCAGGAGGAGTGAGTTGGGATACGATCCCACACTCTCTCAGATGATCACTGAATTCCTGGCTTAAGTATTCTCCTCCTCGGTCGGACCGAAGAGCCTTAATGCTTTTGCCAAGTTGGTTCTGTACTTCATTTTGGAATTCTCTGAACTTTTCGAAAGATTCAGACTTATGTTTCATCAAATAAACATATCCATACCTACTGAAATCATCAGTGAAGGTAATGAAGTACTGATAGTTTCCTCTTGCATTTGTGGACATTGGGCCACACACATCAGTGTGTATCAGGCCCAATAAGTCACTGGCCCTCTCGTTAGGTTTATTAAAGGGGGCCCGTGTCATTTCGCCCATCATGCAGGATTCGCATTTCTCACATGACTCAAAGTCAAATGAGCCAAGAAGTCCATTCGAATGGAGCCTCTTGATGCGTTTCTCGCTGATGTGCCCTAAACGACAATGCCATAGAAAAGTTCGGTTTTCCTCATTAGGTTTAAACCGTTTTGTATTAATGTTATATATTGGCGCGGATTGATCGAGTATGTAAAGCCCATTCGAAAGAGGGGCAGAACCATAGAACAAATTGTTGCGATTGAAGGAACATAATTTATTCTTAACTGAAAAATCATAACCTTCCAAATCCAACAAAGAAATTGAAATAATATTTCTGCTTATAGCAGGTACAAAATAACAATTATTCAGTTCTAAAATCAATCCCGAAGGTAAAGACAACAAGTATGTGCCTACAGCTAGTGCTGAAACTTTCGCTCCATTCCCAACTCGTAGCTCCACTTGTCCTTGCTTCAGCCTTCTACTGTTGCTGAGTGCCTGCATATTAGTACAAATATGAGCCCCACAACCAGTATCCATGACCCATGAGGTATTATCAGAAGTAGTCGTATTAACTTCTATAACAAAAATACCTGTTGAAGAAGTCTCGAGAGTCTTCTTCTTCAATTCCTTTAGACCTTCTTGGAATTTCTTACATTCTCTCCTCCAATGCCCTGGTTCTTTACAGAACCTGCATATGTCAGTTGGCCCAGCCTTGGACTTGGGCTTGGGCTTTGGCGTGTCCTTGTCCGCGACTTGGACAGCCTTGGCCTTTCCCTTATCCTTAGCAGAGGATTTCTTAAACCCCTTGCCCTTCTGCACCATAAGCACATTTGGGTCCTTGGTGGTTTTCCTCAAATTGGGCTCCGCAGTCTTGAGCATTCCGTGAAGCTCAGGCAATGTCTTACTCAAGCCATGCATGTTAAAGTTCAGAATGAACTGATCATAGCTTGCAGGTAATGACTGCAGAATGATGTCGCAGGCAAGTTCCTGGCTGATTGGGCAGTCGAGTTTCTGAAGATGATCGAGATAACCCATCATCTTCAAGACATGAGGACTCACTGCCGCATTCGCAGCCAACTTGCAGTCCAAGAGGTTCTTAACAGTTTGAAACCTCTCAGTCCTAGCCTGCTCCTGAAATAGTGATTTCATGCTTGCCATTATCTCGATGGGTGATAATACACTCTCGAACTGTTTTTGCAGCTCCGGAGTCATTGTCACCAACATCAGGCAATAGGCATCATTTTCATCTGACGAATGCTTTTCCCAAGCATTATGCAGAGTCCTGGCGGCATTGGCAGGAGGCCTCTCGGGGAGAGGATCACGAAGGACATAATCCTTCTTCTCCTGCTTGAGGACTAGCCTCAAGTTCCTTGACCACGTCAGGAAGTTCGTTCCAGTCAGCTTCTCCTTTTCGAGAACAGACCGGATCGAAAATGAGTTTTGTGTGCTTGTAGTAGTCATATCTGAAATATATAGATAAAAGGGTTATTAGTTAAAATGTTCAATATGATTAATCTCGTATTAAATTTAATATGATTAATCACGCATTATATTCAATAACATAAGTTACCCTCAATAGAATATAATGATTCCAAGATCCACATATAACTAAGATTAAAGTGGGCCACTGGCCGTCACCAAACCTTAGCTTATATCGGTAAGCCCTATATCGGCTAATTATATCCGTGATATAACTCTTGGTTGTGAATCTGGGCCCGAGGCCCAATTCACTCTGATGTCTCAAGGCCCGGGACTCCCGATGGCCCAGTCAAGAAAACCAGACTATACAGTCATGTAATCATTAATGTCTGGGACTCCCAATGACATTTATGAATCACAAACCGTCTTATCCACGCAAAAACAGACACCCTCACACTGTAAGGCCATGAATGCAATTGAATGGGCTTCGACAGCTGACATAGAATGGACAAGACATCCAACGCTTGATATTATTTGAGGTTCGTAGGTTTATTTAAAAATCATTCCCAAAATAGAAGATTACTATTTCGGGAAACTTTCCATTTTTGGAAACCTACTATTTTTGGAAACTTTCTAAAATTGGAAACTTTCTAAAAACGGAAACTTTCTAACTTTAGAAATTTCTTAAAATCCAAAACCCGCAAATCCAGAAACTTCTATTTTAAGAAACTTTCTAATTTCAAAATTTCGGAAACTTTAATTTAAAATCGACTTTATAATTTTATAAAATAAATTTTAAATTGATCTGAAAAAGACTCAAATAATTGGCCCAATTGTTTTAACTTCTTGGCCCGAGGCCCAAGAATTGGTCCATGTCCAAGACATGACCCAATTGTCCAATTATTTGACATAACCGGTCTGGTTCATTAAAATTGGTCTAACCAAATTTTAATTACTACGATGACCACAATTGTCAACCGGTTATTTACTAAACCGGAATTTCTCAATTTATTTGGTCCAACCAAATCAAATTAGAAATTCCTGGTTTAGGCACTAAATCCAATATTTCTTTCGACATTGGATTTCTTATCCCGGTTTAACCAGATTTAATAAAATTATTAAAATCTGTTTATTAAACCAGAACGTATCAATTTTAATTAAGTTTTGAACCGAACCATCTAACCGAAATCGAATCGGTCACGGACCATCCACGGCCGTGACCTAATCCACACGATCACAACCGACCAGCCGCGTTCGATCCACGATCCACGGACGGCCGAGCCTCACGCGATCGGGATGCAGCTGCACGGGACGATGCTTGGCTGAGACGCGACGATCGGGACGAGCCGGACGAGATCACGGACGCGATCGCCAAGCGATCGTGGTCGATCTTTCTCGCACGTCAAGCGATCATCGGGACAGTCGGACGAGATGCGATCGGGACGATCGATCGGCCCATCTCTCGCGATCATTCGCGATCCATCCAACCGGCCAACTCTCGGCCGTGATAACCAACCGGCCAAGCCGGTCGATTTCTCCTTGGCTGATCGCAAGAAAACGAGTCATATAGCTCGGTTTTGCGATTTCAAACGTTTATTCAGGATTCAATTCAGTTTCTTAAGTGTTTTTCTTATCAGTAGTTTATTCAAAACACTTCTAAACAGATTAAACAACCTAAACATGAATCTAAAACAAGAAATCCTAAGAACCAATGGCTCTGATACCACTGTAGGAACTGTTTAGTTGATCCTGATGTAATTCACAGATTCATATCAACCTAAACATACAGATCTAGGTTCTCTTGATTAGAAACATTAGATGATCTCACCTTTTACCTGTTTGTTGCAGCGGAAGGAATAGAACAGGTCAGAGATCAGAAAGATGCACCGAGGGATGAATCCTCCAAAGGTTCACACACGCGATCACAGAAAACGGCTGCTAGACCGAGCTGGTGGGAGGCGCAGGAAGAGAGGAAAATCGGCGCTAGGGCTAGGGTTAGGAGAAAGAGGTTTTGGCTTTTAGTTTATTAAAAGCCTTCTCTTTCCCTTTTGGGCTTATGGGCCCAAAACACCAATCTGATTAAATCCCATTTAATCAGACCCATTAATCTTTCTCTCTTAGTACGACAAATGCCTGGCACTTTTGTCGTACTTCTGCTAAGCCGTTCCAACACATTTTCCTGTTAGCTTAGGCGTGTGACCCATATGGGATCATATAATAAAGGCAATAAGTCCAAGACTTATAGATCATGAGCGGACTCTAGCAAGCCATCATGATCCCCAGTATTATATGACTTATGTCTGATCTTTGACATACTCTTACTTTCTAGAGACAGTACCGAGATTACTGGACACAATTCCAACAATCTTTCAGGCTAACAATGCGATTTCTTGCCCTTCTGTGCTTTGTTAAGCCATGATGGAACTTAGTGTTTCTATCTCCATCCTTATGGCGTAGGTTTCTGCTTTTTTGTTGCCAAAAAAGATCTTCTTCTCTAAAGGCTGCAATCAATTTTCTCCTTAACTCCTCCAATTCTTCTAAAGATGTATTATCATCATCTTGAGCTAAATCAATCTTGGATTTTAATACTTCGATCAACTTTGCAGTATTCGTAAAGTTTGATTTCTTCCAAATAGCGATTTTCCTACGGCAAGATCCTATATTCTGATGAAAGTTCCTTAACGGAACTTCATCAAAAGGGCTCCATCCCGTGACAACTGTTTCTTTAAAACCAGGTTTACCGATCCATCTCTTATCAAATCTAAAACTCTTTTTTGGTCTGCTGATTCTAGATTGGATCCGAGCAAGAACCGGCCTGTGATCAGAGCCCCAAAGCTTTAGATATTCTTCTGTCGTATGAGCAAAGAACGATAACCATTCGCTATTGGCAACCGCTCTGTCCAATCTGCACTTAACTTTTCCGCATTTCCTTTTTCCCACCCACGAGAATGAATTTCCTTTATATGGTAGTTCTATCATTCCGCAATTATCCAACATCGTCCGGAATGGTATAAACGAACTTTCTGCTCTCCTGCGTCCTCCTCTCTTCTCATGGCTGCCTAGGATCTCATTAAAGTCACCAATCATGAACCAAGCATATTTACGGTTAAGGCTAATCCTATTAAGTCTTTCCCACACACACTCTCGGAATTTGATAGTCGGGTCTCCATACACGAACGACATAAATATTTTATGGCCCTCAAAAGAGGTCTCAATATCAATAATATGCTCATCCATATATAAAATAGAAACCGTTGGATCATCCATATAGAAAAGAGCTAGACCTCCGCTTAAGCCTCTCGGGTTCACGGTACAAACTTGATCATAACCAAAGCCAACTTGTATGTCTTGAAGCAAAAACCGATTGTTTTTAGTCTCCGATAAAAATAGAAAATTAGGCATAAAACATTTATGGAGTTCCTCGAGATGTTCTTTCGTGAGATCTGCTCCAACCCCTTGACAATTCCATGCAATTGTGTTCATCTTCGGGTATAAATGGTTAATTGTTCTTCCTCCCGAGAGATATTTTGGCCCAACTTCTTCGCTGATCTTCTTGATGATTATTTAATTTTTTAGAGACAAACACTAGTTCCCTTGACCCAACTCTTTTTTCTTAGTTTGGAAAGTAAAGGCCCAAGAGACAAAAACTTCTTGAGGGGGACCCAACCACCGTAAAAGCTTTCGCCGCCGTAACCTAAGTCGACTTGGCTTTTACAACAAAGATTAATTTTTTTCAAATGAGTTCCTCCCAAAATTTGAACTTGGCTGGGAATTAGTATGATGACCACACAGGGTCATATCAAATTTTTACTACTGGTACGAAGATGATAACTTGGCACAACAATCTCCAGTTTCCAAAACTTTTATCTTCAGTAATGAAATACTCCAAAAAGAAGATTTATCTCCACGCCTATGACCTCGAGTACGCTGGGCCTATCGTCTGAGAGGAAAAAAAATAAGCCCGAAGTAGTTGACTTTCTTCCTTCGACGATATCTGAAACACCGAGACCGGTATCGACAGACTCTCAAGCAGTTTCTACCGAGAGCTAGGCCAGCGATAAAAAACTCTGGCGACACAGAGGAGATTAGAAGCTGAGAAAAACTATTGCGAGTTGAAAAACCCGGTCTAGAGACACCGCTACCACTGATTTCCAGAGAGCTGGTGCCGGAGAGCCGATGCGGCAAAGGCTTAGGTCCGTGCAGCGAGAGCTCAGCCAAAACAGTGGCTGTGATCTTCAGTAGAATGTTGCCGCTGTTAACTTACATCGCCGGATACGGAAACTTGAAGATTAATAATTCGAAAAGGAAGATCTCGAGTATTAAAGAGACTTTTCATAAACGAAACACTCTTGATACGGAGACGTAACAGTCATGAAACTTCGACCGTAACAAAAGTAGACGTATGTTGCCGGAGTTAGACACCGCAAAAACAGGGGACCTCCGTGAGACAAGATCACCTTCCACCCAAGGAAGAGATATATGTCGCCTTCTTAACTAAGAGCTTAGACCCGTGATGAACGGAAAGAAAGTGGACCGTGAAAGAATTTTCGCCGGAGAGGACAACCCGCAACGGCGCACACAAACCCACCACAGCCCGTACCGGTTAGGATGAGAGGAGATGCTGAAGCGTATGAGCTGAACACCAGTTCTCACCGTCGACGTCTATACATCGAAGCTCGGCCACCGCTTCTTTCCACACGGGGAAGAGAAACAGAGCCACGGCTACCGCCGTTCTCCCCAGAGCTGGGACCGAAGAGCAAAAGCAGTGGAGATGATCACAGATCTTCAACAAGATTCCTCCCATAGTAGTTTACATCGGCGGAGCTGTAGTCGAGATTCAAAATTTGAAAGTAAATCTCGTTCTAAGAGAGAGAGAGAGAGAGAGAGAGAGAGAGAGAGAGAGAGAGAGAGAGAGAGAGAGAGAGAGAGAGAGAGAGAGAGAGAGAGAGAGAGAGAGAGAGAGAGAGAGAGAGAGAGAGTTTCAAACTCTTCTTGTTTTTGGGTTAAGAATTAAGATCTAGCTCATATATGCTTATAAGTGTTTAAGTTGGCTATAAATACGAGAATAATAGGGTTCGAGTTCGTTTCTCTTCTCGGTTGTATATATATATATTTTTTTTCATCTGAAGTTATATTATATTAAACCAAAGAAGGATACATTTTTGGGATACTAAAGCCGGCAGAAAACAGAACTTTCTCCGGAAACTAAGCCCACAACGGGGATACAAAGCCGGCGGATTAAAAGGATATCCCCGGATGCTAAACCTACAACTAAACAGAAAACAATCGATATAATCCAAAGTCGAACAAAGTCAATCTGCAACTGCATATCTTCAACCGTGCGGAGGTGTTTGAGCGAGATTTACCGAAGTTTCCCACGGCCCACCAACGATAACATCAGCTTCACGAACAGATGCTGAGAGACCCTCTTTCAGACTCAAAGAAACAGACTCCACAACCCGACAAGAAGAACCCCTAAAAGGAACGCTAAGACTCTTTCGGATACGGATGCGACGTAATTATATACGCCCAATGAACACCTAGATAGAAGTCTACAAGAAATCCAAATCACCACGGATTTGAAACCACCGAAGCCAAACCAACCTAACCTATCCCGAAGAAACCCGAAATTAACCAAAGGAAAGAAAGCACTCGAAAACATCTCAAGCAAAGAATCAAATAGAGGCAGTAACAGAGGACAAAACTGAACCTTAGATCACCGAAAATCTGAGAAGAGGAGGTACAAATTATCTTATACTAAAGCCGGTTGAACACATCCCAAACCTAAACCATGACCCGGATCCGACACCATCCACGCCTATAAACAACCGGAACCACTGACTCAAACACAGACCGACACACCACTAAAACGGACCCAACCATACGCTAACAAACCGGAAAAGCCCAGATCGGAAACGGAGCTAAAGGACAGACTCACCCACAGACGGCGAGCGGGAAACCGGAGAAGCGGAGGAGACGCCTGCGACGCCAAGGAGGAGTCTCACAGAAACGACTCGGACGGATCTAACGGCGGACGACGGGCAAAACGCGGCATAGAGCGCAGAAGACGGCGGGCTAAGGTGAGGTCGGAGAAACCGTCGGAGATGACGGCTGGAGATGCATCCACTAAGGAGAGCGACTGTTATAAGTATTAATTTTTTTTTTGTGATTAACTTGTTATAAGTATAAGTTTAGAATGAGAATTCATTTTTTTCATTTTTCTCCTCCGAAACTCTTCTTTAAAAAAAAAAAAAAAATCTAGTAGGAGCTCTATTTGAGCAGTGTTTAAAAAATATTTTAGACGGTCGTTTAAACATCGCAAGGCACTAGACTCTTTTAAACAGTGATGATTAACTTATAATTCATCTATAAATCATAATATTATAATATAAACTAAAATAACATTTACTATCTATAAATTATGATAATTTATATATTATATAATAAAATTATGATAACAGACTAATATGAATTTTATTATTTTAAAATCATCATATTTCACATATTTTATTATTTATATTTAATATATTGTTTTATTTTATAAACGTTTACACCTTTTAGTAACAATTTAAGTTTCTACTTAAAAAAAAAGTTTATAGTTTAGGTGTTTTGCATACTGAAAATTGGATTACCGTCTGTTTAACGCTTAACGTTTTTTTAAACACTGCATTTGAGTGATTCGTAAACTCTTTACATCGTGTTTTAACGGATTCTCCGAGAACAGTAACAATTTATTCGCCCATATGGGATTGGTGAGCCGTTGGGACTTTCCTACTCCATTTCTCACACATATTTGACGTGATAAAATCGGTTTCAATAAATATATGTTGTAGGCAGAAAAATATAATGTAACTAATTTTTTTTTTTGTCAACAATGTAACTAGGAACAACAATATTAAAGGTTTTTTTTATGAAAAATGTCAACTATTATAAAATAATAAAATTTTAATATTAAATTACAGGACTCCCAAAAAGTAGTGAAAGTTTATGAAATGATAGACTCTGAAAAACTTTTTATTATCTTTAAAAAACTTTTGTAGGTTAATATTAATATTTAATATCTATTATTTTGTATTAATCGAGAGTCTTTAATTTTATAAGAAACCTCCAATACTGATACTCTAATATATTTTTTTTGTCAACATTGATACTCCCTCTTCCTCTGTATAAAAATAAATTAAGTTTAAGGTTTTTACACACATATTAAGAAATCATTAAATTTTATAGTTTTTCTAAACTAAACTATCATTTATTATTAGTTTGAAAAAAATTAACCAATCATAAACTAATCTGCAGAATATAAATGGTCAAAAAACTAAAACATATCATTAATTTTACATTGAAAATTGAAAAGATGATTTATATTTAGACAAAATAAAATCTCTTAAACTTAGTTTAATTTTATACGGAGGGAGTACTTAGTATTAACTAGGTGGGGTGTCTGCACCCTATGCGGGCATAACAGTATTTTGGTAAAGTAAAAAAATTGGAAGTTATTTTCATTATGAAATATTTTAGATTCATGAGATTTACACCCCGATGAAATGTATGGTTGATTGACTTTTTAGAGTGATTTATGCTTTTTTCGTAGATCATCGTAATTCCAAAACTCCGATCATTATATCGCGCAAGCATTATAATTAGCAATCGTCGGAGTTCCATAGCTACATGTTGCTTAGTTTTTTTGGAACATTATTGTTACAATCACTAATTGGATCTTCTTCTTCATCGCCATAAGTCCACCGTCATCTTCTTCTTCTTCCTCCTCTTCTTCTTCCTTTACTTCCTCTGCTTCTTCAGCTTCTTCTTCTTCGGCTTCTTCTTCCTCCGCTTTTTTTCCTCTATTAAATTGTATGGGTTTCCAACCTAAAACCAATTGGTAATGAGTAGATTGACATTTACCCTATATATATTAGTTAATTATTTTTTCAACTAACGATGTGTGACTTACTTTTCATTAAAATTTTATTAAGGATATACTGGTAATTAACCTCGTGAGAATAAATCTATTGCATTCCTACTTCTCAATTATATAATTAGATATTTAATAACTATTATTTGTAATTTAATATTAAAGATCAATTATTAAAAATTAATATTTAATAATAATACTTTTGTAATTTAATATAAATATTTAATATCTATTATCTTTATATTAATCAATACTATTAAAAAATTAGAGTGGTTAGAAAACTAACATTTATGGCATGTGTTATTTACAGTTTGTGCCATTGAAGATTTAAGGATATTTTTAATATTCATCAAGGGTAATTAAGGAATATAACATTTTCTCTACTATCCATGTTTCCAAACAAGAAAATTACTAAACATTTATCCAAACAAGTTAAATATAATTGGGTTTCACTTTTATATATATAAAACTATTAAATCAATTGATAAATATAACTAAATAATTTAAACATCAACTATTATATATATATAAGATAATATTCTTTAATTATGATTATATTCATAATTTATTTATAATATATTTTAATATCTTCTTTATTTTTTTGTTTCAAATATAAATATTTATTTTTATATTCTGATAAAATTATAAAAATATATTAAACTAATTTATTTCGTAAGAATTTTGTTTTTGCGATTGCATTTTTAGCGGGTTGTTCCATCAAATTGCAAAATATTTAAACTATTATAAGAACAAGTTGAAAAATAAATTAGCCAAATTCGAATTCTAAAAATGAACTTTGCACGAGTTTAAAACAAATATATATATATATATAAATTAATTCCAATTGATATATATTTAATTTAATAAAATATTAAAATTATTCAATATTTATATTATTCTACTATATGATGCGTCAAATTATAATTCATGTTTGAATGCAGTTTTAAACGGGTAGTTCCATCAAATTTTCAAATTATATACTATTACAACACGTGTTAAAAAATAGATTAGCCAACTTCGACTATAAAATATTAAAATTAAACTTTATTCAATGAAAAAGGTTAAATTTTTGAATTAATCAATTTTAATTATATGAATATTTAAAAGTGCAAAAATATAAATATACTTTTATTTAAAATGTTAAATTATTGAAAATTAAAAACGTAATAATTATATATACAAATATATGTTCGTTATAAATAAATATTATAGATAAATACAATAAAGATGAAAGGTATATTAGAAATTTTTATAATGCGAAATCGTTATTTTAATTTTTTTTTTATGATATCCCTCCTCTTTATAACATACAATTTTTTGTATTACGATTATTTACGATTGTTGTTATTACGATTGCACTTTTTAACGGGTTATGCATCAAATTACAAGTTATTTAAACTTTTATAATCGTGTTGAAAAATAAATTATCAAATTTTGACTTAAATCTTTATACAAAAAACATTGCACATTTAAAAAATATATATTAACTAATTTCAATTGCTATCTTTTTGATTTAATAAAAAATAAAAATATTTAATATTTATATTAATCAAATATTTGACGCATTAAATTATGATTCATTTTTAATGCATTTTAACAGGTTGTTCCATCAAATTTGCAAACTATATACCACTACAACATGTGCTGAAAATAGATTAGCCAATTTTGATAATAATATATTAAAACTGAACTTTTCTCACTGAAAGAGGTTTAAACGAATTAACCAATTTCAATTATATAAATATTAAAAATTAAATAAATTGAAAAATATAAACATATTGTTCTATTTCTACTTTCGTAAATATTTAATTATATAAATATTAAAAACATAATAAATTATATATATATATATATATGTGCTTCTTTCAAAAAAATATTTTAGATAAATGTATTAAAGATTAAACTAATATCAAATAACTTTTACAATAGTTGTTTTCATAAAAAAATTATTTCCAAACCATGATCTTAAAATTTATAATGCAAAATCGTTATTTCAATCTCTTTATTTTTACGATATACCTCCTCCCAAATAACACATTTTTCTTTTTAAAACCTAAATTATTAATTCATTTTTATAATGCGAATTAAAGAATTATAAACAAAATTAGATTGTATAATTAAAAAATTTAATTACTAATAAATAAAATTTATATTTGTAAAGAAAAGTAAATCCGCGCTTTTTAAGCGTAGATCAAAATCTAGTTGAAAGTATTATAAAAAAAATCTCCAATACTGATACTCTAATATATTTTTTTGTCAACACTGATACTCTAATATTATTTTCGATAATGAAGCCATCGATAATATTTACGTAAATTCTGAAACCTGAATATGCATATTTGACTATAAGGTCTCCATTATTTGATCAAAAAATTATCTCCATTAATTAATGCGTCGTATTCATAGAATAATGCTGGTGTATTCTTCACTTCACAAGAAAACATAAAACTATTTCAAAAAGTAAAAATATCTCGTCGATGTTCATAAGAACATATTCCATACAAAGCATCATTTTCCTTTTTAGGTAACCAATTATTTCAAAAGCAGAAACTATAGACTAGAATTTCCCAGTTGATAATTTGCAACTTGTTTGTATTTATTCTGTCAACGTCATCGTATCAGATCATATTTTAATTTGAATGATAACACAAGTTACACAACGATATATATCATGAATAGGAATTATTATGTTTATGTTTTGATCCTTTGTTTGTGTTAGTATTTTATAATAGTTCAATATTTTTTTATAGCAATTAAATAAGATTCAACGAAATATATTTAAATATGCAAATATTTTGTAAACCAAAATATGCATATAACTAGGCCACCATAAATGTTTAGTGATTTTTATATGGTTGGTACAAATCCATTTGATGTGTAAACAAAGACCCACACGAAAATTACCATCGAATTATTTTCTTAAAGGAAGGAATGGACATGGCCACAATGACGAAACCGCATATTCTTGGAGTGGTTAATGAAAGACAAGACACATCAAACAATTTATTCTTCATACGTCAACAAGATATAAAAACTATTACAACGACATCAAAATCATATTTTCTCATTAAGGTAATGCCAAAGGCATTTAGAGTCTTAGTTATATCTTGTTAGCCAATATCGAGTATGTGAAGAAGAGATATAACAAATTTCATCTGTTAGCCTATCACTACAAGAAAACATGCAACCGAGAGAAGAAATCGTCTGGTGTCCATCGGAAACGGTCATTTCCGACGAATTTCCCACAAAAAAAATCCGTCACTTCTATTTCGTCGGAAAAAATTATTCGTCGGTTTTTCGTCAGTAATAACCGATGGAATACCGACGAAAGCAAAACCGACGGATTATCGATCGGTTATTGACGAAGGTAATACCGACGGACTTCTGACGGTGTATCGAGCGCGTTATACCGACGACTTCAATCAACGATTTACCGACGGAATAAACCGATGGTTTATCGACGGGGTAAAACGATGGTTTAACGGCGGGGTAAACTGATGGTTTACCGGCGGAATAAACCGATGGTTTATCGACAAAATTATCGACGAAAAAACTGACGATATACCGATAGTTTAAAAACCAACGGTATTCCGATGGTTTATTACCGACGGTTTATCGATGGATTAAACCAACGGTTTTTCGACGGATTAAACCGACAATTTACCGACAGAGTAAACCGACCGTATTCCGAGGGAATATAACCGACAGATTACCGAACAAATAAAAATAATAATAAAAAATATTATTTCGGAAATTTGATAATAATTGTTTTAAATAAAAAAATAAAAATAAAAAATAAAAATGAAAATCTATTTAAATTTATTTAAATTTATTTTATTATGCAATAAAAAAAGTTTTGAAATTACATTTCACGGGGCTCGGGAGCGGATATTGGCCCCGTGTCCATCCCCGTCCCCGTCCCCTTTGCCTTTGCCTTTCCCTTTCCCTTCCCCCCCCCCACCCTGGTTTGTCGGTGTGTCTCCCGGAAGATGACCGTGCTTGATAAAAAACATCAACCGAGCATCCATCTCTTCTATCTTCTTCTCTGTTTTTGCCTCTTTATCTGCCATCCGGGCTTCAGTCCGCGTCTGACTGGCCTTCAACGCTGTGATCTCTTCCTCCTTCTCCCTTAAGATTTCGTCGTAGTTCTCGCCTCCTGGGCGGAAACGAGAGTGCGGTTTCAAGACTTTGTCCGCTAAGTTACCCAAACCGAAAACCCGGCCTCTTCTCTTTTCCCTTTCATGTAAAGTTTTAAGTTACAAATTAAGTAATTTGAAACTTAATTCATATTTTATTTAAATTAAAATTTTACCTCGTGAAAGACCTCGTTGATCTTTTTGTGAGGTAGCTCTTATGTTGAACGACTTCTTCGGATTGGGTAACCACTTCATCCAAACACCTCTTCGCCGACTCAACAATCCTCCGAGCAATCGGATCCTGGATTTTGCCCGTTAACTTGTTATTGTGGCCATCCTCGATGAGGTCCACATGATTCGGATCTCGTCCCTCCCGCCGTTTCTGCAAAAACAATTTCCTAATTTAAAAAGATCTAAACTTATTGATTTTTTTTTTAAAAATTACTTACAAAGTCAATTTTCCTCGATGCGGTACTCCTTGCTCCCGCATTATGAGTCGCCATCCCGACACCAGTCCTCTGACTTCTATGGTTCAGGGAGTTCGTCGAAGAGGTTGCTGCGGTTGCAGGCTTACTCCAATGACGGACCAGCCCCTTCCAACAATCGCCGTCGGCGTTAATACCCTTGGGGACATCACCGTTGCACCACTTCTGTTTACATATGTTGATGTCGTTTGAGTAATGCGTTGATGCCTTCATGTGGAACTCCGTTTCCACCAGGTCAGTGTACTTCTTATCCCAAGTTTAGTCTTGCTACAGAAAAGAAATATTAAATATTTGTTAGAATTAACAAACTTAATAAAATAATAATATAGAAAAATATGTAACATATTTATTTACCGCGAATTGGTGGAACCAGTTATGCCTATCGGATAAAGGCATCTTGTTGTACGTCGGATATCCGAAGTGGAGCATGTTGTACATCATTCCCAAAATGCTCTTTATGATCTTGGATTCGGTCAACGTAAACCTTATAAGGCAAAAAAAAAATCAAATCTTTATAAATAACGTATATTAAACAAGTGTAATATTAGAATCTAAAGTTATAAGGTTTAATTAATACCAGTAAGTTCTAGGGTTGGTCTCGTAGAATGGATCGAGTCATTTGAGCAGCTCTCGTCTCGGTTGGTCGACTAACACTGATATCTCTGTGGCAATAGACTTTGGGACATACTGTGTCGCTTGCCCCTGAGATACAGAGTGGCTCCCAGTAGGAACCTCCGACCGAGTCTGAGATTGGTCCGCGTTTGACGGTCCCGGCGGTGTCTGAGACAATGGCTGATGTGTGCGTCTCACCTGAGTCGACCGATTCCGTCGGGGTCTCGGTGGTTGATGCTGGACCGGCTCTTCATGTACCTCGTTCGCGGGGGAGTTCATAATATCTTCAAAGTCCAAAAAAATGTCCCCACAAACCAATACACAAAACAGAATTCAACATCACAATACGGAATATATAAAAATTTAAAATTACAAAAATATTTTTAAAAAAACTTTGGAAAACAAAAACTTCATCTTTGATTATTAATCTAAAATGTTTTTAAAAGTTTTAAAACGTTTTCAAAATTTTTAAAAAAGTTTCAAAAATATTTTAAAACTTCTTTAAACTTAAAACATTTTCAAAATTTTCAAAAACGTTTTATAAATTTCTGAAAACGTTTTCAAATATTAAAAACGTTTAAATTTTTTATTAAGTATAAATAAATTTGAAAAACGTTTTAGAAAACTGTTTTGATATAAAAAACGTTTTAAAATTTAAAACAATTTTTTCAAAAAATATCAAGAATATATTTCATGATCCAAATTATTTCAGTCGTTTTACATGTTATAAAACGTTTTAAAATCGTTTGAACCGCTTAAAAAAATCCACAAAATCATACATAAACAATCCAACATCTTAAAAACTAATGTTCTTTTCATCATATATATTCAACCTAAACTACCGTTCAATCAACACATGCATCCATTTCCTAGATTCAAACAACCTAATAAATCGATTAAAACGAAAATCAATCGGTTAGATTGAAAACTTACATGTTCATGATGTTGGTGGCCGTTGGAATTGGAGTTTAATGGCGAGAATCCGGCGAACGGCTAGAGAGAAGATCGAGAGCGAGTGAGAAGAGAGATAGAACTTTCAGAGAAACGGGGAAGAAGAAGATGATTCGATTGGATAAAAATCGATTTCTGACGAAAAACCGTCAGAATTTCTTTTACGGTCGGTTTTCCGTCGGAAAAAATGCCAGTCCAATTAAATTGGCCAAATTTTTGGCGGTTACGCCAAATTAAACCTACGCATAACCGTCGGTAAGCGATTTAGAAAAAAGGGTTCGACTCTAGTTGAACCCTGGCCTCTTACAGTTACACTCTCGCCTTAGACCAGTTGAGCCATGTTGTGTTAGTTGTTTATGATTAGGAAGAAATTGTTTATATAGTTATGTCAATGTCATGTTAATTAAAAAAACACAATGCATATCAATTATAAAACCAAAACATAGTAGAAAATAAAATTAAAAAAACATAAAACGTTTTGCCAAAAAAAAAACATGATCTAAAATCTATTATAATTCGGGAATTGGTTGGTGAACCAATCCCCACTGTCCGTCTCCCGCTACTGGTTCACCATGACGTTCCAAGACCTTGCTGGAATCCAATCAGGTATTCCTTCTCATATTTGCCAACACAACTTCATCCGCCGCATCTTCGTCTGGAAAACCCGTTTAGCGGTCTTATGGAATTCCAGCCAAACAATGAACACATTATTCGGGGAGAAAGTGAAGTATGCCTGTAAATTAAAAAATTAGTATTGTTAAAAATATTTTATAATTTTTTTTAAAAATGTATTAAAAACAACTTACAAGGAAATCATCGAACCAAGCTCCCTTGAGGTCGGTCGGCACGCTGTAGTATGTAAGATAGCTGCCGGACCAGCAAGTTTCAATGATGCCACTGATTACGGACGGAATAACCGCGTTACATCCGAAACAAACAGCCTGGTGAGCTTGCCGGGATGGGTCGAGATTGGGAAGATGTTCCTGACCCGGTAGTGCGATTTCTCGCAAAGCAGATTTGCGGGCTTTAGGAGAGAAATAAAAGAAATTCATTTTGTAAAGTTGTTTGTGTTTTGAATGAAAAAAGTTATGAACTTCGAACTCTATATATACAAAACTTTCCGACGGTATTTCCAACAAATTCCTTTTGGAAATGGTTTAATTTCCGAAAAGACATTTACCAATACGTCGCATAGGGAAGAGAAGAGATTTACTGTGCTGTTTTGACCGAAAATCGACGGGTAACCAACGTAATTACTAGAGATTAGGGTTTAGGGTTTCATTTAGTGTTTCGGTTTTGGTATTTTATAATGTTCACATTCATATGTAACATTAACATTGAAGTTTACGTTTCTACGTCTCTGTTTTAGAGAAATTATGAAAATGGAAAGTTACGCAACGTTTCACACTAACTTTGTCTTAAGCGTTATTGTATAATACGATGTGTTTTAGTCTGACGTATCGTAATTTCTTGTAAGCATACAAATAATGTTATTTGGATCAGATAATGAAAACTAATATTACAAAATACATTACATTAACTATTGAGAGGTTTGACGATATCCATTTCCAATTCTGAAACCCTAAACCCTAATCAATCGAAAATCCGTCGGAAATTACTAACGGATTTCTGAAAGATGTTACTGCGTCCTCGGTATTTCGTCGGTATTCCGTCGGTTTTTACGTCGTTATTTTTGACCGTCGTTTTTCCCTCAGAAATGTTGTTTTTTTTTGCCAAAATTTTTTCGCCATCCGCGTGGTTCGAAGGCGGGTTCGTTAGAGCGCTAGTAGTGTAGTATGACCAATTGAGCTAAGTGTTACATTGTACTTTTGGTACAATTCTTTATACATATTACTATTAATAGAAACACTTAAAAAAACATTAAAAAACACATTAACTCAATAATTTAATCTAATACATTTTGATTCTTTTTTAATTATTATAAATGTTTTTTATCTATCATTCTCCATCACTCTCTGAGTCATAGTCTTTTGAAATTGAGTCGGCGTCGTCGTTAAATTCGCCTCTCCCTTCTTCGGATTCTGAATGAAGAACAATGTCCCCGAAATGACTGAAATCGAAAACTAGATTAACTTCGAGGGATTGTTCTACGGGAGCTATAAAATCACTCTCGCTTGCTTGTAAAGGCTTCACTTCGCGTTCCTCAACTCCGTTCACCCTCCCTGGTGGGTTTATTTTCGTAACTGTGATCCATGGATCGTTTTAGTAAGTGTTACGAGGTAAGGAATGTAACATACTTGCATAGATGATATATTAGGAAAAATTTTATTTAAACTTAAACTAAATAACATAATTATTATTTTTGGTTACTTACCTGATCTGCTTGTGAAGCAATAATGAACGGATCGTACTTTCTGAGTTTCTTACTCAAATTAATTGACGTCACACCAAACTCATCGATCGCAACACCTTACCCTAGGATCGGGTTATACCAATCACATAGAAAACCACACATCCCATGCCAAGCTTCCCTATGTACTTTACTTCTAGTATTTCTTTGAGGATACCATAGTAGACAACATCGCCGGATGCAGATGAAACACCGTGATCGGCGATAATTCTTGTTGACCCATCTACATGCCCCTTAAATGCGTACCCCCTAGTGGAATATCTTCGATAAGACTTTGTGGTGTAGTGGAGGCCCTCTATTATGTCAACTAACCAATCATCCGGAGTGCGTCCACTAGTGAGTTCCTTCTGGACCTAAGAGTAGGAATACATCAAAGTTATAAAGTTACTCAATTTCTCAAGGGTTTTGTAAAATTTGAGAAACAAATTCTTACATAAAAGGTTAACCAACGTCTGAAGTATCTTTGTTTTCGAGCCTCACGTTGGGCCTCGTTCAATTATGGATGATGAAACTGGAGAGCTTCCATATACAACCTACAAAAAGTTAAAAAAATATAAAAAATATACATTAATAAAACAATTATATTTACATTTTTAAACCAATTAAGTACAATTAAAATCATAAATTGAACATATATACCTCTTATATTGAAATACTTCCTTGTAATTGGTCAGAATGTACTTGTGAAATGTGTATGCTCTTGGGTTGTTAGTTGCCGCCTTTCCCCTTTTCCACTTAACCGTCCAACTTTTTGAAAAATGTTAGGAACACGCGACCGAGAAATTTGCCTCTCTCCCCTATCAACGTTTCTAACTGGGCACCAGCTCCTTGTGCGTACTTGAGAAGGGAAGTAATAGCTAGCAAAGGTCGCAGTCTCTTCGTTATTATATTGAGCGGAAATAGAACCCTCCACTTAAGTGGGATTATTCACCTTCTTTTTAAGGTGGAACATATATCACTCAAAAGGATACATACACCGATATTGTACCGGACCACCAAGTCTATCTTCTCCCGGGAGATGAATAGGCAAATGCTCCATTACATCGAAGAAAGACGGTGGAAATATCTTCTTCAAATTGCATAAGATCTTAGGAATGTTTTGCTCCAAATTTTTGATGCCATCAACAGTAAGTGACCTGGTGGATATATCCCTGAAAAATCCCAGACCGCCGCAATTGCTTTGTGGACTTCTCGAGGAAGGAGATGAGCAAATGCAAATGGTAGGAGTCGTTGCATCACAACATGATAATCATGACTCTTCATTTCGATAAACTTTCCTCCATCAGTGTCCACACAGTTACGCAAGTTTGATGCGTACCCGTCAGAGAATTTAACTTGTAGCATAATCCACTTAAAGAACTCTTCCTTCGACTTTGGGTCTACCCAGTACGCTGGAATTGGCGGTTTTCCGTTCTTCTGAAGATGAAGTTCAGGCCGATCACAAATTTCAGGCAAATCAAGCCTAGACTTCACATTATCTTTCGTCTTCCCTTGCACGTTGAGAACAATGTTCATGATGTTATCGAAGCAATTTTGCTCAATGTCCATGACATCAAGATTATGCCTTAGTAGCTGGTCCTTCTAATATGGTAAATCCCAAAAGATGCTTAGCTTGTGCCAGTTGTGGACTACACCAGCTCCATATATATTCTCATGACCGTTACCACCGCATTCACGAGTTCTTAATGCACCAAATCCTTCTAAGAACACGAAAGTAGACGACCCATTGTTTGGAGAATAGGATCATCAAACATTTTCCTCTTCTTCGTAAAGATTTTAGGGTTTTTCCGATATGGATGATCATGCGGTAGAAATATTCTATGACAATCAAACCAACACGATTTGCGTCCATTCTTCGACTGGAATGCATATGTCTTTTCTTGACAATACGGACATACTAATATCCCATGCGTTGTCCATCCTGATAACATACCATAAGCCGGAAAATCGCTAATGGTCCACATTAGAGCAGTTCACATCAAAAAAAAATTCCTTGCAGGAGACATCATATGATACAACACCGGGCAGCCATTACATTTGTAACTCATATATCAAAAGCTGCAAGAATACATCAAGTGATCTTCTTGGATGCACTAGACCGGAAACGAGTACGGAGAGGAAAAGAAATTCTCTATGCATGCACATAGATGGCGGTAGGTTATAAGGAGTTAGAATTACTGGCCACAACGAATATTGTCTCCCATGCCTTCCAACCAGGTTGAAACCATCTGTGCATAATCTGAGGTACACGTTACGTGGCTCGTATGCAAAATCTGGATATACACTATGAAAATGTCGCCACGCTTCAGCATCAGACGGATGTGCAATCGCTTGAACGAAACCTTAGCTCTTCCCCTTGTATCCTCATAGCGCGACTTCTTACAGAATTTACATTCCAAATGGTATTCATCTTCTCGCTAATATATCATACAACCTGGCGCAAGGTTGTCTTCAGGAAGAATATCTTTCACAAAATCGCAAATCGCATCCACACATTTCTCCGCCAAATTGTAGTCCGTTTTTATGCCCATTAATCTTATAGCAGATGATAATGGCAAATGATCCTCTCTGCAACCATAGTAAAGCGGCCGCTTCGCTGCATCTAACATGTCGAAAAATCTCCTATCTTCTACATTAGGTTCCTCATTTACCCTAGGAATTTGATATTCACCTACTTCTGGAATATTTTCTCGATATGCATCATTAACCATTTGAACGGTAACTACACCAAAATCTACATCCGCACTATAAGTTTCGCTAGAACTATCATTAGGTTCCCCACTACTAGTACTACCATAAGGTTCCCTACTACTACTTTCATAATTCGAAGTTTCCCCATGAAGATATCAAATCTTATAACCCGACATAAATCCAAAAGAATACATGTGATACCATACTTCGCCAATTGTAAGATTTCTAAAATTTCGGCAAGTAGTACATGGACATCTTAACTTACCGGTTTTCAGCGTATGTGGTTGATTGCAAGCTAACGACATGAATTCCGTAATACCGAGTGCATATTACATGTGCACTAGGATCTTCGCCTCATCAACCCTAACTCCGTACATCCACGATCTGTAATAGTTAGAAGACGACATTTTTCTCGGTTACCAGAAGTATTAGAGAGAGAGAGAGAGAGAGAGAGAGAGAGAGAGAGAGAGAGAGAGAGAGAGAGAGAGAGAGAGAGAGAGAGAGAGAGAGAGTTATGGAGGGATAGGTGTGGAGGGAAAGAGAGGAGGGATGAGGAATATGTAGGATAAAAACCGACGCAAAACCGATGGAAAACCGACAGATATAGCCGTTATCCGTCGGAAATCCGCCATTTTCATGTCAGTCTAACGGTTACATTAACGGCCACATTAACGTATACATTAACGGCCACACTGAACCGACGATAAACCGACGATAAACCGACCAAAATCAGATGGAAAACCGATGAAATATTTATCCGTCGGTTAACCGTCAGTATTTTCTGACGGTTTCAAAAACCGTTGGAAATTTGCGACGATATTCCGTCGAAAATCATCTTGTCGACAATCCGTCGGTTTATCGTCGGTAATTCCGTCGGTAACGGCCCTGTTTTCTTGTAGTGTATAAACCTTTCGATAAGAAAACATGGTTATTCTCTATTTTTCATCGAAATTGTTTCAATTTCCTTTATCTGTTTCAATGGTTATAACTCGATGGATTATGTATCTTGTAAAACTTTTATAATATCAATATATTGATTTGTCGAAAAACAAAATTAGTGTTATAATTAAAAATTATAATTGTCCAAAAAAACAACACATCATATTTACCTTAAATAAAAAAATGAATATAGGTTTACGAATAATTTGAGATGATCCTGCTTAAACCCTAAATGAATAGCTGCTTGAGTGTTAGCTACGTCAAAATAACCTCTTGAAAAGGAAAAGAAAAAGAAAATATCGTCATACTTTAGTTCAAAATTATTTATTTATTTTTTTATCAAATGATTTTCTCGATGTCAAATGATTTTAGAATCTACAACCGTCATGTCAATTTTATTGTATTGATCAAATATATGCACATACTAATAGTCTATAACAGGATTTCAGTTTCAATCAACATAAAATACCTTTCTAAACGTTCAACTGCCGGAAAAAAAAACGTTCAACTTATTCTTAAAATTCAGATAATATACTAGACAAAGCTACATATTATTTGAATTGTGGTTCTCTAAGCTATTAATTCGTATATATAAAAAACTAACATTTTAAAAGAATTTTCTTATTAAATGATTCTGAGTTTTTTTTCCTACAGAAACATGATATAAGAAAATAAAATAGAGAAAAAAAACTCAGGTCCAACAAAAATTGCTCATGGACCAGAAAAAAACCTAAGTACAATTTCAGATCATCCAAAAGAGATCCAAAAACCGCGAAAACCCTAGGAATTGGAAGACTCAGCCGCCGTCAAAGAAACCTTGGATCTGACCGAGAGATAGAGCGCCCAAGAGAAGCAGCCACCGAGAGAGAATAACATCAGACTTCCAAGAAACACCAGGAATAGAAGTGCCAAAAACACTAGAGAGGAGAAGTCGCAGAAGCGGAGCACGAGAAGCGATGTCTAAGCAAGGGAAGAGGATCCCACTCGCTGTCGCCATTATCGGTCTACCACCGGATGCAATACCTAGACGGACGGAAAGCTTCCTCGGCTATGATCGGTCCACCACCACTACCACGAGAGCTGTACCATCCACTGCCACCGTCCTCTAGCGAGCAGGAAACGGAGAGGCAGACCCAACGAAACATGCAAACCGAAAACTTGAGCAAAACACCCGCCGGAGATCCAAAACCAAACCGCAAAGAAGCAACGCTGGAGAGTCACGAACCACTACAAACCAGAGAGCGAGGGAGGAACTGTCGGAGACGACAAAGGGAAGATGCCAAACACCAGATTCGGTCCCCTACAAATCGAAGGTGATAACGCACCGCCACCAGATAATCTCCGCCACCATCGCATGATCTGGAAGCCAATCTTTTGTAACCGAATTCGAGAGAAAAGATAGGCTTTTTCACAGACGAAGAACAACCCGAGAGAAGGATGCAAGAAAAACCGGCGAGCCCCTCCGGCGAAGGAAGAGAGCTGGAGGCGGAGGAGTAAGGATAAACGATGGTCTAGAGAGAGAAAGAGATGAGAGAAGAAAATGATTGTCTCTAATACTTATATATCATATAAAAATATGACAAGAGAGGATGTTGAGCACCAGTACAAGAAAACTGTCAAGTGAGGACTATAATATTAGTCACTTATTAGTCGCTAAAAACACATTTACGACTAATATACGACTAAAATTTGTAGTTGTATATACTTCTACGAAAATTGGAGTAATCACATATTGGTCACAAATTTACGACTAATATGCGAATGATATGTGCGACATAAGCTTCGTCATCGATCAGTCGCATATTAGTCGTGAAATGTGCGACTAATAAGTGACTATTTTACGAATTTTTGTTTAATTTTTATGACGACTATTAGACTGATGTAGTGACTATTTTGTGACTGTTAGGCGACTCATTTTACGACTAATATGGGATCAATAGTATCAACGAATAAAACTATGGTAAATGATTTTTTGACTGATTAGCGACCAGTAAGCGACTCATTTTATGACTAATATGCTACCAATAATATCAACGAACTGATTATGAAAATTCGAATGTTGTATCATTCACCTTTATGAATCTGGTAAATAAATTAGAATTCTAATACATAAATAGCTTACTAATTAACATATACGTATTTCATATATATTTACAATCATAACATTTATCCAAATACATAGCCATTTGATTTGTTTGTCTAGCAAACAAAACTCCTAACAATGGAGTTATCAAAAAGTACCAAAACGCAATCTAATAAGTACATTAATTATGTAACATAAAGATTCATAAATTTAGTTGTTAGGCTGATGGAGGAATCTGGGAATCCATAAAGTCTACAAATTCCGGATTTTGTTTCACGCATGAGCTTCTCCACCAATGACAAATGATCGATCTTATTTTGTTGTTGAGCCACCACTCGAGAATGCTCTGCTTCACGGGAAGCAATCCCAACATCACGCCGCACATTATAAGCAAATTGTTCTTCAATCTGTCTTTGAGCTTCTCGGAGTTGTTGTTGCAATGCCACAAAATATGAAGAATCACTTCCTGGGTGCTTACGTTTGTCGTTGTCAAGAGTGTTTTCGAGACTTGCAACTCCGTAAGGACGTCTTCTATCTTCCCTTAAAGAAGACTGCCAAAATAAACCAAATGATATATGTGAATAATGTATCGAAAATGAAACCAGTTAGTGAAGAATGTCTTTGCCTGAAGAAATATCTCATTGTAGTCATATGTCGTGAGCTCCTGAGGTCCGTAATCACCGTCTAAAGTTTCTGGAATCTTTGCCTCGAGTTCGGATATCTTAGCTTCCAAATTCATCTTATACATGTACAAATTTCTAGCAGTTCTAATCAGATTAGCAACCCTAGGTATAAATTCCATTCCCTAAGATCTAGGGTTCATGTATATTGAATCTAGAGATCTCAGGATTACCTGGTAATTAGCAGCGGAAGGTTTGCAAGTAATCGAGATCCTTAAGCGCCTCAAATGCTGCGCCTCTAATTAGCAATCTCAGGATGCTAGTGCCGTTAGAGATCAGATCTCTCAGGAGGTTTTCTGTTTCTTTTTGGTGGCTGTGAATTAGGTTAGATTGGTGATAAAGTCGACCATATATCTTATATATGTCGACTTGTATCATGACCTGATTAACCAAGGATTAAACCGAAGTTAATCGCATCATCCATGATCAATGTCGATCGATGCACCTCTTGTGTCGATCGACACAGCCTCAGAAACTTGTTATCGAATGCATATCAAATATGTATTCACTAGATCATTACACTAATGATCAACCTCACATTCTACATCCAGTTTGCTTAGGTGTGTGACCCTGTAGGATCATACAACACTAGCAATGAGTTCTAAACTCATTGATCATAAGTGGCTTCTAGCAAAGCATTATGACTGTCCAGTGTCATATGACTGTCTCATCTTGACAATGCAACTTTCACTTAGAGTAAGTACAATAGATTTCAGGACATTCCCAACAATCTCCCACTTGTACTGGAATCATCTATTCATATAATCCCTTCGTCTCTATATCTCGATCTGGCAATATCTGTGTCATCCTTATTAAGCCAAGATCATGTTCATCGAACTCCAATTTGTACTGACAAGACAAACGACTGACAATCACCTCGTTTGAGTACGGCCACACATTTCTCAGTATCAAATCTTCGATGGGCCCTGAGACATTTATCTCCTGTTATATAGGAGGGACAAATCCCATCTTGTTCCTTCACACACTTCATGATACGCCCAATCAATGCCTTTATAGTCACCAGTTACGGCTGACGTTTGACAAAGTTAAAACGGACCAATTCATATGTAAGAAAACATGATGAACTCAGATCTAAGGACTATACTCTATAGTCGTAATGAAAACTCTCATGATACTTATATAACTGTCCCGTAGAGTTCTCATTAGTGGGCCATGTCCGATCCTGTGTTCTCCAACACATATCTATGTGATTGACTTTAATACTCTTATCAATGACTCCATGAAACTTGGTCATCAGTCACCTCACATACTAGTCTCACGCGGTTGTTAATGTCCCACTTTAACAACCTTGACCAGGGACCAACATAATTTATGTCATTTATCACTTATAGGGTTTCATGATCAAGTCACATACTTGATGACCTATAAAATGTCATAAATTGCTTTGGGACTTTTATTCAATAACATAATTAAATAATACTGATGTCAGAATTCCTTAACATGATCAACATATCATAAATAAAATCAATAACAACTCCCACTAAAATTAAGATCATATCTTAAGACATCTAATGCATGTAGTAGAAGTCTGACTCTCATACGCTCTTGCTCAGCATGTGTCGAATGACACTGCGTCTTGCTAAGAGTAATGCTAAGAGTCATTTGTATGAAGCCCTTCTTGGAATCATGCATACTGGACTTGTGCAAGACTTTATCCATATAAGTATCTTGACATAGTCCAATTAGCTTGTTTAATCTATCTCTATAGATTCTTATTCCAATAATGTATGCGGCTTCTCCCACGGTTTTGTCGAAAAAACAACTTTCTAGTCAAGGTTTAACAGACTGAAACAATGGAACTTCATTTCCGAGAAGCTGTATGTTATCAACATATAATACTAGAAATGCAATTGCGCTCCCACTAGTCATATTGTAAACACACGGTTCCTCTTCGTTCCTGATGAAGTCAAACCTTTTGACTACTTTATCAAAACGAAGATTCCAACTCCGAGATGCTTGCTTCAATCCATAAATGGATCGATGAAGCTTGCATGCCTTCCTAGCTTCATTAGGATCAATGTAAACTTCAGGTTGAGTCATGTACACATCCTTTTCCAAAATTCCATTAAGGAAAATTGTTTTCACATCCATCTGCCAGATCTCATTACCATTACGAGTGGCGGTTGCTAGGAGAATCCGAATAGACTTAAGCATGGCGACTGGGGAATAGGTTTCTTCATGGTCAATACTATGAACTTGCTTGAAACATTTTTGCCACCAACCCAGCATTTAATATCTGAATATTATCATCCACATCAATTTTCTTCTTGAAAATCCATTTACACTCAATGGTTTTTACACCATCGGGTAAATCAACCAAGGTCCACACTTGGTTCTGTGACATGGATCCAATTTTGGATTCAGCGGCTTTCAGCCATTTTCGGAGTCAGGGCCCAACATTGCTTCTTCATAATTTGCAGGCTCGTCACTTTCAATGATCAGCGGATCACGACAATTGGTTACGAGAAATCCACATTTCTCGTGTTCGTGACGGATCCTTTCGGATCTGCGAGCTTCAGGTTTGTGTAAAAGTCATGCACATATCTCATATATATAGACTTTTACCACGACCTAATTAACCAAGATTTAAACCGTAGTTGATTAAGTCATAAACCAAAATTAATATTTTGGTTCGCGATCTGTGTCGATCGATACACCTTTGTGTCGATCGACACTTCTTTAGAATCTCGCCGTTTGAATATATATCGAATATACATTCACCAGATCCTTTGCAAACTTTGGGCATCATAGGTGCAGGTTCTACAATTCTTTGTAGATCCAACTGCTGCTCTTTCTCATCAGGTTGAGCAGTCTCTTGTGATTCTCGAATTTCTTCGAGTTGTACTTTACTCCCACTGTTCTTCTTGGAAAGAAAATCTTTCTCAAGAAAACATAGTTCCGAGCAACAAACAATTTGTTCTAGGACCGGTTGTAAAGGAAACATGCCTTGGTCTCGTTAAGATAGCCAATGAAGTAGCACTTATCGGATTTGGGTGTGAGCTTATCAGAGATTAAACGTTTTATGTAAGCCTCACAACCCCAAATCTTCATGAAAGACAAATTAGGAACATTTCCAGTCCACATCTCATGTGGTGTCCTTTTAACTGATTTTGATGGAACCCTATTTAGTGTAGACGCAGACGTTTCTAGAGCGTGTTCCTAGAAGGATAATGGAAGATCTAAGTGACTCATCATTGATCGAACCATATCTAATAAAGTCCGATTCATGAGGAGTGAGTTGTGAAACAATTCCATAATCTCTCAGATGATCACTAAATTCTTGACTTAAGTATTCACCTCCATGATCTCATCGTAGAGCTTTAATACTTCTGCCAAGTTGATTTTGTACTTCATTCTGGAACTCTTTGAACTTTTCAAAAGATTCCGACTTATTTCTCATTAATTAGACATAACAATATCTACTTAAAATATCAGTAAAGGTAATGAAGCACAAAAAATTTCTTCTAGCATTAGTGCTCATTGGGCCATACACATCCGTATGTATAAAGCCTAATAAGCCTCTGGCCCTTTCTTTTGTTCGTTCGCAACCTGTGTCGATCGATACACATCTTGTGTCGATCGACACTACCTTTGTTGAAAGGGGCCTTTGTCGTTTTACCAAATAAACAAGGTTCACATTTCTCACATGATTCATAATCAAATGAATATGTTCTCATTTATGAGGCCCAAACGACAATGCCAGATAAAAGCTTGATTCGTATCATTTGATTTGAATCTCTTGGTACTAATGTTATAGTTAGGCATGTTTTGGTTTAGAACATAAGGTCCATTCTCTAATGGACTGCTACTATTAAAACATATCATTGTAATCAAATGAATAACACTTATTCTTAATTTGAAAACCGATATCCTTCTATATCCATACAAGGAATATAAATAATATTTCTGCTTATAGCAGGTACATAGTAGCTGTTCTTAATTTCTAAAACATGCCATGAAGCAAAACAAATGAAATATTCATATGGCTAATGTAGCAACTCTTGCTCCATTCCCATGTGTGGATCCACTTGTCCTTTCTCCAAAGTCCTATTATTGCTTAGGCCCTGCATATTTTAACCAATAAGAAGTAACATTTACTTCTACAACATAAATACCTGAAGAGGAAGTCTCGTACGTCTTCTTCAGCTTCTCATAATCTTCCAAGAATTTATTGCAGTTTCTTTTCAAATGCCCATAACCTTTACAATAAAGGCACTTATCATCTTTAGAAGGACCGGTTTTAACCTTAGGAACATGGTTAGACTTTCTTGGATTCACAATCGAGCTCGTCTTGCCATCACCTTTGTTCTTACCAATTTTCTTAAACTTTTTACCCTTTTGTACCATAAGGACATTTGGGGTGTCCTTCTTGATGTTAGGTTCAGCAGTCTTGAGCATCCCATGCAACTCAGTCAAAGTCTTTGTCAAGTTGTTCGTGTTATAGTTCATAACAAACTAATCATAGCTTGACGGCAATGACTGCAAAATGATGTCAGTAGCCAACTCTTGGCTAATGGGACAATCCAATTTTTCCAGATTATCAATATAACCTATCATCTTAATGACATGAGGACTAACTGGTTCGTCCTTTGGCAGCTTGCACTCAATCAGAGACTTAACCGTCTGTTATCTCTGAGTTCGCGCCCGCTCCTGAAACATACTTTTCAGGCCAGTGATCATCTCTATTGGCGACTCCACGTACTCATATTGCTTCTGCAAATCCGAGTTCATGGTAGCCAATATGAGACAACACACATCGACCACATCATTAGAATGCTTATCCCAAGCATCTTTATCTGACTGCCAGGCATTGAATCAGTACTTCTTGGGGAGAACTTTCTCAAGGACATAGTCCTTCTTCTCCTGTTTGAGAACAATTCTCAAGTTCCGATACCATTCAAGAAAGTTGGATCCATTTAACTTGTCCTTCTCAAGGACGGATCGCAGGGAGAAATTGTTATGATGTTTACGCTAGACATAGCTGAAAACAAGAGAGGTTTAGTTATGATGTTCAAGAAATGAGAAATCTTAACTATTAAGAAGACTCGCATTATATTCAAACAATGTTTCCTCAAATGAATATAATGATCCAAGACCCATACTTCACTAAACTTGAGTGAGCCACTAGCAATCACCCAAATTTTAGCTATCTAGGAAAGCAACAACTTTGCTAGTTACATCCAATATAACTCTTGGTTGTGGATTGACATCTCATGTCCAATCCACCTGATGTCTCTGAGCCCAAAACGATTTTGATGGCCCATTCAAGCAAACCAATCTTTTGGGTCATGTAATTGTTGATGTCTTGCACTGCAATTCCATCAACACGATTACTTCCTGTCTTACTTATGTAATTGTGGACACCTTATACTGCAAGTCTATCGCACAATGAAACAAGTCTTGACAGTTGACAAGATCGGGAAGACATCAAGGATTACTTGATATTTGGTTGAGGAACGGAACCTTTAAAACGTTCAGTTTTATCATGATTTAATTCTTCTAATTAAAATGATTTATCTTGGTTTGGTTCTGTGATTTCAGGTTCAATAACCCAAACCAGCGGATTTTGTGTCGACCGATACTACTTTAGTGTCGATCGATGCAGATTAACCAAAACCAATTTGCGATAACCAATCAATCCAATTGATCCGGTTTTACGATAACCGGTCAGTGTCGATCGACACTACATTAGTGTTGGTCGATGCTAACCTTGTCAAATTAATCGCAATAAACCGTTTAGCGGTTTAACCAAGCTAGATAACCGGTCTAATCCAATTGAAACGATTAACCTGACCAAAAGGTCTGTGTCGACCGACACAACTCTTGTGTCGATCGTTACAGTTAGGTTAAACCTAAGTTTTATCCGGGTTATCCTTATGTGTCGATCGACACCGGATTGGCATCGATCGACACAGTGCGATAAACCCTAATCGTTTTCAAGCAAAAAACCTAAACTAGATTACTTTGATTAAAACGAGTTTTAGCATGCTTGTATCAATTATACAGAGATTCAGATTCAACTAATCTAATCAACATGCTACTGATTCAGTAGAACCCTAAGGCTCTGATACCACTGTAGGAATTTTTAGCAGTTCTAATCAGATTAGCAACCCTAGGTATAAATTCCATTCCATAAGATCTAGGGTTCATGTATATTGAATCTAGAGATCTCAGGATTACCTGGTAATTAGCAGCGGAAGGTTTGCAAGTAATCGAGATCCTTAAGCACCTCAAATGCAGCGCCTCTACTGGTATCCACACACACACAAACTGAACATATGGGATGCTAGTGCCATTTGAGATCAGATCTCTCAGGAGGGTTTCTGTTTCTTTTTGGTGGCTGTGAATTAGGTTAGATTCGTGATAAAGTCGACCATATATCTTATATATGTCGACTTGTATCATGACCTGATTAACCAAGGATTAAACCGAAGTTAATCGCGTCATCCACGATCTGTGTCGATCGATGCACCTCTTGTATCGATCGACACAACCTCAGAAACTTGTTATCGAATGCATATCAAATATGTATTCACTAGATCATTACACTAATGATCAACCTCACATTCTACATCCAGTTTGCTTAGGTGTGTGAACCTGTAGGATCATACAACACTAGCAATGAGTTCTAAACTCATTGATCATAAGTGGCTTCTAGCAAAGCATTATGACTGCCCAGTGTCATATGACTGTCTCATCTTGACAATGCAACTTTCACTTAGAGTAAGTACAATAGATTTCAGGACATTTCCAACAATACGTGTGATTGACAAACATCCCATTTGGTTTTGTATGTGTCCTAACAAAGGCCTCACCATTACTCACTGGTCGTTCCATCTCTTCCTCACAAAATGTTAAAATAAGAACACTTTAAAGTTGTATAGGTTAAAGATATATAGAAATGTACATGTCACTTACCATTTCATGTCACTTACCATTCCCTGTAAGAAACAAGTATTTTGTGCTCATGCACATCCCATGGGACTAGTTATATGAAGTCAATATCACATGCCACAATGAATGATTGCGAGTCATGCCAAATGGATTGAAGCCATTTGTACATAATCCAAGATAAACATTACGAGGTTCTTAGGAAAAACAGGGATGCAGGTCTTGAAAAAATTTCCACTCCGCCACGTCAGATGGATGACACATCTCTCCATCCTTTGCTCGGTGCTCAGCATGCCATCTCATTACTGCTGCAGTCCTCTCGCTTTGATACATTCTCTTCAATCTGTTAGTAATAGGTAGATACCTCATATGACTATATGGTATTTTGGTTCTACGTTTTCCGTCGTTGGGCTTCCATATTGGTGCAGCACAAAATTGATACTTATCGCACTTTTCATCCTCTTTCGAGAAAACCATAAAATCGTAACAAAAAAAACCGATTGTATGATATGGGAGACCTAAGTTGTGCATCACCTTTTTGTCTCATAGTGGAAGCCGGTTGACTGGTTTCTGTCTGATAAATACTCCGACAACACCTCACACCATGAGACCACACACTTTTCAGTCATATTGATGAGGACATCGGATCCTCCAGACCTGGCCCGAACGAGCGGTATGTACCAGCCTCGACCATGAGGCTGACCGAGCTGTTCCCGACCCCGCGGAGCATACCTGAGGAGGTTCAGAAGGCCAATGCATGTTCTGCCCAACTTAATGACGTGGTATCAAGAATTCATAAGCCAACAACATGTTTCAGGAGTGATGATCATTCCACAACCCAATTGGAACGATCCCATTTGGAGACGGTCGACAACCGACCTCCCAGAGCCCTAACCGTGTCCTGGAAGATGTCCATAGAAGAGTTGGTTCAAGCCAATCATGCCAGACTTTATATTCATCATAAATTATGCTATTTGGAAGAGTTTGGTCATAAGGAATCATCTTGGGTTCGTGATCAACTAGGAGGATGTCTAGAAGCTGTCCAGTTAGTCCTGTCCGCGGATATAGATTCATTCAAGAGAGGATTGCGACTGTACCAAGAGGAGTAAAGCTTCACCTCAACCTGTTCTGGAAACTTGACTCACCAAGGAATCTGTACGAAGTGGAATCACATCAATACCATTTTCTATGAAGAAGTTATGCTCGTTTACAGACATGTGATTTTCAGGGAGTCCGATAAAGACCGACTTGCACATTTTGGAGTGCTCAGAACGAACCAGGATGAATCAAGGAGTAAAGGAACTTGTTCTGGATTCTTGATTCATCAGGGAATGCATGAGAGTTGGAATCACACCAAAACCAGCTCGGACAAAGAAGATATGCAAGATCAAACCCGAAGGTTGCTGGACTTGCCTTATTTGGAAGCTCACGGACTTGGTGGGCTTCAGACTTATGTTTGGCGACCAGAAGTACGTGCAACATCTCCTTGGGCATTGGTTTATACTCTTTCTCCCTTAAGTGTGATTTTGTCCTAATTGGGTTTTCCCACTAAGGTTTTTAATGAGGTAAACCAAGGCCCTCTTCAAGAGAAGGAGAATCTGGCCCGTCCAACCTTCTTCCTTGCTTTCTAATTTTAATGATTTCGACCAGGCCTATTTATGGCCCATTCTTAAGCCTTGTAACCCTATTATTTTGGCTATTTAAAGCCACTCTTTTTTTTCAATAAACTTAAGTAAGAATTTAGCAAAGAAAAACCCTAAAGGTTCGATCTCTTCCTCCTTTGTGCGGCTGCCCCTCTGGAGACCAGATCTATTTGCTTCTTGCTTGTTTGTTCCGGTTACTCTAAGCATCCTGTCAAGTTCAGTATCTCAAATCATCACCGTCCACCCACTGACAAGGATGAGAGCGCCTTCGGCCAGCTTCCTTGTCCCATCGTCCACCCGGTATCGATCGATTCCCCATCGCGTCGATCGATCCCTCTCGACCACTCGACCACCCGCCTCCGATCTCATATAATCTGGTATCAGAGCTTTAAAGCTCCTGACCCAGCTCGGTTACATCTCATCCTTTATCTAGTTTCAATTCTGTTTTGCTTATGTTTCTTTATAAACTGAAAATAAAAAAAGTGTTAGTTTCGATTGTAGGTTTGGTTCGTAGCCTTGCATTTGCTAGTAATAGTTCATGTGCTTCTGTTTTACTTTTGTTTTGTCTGTTACATTCATAAGTTCAAAAAAAAAGTGTTGTTAAGAGTTTATAGCAATCGGCCGCATAAGTGCTCCTAGGGTTTTTGATTGATAATCGGTTGTTGGTGTTGAATGATATCGATCTTATTCCCTTTGTGTAGCATGTTGCTTGAAATCTGAGTTGCTTTAATTCTTTGCTTAATCATTCATCATCCTGCATCGAAAAAAGAAAGAAAGTTCGATTAGGTTAATTGTGGCTGCATCGTGTGCTTCATTTTTAATTGCTTTAGTTACATTGGACTATCGCTAGGTTGTCATTGGTTTCTCTTAATTTAATTAAAGAGTTACGTGATTTTGATCTAGTTCATGTTTCTTTGTCACTGGCTCACCTTAATTAATTGCCTCAGCTCTTACCTGCATGAAAACCAAAGAATAATTATAATAACCAGCTGCAACTTGCTTGTGTTAATCGCTTGGGTTCGAGATTACTTGCGTGACTTCTCCTGCTTAGTTTCTTATTTGCGATTGTTACTTTCCTGTCCTCACTTCATTGTTGCCTCGTGTGCTTCATTTTTTTTTTCTCCTGTTTGCATCTTCAAAAAAAAAAAAAAATAGAAATCATTCTTTTGTATTGTTTAAACTCAAACCGGCATATTTCCATTTCTCTTGTTCTTGCCTTTGCCATTATTGTCTAGTTGTTGTTCCTTTTTCCTTTTTGCGTTTGATCTCTTTGTTAAGTGCGCAGGATATAGATGGCTGAGGAGCAAGTCAATCCACAAGTTGGACCGGCTGACTTCAACCAACTGATGGCTGCGATCCAAGCGATCGGACAAACGCTCGACGCCCGAATCGACCACATGGAGCGACCGCCCGACCCATCTCGACATGGTCGAGTAAAGCAAGGTCGACCAGATCGTGGTCACGACCTGTACTACTATGGAGACGATCATGCTGTGAACGAAATGGATCCCGAGCCACCTGACCAATACCGGCCCCATCAATCCTCCAAACTAAGACATTCAAAACCCAGTAAATTTCAAAATGATTTTTGTGTCTTAGACTCACAGCTGATATCTTTCTCAGGTACGGAAGACTAATATCAGTGGAAAGAAGACCTAGAAGATTACTTTTGGGATTACAACATCCCTAGGAACGAACAAGCCACGTATGCCATCCAAACCCTGACCGGAGACGCCTATGCTTGGTGGCAGCTCGAGGAGAAGATACGGAGACAACTCAAGGAACCAGCAAGAACGTGGAGGGAGCTGAAAGGGATAGTATATGAACAATATGTCATACTAAGACCAAGGAACCAGGGCCATCCACGCCTTTCGACCGCCTCGACCAAAGTCCCAATTTCAGAACCGCCTCTATCAATGGTTAAAGTGTTCCAACCCAAATCTTTTCCATCTGATTATAATGAATCAAAAATTGTTTTAATGCACTTGGGATTAGTCAAAAGTGTTGATCAGGATGCAGGAAAGATAGAGGGTCCAATGGGCCGCACATGTCAATAGACCGGAGGCGAGGCCGAGAAACTGAAGGAACCGGTCGAACCAGAAAGTGATTCGATTAAATCCAATGGAGATCACGACCCGTTCCTCAAGGTAAGGCCGTGAGCTCACAAAACCGCATGAAGGCTAACTTGCTTTCTATTGGTGCAGGTTATGCAGATTCGAGGTTGAATCCTCTTCAAGAGAGAGCGTATGATGAGGACATCGGATCCTCCAGACCCGGCCCGAACGAGCGGTACGTACCAGCCTTGACCATGAGGCTGAGCGAGCTGTTCCCGACCCCACAGAGCATACCTGAGGAGGTTCAGAAGGCCAATGCATGTTCTGCCCAAATCAATGACGTGGTATCAAGAATTCATAAGCCAACAACATGTTTCAGGAGTGATGATCGTTCCACAACCCAATTGGAACGATCCCATTTGGAGACGGTCGACAACCGACCTCCCAGAGCCCTAATCGTGTCCTGGAAGATGTCCATAGAAGAGTTGGTTCAAGCCAATCATGACAGACTTGATATTCATCATAAATTATGCTATTTGGAAGAGTTTGGTCATAAGGAATCAGCTTGGGTTCGTGATCAACTAGGAGGATGTCTAGAAGCTGTCCAGTTAGTCCTGTCCGCGGATATAGATTCATTCAAGAGAGGATTGCGACTGTACCAAGAGGAGTCAAGCTTCACCTCAACCTGTTCTGGAAACCTGACTCACCAAGGAATTTGTACGAAGTGGAATCACATCAATACCATTTTCTATGAAGAAGTTATGCTCGTTTACAGACATGTGATTTTCAGTGAGTCCGATAAAGACCGACTTGCACATTTTGGAGTGCTCGGAACGAACCAGGATGAATCAAGGAGTAAAGGAACTTGTTCTGGATTCTTGATTCATCAGGAAATGCATGAGAGTTGGAATCACACCAATACCAGCTCGGACAAAGAAGATATGCAAGATCAAACCCGGAGGTTGCTGGACCTGCCTTATTTGGAAGCTCACGGACTTGGTGGGCTTCAGACTTATGTTTGGCGACCAGGAGTACGTGCAACATCTCATTGGGCATTGGTTTATACTCTTTTTCCCTTAAGTGTGGTTTTGTCCCAATTGGGTTTTCCCACTAAGGTTTTTAATGAGGTAAACCAAGGCCCGCTTCAAGAGAAGGAGAATCTGGCCCGTCCAACCTTCTTCCTTGCTTTCTAATTTTAATGATTTTGACCAGGCCTATTTATGGCCCATTCTTAAGCCTTGTAACCCTATTACTTTGGATATTTAAAGCCACTCTTTCTTTTCAATAAACTTAAGTAAGAATTTAGCAAAGAAAAACCCTAAAGGTTCGATCTCTTCCTCCTTTGCGCGGCTGCCCCTCTGGAGACCAGATCTATTTGCTTCTTGCTTGTTTGTTCCGGTTACTATAAGCATCCTGTCAAGTTCAGTAGCTCAAATCATCACCGTCCACCCACTGACAAGGAAGAGAGCGCCTTCGGCCAGCTTCCTTTTTCCATCGTCCATCCGGTATCGATCGATTCCCCATCGCGTCGATCGATCCCTCTCGACCACTCGACCACCCGCCTCCGATCTCATATCACATATTGTTGTCCGTCTTATTTTGCAGAACTCGAGCACCTAAAGATAACTGAGAGTGACCTTCATAATAACCATCACATAATGGAGTTTTCGCCCTTCTAACAAGTTATGTAATTTTTTGGAATGGTTACATACCGGTTCTTCTATATTCTGATAATTCTCATCGTGGTGATTGTTATCAAAACTCACGTTATCCCGAAATGCACCATTCACCATATCCACATATCTATCTTCTAGGACATTATTAAAATGTGTCACATTAACATAACTTGGTCCTAAAGCCACATCAATTTCTTCTCCGTGCTTATACCAAATATAATAATCTTCCATAAATCCTCTACTTAATAGATGATTCCAAATTTTTCTCCCCAAAATAACTTTCTCGTTTTTGCAGAAATTACAAGGGTAGAAAAACTTACCGTCATTGCTTAGCGCAAAAGGCTGGTTACTTGCAAATCCATGAATTGCTCGACCCTCATTTCGAACTCCGCCGAATTTTTTTGCGTCTATGGATTATACTCTTATATCTATTCATGAGAATTATAATATCCTGATATTATATAAAATAAAAAAATTGTTTCTCACGTTTTTTCCGTTTCTCCTATTTTTTTTCTTCCTTTCTCCCGTTCTTTTTAAGGATTCGTTTTGTTTGTATAGAAATGAGGAGAAGAAAGATCGAAGTTTAATATATAAAAGAAATTTTGCGACTGATTCACAACTAATACCCGACTGATTAGCGACTACTACTATAGTAGCATAAATGTGTTACAGCTAACTCCAAAACAAATAAAACGTGTCCATGTACTGGTATTTTATGACTGATTGGCGATTGGTGTGCAACCCACCAAATTCAACCGCGAATCAATCGCGAATCTTACAACCAAAGTACGATTGTTCTTTTATGACTTGCTAATAGTCGCGTTTTAGCCATAAATTGATGACTTTTTATGACTAATATATTTGGATGCATATTAGCGACTAATTTACGAATGTTATAAGGTGTTCGCTTAAGAGTTGTTAACCTCTCGCAAATTAATCGCTCTTTTTGCGACTACGGTTTCATTCGTAAATGGAGTCTAAAATCTTTGTGTTTTTTTTTTGTAGTGTACCGTCAATTATTCGGGTCATTAATATACTAGTCCTCTCGTGATATAACTAAGATCGTATAATGTTTGGTAGTCCACTAATTCAAAGTGATAAGATTTATTACATTATTACACCGAAGAATCTTTCCTTCAGTGGTCAAATATTTCTCCAAAGGTGATACAAACTATATATTTTTTCTACATATTCACATGTAAAGGCAACTGAAAACAGTTTCTATATTAATTAAAGTAAAATATGGAAACGCTACAATTAATACCACTATGAATGACACTATCACTAATTAAATGGCTTGTTAAACCTAATTATATTGTTTATTTTTTATAAAGAACCTGAATTGTTTATTCTGGTGCAGTACAATCGAGTCATATATCTATATATATATATTTTTGGGTCTTGATGTAAGTGAGAATCAAAAGTAAATATCCATTATATGACTAGATTCGATTCTTCTCCATTAGTCCATTCCATATTAAATAAAGTTGGAAAAAATAATTATTCAGCTCTTCTTTCTCAAACAGATATGTCTTCACCAGAAGGAAGTCGCTGTGCATTGCATTTGCAGTTGAGGCTGAGACTGACATTCCACAAAGCTGCTCACAAAAGCTTCTTCTTCATCATGCAATCCATCCAAATTCTGCCACAATTTTAAGAAAAGAATTACTCAGATTATTAACTATTAACTTAATCACAATTCAGATATTACCTTCTTCTGTATGTTCACAAAAATAAATTTAAAAGGGAAAGAAAGAAAGTCTGGTAATTAGATAATTACCCAAAGGTCGTCGTCTTCTTGTCTAGTGAAGGAAGAAGCAATCTTAGGGTTCTCAAAAACTTCGTCGTTTCGTGCAAACCTGCCACGTACTCTTGGCCTGTTTTCCGCTAACGTTTTCCTGCATGCATACTTCAAAAACATTTTATTTTAAATAAATTAATTATTGTTGACAAAAAATTGTAGCTATTTATGCCAACTAAAAATACCCAGTTGATAGTGTAAACTTTGATTGATTTGGATATTTAAGCAAAATTATCATTAAATAAACTATTATAAAATTTTCTAATTTAAATCAGAAAATTCTTTGTAAAAAATTGTCTTATTACTTTAAATATTATTTCTAGTGTTGCATATTCATTTAAATACCCGGTCTTCAACCAAAACCTAAGAAACATCTGTGTAGGGTTCCTGATTTTTTTTTAAAAAATAGGAACCATTTTTATGTTAATTATTTATTATATTATTTTAAATTTTAAAATACGTAAGATATAGAAAACACTACTATTATTATTGTGGGTCACTAAAAACCTGTCTAATTATAAAAGAGTAATATATACTCATGTTAAAACATTTAACATAATCTCCATATAGTTGTTATGAAAAAAAAAAAATCCATATAAAATGAACACACAAAAAGTTTTCAAGGAAACAAAATACACCGAAAACCAATATTTAACTAAAAAATAAAAATTAGTTATTAGTTTAAGTTGTATTCTAAAAATACAATTGCCATCGGAAGAGATATAAAGATTGAGCTTGGTTTCATTGATCTCATTACTTATATCAAGGTACAAAAAAAAATTTTGAGTTCAGTTTATGTTTTGTACAACTTTTAATCGTCATGAAATTTTAGATTTTTTTTTTTTAACAATTTGATAATTTATTCTATATTATTTAAGATTCCGATATTTTATTTTGTATTGGACCTCAAATATCTGAGAATCGGCACTGTTCATTTTATTAAGTTTCAGTTGAACAAACTAAATTATAATAAATTAAAGTGTTTTCAAGTCAAAAGTACAAATCCTCAAACCGTGTTTTTTTTTAAATTCAATTATTTGATATTAAGAATCCGCATTTCATAAATAGATTTCCAATTTAATTAACCAAAAAAATATTTTATTTAATAATTTACGTGAGAAAATATCAATGACTTTTTTTTTTTTATTTAAAGGCCTAAAAAAAAAAAGAAGCAGCAAAATAGAAGCTCAATTCTAACAAACCCTAATGGACCTAGTGGAGTATACATAACCAAAATGGCCCAATCGAAACCCTAACCCTAGCAAAGACACCCGCCGCCACCAAAAAATTAGGGTAGATCCGGTGGAAAACAACCTCCACCAAAACGCCGCCGCCGAGAAGAGAACGAAAGCCAAGACCACCGAGAACGCCGAGAAGGAGGAGCCGCCGGAAAGAGAGAAAGTGAAGAGAAGCGGAGACCCGAAACAAACGAACATGCCTAGGAGAGGGCAGAAACGGAGGCGACCACCGACCCGCGCTATTGTCGGTCCACCGCTTACCGGACGATGCCTAAACGAGAGGAGGCAGCCACCCACGCCGCCAAAGCCATTATCGGTCAACGCCCGCCGCCGCGAAACCTCCGGCTTTACAACGCCGCCGTCCTCTAGCGGGCAGGAGAGAGCGTAGAGAAACTCAGCGACATGCAACCGAGACCACACCAGACCCACAAAACAGACAAACCGGAGGACCCAAGAGCCAGCGCCGCAGAAACCCTAGCCGCCGCCAAAACCCTGAGAGCCAGAACAAAAAACCACCGGAAAACACCGCAGGGGGGACGCCGTCCACAGATCCAGTCCTCACAGAGCGAGGACGGCGGGGCGGAGTCACCGAAAGGCCACCGAAAGACCGAAACACGGCGGAAGGAGGAGGCGAGAACCACCAGGACAAGCTTCAGAGTAACTCCACCACGGATGAAGCACGAGAAGAGGACGGAAAAGAGAAGGGAGGGGCCCTCTCACGGCGAGAAGCGCCGGAGAGGCGATCGGTTTTTAGTTTTGGTGTCTTCAATGACTTATTATTATTTATTACCTTAATGGTTTTGGTGAAGTTTCTTTGTGTTCGTTTAGCTCTATACTTAGAAATCTTCTCTTTACGTTCTTCTGCACTGTAACGCCCCACCTTCAAATTTTGTTCTTCGCCGACAAACGGCGTCGTCCGTGAGCTCGCCACAACTAAAGGACTCGAGTATGATCTCTGTTCCGCAAAATCCCTTCTCATATTCTTAAAAAGAAAACAAAAATAGTTACTCTCTTTTTTTTCTGGGGTAAAACATAGGATTACATAGTAAACTAATACCTGCAAATCTCCAGTGCTGCAGACTCGTCGCATGTAACCGGAGAGGAAGGAGTTTTCCGGCGAGCATAATAAATTTTGATTCTGAAAATTCGAGGAACCTTCCATGATTGGAACATCAAAAGGAGAACTAAGCACGAGATGCTCTGTTTTGACTGCGTCAAAGTTTTCGAAACCAGAGAAATTGGAAAAGCTGTTTGTGTGAGAGAGATTTAGGGTTTGGAGCTGAGAGATTGGAGGAGAAGAAGAGAGCAGATGATGAGTCGTAGGGGTAAAATTTTCAAAGAAATTAAGAGATTGATCATCTATCGGATTGAGATAAGGATTGTTGTCGAAGAGATCTGTTGTTGTGTCGGAAGAAAATATATCTGGTTCAGTACTACTTGAATGGTGGCAAATTGAGGAAGAAGATGAAGACCCATCAAAGATGTAAAGATCAGAATCCATTTTTTTTTTTAAAAACAGAAACTCTAGATCCTCAATGAAGAAGAAGAAGAAGATGAAGACAGCAAAACAATTGAATCTTTTGGGTATGTTCTGTCCTTTTTTTTTTTGGCTTGTCTCTGCAATTGAATTGACCAAATGAAACGGTTACAGAGAGCACAAGTAAGTGACACTCGTGATCTTTGTTTTTTTTGAAAATCACCAGAATTCAAAAATGGGAAAAAAAAAAAACTTTTTTTCTTAATGTAAATTTGGACTTTTTCCGAGAAAAGTCTTTTTTTTTTCCTGTCTTTTTTTATATTTAGTTTCTGGTTTTAGAACCAAGACATGACAGGTCCAGTTTATTTGATCTCCTGGCCGATGTTTTATATGGCGGACAAAATGTGAATTTGACAGTTCAGCCCTCGAATTTTATAAATTAATATGTTTTTTTTAAATGCTTATTTTTAACTTTGTTCGAAAACGCGCCGCTTACGGTCATGTAATCGCCGGCGAGACGCTCCGCGGCTTGGAGCCGTCGCGAGTTGCGAAAATCGGAATGAAAAATCGGAATTTAAAAAAAAAACTCAGTTTTCGTTTGTTTTTTCATGAGAAATCAAAGATTCTTCAGTAAATTTGTTCATTTCAAGTACATTTACAAGTAGAAATGAACTAAAACAAAGATAAAAAAGAAAAAAATGGAGCGGCCGTCCATTAGGGTTGCAGAAATCTCTGTGAAGAAGATGAAGAGATAAAAACGGTTCTACCCTTCATTAAAGGAAGAAATGAAAAAATCAAATGAAGATGCACTCAGGGTTTCGAACTCCCGTCCTAAACGATCTATTTGAGCGCCCCAAACCACCAGACTAACACATACTTTCGTGTTATGTATTACGATAAATTATACTTATACACAAATTGTCCAAAATTCAATCCCGCGTAAATCCCGAGTATTCTCCGATTTTTCATTAGGCGTTAGATCCAACCCCACCGTCCGACTCGCGCCTAGCGAGTTTTCGACAAAGGGTTTTAACCAAGGTTCTTATAATTTTGTTTTTATCTTCTTTCTTTTTTTGAACTTTGCCTTTTTTTGAACTAAAGTTTTTCATATTGAATAGCATGAGAATAAAAAAAAAGTCACAAATCCATAATGGCTATAGTTAGTGAAGCTCAATAACCCTTTTACTTAAACCCAATAGGATCCATGAGGAACAATCTAATGCTTGAAAAAGTTGGGTGTCGATTTCCAGACAAGTCAACTCTCCCACATTCAGACTGTAAGAGCATCCCCAATGGTGTAACCCATTGGGGTTCTTAAAAAAAAAAATTTAATATTATTATTTTTTTTTTTTCGGATCCTTAAAAAAAAAAAATTATTAAAAAAATAAGGACCAATCGTTACACGCCACGTGGCGTGAACAGTGTAAGGATCGGTCCTTATATAAGGATTTTAAGGACCTGTATCTTAACTATGCTGTGGGGTCCACGTATTATTTTATAATTTTTTTAAGAACCCCTCTCCCTAAAAACCCCCATTGTTCTTGGTCTAAGTGAGTTGTTGCTGAAATCAGTGAGTGACATGAGAGAAGAAAGATGATTGAGCTTCAAACCTGAAATAGAGCAAAAGATTGAAGGCGATAAACCCTCTCCTGCTAACCATATCAGAATTTGCGCTGATGAAGAAGATGGTGAATTTGGTCGGAAACTCAAGATTATTTCTTTGATTTTTCTTTTGATAAGATGAAGATATTGCGGTGCAGTCTTCCATTCCTTTCACCCGATAACCAGTGTAATGTTCCCTGCCAGCAAAGAAGTACAAGCCTCCGATAGTATTTGTTTCCCCCATCGTGTTGAATAGCTCAATTAAATCATCCCAGTGTCGGATTAGTTGAACCCGCAATCGCCTTCCAGAGAGGACTAAATTGACAAAGAGTAATTGCATTCAAATAATATGTGATTTCTTGATCCAGGAGCATAATTACAGAGAAAACAATTGGTGTCTGTTTGCAATCCTCAGCTCGATAATCGATCTCGCGCCGGGCTTCTATTCAGTACAAACAACCAGGTAAGAAAACTATGCTTTGGATTCCTCCACTAATCCAAAAAAGTTTAGACCAAGGAACTTCTGCAGTTTCTCTGCATAGCTTAGTGTAGATTAGGCTAGTTGAGTACTTTGCATAGTGTTTATCATCAACTATCCACTCATAAATGTCTTCATGGTCAGTAAGTAGGACAATAGTTAAGAAAACTTGAAGATTAATATGTCTTTTTGTTCTTGCAAGAGGTAAAATCCATTGCCCTCCTCTACACAGACTCGCGAGAGTTGCATTAATAGACAACCCGAGCCTGGTGATTCTTCCTTCCTCCAAGTAGTTATGCATACTCCCAAAGGGAGTCCAATTGTCAAACCAAAACCTGCACAATTCTCCATTGCCCACATTCATCATAATCCAGGTAAAAACTTCATCTCTGCTTTTAATTAACTTGTTAGCAAGCCATGAATTCCGAATATTAAGCTTAACAGACCAGTAGTTCCGTATAGACCCCGAGAGTACTTTCTTTCTGAACCAAGCTACCCAAACTGATCCCACTTGAAAAAAATAGCAACCAAATAAGCTTGAAAGTACAAGCCTTGTTCCACTTATAGAGATCCTTAATGCCTAATCCTCCTTGCGCATTAGTTTTCGTTACCAATTCCCATGACACATTTGTCGCAAGGTGAACCTCCAGATTTCCTTTCCAAAGAAATGTACCACAGATCGATTTTATCCGCTTGATGATTTGTTTCGGAAAAATGAAAGATGCACATCAGAAATTGGCTGTACCCGATATAACAGTCTTTATTAGGAGCAATCTACCAACAAAGGAGAGAGCCTTTACACGCCAAGAAGTGAATCTTGTCTTAACTTGATGAATTAAGACCTCGCAGTTTATCGCCGATAGTTTCTTGAAGCATAAAGGGACTCCAAGATACCTAACAGGAAGGATACCATTAGGCATACCTGTCGACACCATAATGGTGTTGAGCTCATGTTGTGACAGCCCGGATGCAAAGAACGAGGACTTCTGCAGACTAACAGTAAGACCCGATCTCATTTCAAAGTCATGGAGGATTTGAACCACGTTCTGTACTGATTCCAAGTCGCCATTAGTGAAGATTAAGAGGTCATCCGCAAAACAAAGATGTGTGAGCTTGGAGTCCTTGCACTTGAAATGGAACTTGAACTTCCCTTCTCCTGCACCTTTATTTAACATAAGAGAAAGGTTGTTCATGACAATTATAAAAGATAGGGAGAGAGAGGATAACCTTGACGAAGACCACACTTTCCTTTGAAGAATTCATTCACTAGCCCATTGTAACCGATTGTAAAGTTTGCCGTGCATACACAAGCCTTTAACATGCCTATATGAGTTGCTGGAATTCTCAAACCTTCAAGGCAATTAAACAAGAAATCCCAAGAGATAGTATCAAAAGCCTTCGCTATATCAACTTTGATCGTAATCCTTTTAGGTCCGTTTGACTTGTGATAGCCATTCACAAATTCACCTGCTAAGATTGTGTTCTCGATGAGTAATCTCTTTTCCACGAAAGCCATTTGGTTAGGAAGAATCAGAGAAGGTAACAATAGTTTCAAGCGTTTAACCAATAAGCGAGACACCACCTTATAGAGTGTGTTAAGGCACGAGATCCGCCTGTATTCAGATATGGAAGAGGTACCAGAACTTTTAGGGACGAGAGCTAAGATCATTGCATTTGTTGTAGAAGGCAAGAAGGATGAAGTGAAAATTATGGATTGAGCAAAGTACTTCTGGTCCAATCAAATCCCATGCCACTTTATAAAAGCCAGAAGTAAGCCCATCAGGACCATGAGCTTTGTTCGGATTAAGACGAAACAAAACCCTGGTTATTTCCTCTGAGGTTGGACTGGAAATCAAATCTTGATGGTGAGCGGCATAGCAGGTAAAAGGCGTCAAAGATTGGAACTAGTCAGGAGGCGAGGCGACCAACGGAGAAGTCAGAAGGTCCGGTGAAAGAACTCTTTTGAAGTGATTAATGGCGATGAGGCTCACTTACTGAGGATCGGTGACCAAAAAACCAGATGGCAGTAGAAACGATCGTATGGAATTGAAGCTTTTACGAGATTGACAAACTCTGTAAAAAAGGAGTATTAAGATCACCCTCGTTTAACCATTGGATCCGAGACTTTTGTTGAAATTAGCATTCTTCCACTTGTCTAAGGAAATTCCATTTGAAGTGAAGGTCCCTTTCCTGCTGAAGAAGCACCGGTGATGGATCATTAAGAGCTAGTACATGCGCATCTAACAACAAATGTTAACCTCACTCTCTCTTGAATTTTAGAGAAGTTCTCTTTATTTAAAGTTTTTAGTGCACTCTTTAGATTCTTTTGCTTCCAACAGAGACTCGTGAGATTAGATTCATAGATTCCGGCTTGAAACCAAGCTTCCAGTACCACCTGGTGAAAGTTAGGGTGTTTGGAAAGATAGTTAAAAGTTTTGAGTGGTTTGGTTCCATGACGGGGAAGAAGATGGACAAGATCAATAAGGCAAGAGCTATGGTCTGAAAAAAATTGGGGGTAGGAAAGTGGCTGAAGAATGAGGAAAGGCTGAAAGGGTATGGTTGTTAATCATCAGCCTATCAAGCTTTTTGGCTATCGGAGAAGCTGGCTGATGATTAGACCAAGTATATCGAGGACCCTGGTATCGAAGGTCAATAGCACTCAGCTGAAGAAAACAGTATTTAAGCTCCAACATATGGTTGTCAATTGAGTTAACTTCAGGGAGAGAATATTCAGCATGGTGAATTACTTGGTTAAAATCCCCACCAATCATCCAAGGAACAGAGTTCAAGTCAAGTGTTTGCTGAGGATTAAGAAGCTCAACCCAAAAATATGATCTTGCTCTTCTCACATTTGAGGCATACAGAGACGTGAAGATAAACTGAGTAGCATTTGGTGTCTTGACTTGACAAGTGAGAGACCGGCGAGACTGGTGAAGAACAGTTATAACAACCGGATCCTTCCAAATAACAATGATTCTACCATCTTCGTCAGATAAATGATTAGAGGCATAATGCATGTTCTGACAAAGTTTCAACATTAGATGATTCAAGTTCTGAGGTTTTATATGGGTTTCCAAAAGGGATCCAAAATAGGGTTATGGCTAGAAAGCCATTGACAAAAGCATATGCTTGTCTGGTTAATTAATACCCCAAACATTCCAAAAAAAGAGTTTTGCACTCATAATTATTTAGGTGTGTCCTCTCCGGAAAAATGGAGAGAACCAGGTGAAAGCAAAGAAGAAAAAGAGTTTGTTGAGGAAAAGTTGGGAAAGTCTGGTGCAATAATGGTTGAAGAGACAGTGGCTTTTTGTAGGTTTGGATCTAAAGAGGCTGCGATTTGGTTAGTGGTTTTAGGTAAAGAGAGACTAGGCGAGAAAAAGGCTAATTGGGATGTAAATGATGGACATGAATTGATGTCTATGGAGGAATCTGATCTGGGCCTTTTGTGAGAGTGTTTTTCTGATCGCAAATCAGGAGGGCTATAATCAAATTGTTCTCCATAAGGACTAGTTGCTGCAGGAAATGCAACAACATAGGGAACAATAAAAGAAAAGGGTTGAGAAGAAACAAGGGAGGGAGGAGGGGGCGATTTGAGGAAAGGATATGTAAGGTAGGATCAGTGACTGGTAAAAAACTTGGATCAGCTAGTGTACCATGAGGAGGCTGAGATACAAGAGCTGAGTCACCTGAGACAATCAGATTGTCTTTAGCACTTTCAGACGAAGCCTCTACCATTACTACATCTTTTTGAATCTTCTGCCAAGAAGAACTCTTATTAGAGTTTTTTTTTGCTGATTCCAAAGATTTAGATGGAGATAGATTAGCCTTATCGGGAGTAGCTTCCTGCGAACTAACTTTCTCTTTTTTCTTTTCCACAAGTTTCGAATGAGGACCAGTTTTCGTTACAATGACTGAAGCCTTTTGAGGAGGAGGCAGCAATAAGCAGTTCTTGGCAATATGACCAAGTTCACTACAATGGCAGCACTTGGGAGGGAGCCATGGGTATGAAACTTATACTTCAACAATTTCTCCACTCTCACGAAGATATTCAACCACATAAGGTAAACTCTTAGTGAGATCCACGTGAGAAAGCGTGAGACTAACCAAATTTTTGGTGAAGTCGTTAGTCTCTCTCGGTTCCCCAACAAGTCCAGCACTAAGCTCAAACCCTCTTGGTGTCTAAGGTTAAGGGGAACACCAATTAAGTGAGCCCATATCTGAATCGAATCAAGAGTCGGCTGCTGGGAGGAGCTAGAAGATGACTATTTAGGCGTGTGGAACATCGAGTCCCCCACATACCACAAACCTTCTCCAGAATCTTCGACCTAAGGTACTCATTTTGGATTCTTACTAGTAAAGTGCAGTTGATAGGATTATTAGGAATCTCTAGCTTCTTGACTTTGCCCCACATATGGTTCAATACACTCTGGATTTGACTAAAAGGGGGAGCTCTACCATTGAAATAACATATCATAAAATCTTTGTGTAGCTCCACACCTTTCTAAAAAAAGCATCCGAAATTAAGACTCGAGGCCTTCCTATTACTAAGAGTGTAACAGGAGCTAGACGTCTAAGAGTCTTGTCCTCAAACCGTCGAATCCTTTCAATCAACGGAGGCTCAGGGGAAACAGTAGAAGGCAATGGTTATTGGGTAGTAGGTTGAGTAGTAGCTGGAAAAGGTTTGAGGTTTGTAACAGGCACAACATGGGTTTTCTCCATAGAAGGAGCAAACATGGAAGGTTTAGTTAAAGGGGGTGTCGAATGAACAGTAGAGGCTTCTTCCATGGTAGTAACAGAAGGTAAAGGAGCAGTGGGATTGGGTATAGAAAAGGAGACAGTGGGATTAGGGAGTATTGGCGGATGGTTAGAGGCTGGGGGAGGGTAGCTGGAAGCTTTATTTGTTTGTATTGGTGAGCTTTTTTAAGGAGGAAGAACAATGAACTGTTCATGAACAGTGTTCTCAGAACCATTTTTAGATTGATTTGAAATCACATGATTTAAGCAGTGGGAAGAAGAAGGAGCTTTTAGAGATGAGTGAGCTAAAGCAATAGTGACCTTTCCTGCTGGCTTCTTGGATGAGGCAGTATGTAGGCTAAAAAGTGAAATAAAGGAAGAAGGAGGAGAAAGGGGTGGGAATAGGGAGAGAGGGAAGACATAAGAAGGTCAGGTGGGTCGGGGGGTAAGGGTGGGATGGCTGGAGGACTCACACCGATGGCCGGAGACAAAGCTTTCAAGCCGAAAGCTTGATATGTTTTCCAAGGGTTCTGCATCGAAGTCCATGTCAGAGAGGAAAATAGACTTTTACTTCAAGGATTTGAACTATGTCCCATATCAAGATATGAAAACTAAAAAATTACATTTAACCGTGGTTGTAAAATTGCATTTGCTATTGTCATCCCCTTGGACTATGGTGCATGGATGGAAGTTAACGATGAAAATAGATCAAATGGTAATTGGAAGTAAAAATTCTTTATAAAAAAACTGAGAATTGTTTTTGTCTGTAAAAAAAATGAGAAAATGGTTAAAACTTAAAAATCAGCCGACAAAATAAAATTACAAATGCAATGCACGAAGAGGTTGAACAGGTTCTTCCTAATTATGGGATTTGTTGACTTTTTTATAATAAACACGTTGGTGACAAAGTAAATATTTAAGATGAACAAAGTAAATACAGGACCACCGCGAGAACCAAGGAACCAGTGAGGAGAGGAGGAACATAAAACCACCCTCAAACAACCACCAAAGCAGTAACCAGAACCCAACGGAATACGGTGACCCAAAAAGAAGTAAACGCAAAGCGAATCTAGGGGAGTGACGCAAGAACACCGTCAGCTCCGCCCGGACTGTTATAGATGGGTTTAGCACCCCACCCACTTAGAAGGCCCAGGATTTATTCTTAATATAAAGGCCGGCCCAATAGAGCAATAGAAGCCCAATCAAATACGCTATTGCCGAGCCCATCGTCATCGGCTCGATTCGGCTCAGCTGAACGACATCAAATCAGCTCGGCTAAGCCGAACAGAAGCAAGTCACCTCGGCTACGCTAACATCCAAAGGAATGTACGACTCGGCCCATCACGTCACCAAGTACGGCCCAACTCGCACGAACTCGACAAGCGGTCAACGGCCTGTACAAAGTACGACCGTATTTTACTATAAATAGGAGTCGTCACTGTACATTAAGGCAACTTTTTGGGGATTTGTGCACTTCTTACTACTTTCTCTCTCTAGAGTCAATTTCCCAAATTGTAAACCGAGCACGTCTTTCGACCTGCTCGGGAATCTGAACACCGACTACGCTCGTCCCGAGCATATTACTCTCAAAAAGAACCCCGAATACAATCTTCTCTTCTTTCACCCCGAGCATTACTTTACTCTCGTTTATCACTGAATCTAGTCGGTTCTCTCTCAAGAACAACTTAGTTCCTTCGGACCGAGCACGTCGACTCTCTAGCAAGACGCGCATCCCGACCTCGTGACCACCTCGGTTATCACAATTGGCGCCGTCTGTGGGGATCTAAGTTTTTCTTCACTAACGGACAGACTCAGCGATGACAGGAGCTCCATCGAACAAGGATTACGTCCACATCGAAGACATCACAAGCTCGGAAACAGCCTCCCGAGCAAAAGGGCAACCCCAGCACGTTTCTCAGGTTGCAGATCCAATCATTCAGCCGGCCGGCGCCGAGCAGCAACCTCTAAACACCGAACGACCACAACAAGCAGCGGAAACTCAGACAAACGAGCAGGACATGTCCACCTTGCTCAAAACTCTCATGACTCAAATAGCCGAACTCTCTCAGGGAAGTAGCGCACGCTTCGATCAGCTCGCCACGGCACATGCGGTATGCCAGGGACAAATCAACGATCTGCGAATGACAAGTCAACAAGGATCCGTTCCTCGAACTCATCTTCACCGAGCGTTATTTGAAGAAACGCCACCTCCAAATCCGAGAAACCGGACGGTAACGCAGCAGCAGACCGAGGACGAACAACCTCCCAACACGGATATCCCAGGCAGCTCAGCGCCCGACGCGCACAGAGACAACGAAATTGAAGACATAAAGCTAATGTTGAAAAATATGACGTCCAAAGTCCATCAAGCGATCAGCTCGGCCCCCGAGATCGACCGTGTACTGGAAGAAACTCAGAACACTCCGTTCACTCGTCGCCTCATGGATATCCAGTTTGAGCATCCTATCTCTGCGGTCAAAATCAAGATGACGACCTACGACGGTAAATCCGACCCAAGGCAGTTTCTGACGGCATTCCGCATTGCGATGGGGAGGACAAAGTTCAGTGTCGGGGAACGGGACGCAGGTTACTGCCAACTGTTCGTCGAGCATTTGACCGGCTCGGCCCTGGATTGGTTCTCCCGCTTGGAACCGAACTCGATCGACGGATACAGCGACTTAACGCACGCCTTTCTCAAACATTACTCGATGTATATTCAGGAGGAGGTATCAAACGCCGACCTATGGGCTATCTCCCAAGGACCGAGGGAAAGCCTCCGATCGTACGTCACCCGCTTCAAAAACGTTTTGGCCAAAATCACGATCACCGACAGCGAAGGTCTACCCGCATTCCGAAACGGCCTCTGGTACGAATCAAGCTTCCGAGAAGAACTGAAGAAAAATAGACCAAGCTCGCTAGAGGACGCCCTTCACCGCGCATCGATCTTTGTCGAACTCGAGGAAGAAAAAGAAACCCTAGCCAAGAAGTTTGGGCCCAAGAGTTCGACTTCGAAAGACAAAACCGAAAAGAGTACCGAACAATACGAACCTCGTCAGCACTACGATCATGATTACAAAAAATCCAAGGAAGAAGAAACCGCGAGAAAAGGGAAATCGTCGTATTACGTCAGCGATCAGTTGCAAGGACACCGACAGGACGAAGAACGTTCCCATCAGGATCAACGACAAAGTCATCCCGACCGCTCTCAAAATCATCAGCAGGAACGACCCACCCAAGGATACCAAGGTCAAAATCAAGGCAAGCCATGGAACAAGTTCGTCCGAGGAGCCGATAAAAGCAAGTTATTCTGCGAATATCACCAGCGAGCGGGTCATAGCACCGAGGAATGCAGGAACCTTCAAGCCCTCCTCTTCGCCGATTACCAAAAAGACGGGAAGAAACTAGTGCTGGATCGCAACAAACCTCACCCGAAGAAAATCAACCAGGTCATGCAACCAAAGAACGAGGCCGAGCGCTTCAGGATCGTCCAGGAAGAACGAAGGAAACAGGTTGCTTTCGACGAGGAGATCGAACAAATCAACGCAGCAGCAGCCACGGATAAAAGAGCTCGCGACGAAGAAGAGGAAGACGGAGCACGTCCAAGGAGACGAATAAACATGATTATGGGAGGACTGCCTATGGTTAACGACTCAGTTCGATCGATAAAAGAATACGAACGGAGGGCCACGGCAGCCCAGCACTACCGACGAAACGCCACCGACGAGCTCAGAATCGGCGAGGAAGTGAGTTTCACCGAACAGGACGCCGAAGGAGTGGACCGACCGCATAACGATCCACTCGTCGTCGCCATGCGAATCGGCGACTGCGAGGTAGAAAAAATTCTGGTCGACACTGGCAGCTCGGTCGACCTAATTTTTAGAGAAACACTACAACGTATGGAGCTCAGCGACTACCGTATCAAACCGTCGACGAGACCACTAACCGGCTTCTCGGGAGACTCGATCAACACAATCGGAACAATCAAACTTCCAGTCTACGTCGGCAGAATCACCAAGCTGATCAAGTTCGTAGTCGTCGACCGACCAGCTATCTACAACGTCATCCTCGGCACGCCTTGGATTCACGAAATGAGGGCAGTCCCATCCACGTTTCATCAATGTGTCAAGTTCCCAACCCCATTCGGCGTGTATACACTACGAGGAGATCAGAGGATATCCCGCACATGCTTCCATATCGAGCACAAAATGCGCCACAAATCACAAGCGTACCTAGTCGCAGAGCCTCGAATCGAGCTGCCACCTCCCGACCGCCCGCAGAAGGACGCGATAGTACAAATCAATATCGATATTCGCGATCCCGAACGCTGCGTCGGAATAGGAGCCGACCTCCGAGCTGACTAGACAGTCATCGATTCTAGGACAAAACTTGAGCTAAGAAGACGCCACAACAGAAACAAGGAAAACACCATTTGACCACCAAAACCTAAAAAAGAGAGATCTACAAGAAACACACCAGCGAATAGGGAAGAGCTCCCCCTACTCCAGGAAAGAGAACACGGTGGAAGAGGGAGAAGAGATCCTCTCGGAAGGACATGAGGCAAGAAAACTCCAAAATTCTCCGCTCCGTTGTTCCCTAGAAAATTTGAGGCACAAGGGAGACATCTGTTGGATCTCCTTCCGAGAGACCACTCACTGCCACACTAAGCGCCTGACTTTAGCTTGACCGTGACACCACGTGCCAAGCAGAGCATCACCAACCCAAGAGACACAAAGAAAAGGAGAAGGAAGCCACATCGTGAGCCGCCCATCCTCTTAGCCAGCAAGCGCACCACCACCCACTAAGATGCCACCGCCTATCCGCACCGTTCAGATCCGGAGGAGGTTAACATGCAAAACCGGCACCAATCCAAAGATAAAGCGCCTTTAAGGTCAAAAAGGGTGGAGGCGAGGTACTTCTCATAACGCCGGCAAGTGACCAACGTTAGAGAGACGAAGCTGAAACGGCAAAAAAACTGGGGCGAACTATTGTTTAGAGAGAAGGTAGAAATACTTTCTCTCTCATTCCCTGATGATACTGTAAAATGATTCGCTTTCACATAATTTCTTGCTATAATAAAATAAAAAACTGGAACAAAAAAAGAAATTGAAAAGGTTAATAGTTTTACGTAGTATTTAACATGTATTTTTTTTGGTATATGGTCGATCAAGAAAACTCAAAAAATTACTAAAACTAGCACTTCCAAGGCTAGAGGATTCTAACACTTATATACATATACTTTTATTTGTTATTTTATGTTTAACCAAAATATCGTTAATGTCTCAGTGATGTCAAATCCAATGAAGCGTTGATATATCGTGGTTTTTATGGGTTTTAAGCTAGTATATATGTATATAACCGAGTCGTTTTATGCGTCTTTCGAGTTTTTTTGAGTCCTTTACAGATTTGCACACGTTTGGAGACATTCTAGAGATTTTGGAGCTATATGAGACGTTTTGGAGATTGAAGCCGAGATGATCAAATTCACCTCGACCATTGCATCAAGCATCGGTCGATTCATCCATTGCACCAGTCAACAAGGAGCCCGATCACAAAAATATGTGGAGTTATACAGACTTTTAAATAATTTTAAAGTGGCCTAGAAGTTTTAATATTTACAGAAGAGACCCATAATGTCTTTTAGTGCTTTTAGTTAGGTTTTTAGAATTTTATCTCATTCAGACTTTCATATTTTGATTTTTTGAGAGAGATAAGAGCTTGGGCTGATTGATACTATGTACTGCTTTTGAGAGAAGATTTTGAACCCTTGTTTCTTATTCTCTTTTGATTTTATGATATCTATTTTGATTATGTCTAGTGTTTCATTCGATATGTCTGAATAGATCTCTAGTTATGTTTAAGGATTCTTGTTAAAGATTTCATGGAATGCTATATTTATTTATATGTAGGATTCATAACTTGATTAGTTTTTCACCTAAGTTGTTCTTAAGGCTAATTCTAGATTGATCACATAGAATCTAGATCATAGGTTGATAAGTTGACATGAAAGTGTATTTATAATCTAACAGAACTTTTGGTAAGAAAATTAGATAATTGCAAAGGAATTTGGATTAGATAATTTTTGAACGAATCTTAGAATTCGAAAAGGAATTTGGATTTTTATGATTTGGACTTAGTAAATTATCGTAACGAAAGTTGATTTATTTTATATATTTGATTTGAGTTCTAGAACCGTTTGTAATTCGATATTGATTGATAATTGATCTGTATTGCTTGAATTCCTGAGAAGTTCTCTGGACCTGACGTTTTTCCCATCTTGAGAAAAACCCGATTTTTATGATTCTCGCGTTGCTTTTATTTATTAAAACCATTCCTTCCTTAGCTTAATTTAAAACAAATAGTCTATTTTGAGTGTCTTGAGTCTCTGTAGATTCAACCCCTATATACTACAATTGCATTATGTGCACTTGAGGTTTAGCTCTAAGGAATTGAAACTTCGAGCATATCAAGTTTTTGGAGCCGTTTCTCGAGACTCTTTTGAATCTCTGATAGATTTAACTTTAGAGTTTTAGACTAAGTATTTTTCACTTTTACTCACAATGTTCTACCTTTTTTGTCTTGTGTGTTTTGGGTGTAGTGCCTAATCGCGATACCAAGAGCAACAAAGACAACTGTCTTTTATTTCTTATGAATCAAGAGCTTCCAAGGTTGGAACGAACGAACATAAAAGCAAAGAAACCAATTGAGATGTTGAATCCTAATGCCGTGATACTGGAAAGGGATGAGGTTTGTATTCTGAGAGACCGAGAGGGCATGCTTACAATGATTAGGAAATCTCATCGTGGCAAATGTTGTTGCTGGTGCAGAACAAGCACATGTCAATGCGCTGGCGCATGCTGCTACATTGGCTGCTACACATGCGCTTGTTCAAGAGCCGGTCACGAGAGGAAGGTCGCTTGGTGATTACAACAGGTATGATGAGTTCTATGCGAACATATTTGCGATCAGGATTCCTATGATCCAGATGAAGGATTACGAGCTGAAACCATCCTACTACAATTTGGTTGGTCAGAATCGTTTACATGTCTTGTCTCATGAGTATCATATGGACCACATTGAGAGGTTCGAGGATTTGGTAAACAACTGGAAACACAATGGAGTTTGTTATGATTTATTATTCTGCAAGCTATTTCCACACTCTCTTGGTAGTGAATCAGCTTATTGGTTGAAGAAATTGTCTACATGATCTCTTACCAATTGGGAGGACACTAAAAAGTTTTTTCATTCGGAACTTCGACGATGATGCAAGATCACAGGACCTACTTTTCTCAGTTCAATCAGGCACCTACTAAGGCATTCAAGGCTTCTTGGGTGCAATTCAGGGAGTACCAGATAGATTGTCCACATCATGGTTTCTATGAGGTTCAGTTATTGGGTATCTTCTTCAGAGGTGTGGATTGGAGGTACCATATGGCTCTTGATACAACAAGCAATGTAAATTTAAACACGAGGTCTCCGAAGGTAGCTTATATGCTGATTGAGAACTTGGCATCTAGGAATAACACTAAGAAGCAGATTTTGAGAGGCAGAGACAAGCTGAAAATGCTGATGGGACGTAAATCTCTAAGCTGAAATCAAAATCGGACTCGGTTCACAACAATTTTGGTGAATAAGAAGCAAGTCCAATTGGCTGTATAGGTTAAGACATTTGAGCCTGAGGAATACTTCGAAGAAGAGGATGTTAACTTCATTGGTGGGACTGGTTTTCATGGCCAAAGGTTTGGAAGTCAACAAGGCAGATGTGGCTACAACAGGACTGCTCAGAGGAGTACATTCACAGGTAAACAACACTCTTCTAGTTATGTGATATATCATGGGTTTTAGGGTTTTTGACCATGATATAAGTCTTTGTTATTGAGTCTTTCTATGTGTGTTTGGAGTCTTTTTGTGTGTGTTTACAGGTTTAGGTACATTTGGAGCATGATTGGACGTTCTGGAAGCATTTAGAGCAATTCTGGACTACTTAGAGATTTCACAGAGTTCACTGGCTGCGTCTGCACAGTGCGTCGGTCGACGCATCCCCTGATCCAGAATTTTGCGCACAAAAATCCTTGGAAAATTACAGTTTTTCCCAGAAGTTTCCCATACTTACAAAAAGGCCCAAAACATGTTTAGACTTTATATTAGGGTTTTAAGTGAAGGAATTTCTAGCAGTTCCTAATCCAATTAGGCAGCCCTAGTCTGAATTCCAAGCCTAGGATCTAGGGTTCATATAATCGAATCAATGGGATCTCGAGATTACCTGGTGATTAGCAGCGGAAGGGTTTTGCAAGTACTCGAGATTCTCAGCGCCTCAATTGCTGCGCCTCTACTGGTATCCAAACGCACACGAACTGAACAGTTGGGATGCTAGTGCCTTTTGAGATCAGATCTCTTGAGAGGTTTCTAGTTTCACTTTGTGGCTGTGAATTAGGTCAGAAGTGTGTAAAGGTCGACCATATATCTTATATATGTCGACTTATACCACCACCGATTTAACCAACGATTAAACCGAAGTTAATCTGGTCATTCGCGATCTGTGTCGACCGACACACTTATTGTGTCGATCGACACTGCCTCAGAAACTCGGTATTGAATGCATATCAAATATGCATTCACCAGATCATTACATTAATGATCAACCTCATATACTACGTCCAGTTTGCTTAGGTGTGTGACCCTGTAGGATCATATAACACTAGCAATGAGTTCTAAACTCATTGATCATAAGTGGCTTATAGCAAAGCATTATGACTGCCCATTGTCATATGATTGTCTCATCTCGACAATACGACTTTCACTTAGAGTAAGTACAATAGATTTCAGGACATTCCCAACAATCTCCCACTTGTACTAGAATCATCTATTCCCATATTCCCTTGTCACTATATCTCGATCTGGCATAAGGCAAGATCCGTGTCATCCTTATTAAGCCAAAATAATGTTCATCGAACTCCGATTTATACTGACAAGACAAACGACTGACAATCACCTCGTTTGAGTGTGGCCACACATTTCTCAGTATCAAATCTTCGATGGGCCCTGAGATATTTATCTCCTGTTATATAGGAGGGACAAATCCCATCTTGTTCCATCCCTGTTCTTTAACACACTTCATGATACGCCCAATCAATGCCTTTATAGTCACCAGTTACGGCTGACGTTTGACAGGGTTAAAGCGGACCAATTCATATGTAAGAAAACATGATGAACTCAGGTCTAAGGACTATACTCTATAGTCGTAATGAAAACTCTCATGACACTTATATAACTATCCCGTAGAGTTCTCATCAGTGGGTCATGTCCGATCATGTGTTCTCTAACACATATCTATGTGATTGACTTTAATACTCTTATTAATGACTCCATGAAACTTAGTCATCAGTCACCTCACATACTAGTCTCACGCGGTTGTTAATGTCCCACTTTAACAACCTCGACCAGGGACCAACGTAATTTATGTCATTTATTATCTATAGGGTTTCATGATCAAGTCACATACTTGATGACCTATAAAATGTCATAAATTACTTTGGAACTATTATTTAATAACATAATTAAATAATACTGATGTCAGATTTCATTAACATAATCAAATTATGTTCACATGAACATCATATCATAACTAAAATTAACAACAACAACTCCCACTGAAATCAAGATCACATCTTAAGACATCTAATGCCTGTAGGAGTTGTCTGACCCTCATTCGCTTTTGCTCAGCGTGTGTCGAGGGACACTGCGTCTTGCTAAGAGCAATACCAAGAGTCATTTGCACAAAGCCCTTCTTGGAATCATGCATGCTGGACCTGTGCAAGACCTTATCACCATAAGTATCTTGACACAATCCAATTAGCTTGTCTAATCTATCTCCATAGATTCTTATTCCAAGAATGTATACGGTTTCTCCCATATTTCTCATCGAAAAACAACTTTCGAGTCAAGTCTTAACAGACTGAAACAATGGAACTTCATTTCTGAGAAATAGTATGTTATCAACATACAATACTAGAAATGCAACTGCGCTCCCACTAGTCATCTTGTAAACACACGGTTCCTCTTTGTTCCTGACGAAATCAAATCTTTTGACTGCTTCATCAAAACGAAGATTCCAACTCCGAGATGCTTGCTTCAATCCATAAATGGATCGATGAAGCTTGCATATCTTCCTAGATTCATTAGGATCAATGAAAACTTCAGGTCGTGTCATGTACACATCCTTTTCCAGAATTCCATCAAGGAAAACTGTTTTCACATCCATCTGCCAGATCTCATAACCATTATCAGTGGCGGTTGCTAGGAGAATCCAAATGGACTTAAGCATGTTGACTGGGGAATAGGTTTCTTCATAGTCAATACCATGAATTTGCTTGAAACCTTTTGCCACCAACCTAGCTTTGTATATCAGAATATTACCATTTTTGGATTCAGGGCTCATCATTTCTTCTTCAAAATTCGCAGGCCCGTCACATTCAATGATCAACAGATCATGGCAATTGGTTACGAGAAATCCACATTTCTCGGGTTCGTGACGGATCCTGTTGGATCTGCGAGCTTCAGTTTTGTGTAAAAGTCGCGCACATATCTCATATGTAGACTTTTACCACGACCTAATTAACCAAGATTTAAACCGTAGTTAATTAAGTCATAAACCAAAATCATGTTTTAGTTCGCGATCTGTGTCGATCGACACAAAAGTTGTGTCGATCGACACTTCTTCAGAAACTCGCCATTTGAATGTATATCGAATATTCATTCATTAGATCCTCGCAAACCTCAGGCACCACAATTGCAGGTTCTACAACTCTTTGTAGATCCCACTGCTACTCTTCCTCATCAGGTTGAGCAGTCTCCTGTGATTCTCGAATTTCTTCGAGTTGTACTTTTACTCCCACTGTTCTTCCTGGAAAATAAGGTCTTTCTCAAGAAAACATAGTTCCGAGCAATAAACAATTTGTTCTCGGACCGGTTGTAAAAGTAACATGCCTTGGTTTCGTTAGGACAACCAATGAAGTAGCACTTATCGGATTTGGGTGTGAGCTTATCAGAGATTAAACGTTTTATATAAGCCTCACAACCCCAAATCTTCATGAAAGACAAATCAGGAATATTAGCAGTCCACATCTCATGTGGTGTCTCTGTAACTGATTTTGATGGAGCCCTATTTAGTGTAAACGCAGACGTTTCTAGAGTGTATTCTTACAAGGATAATGGAAGATCTAAGTGACTCATCATTGATCGAACCATATCTAATTAAATCCGATTCAGGAGGGGTGAATTGTGAAACGCTTTCACAATCTCTCAGATGATCACTTAATTCTTGACTCAAGTATTCACTTCCATGATCTCATCGTAGAGCTTTAATAATTTTGCCAAATTGATTCTGTACTTCATTCTGGAACTCTTTGAACTTTTTCAAAGATTCTGACTTATGTCTCATTAATAAGACATAACCTTTCCTACTGAAATCATCAGTAAAGGTTATGAAGTACTGAAAGTTTTCTCTAGCACTTGTGCACATCGGGCCATACACATCCGTATGTACAAAGCCCAATAAGTTACTGGCCCTTTCATTTTATTCGTTCGCGACCTGTGTCGACCGACGCACCGTTAGTGTCGATCGACACTACCTTTTGTTGAAAAGGGCCTCAGTCATTTTGCTTAATAAACAAGATTCGCATTTCTCATATGATTCATAATCAAATGAGCCCAAAAGCCCATCACTATGGATCTTCTGAATCTGTTTCTCATTTATGTTGCCCAAATGACAATGCCAGAAAAAAAATTTGATTCGTGTCATTTGACTTGAATCTCTTGGTACTAATGTTATAGTTAGGAACGCTTTGGTTTAGAACATAAGATCCATTCTCTAATGGACTGCCACTATAAATCATATCATCGTAATCAAATGAATAACACTTATTCTTAATTTGAAAACTGACATCCTTCCATATCCAAAACAAGGAATAGAAATAATATTTCCGCTCATAGCAGGTACATAGTAGCAATTATTGATTTCTAAAAACATGCCAGAAGATAAAGACAAATAAATGTTCCTACGGCCAATACAGCAACTCTTGCTCCATTTACACGCGCAGGTCCACTTGTACATTCTCCATAGTCCTACTGTTGCTCAGGCCCTGCATATTTTCACAAATATGAGCACCACAACCGGTATCCAATACCTCATAAGTAGAAACATAAGAAGTAACATTTACTTCTATAACATAAATACCTGAAGAAGAAGTCTCATACGTCTTCTTCATCTTCTCATAATCTTCCAGGAATTTCTTACAATTTCTTTTCAAATGCCCATAACCATTACAATAATAGCACTTAACATCTTCAGAAGGACTAGGTTTAACCTTAGGACCATGGCTAGACTCGCTTGGATTCACAATCGAGCTCGTCTTGCCATCACCTTTGTTCTTACCAAGTTTCTTAAACCTTTTACCCTTTTGTACCATAAGGACATTTGGGATGTCCTTCTTGATGTTAGGTTCAACAGTCTTAAGCATCCCATGCAATTCAGTCAACGTCTTCGTCAAGTTGTTCATGTTATAGTTCATAACAAATTGATCATAGCTTGACGGCAATGACTGCAGAATGATGTCAGTAGCCAACTCTTGGCTAATGGGACAATCCAGTTTACCCAGGTTATCAATATAACCCATCATCTTAATGACATGAGGACTAACTGGTTCGTCCTTTGGTAGCTTTTACTCAATCAGAGACTTAACCGTCTGATATCTCTGAGTTCGTGCCTGCTCCTGAAACATGCTTTTCAGGCCATTGATCATCTCTATTGGCGACTCCACGTACTCAAATTTCTTTTGCAAGTCCGAATTCATGGTAGCCAACATGAGACAACACACATCGACCACATCATTTGAATGCTTATCCCAAGCATCCTTATCTGACTGCCAGACATTTACTCGGTACTTCTTGGGGAGAACTTTCTCAAGGACATAGTCCTTTTTCTCCTGTTTGAGAACAATTCTCAAGTTCCGATACCATTCAAGAAAGTTGGATCCATTTAACTTGCCCTTCTCAAGGACGGATCGCAGGGAGAAATTGTTATGATGATTTGTGCTAGACATAGCTGAAAACAAAAGAGGTTTAGTTATGATGTTCAAGAAATGAGTAATCTTAACTATTAAGAAGACTCGCATTATATTCAAACAATGTTTCCTCAAATGAATATAATGATCCAAGACCCATACTTCACTAAACTTGAGTAAGCCACTGGCTATCGCCCAAATTTTAGCTATCTAGGTAAGCAACAACTTTGCTAGTTATATCCAATATAACTCTTGGTTGTGGATTGACATCTCATGTCCAATCCACCTGATGTCTCTGATCCCAAAACGATTTTGATGGCCCAGTCAAGTAAACCAATCTCTTAAGTCATGTAATTGTTGATGTCTTGCACTGCAAGTCCATCAACACAATTACCTCCTGTATTACTTATGTAATTGTGGACATCTTGCACTGCAATTCTATCGCACAATGAAACAAGTCTTGACAGTTGACAAGATTGGAAAGACATCTAAATATACTTGATATTTAGTTGAGGAACGGAACCTTTAAAACGTTCAATTTTATTATGTTTTAATTCTTCTAATTAAAATGATTTATCTTGGTTTGGTTCTGTGATTTCAGGTTCAATAACCTAAACCAGCGGATCCTGTGTCGACCGATACTACCTTAGTGTCGATCGATGCAGATTAATCAAAACCAATTTTGCGATAACCGATCAATCCAATTGATCCGGTTTTATGATAACCGGTCAGTGTCGATCGACACTACATCAGTGTCGGTCGATGCTAACCTTATCAAATTGATTGCTATAAACCGTTTAGCAGTTTAACCAATTTTAACCAAGCTCGATGATTGGTCCAATCCAATTGAACCGATTATCCCGATCGCGAGGACTGTGTCGACCGACACAACTCTTGTGTCGATCGTCACAGTTAGGTTAAACCTGTATCTTATTCGGGTTATCCTTATATGTCGACCGACACCGGATTGGTGTCGATCGACACAGTGCGATAAACCCCATAATCGTTTTTCAAACCAAAAAATCCTAAACTAGATTACTTTGATCAAAACGAGTTTTAGCATGCTTGTATCAACTATACAGAGATTCAGATTCAACTAATCTAATCATCATGCTACTGATTCAATAGAACCCTAAGGCTCTGATACCACTGAAGGAATTTCTAGAAGTTCCTAATCCAATTAGGCAGCCCTAGTCTGAATTCCAAGCCTAGGATCTAGGGTTCATATAATCAAATCAATGGGATCTCGAGATTACCTGGTGATTAGCAGCGGAAGGGTTTTGTAAGTACTCGAGATTCTCAGCGCCTCAATTGCTGCGCCTCTACTGGTATCCACACGCACACGAACTGAACAGTTGGGATCCTAGTGTCTTTTGAGATCAGATCTCTTGAGAGGTTTCTAGTTTCACTTTGTGGCTGTGAATTAGGTCAGAAGTGTGTAAAGGTCGACCATATATCTTATATATGTCGACTTATACCACCACCGAATTAACCAACGATTAAACCGAAGTTAATCTGGTCATTCGCGATCTGTGTCGACCGACACACTTATTGTGTCGATCGACACTGCCTCAGAAACTCGGTATTGAATGCATATCAAATATGCATTCACCAGATCATTACATTAATGATCAACCTCATATACTATGTCCAGTTTGCTTAGGTGTGTGACCCTGTAGGATCATATAACACTAGCAATGAGTTCTAAACTCATTGATCATAAGTGGCTTCTAGCAAAGCATTATGACTGCCCAGTGTCATATGATTGTCTCATCTCGACAATACGACTTTCACTTAGAGTAAGTACAATAGATTTCAGGACATTCCCAACATTAAGCCACTTGTTTAGGCTAAGTTTGATTCTACTTTCAGAGAGTTTTAGAGAGAGAGATATTTGTAGCTTTTTGGGGCTGATCAGATTCTCGACAGAGAGAATATTTCGAACTATTTTCCTATCTTATTGATCTCTTTATGCTTTCTATTTCAAACATGTCTATTGTTATGATTGCCATGTCTGAGTAGTTTGCTTGTTAGGTGTAGGGATTGATATATCATGGTTTTTACCCACTTTATACCATGATATAGTTGTGTTTTTAGAGTCTTTTGTATTAGTTTAGAGTCTTTTACAGGTTAAATCAGGTTTGGAGCTAATTGGAGATATATGGAGCATTTTGGGCATTTTGGGACGTTTTGGCCGAGAGCTTTATTCACTGTTCGATTATTTGATGTTGCATCGATCGACACGCATTGTGCATCGGTCGATGCAGTCGCGAGATGGGCCGTACGCGTCGGCGTAACCAGTATTGAAGATTTGCAAAGAAGCCCAAGATACTTTCAGTATTTACACAGAAGCCCCAGCCGAGATTTTGCCTATATATACTAGTTTTTGGTGTTTAATTTAGATACGCTTTCATACTTAGAGCTAAGAGATTTCTAGAGTTTTCGGGGCTGATCTATTTCCTTGTATTCATTTATTTTGGAGAAGATTTCGAACCCCTTTGATATTTTAATTTCTTATATGCAATCTATTTATTCTATGATTATGTTTTCATCAATCATGTCTGAGTAGATCCATAGTTGAGTTTAGGGTTTCTCATTAGGGTTTGATGACTTGCTAGACTTGTTTAATTCAGTTAGGATTCATATGATTAGAATGTTCTTCAAACTAAATTGTGCTTAAAGCTAGTTCTAACCTGATCAATTAGAATCTAGATCCTAGGTTGCTAAATACGTCACGAGAGTGGGGTTTAGGAATCTGAACTATTTAGGTTGAGCAATTGAATTATTCGCAAAGAGATTTGGTTTAGTTTAATTGTGAACATATCGAACTTGAACTTAATGCTAGTTTAATTTGTTAGTAATTGCAAAGAGATTTGGATTACTGCACTTAGACTTAGAGAGTTTTCGCAAAGAGATTTGGTTAATTCTATTTCCGTGATTTGAGTTCTAGAACTGAGTTTAATTTGATCCTGACTGATTAACTTGTCTGCTTGTCTGATTTCCTGAGAATACCCTAGGCTTGACGCTTTTAGTTTATTGCTTACAAACCGATTTCCTGCTACTGTTTACTTTCTTGCACCGCAATTCATTACAATCACTACTTGCTTATTTCTAGTATTAATTCCTACGGTTTGATTCTCTTGAGACCAAGTGTCCCTGTGGATTCGATAACCCTATATACTACATTGACTATACTGTGCACTTGCAGTTTAGAATAGGGATTAAAACTCGACCTATCAGGGATTTGTTGGGATAGTGTCCTGAAATCACACTTGTACTCACTCCTGAAGATAGTTGTGTGTCGAGATCAGACATTCGTATAGTACTGGGCGGTTGCAATGCTTTGCTAGAAGCCTCTTGTAATCTGTAAGTTGTGGACTTACTACCAGTACTATATGATCCTATAGGGTCACACACCTAAGCGAACTGGAAGCTACGACATGGGAATGATCATTATGGTAATGATCATACTAATGTGTATTGGATACACATTAATATCGACAGAATGGTGTTGTGTCGATCGACACAGCTTGTGTGTCGGTCGACACAGTTCGGATTTTCCGAACAGGCTTTTCGAGTTTAGGCTTAATTAAGTCTGGCCCGTTAAGCACGTTTAGGTAGAATAATACTCTAAGATTTCGACCTAAACAGCAAGCCGTCCACTTTTCTTGACAGAAACAGTAGACACACCAGAGAGATTCGATCCCCATTGATCCGGCGCTAGCATCCCGTTTCCAGCGAGCGTGCGTGTGTATCTGGTAGAGGCAAGGCGTCTGCGTTGCTCCAACTGATCTCGTTCACCATCTCAATTCCGCTGCCAAAAGGTAAGAACGAGGTTGGTTCTATTTTCAATATATCAAACCCTAGATCCGAAGGGATCCAACAGTGGTATCAGAGCACAGTTAGGGTTTAGCTATTGAATTTGTTGCAAAATAATTCGAATCTTGATGTTGTTGAATTGATTTTTGCATGTTCAAATCGTGTTTTCATGTTATATTCTCGGTTTTGTTCCTGATGAAAAAACGAAGAATTGATGAAAACGCACTGTGTCGATCGACACAAAGCGTGTGTCGGTCGATACGCCGCGGCGCAAAACGTAAAATATTTAGGGTTTGTCGCAGGGTGTCGATCGACACAAAGCGTGTGTCGGTCGACACAGAGCGAAAACTCGAGTAAAATATTTAGGGTTTGTCGCACAGTATCGATCGACACAAAGCGTGTGTCGGTCGATACAAAGCGAAAATCCACAAATCATCTTAGGGTTTCGATCTGAGATCGAAGACCAGAATTCTTGCTGCGTCGATCGATACACTGGGTGTGTCGGTCGACACAGGCAAAAACGATTAGATAGACCGGTTCAGTTGGATTGAACTGGTTATATCGATCGGTTAATTTTAATTAACCGAAAAAATTGGTTCTGGTTTGGTCATGTCGATCGACACACAGTGTGTGACGATCGACATGGACTATTAAACCAAGCCGGTTCAATTGGATTGAATCGGTTATGTATATTCGATCTGGTTTAACCGGTTATCGAAGAACGGTTTAAATTTGATTGCATCGATCGATACCAATGGTTGGCGTCGATCGATACAATGCTCGCAGATATGATGGTTGGACTACATATCTGCATATACCAGAACAATCTAATCCTAAAAGTTGTAGATGAATCTAAACTAAATAAAACTGAATGTTTTAAATAAATTAATAAATTCTTGATGTATATTGGATATACATCAAGATAAAATAGTTCTTTCCTCAACTAAATATCAAGTGATCTTGATGTCTTGCCCGATCTAGTCTACTGGTAAGACTCGTGTCGTTTGTTGGATATTCTTGGAGTCCTTAATATCCACTGCAACATGAGTAAGGCAGGTGGTCATTGACAGACTTGCAGTGCAACTGTCAGTAATCACAAGACAGAAAAAGGATTGGTTTTACTTGACTGGGCCGCCAGAATTTCTGGGCCCAGAGACATCGGAGTGGATTAAACACAGTTTGTTTCATCCACGACCAGGAGTTGTACTAGGTACAATTAGCAATGATTTGCTTACCTAGATGACTGAAGTTTGAGTAACGGCGAGTCGCCCACTCGAATTTTAGCAATCTGAGGATCTTGGCTCATTGTATTCATCTGAGGAAACATAGTTTTGAATACAATGCGAGTTTTTCTTATTAGATAAGAATTCTCATTTCTTGAGCTTTATAACTAAAATCTATCTCTTTTGAATTACAGCTATGTCTGTCTCAAATCACATCAACACTTTCTCACTAAGATCCGTCCTTGAGAAGGACAAGTTAAATGGATCAAATTTCTTGGAATGGTATCGGAACCTGAGAATAGTTCTCAGGCAGGAGAACAAGGAATATGTCCTTGAAAGAGTTCTCACCGAGAGGCCACGTTCCAATGCTCCGCAGACAGAAAAGAATGCTTGGGATAAGCATTCAGCGGATGTCAAAGATGTTACTTGTCTAATGCTGGTGACCATGAACTCTGAGCTGCAGAAGCAATATGAGAACGTGTTGTCACCCATTGAGATGATTAACAGCCTGAAAGATTTGTTTCAGGAGCAAGCTCGCACAGAGAGATACCAGACGGTTAAATCTCTCATGGATTGCAAGCTGGCTAAGGACAGTCCAGTAAATCCTCATGTCCTTAAAATGATGGGTTACATTGATAACCTGGGGAAACTGGACTGTGCCATTAGTCAGGAGCTAGCCACTGACATGATTCTGCAGTCTTTGCCGTCGTGTTTTGATCAGTTCATCATGAACTACAACATGCAAAACATGACTAAGACATTGACTGAGTTGCACGGTATGCTGAAGACAGCAGAGCCGAATCTCAAGAAGGCTACTCCCAGTGTCCTGATGGTACAAGGGGGTAAAAGGTTTAAGAAACCTAAGAAGGATAAGGGAAAGGCCCAGGTTGTCGAGACTGAAAGTCAAGACAAGCCCAAGCCCAAGCCCAAATCCGGGCCTTCTGCTGAGGATAAGTGCAACTACTGCAAGCAGTTGGGGCATTGGAAAAGAGACTGCAAGAAGTTCAAGGAAGATTACAAGAAGCTGAAGAGGACGTATGATGCGTCTGACTCAGGTATTTATGTTATCGAACTCAATGTTATGTCTTCTAGTCCTACTTCGTGGGTATTGGATACCGGCTGTGGTGCTCATATTTGTACTGATGTGCAGGCACTAAGAAACAGTAGGACGCTGAAGAAAGGGCAAGTGGAGCTACGAGTCGGGAATGGAGCTAAGGTTGCTGCACTGGCCGTAGGCACCTACGAGTTGTCCTTGCCATCGGGCATGGTTTTAATTTTAAATAATTGCTACTTTGTACCTGCGATAAGCAGAAACATAATTTCAGTTTCCGTTTTGGATTTGGAAGGTTTTGATTTTGCTGTTAAGAATAAAGTTTGTTCTTTTAATCGTGATGGTACATTTTATGGTAGCGCCCCATTAGCGAATGGGTTATATATTTTAAACCAAGAAATGCCTGTCTTTAACATAAATACAAAGCGGTTTAAGTCCAATGACGAAAACCCGACTTTCTTATGGCATTGTCGTTTGGGCCATATCAATGAGAAACGTATCCAAAGGCTCCATCGAAATGGGCTTCTGGGCTCATTTGATTTTAAATCATGTGAGAAATGCGAATCTTGCTTGGTGGGCAAAATGACTAGAGCCCCTTTCAACAAACAGAATGAAAGGGCCAGTGACTTATTGGGCCTTATTCATACTGATGTATGTGGGCCAATGAGTACTGCTGCCAGAGGAAATTTTAAGTACTTCATTACCTTCACTGATGATTTCAGTAGGTATGGCTATGTCTACTTGATGAGACACAAGTCAGAATCCTTTGATAGATTCAAGGAGTTCAAGAATGAAGTACAGAATCAACTTGGCAAAAGTATCAAAGTTCTGCGATCGGATCGCGGAGGAGAATACTTGAGTCAAGAATTCAGCGACTATCTGAGCGAGTGTGGAATTGTTTCACAACTCACTCCTCCTGGAACACCCCAATGGAATGGAGTGTCAGAGAGGAGGAATCGAACCTTGTTGGACATGGTTCGGTCTATGATGAGTCATTCTAATCTTCCATTATCCTTTTGGGGATACGCTCTAGAAACGTCTGCGTTTACACTAAATAGGGTGCCATCTAAATCAGTGGAAAAGACACCACATGAACTGTGGACTGGGAATGTTCCTAGTCTGTCTTTCCTGAGGATTTGGGGTTGTGAGGCTTATGTCAAACGTTTAGTCTCTGACAAGCTTGCACCCAAATCAGATAAATGCTACTTCGTTGGTTATCCTAGGGAAACCAAGGCATACTACTTTTACAACCAATCTGAGAACAAAGTATTTGTTGCTCGGGACTGTTCTTTTCTTGAGAGGGAGTTTCTCTCTAAGAAAAACAGTGGGAGTAAAGTACATCTTGAAGAAATTCGAGATGCACAGGATACTGCTCAACCTGCTGAGGAAGAGCAGCAGTTGGATCCACAAAGTTCTGTGGAACCGGCGCCTGTGGAGCCTGAAGTTCGCAGATCCGGAAGGATCCGTCACGAACCCGAGAGATACTATGGATTTCTCGTGACTGATTCAAATGATCTGATGATCGTTGAAAGTGACGAACCAGTGACCTTCGCGGAAGCAATGATGGGCCCGGACTCCGAAAAGTGGCTTGGAGCCTCTAAATCCGAAATGGAATCCATGTCAGGAAACCAAGTATGGTCCTTGGTCGATTTACCCAATGGTGTAAAAGCCATTGAGTGTAAATGGATCTTCAAGAAGAAGATTGACGTGGATGGCAATGTACAGATTTACAAAGCGAGGTTGGTGGCTAAAGGTTTCAAACAAATTCATGGTATTGACTATGATGAAACCTATTCCCCAGTCGCTATGCTTAAATCCATTCGGATCCTTCTAGCGATTGCTGCTCATTATGATTATGAGATTTGGCAGATGGATGTCAAAACCGCATTCCTGAATGGTATTCTGGAAGAGGACGTGTACATGAAACAGCCTGAAGGTTTTGTCGATCCTAAGAATGCTGGGAAGGTATGCAAACTTCATAAATCCATTTATGGATTGAAGCAAGCATCACGGAGTTGGAATCTTCGTTTTGATGAAGCAGTGAAGCAATTCGGTTTCATCAAGAATGGAGAAGAATCATGTGTTTACAAGAAGACTAGTGGGAGCAAAATTGCGTTTCTTGTACTGTATGTCGATGACATACTCCTCCTCGGTAATGACGTTCCATTGCTTCAGTCTGTTAAGACTTGGCTCGGAAGTTGTTTTTCCATGAAAGATATGGGAGAAGCCGCTTACATTCTTGGAATCAGAATCTACAGAGATAGAACTAACATGCTGATTGGATTGTGCCAGGACACTTATATTGATAAGGTGTTGCACAGATTCAGGATGCAAGATTCCAAGAAGGGTTTCATACCAATGTCTCATGGCATGAGTCTCAGCAAGAAGCAGTGTCCGACGACACCTGCTGAGCGAGAACGCATGAGTAGGATTCCTTATGCTTCCGCAATAGGATCTATTATGTATGCCATGCTTTGCACTCGTCCAGATGTAGCTTACACGCTAAGCATGACGAGTAGATACCAATCTGATCCAGGTGAAGTTCACTGGACAGCTGTCAAGAATATCCTCAAGTATTTGAGACATACTAAGGATAAATTCCTTGTGTATGGAGGAAGTGAAGAACTTGTGGTGAATGGATTCACCGATGCGAGTTTTCAGACAGACAGAGACGATTTCCGATCACAATCTGGATATGTCTTCTGTCTAAATGGCGGTGCAGTGAGCTGGAAGAGCTCTAAGCAGAATACCGTAGCTGATTCCACAACGGAAGCTGAATATGTTGCTGCTTCAGAAGCGGCAAAGGAAGCTGTTTGGATCAAGAAGTTCATGACTGAACTTGGTGTGGTTCCGAGTATCTTGGAGCCAGTGGCTTTGTTTTGTGATAACAACGGAGCCATTGCTCAGGCAATAGAACCCAGGTCACACCAGAAGTCCAAACATGTGGAGAGGAAATATCACCTAATTCGTGATATCGTCAATAGAGGTGATGTGAAGATCAGCCGAGTTCCGACGCTCGAGAATGTCGCTGATCCTCTGACTAAATCACTCCCAAGGCCTAAGCATGAGAGTCATACGACTGCTATAGGCATTAGAGATCTAAAGATGTAATCTAGATTCTAGTGGGAGTTTTGACTTTTGTTTTAGTTATAATACAAGCTCTTGTAAACATTCTTTTAGAAGTGTTTAATGAAATTTGATTTCAGCATTATTTATTGTGATCTAAATAATGGTCCCAAAATAAGTTTATGACACATTATAGGCCATCAAGTTGAGGACTTGATCATGAAACCCTATAAGTTAATAAATTATTTTGTCCCTGGTCGAGGTTGTAGAATTGGGACACTGACAACCGTTAGAGACTAGATTGTGAGGTGACTGTTGGCTAAGTTTCATGGAGCCAATGATATGATTATCGCAGTCAGTCACATAGATATATGTTAGTGAACATATGATCGGACTTGACCCGTTAATGAGAAATCTACAAGATAGTTATATATGTGTCATAAGAGGTTCTCATTACAACTATAGAGTATAGTCCTAAGACCTGAGTTCATCATGCTTTCTTGCATATGAATTGGTACACTTTGACTTTGTCAGACGTCGATCCGTAGCTGGCGACTATAACGACACTGTTCAAGTTTATCATGAAATGTGCGTTGAAACAGGGATGGAACAAGATGGGATTTGTCCCTCCTGTATAACGGGAGATAAATATCTCAGGGCCTATCGAAGATTGATTACTGAGAAAAATGTGTGGCCGCACTCAAACGAACTGTAGTTCAGTTGTTTGAAATGTTCAGTATGAAATCAGGAGTTCGATAAACACGATGTTGGCTTAATAAGGATGACACAAATCTTGCCTTATGCCAAATCGAGATATAGAGACAAAAGGATTATAGGAATTTGTGATTCCAGTACAAGTGGGAGATTGTTGGGATAGTGTCCTGAAATCACACTTGTACTCACTCCTGAAGATAGTTGTGTGTCGAGATCAGACATTCGTATAGTACTGGGCGATTGCAATGCTTTGCTAGAAGCCTCTTGTAATCTGTAAGTTGTGGACTTACTACCAGTACTATATGATCCTATAGGGTCACACACCTAAGCGAACTGGAAGCTACGACATGGGAATGATCATTATGGTAATGATCATACTAATGTGTATTGGATACACATTAATATCGACAGAATGGTGTTGTGTCGATCGACACAGCTTGTGTGTCGGTCGACACAGTTCGGATTTTCCGAACAGGCTTTTCGAGTTTAGGCTTAATTAAGTCTGGCCCGTTAAGCACATTTAGGTCGAATAATACTCTAAGATTTCGACCTAAACAGCAAGCCGTCCACTTTTCTTGACAGAAACAGTAGACACACCAGAGAGATTCGATCCCCATTGATCCGGCACTAGCATCCCGTTTCAAGCGAGCGTGCGTGTGTATCTGGTAGAGGCAAGGCGTCTGCGTTGCTCCAACTGATCTCGTTCACCATCTCAATTCCGCTGCCAAAATGTAAGAACGAGGTTGGTTCTATTTTCAATATATCAAACCCTAGATCCGAAGGGATCCAACAGGATTCTCATTAGGGATTCCATGGAATATTAGGTTAATCAATCTGTAGGGATTCATAACTTCTAGTTCTTCATCTATGGTTGTTCTTAATGCTTAAACTGAATTGGCCACTTAGATTATTGATGTTAGGTTGATTTTCGCAACGTCAGTTGGTTAATTAGCTAGAAAAAAACTAGATGAGCAATTTGTCTATTTCGCAAAGAAATTTGGCTTAGGGAAATTCTGAACGAACAAACCTGAGATTAATGCATGTTTACGATCTCTACAACTCGCAACGAAAGTTGGTTTACTAGGTTGCTAGACATAGATAATACTCGCAACAAAAGTTGGTTTCTTATACTTCTGTGATAGTAGTTTTAGAACAGTTCTTAATTTAATATCGATTGATTGATTGCATATATTCCTGATTTCCTGAGAATTCTCTTGACCTGATATTTCGCATGTCTGCTTGCAACCGTTGATTTAATTTCCTGATTTGTTACTGCTTATTCCCTATTTCGCTTAGCTTAATTCGACATTCTATAATCTATCGTAAGATTCTTGAGTCTCTGTGGATTCGACCCCTATATACTACTAGTCACGTCTGTGCACTTGCATTGTAGCTCTAGGGATAAAATTGATGTCGATCAATGCGCAATGGTCTGGGGCAGAGATACAAACTGTAGAGAAACTCAAGACTATAGATGATCGGGTTTAATAACCAAAGGTTCCTTTCCCGAGGAATCCCAGGAAGTCGAGGCACGAGCTTTACATGACTAAATGAAAGGCTATGATTAACAAGGTCTAATTCAAGTTCATCTAGTTGATGTCATCAAGAGTACACCGGTCATAAGAGATGCCTAGAAGATATGCCTACAAGCAATATGACTGAAGGGGAAGGTTTTATGATGATCTCTAAGGCATGCGATGTTGTGATTCAAGGAAGGATTTTGGAGAAACCTAAGGATCCATGAAGTTTTGTTTTTGATTGCTTGATTTTTGGGGACATATTCGAGAGATCATTATGCGATCTAGGTTCAAGTGTGAATCTCATGTCTTACTCGGTTGCTCTGAAGCTTGGGATGAATGATTTCTTGCATACTAAAATCTCATTGATTATAGCTAATTGGAGCATCGAGATCCCAAAGGGTCTCTTGGAGGATGTGCCAATCAAAATTGGCAATTGCATGATGTCAACAGACTTTTTGTTCTTCAGTATAGAGAAGAGCCATAGGATCCTCTCATCTTGGGTAGACCTTTCATACAAGAAATATGGGCATTGATAGCAGTTCATTATAACACTAATTCACTAACTGCTACTAAAAATGTCAAAATCGGATCTCAAATGTATCATAGCATTAAATTCCTATTGGAAAAGATTTTCACTAAGCGGGAACCCAAAAATGTCTTATGTAGCTGAAAATTCATTTTGGAACCAAAACATTTAGCTAAATTTTTTGTTTTGGCAGAATTGTATTTTTTGGCTAAGTCATTTCTAGTCTAAACAACACAATTCATTCATCACCAACACACCAAAAAAACTCCAGCCTTTTTTCTTCTTTCCTCTCGTCTCCTCGTCTGTTGGGTGACACTAATGACTTCCAATGAAGGCGGATTTTTGGTATATATATTTCCTTCCTTTTATGAAACTATTTATGAATCAGAAATATATAGTGTATGTGACTGCTGGTGTGGAACCAACATCAAACAAGAAAGCATTTATTGACAAGCTAAGCCGTGAAGCTATGCCCAAGGATATTGATTCTCTCTACGAGAATTTTTTTCTTCTAGATTGTTGATCTCCCACCAGGAAAGAAAGCGATAGAAAAAATGGATTTATAAGTTAAAGTATAAATCAGGCGGAACACTAGAAAGACACAAGGTATGCCTCATGACTTCGGGAAACCGTCAAAAAGAGGAAGTCAGCTACAAAGAAATATTCGCCCCTGTTGCAAAAATGGGAGAGTGAGATTTTTTTTCTTGAAGTTGCAGCAGCGAAAAATGGGCATATTAAGCAGTTGGACATTCATATGCATTTTTACACGGGGATTTAACCGAGGAAGTCTACATTAAACTACCTCAAGGGTTCCGTTTTGATAATCCAAAGAAATGTGTTGCTTATATAATCCTTGTATAGGTTAAAGTAAGATGCTGGTTTGCTAAGATCTTGACAGCATTAGTTCGATATGGCTTCACACAATCCAGATCCAATCACTCACTCTTTAGCTATAATTGACATGCATCACACTCTAATGTCCTTTTCTATGTAGATTATTTGATAAATCTAGAAACAGCTTGGTTGAGGTTAAAAATTTCAAGACTTACCTTTCATCATGTTTTCATATGAAAGACTTGGGACTACTGAAGTATTTTCTAGGCATTGAAGTTGCTAGGAATGCATATGGTTTCTACTTGACAAAAGAAAGTATGTGTTAGATATCACTTTATCAGTCACTAATGCTTGCAAACCCAGAAATGTACAAAAGAGTGGTAGGACGATTGATATACTCAGTACTCCTACTCAGTACATACTCTTGCAAAATTCATTCAAAATCCCTGAGAAGAACATTGGGATCAGTGGCAAGAATAGTAAGATATCTGAAATCCAATCCTGGTCAAGGAATTCCATTTATCAAAGTTGTGTGATCTGAGATTGTATGGTTGGTGTGACTCCGACTTGGCAGTGTGTCCGTTAATAAGGAGATTATTAACAGGGTATTTTGTAGAGCTTGGAAACACGCCCATATGATGGAAAACAAGGAAGCAACCCATTATTAGTCGCTCATCGGCTGAAGCCGAATATCGAGCAATGGCGTTTATAACACAAGAGTTGATATGGATGAAACGTTTACTTCATGATTTTGGTGTTCGTCACGACGAACCCATGAAGGTTCTCTCGGACAGAAAACACGCAATCGTTCTAAGTGTCGATCCGGTTCAACATGAGAGGACAAAACATATCGATATATATCATCACTACATTAGAGATGCAGGAATAATTGGCCCAACATATGTCAATACGCACAAAAAACTCGCAGATGTGCTCACCAAAGCTTTAGGCAAGTAGGAGATTCACTTGTTTTTATCCCAGTTGGGCATATACAATGCACATGCTCCAATTAGAGGGAGGGTTTTGCCGATATCTCTCTCAATAGTATCTTTACTTACCATTTATTTGCCCATTAGCATTTCATACCACTACAAGAAAACAGGGCCGTTACCGACGACAAAAATCGTCGGAATTTACCGACGATAAACCGACGGATTGTCGACGGGGCAATTTTCGACGGAATAACGTCGCAATTTTTCGACGGTTTCTCAAACCGTCAGAAAATACCGACAGATAAATTTTCCGTCGGTTTTCCATCTGATTTTGGTCGTTTATCGTCGTTTCAATGTGGCAATTAATGTGGCCGTTAATGTAACCATTGGACCGACATGAAAACAACAGATTTCCGACGTATAACGCCTATTTCTGTCGGTTTTGCGTCGGTTATTATCGTACATATACCTCATCCCTACTCTATTTCCCTCCACACTTATCCCTCAATAACTTTCTCTCTAATACTTCTGGTAACCGAGAAAAAATGTCGTCTTCTAACTATTACAGATTGTAGATGGACGGAGTTAAGGTTGATGAGGCGACGACCCTAGTGCACAGGGAATATGCACTCGGTATTACAGAAATCATGTTGTTAGCTGGCAATCAACCACATACGCTGAAAACCGATAAGTTAAGATGTCCATGTACTACTTGCCGAAATTTTAGAAATCTTACGATTGGCGAAGTATGGTATCACTTGTACTGCTTTGGGTTTATGTCGGGTTATAAAATTTGGTATCTTCATGGGGAAACTTCTAATTATGCAAGTAGTAGTAGGGAACCTTATGGTAGTACTAGTAGTAGGGAACCTAGTTTTAGTTAGCGAACCTTATAGTGCGGATGTAGATTTTGGGGTAGGTACCGTTCAAATGGTTAATGATGCATATCGAGAAAATATTCCAGAAGTAGGTGAATATGAAATTCCTAGGGTAGATTATGAACCTAATGTAAAAGATAGGAGATTTTCTGACATGTTAGATGCAGCAAAGCGGCCGCTTTACGATGGTTGCAGAGAGGGTCATTCGCCATTTTCATTTGCTACAAGATTAATGGGCATACAAACGGACTATAATTTGGCGGAGGAATGTCTGGATGCGATTTGCGATTATGTGAAAGATATTCTTCCTAAAGACAACCTTACGCCAGGTTCATACAACGAGGCTGAGAAACTTGTTAAAGGGCTTGGATTACCGTACCAGATGATAGATGTGTGCATCGACAATTGTATGATATATCGGCGAGAGGATGAATATCGTCTGGAATGTAAATTTTGTAAGAAGGCGCGATATGAGGATACAAGGGGAATAGATAAGGTTACGTTCAAGCGAATGTGGTATATATCGTTAACCGATAAGCTGAGGCGCTTATACCAATCGGAGCGAACTGTGGGGGAAATGAGATGGCATGTTGAGCATAGAAGAGGAGCAGAGATTTCACATCCGTCTGATGCTGAAGCGTGGCGACATTTTCAGAGTGTATATCCAGATTTTGCATATGAGCCACGTAACGTGTACCTCGAATTATGCACAGATGGTTTCAACCCGTTTGGGAGGCATGGGAGACAATATTCGTTGTGGCCAGTTATTCTAACTCCTTATAACCTACCGCCATCTATGTGCATGCATCGAGAGTTTCTTTTCCTCTCCGTACTCTTTCCCGGTCCAGAGCATCCAAGAATATCACTTGATGTATTCTTGCAGCCTTTGATATATGAGTTGAAAATGTTATGGCTGCCCGGTGTTGTATCATACGATGTCTCCTGCAATGAATTTTTTTTTTTGATGTGGGCTGCTCTAATGTGGACCATTTGCGATTTTCCGGCTTTTGGTATGTTATCAGGATGGACAACGCATGGGAGGTTAGCATGTCCCTATTGTCAGGAAAAGACAGATGCATTCCAGTTGAAGAATGGACGCAAATCGTGTTGGTTTGATTGTCATAGAAGATTTCTACCGCATGATCATCCATATCGGAAAAACACTAAACTCTTTACGAAGAAGAGGAAAGTGTTTGACGATCCTATTTTCCAAGACAGTGGGTCGTCTACTTTGGTGTTCTTAGAAGGATTTGGTGCATTAAGAACTCGTGAAAGTGGTGGTAATGGTCATGAGAATATATATGGAGCTGGTGTAGTCCACAACTGGCACAAGCTAAGAATCTTTTGTGATTTACAATATTGGAAGGACCAGCTACTAAGGCATAATCTTGATCTTCTGCACATTGAGAAAAATTTCTTCGATAACATCATGAACACTGTTCTCAACTTGCAAGGGAAGACGAAAGATAATGTGAAGTCTAGGCTTGATTTTCCTGAAATTTGTGATCAGCCTGAACTTCATCCTCAGAAGAACGGAAAACCGCCAATTCTAGCGTACTGGGTAGACCCAAAGTCGAATGAAGAGTTCTTTAAGTGGATTATGCTAAAAGTTAAATTCCTTGACGGTTACGCATCAAACTTGCGTAACTGTGTGGACACTGATGGAGGAAAGTTTATCGGAATGAAGAGTCATGATTGTCATGTGATGATGTAGTGACTGCTACCATTTGCATTTGCTCATCTCCTTGCTCGAGAAGTCCACAAAGCAATTGCAGCGGTCGGGGCTTTTTTCAGGGATATATCCACCAGGTCACTTACTGTTGATGGCATCAGAAATTTGGAGCAAAACATTCCTAAGATCTTATGCAATTTGGAGAAGATATTTCCACCCTCTTTCTTCGATGTCATGGAGCATTTGCCTATTCATCTCCCGGGAGAAGCTAGACTTGGTGGTCCGGTACAGTATCGGTGGATATATCCTTTTGAGCGTTATATGTTCCACCTTAAAAAGAAGGTGAAGAATCCCGCTAAAGTGGAGGGTTCTATTGCCGCTCAATATAACAACGAATAAACTGCGACCTTTGCTAGCTATTACTTCCCTTCTCAAGTACGCATAAGGAGCAGGCGCCCAGCTAGAAACAATGATAGGGGAGAGAGGCAAATTTATCGGTCACCTGTTCCTAACATTTTTCAACAAGTTGGGCGATTAAGTGGAAAAGGGGAAAAGCGGCAACTAACAACCCAAGAGCATACACATCTCCACAAGTACATTTTGACCAACTGCGAGAAAGTATTTCAATATGAGAGGTATATATCTTCAATTTATGATTTTAATTGTACTTGGTCTAAACATGTAAATATAATTGTTTTATTAATGTATATTTATTTATATTTTTTTTAACTTTTTGTAGGTTGTATATGGAAGCTCTCCAGTTTCATCATCCAGAATTGAACGAGGTCCAACGTGAGGCTCAGAAACAAAGAGACTTCAACCGTTGGTTAACCTTTTATGTAAGAATTTGTTTCTCAAATTTTACAAAACCCTTGAGAAACTGAGTAACTTTATAACTTTGATGTAATCTTACTCTTAGGTCCAGAAGGAACTCAGTAGTGGATGCACCCCGATTATTGGTTAATTGACATAATAGAGGGCCTCCACTACACCTCAAAGTCTTATCCAAGATATTGCACTAGGGGGTACGCATTTAAGGTGCATGTAGATAGGGTCAACAAGAAGTACCGCCGATCACGGAGTTTCATCTGCATCCGGCGATGTTGTCTACTATGGTATCCTCAAAGAAATACTAGAAGTAAAGTACATAGGGAAGCTTGGCCTGCGATGTGTGGTTTTTCTATGTGATTGGTATAACCCGATCCTAGGGCAAGGTGTTGCGATCGATGAGTTTGGGGTGACGTTAATTAATTCAAGCAAGAAGCTCATAAACTACGATCCGTTCATTATTGCTTCACAAGTAGATCAATAATTGTCTGAAAATAACAATAATTGTTTTAGTTTAAGTTTAAATACAGTTTTTCCTAATATATCATCTATGCAGGTATGTTACATTCCTTACCCTCGTAACACTTACAAAAACGATCCATGGATCACAGTTACGATATTAAACCCACAAGGGAGGGTGAACGGAGTTGAGGAATGCGAAGTAGAGCCTTTACAAGCAAACATAAGTGATTTTATAGCTCCTATAGAAGAATCCCTCGAAGTTAATCTAGTTGTAGATTTCAGTCATTTCGGGGAAATTGTTCTTCATTCAGAATCCGAAGAAGAGAGAGGCAAATTTGACGACGACACTGACTCAATTTCAACGGACTATGACTCAGAGAATGACGGAGAGTGATAGATAAAAAACATTTATAATAATTTTAAAAGAATAAAAAAGTATTAGATTTAATTATTGAGTTAATGTGTTTTCTTAATGTGTTTTTAAGTGTTTCTATTAATAGTAATATATAAGTATAAAGAATTGTACCAAATGTACAACGTAACACTTAGCTCAATTGATCATACTACACTACCAGCGCTCTAACGAACCCCCCTTCGAACCACGCTGGTGGCGGAAAAATTTTGGCAAAAAAAACAACATTTCCGAGAGAAAGAACCACGGTAAAAAATAACGGCACAAAAACAGACGGAGTTCTGACGAAATACCGACGACACAGTAACATCTGTTGGAAATCCGTTAGTAATTACCGTAGGTTTTATTCTTTAAACGGTCAAAACAGCGCAGACGTATTGGTAAATGTCTTTTCGGAAATTAAACCATTTTCGACGGGATTTCGTCGGAAATACCGTCGGAAAGTTTTGTATATATAGAGTTCGAAGTTCATAAGTCTTTTCATTCAAAACTCAAACAACTTTACAAAATGGATTTCGTTTATTTCTCCCCCGAAGCCCGCGAAAAAGCTTTGCGAGAAATCGCATTACCGGGTCGGGAACATCTTTCCAATCTCGACCCATCCCGCCAAGCTCACCAGGCTGTTTGGTTCGAATATAAAGCCAATTTATTTGGACCGGCATATTTACCGACGGAAAACTGACCGTAAATGAAATTCTTACGGTTTTCCATCGGAAATCGATTTTTATCCAATCGAATCATCTTCTTCTTCCCTATTTCTCTTAAATCTCTCTCTCTCTCTCTCTCTCTCTCTCTCTCTCTCTCTATCTCTCTCTCTCTCTCTCTCTCTCTCTCTCTCTCTCTCTCTCTCTGTCTCTCTCTCTCTCGCTCTCGATCTTCTCTCTAGCCGTTCGCCGGATTCTCGCCGTTAAACTCCAATTCCGACCGCCACCGACATCATGAACATGTAAGTTTTCAATCTAACCGATTGATTTCGGTTTTAATCGATTTATTAGGTTGTTTGAATCTAGGAAATGGATGCATGTGTTGATTGAAAGGTAGTTTATGTTGAATATGATAAAAAGAACATTAGTTTTTAGGATGTTGGATTGTTTGTGTAAGATTTTCTGATTTAGAATTTTTTTTTAATCGGTTCAAACGATTTTTAAAACGTTTTAAAACGTTTTGTATCATGTAAAACGTTTGAAATAATTTTTGGATCATGAAATATATTCATGATATTTTTTGGAAAATTGTTTTAAATTTTAAAACGATTTTTGATATCAAAACAGTTTTCTAAAACGTTTTTCAAATTTATTTATACTTAATAAAAATTTTAAACGTTTTGAATATTTGAAAATTTTTTCATAAATTTATAAAATAATTTTAAAAAATTTTGAAAACGTTTTAAGTTTAAAAACGTTTTTAAAATATTTTTGAAACATTTTTAAAAAATTTGAAAACGTTTTAAATTTTTTTACAAACGTTTAAGATTAATAACAAAAAATGAATATTTTGTTTCCAAAGTTTTTTTAAAAATATTTTTGTAATTTAAATTTTTTATATATTCTGTATTGTGATGATGAATTCTGTTTTGTGGATTGGTTTGTAGGGACACTTTTTTGGACTTTGAGGATCTTATGAACTCTCCCGCGAACGAGGTACATGAAGAGCCGATCCAGCAACAAGCACCGAGACCCTGACGGAATCGGTCGACTCAGGTGAGACGCTCCCAGCAGCCATTGTCTCAGACACCACCGGGACCGTCTAACGCGGACCAATCTCAGACTCGGTCGGATGTTCCTATTGGGAGCCACTCTGTGTCTCAGGGGCAAGCGGCACAGTATGTCCCAAAGTCTATTGCCCCAGAGATATCGGTGTTAGTCGACCAACCGAGACGAGTGTATACTGACCTGGTGGAAATGGAGTTCCACATGAAGGCATCAACGCATTACTCAAACGTCATCAACATATGGAAACAGAAGTGGTGTAACGTTGATGTCTCCAAGGGTATTAACGCCGACGGCGATTGTTGGAAGGGTCTGGTCCGTCATTGGAGTAAGCCTGCAACCACATCAACCTCTTCGACGAACTCCCTGAACCGTAGAAGTCAGAGGAACGGTGTCGGGATGGCAACTCATAATGTGGGAGCAAGGAGCACCGCATCGAGGAAAATTGACTTTGTAAGTAATTTTTTAAAAAAAATTTCAATAAGTTTAGATTTTTTTTTTAATTAGAAAATTATTTTTGCAAAAACGCCGGGAGGGACGAGATCCGAATCATGTGGAGCTCATCGAGGATGGCCAGAAGAACAAGATAACGGGCTACATCCAGGATCCGATTGCTCGAAGGATTGTTGAGTCGACGAAGAGGCGCTTGGATGAGGTGGTTACCCAATCCGAAGAAGTCGGCTCAACGGAAGAGCTACCTCATGAAAAGATCAACAAGGTCTTTCTTGAGGTAAAATTTTAATTTAAATAAAATATGAATTATGTTTCAAATTACTTAATTTCTAACTTAAAACTTTACAGGAAACGGAAAAAAGAAGAGTCCGGGTTTTCGGTTTGGGTAACTTGGCGGACAAAGTCTCTACACCGCACTCTCGTTTTCGTCCAGAAGGCGAGAACTACGCTGAAATCTTAAGGGAGAAGGAGGAAGAGATCGCAGCATTGAAGGCCAGTCAGACGCGGATTGAAGCCCGAATGGCAGAGAAAGAGGCAGAAACAGAGAAGAGATGGATGCTCGGTTGATGTTTTTTTATCAATCATGGCCATCTTCCGGGAGACACACCGAGAAATCAGGGCGGGGGAAAGGGAAATGGAAAGGGAAAGGGAAACAGAAAGGCAAAGGGGACGGGGACCGGGACCGAGATGGACACGGGGTCGGGATCCGCTCCCGAGGCCCGTGAAATGTAATTTTAAAACCTTTTTTATTGCATAAATAAATAAATTTAAATAAATTTTCATTTTCAATTTTATTTTTTATTTAATAATTATAATATTTTCGAAATAATATTTTTTTGTTATTATTTCTTTTCGCTCGGTAATCCGTCGGTTATATTCCCTCGAAATACAGTCAGTTTATTCCGTCGGTAAATTGTCTGTTTATTCCGTCGATAAACCGTCGGTAATAAACCATCGGAATACCGACGATTTTTTTCGTCGATAATTTTGTCGATAAACCATCGGTTTAATCCGTCGGCAAACCGTCGGTTTACCCCGTCGATAAACCATCGGTTTATTTCGTCGGTAAACCGTCGATTGAAGTCGTCGGTAAATTGTCGGTATAACGCGTTCGGTACACCGTCAGAAGTCCATCGGTATTACCTTCGTCGATAACCGGTTAATAATCTGTCGGTTTTATACCGTCGGTAATCCATCAGTAATTACCGATGAAAAACTGACGGATATTTTTTTCCGACGAAATAGAACTTACGAATTTTTTTGGTGAAAAATCCATCGGAAATGACCGTTTCCGACGGATACCCATCAATTTTTTGCCTCAGTATTGGTCTGTTTTCTTGTAGTGTACGATTTCTGTAAATAATACAAGTAGGTTAGGATCTTGTAATATATATTGTATCCTATTCACATTGTATCAATACAAGAAAATCCTCGGCTCGGTGAAAGCCGCATTCTCGGTCCGCGACCTCTTCTTCTTCTTCTTCTTTTTTTGAGCATCGACCGCCTCCATCGCAACGCACACCTGGCGAAATAAATCCCGATGATACTCGTTTACAAAAACCATTCCAGAAGGAACCTCCCCGACCCACGGAGAAAATGGTCGGTTAGGATCCAAGTCAACAGGATTTACCTGCGGTCCGGGAAGATTCTCCTGCGCTACGACAGGATCCTCCTGACGACCAGTAAGGTTTTCTTTGACATAGTTCACAACGTCAAGATCCATTTGGCCCATCTCTTCTACTGCTCTTCCCCCCTTCGAATACCGAACAAACGGTCGACTGTTATACTCGATCAACGATTCAATCGGACGAAGACGACAACCTGCAGCAGAAATCGAGATTTTTTTTTTTAAAAAAAAAGAAGGCAAACAAAAAAAAGAGAGAAAGTGAGAAGCTACCTTCGTCAAGACACTCTACAGCTCGCCTAACCCGATTAGCGTGAACGTCCGGCCACTTCTGAATTCTCCGAGCAACAAGCTTCCTAAGATCCGCTATGAAATTATCCGGCGCCGGGAGAGCAAAGGGGTGACGATCTGCAAAAAAGATGAACGAGCATGAGTTAGTCTATTTAGAGGAACGAGCAAAGCAAATCATTTACCATGAAGATGATTCCACTGAGTCCTATATGGCCTCTCCGGGTCGGGAACCGAAGCCGAGTTAACCCGACCGTAGAAGTAGCGATCCTGCCAGTCATCAACTTTCGACGGTTTCCCGATGATAACTTTCTCTCTGAAACGGGTCTTCATGCACACATATCGGGTCCCAATAGTCATATTGTTCGTCGAAATCGACGTAATCTCTTCGAAAAACCGAAGAGTCATATTAACACCACACTCGGAGGCCAGAATCATGGAGCCAACCAGATTCTGAACAGCCGCCGGAGTCAATTGAGACAGAGCAATCCGCCTTTCCTCGCAATAGGCAACAAGCAGCTTCGGCAAAGAAAACCTAAGATGGATATGCTGGAACCAAAAGTCATACTGGCATAGCCATCCCTCCGGACAATCCCAGGGTCTCTCGTTCGACTCAGGTTTGCGAAGCTCAAGCCAACCAGCGCTTCCAGAAACACAGTTGTCCTTGATCCACTCCAAATCGTCGTCCGAGCACTTCATCGGCAGAACAGGACGCAAGGGACGCGTCTTCTTTCCTGAGTCATCCGCGGAACCTCGTTTTGTTTTTCCCCGAGCCTTCTTAGACCTGCTCGGCTCTGGCACCATCCTATCAATCCGTGCCTGATCCACTATAGCTACGGCCTCCGCCTTCACTAGAAGAGAACCCAAATTCTGAACCAATGGGGGCAACCAAGGCCGAGCACCGTCGTCCTCCGAATCTATCAAGTATGGCACTCGGAAACTCTGAACGCTGCCCGAAGCCAAAGGAGCCCGAGCCCGATTATTGTCAAGATTATGAGCAATAACCTCTGTTCGCGCCGAGCCAGACGAAGAACTCTGCGCAACGGACGAACTGGATTGGGCAGAGTTGCCCTCGGATAATCTTACCGAGTAAAGATCCCGACCAGAAGACGATGACGAATTAGAATCGATTCTCATGACTTACCAATACAACAAAAAAATTCTAGAGAGAGAGTAAATTCTAGAGAGAAGGGAGAGCGAAGTACCTACAAATGGAGAGAAATGAAAGCGGAGAAGAATGGAGCGCGGTATATATAAGCAAAACGGGAAGATTTCAAGGCAAGTGCAATAATGACCCCTACGTGACCCTTCAGCTTCCAGCGGTTATAGGCATCATCATTACGACGACGCGACTCTTCAGTATCCAGCTGTTTTCCAAGAAACCCTTTGAGCTCCCCGAGAAAGAAACGACGAAGCAAGCATATCAAACCGGCCGACCAGACCTACACCGAACAAATATTGGACCAACTAAGACACATCATCAAATCCGCCGACTTCAAAAAACTACGAAGATCGACGAACTGGGGGGGGGGGCTTACTGTTATATATGGGTTTAGCACCCCATCCTCTTAGAAGGCCCAAATACTTATTCTCTGTACAGAGGTCGGCCCAACAGAAGCAAACGGCCCAACAAGCAATGAAGGCCCGAACATACATGCTCAAACCGAGCCCACTACATCGGCTCAGCTCGGCTCGGTTCAATCCGAACGACAGCAAGTCAGCTCGGCTATGCAAACAGCCAAAGGAATGTACGGCTCAGCCCATCTCGTCACCAAGTACGGCCCATCCGCATGAGCTCGACAAGTGGTCAACGGCCTGTAAAAAGTACGACCGTATTTTACTATAAATAGAAGTCGTCACTGTACATTAATGTAACTTTTTGGGATTTGTGCATTTCTCACTACTTTCTCTCTCTAGAGTAAACGCTCCCGAATTGTAAAACCGAGCTCGTCATTCGACAAGCTCGGGCTCATTTAATACAATACGCTCGTTACCGAGCAACTCTCTCTCCTATTCATTTAAGCACCCAACGTTTCTCTTCTGATCCATTACCGAGCCTAGCCAGTTTCTCTCCTAAAGATAAACTTTGACCCTCGGTCCCGAGCACATCGTCTCTCCCGAGTAAAGCACGAACCTTTGCCGTCCGTGACAAGCTCGGTAATAACAATTGGCGCCGACTGTGGGGAGTAAAGTTTTTCTTCACTAACTGACAGGTTCAACAATGGCCGGAGCACCACCAAACAAGGATTACGTCCTCATCGAAGACATAACAAGCTCGGAAACAGCCCCGAGAACAAGGGGGCAACCCCAGCCTCAACATGTTTCCCAAGTCGCAGATCCAATCATTCAGCCGGCCGGCGCCGAGCAGCAACCCCAAAATACCGAACGACCTCAGCAAACCGTAGAAGCTCAGACAGACGAGCATGACATGTCCACCTTACTCAAAACTCTCATGACTCAAGTAGCCGAACTCTCCCAGGGAAGCAACGCATGGTTCGACCAACTTGCCACAGCACACGCAGTGTGCCAGGGGCAAATCAACGACTTACGGATGGCAAGTCAGCAAGGATCTGTTCCCCGAACCCGTTTACATCGAGCGTTATTCGAGGAAACGCCGCCTCCAAACCCAAGAAACCGAACGGTATCACAGCAGACCGAGGATGACGAGCAGCCTCCAAACACGGGAATCCCGAGTAACTCAGCGCTTGACACGCACAGAGACAGTGAAATCGAAGACTTAAAACTGATGTTGAAAAACATGATGTCCAAGGCCCACCAAGCGATTAGCTCGGCACCGGAAATTGACCGCGTAATAGAGGAAACTCAGAACACTCCGTTCACTCAACGACTCATGAATACTCAAACCGAACATCCAGCCTCTAAGGTTAAGATCAAAATGACGACATATGACGGAAAGACCGACCCGAGTCAATTCATGACGACCTTCCTGATAGCAATGGGCCGGACTCACTTCAGCCTCGGCCAGCGGGACGCAGGCTATTGCCAATTGTTCGTAGAGCACTTGACCGGATCGGCATTGGACTGGTTTTCCCGCTTAGAACCGAACTCGATAGACGGATACGATGACCTAACACGCTCCTTCATTAAACACTACTCGATGTACATACAGGAGGAAGTGTCCAGCGCCGACCTATGGGCCATCACCCAGGGACAGAAAGAAAGTCTTCGATCCTAGATAACTCGTTTCAAGAGCGTACTCGCCAAACTCACGATCACAGATAGCGAGGGCTTGCCCGCTCTCCTAAATGGTATGTGGTATGAGTCAAGCTTCAAAGAAAAGCTAAATAAGAACAAGCCGAGCTCGCTCGAAGATGCACTCCACCGAGCATCAATTTTCATCGATCTCGAGGAAGAAAAAGAAGCATTAGCAAAGAAGTTCGATCCCAAGAGTTCGACATCAAAGGAAAAATCCGAGAAGACCGTCGAGCAATACGAGCCGCGGCAGCATTACGACCAAGATTATAAAAGAACCAAGGAGGAAGAAATCACGAGAAAGGGGAAATCATCGTATTACGTCGGCGATCAGTCACAAAGCAGTCAACAGGACGAAGAACGCCCGCACCAAGGTTACCAGCAAGACCGACCATCTCAAGGGTATCAGGGTCAAAGTCAGCAAAACCTACCTTCTCAAGGTTACCAAGGTCAAAACAAGCCGTGGAATAAACCCCCCCCCCCCCCCCCCCCCCCCCCGAGGAGGCGAACGAAGAAAACTATTTTGCGAGTACCATCAACGAGCAGGCCATAGCACCGTAGACTGCAGAAACCTCCAAGCCCTCCTCTACGCTGACTATCAGAAAGACGGCAAAAAGTTGGTCCTAAACCGAAACCAACCAACCTCAAAGCATGTCATTCATGTAGCACAACCGAAAAACGAGGCCGAACGTTTTAGGCTCGTCCAAGAAGAAAGGCAGAGACAAGTGGCCTTTGCCGAGGAAGTCGAACAGACAAATGTGAACACAACGGCCGCCAAATGAGCCCGCGACGAGGAGGATAAGGAAGGAACACCTCCCCCGAGAAGACGAATAAACATGATAATGGGAGGACTGCCAATGGTCAATGACTCAGTCCGCTCGATCAAAGAGTACGAGCGCCGAGCTATGGCCGCCCAGCATTACCGACAAAACGCCACCGACGAGCTCAGAATCGGTGGCGAAATCAGCTTCGCCGAGCACGACGCTGAGGGAGTGGACCGGCCACATAACGATCCACTCGTCGTCGCCATGCGAATCGGCGATTGCGAAGTTGAGAAGATTTTGATCGATACCGGAACTAAGCGACTACCGCATCAAGCCATCAACAAAACCATTAACCGGTTTTTCGGGTGATTCGATCAATACGATCGGAACGATCAAACTCCCCGTCTACGTCGGCCGAATCACCAAGCTGATAAAGTTTGTGGTGGTCGATCGACCCGCTATCTATAACGTCATCCTCGGTATGCCATGGATCCACGAGATGAGAGCAGTCACGTCTACGTATCACCAGTGCGTCAAGTTTCCCACACCGTTCGGCATATTTACGCTGCGAGGAGATCAGAAAATATCCCGAACCTATTTTCGCATCGAACACAAAATGTGCCGGAAGTCACAGGCGTATCTAGTGGCAGAGCCTCGAATCGAGCTACCACCGCCTGATCGACCACAGAAAGATGCAGTAATACAAGTCAACATTGACATAAAAGATCCTGAGCGTTGCGTGGGAATAAGAGCCGACCTTCGCGAAGACTTGCGAGATAAGCTTGTGGAATTTCTCAAGGAAAACGCCACAACTTTTGCCTGGACTACCAGTGATATGACCGGAGTCGACCCGTCCATCGCGTGCCACGAACTGCACGTCGACCCGATCTTCAAACTAGTTAAACAGAAGAGAAGGAAGCTCGGCCCCGAGCGCGCCAAGGCTGTCAACGACGAAATAGAGCGTCTTTCAAAGGCAGGTTCGACCACCGAAGTGAAATACCCGGACTGGCTGGCAAATCCTGTCGTGGTGAAAAAGAAGAACGACAAGTGGAGAGTGTGCGTAGATTTTACCGATCTCAATAAAGCGTGTCCCAAAGATAGCTTCCCACTGCCACATATTGACCGGCTCGTTGAAGCGACAGCCGGTCACGAACTGCTATCGTTCATGGACGCCTTTGCAATGTATAATCAGATCATGATGCACACCGAGGATCGAGAAAAAACCTCCTTCATCACTGACCGTGGCACGTATTGCTACAAGGTTATGCCATTCGGACTCAAGAATGCAGGGGCAACGTATCAACGCCTCGTCAATCGTATGTTCGCCGATCAGCTCGGCAATACGATGGAAGTTTACATTGACGATATGCTCGTCAAGTCCACCTCGGCGGACGATCATATCGATCATTTGGCAACATGTTTTGCGAGTCTAAACAAGTATGGAATGAAGCTGATCCGACAAAGTGCACGTTCGCGGTCACGTCGGGAGAATTCCTCGGCTACATCGTCACAAGAAGAGGAATAGAAGCAAACCCGAAGAAAATAACGGCGATCACCGAGCTCCCGTCCCCAAAGAATACCCGAGAGGTCCAACGACTAACCGGACGCGTCGCGGCTTTGAACATGTTCATTTCACGCTCAACTGACAAGTGTCTCCCATTCTACAATCTCCTCCGAGGGAAAAAAAAGTTCGAGTGAGACGCCAAATGCGAAGACGCGTTTCAACAATTAAAAACCTACCTCTCCACCCCACCGATCTTGGCCAAACCCGAGGCGGGAGAAACACTCTACCTATACATCTCCGTGTCAACTTCGGCGGTAAGCAGTGTACTCGTCCGAGACGACCGAGGCAACCAAAGACCCATCTTCTATATAAGCAAAAGCTTCGACGACGCAGAGACACGTTACAACACGCTCGAGAAACTCGCATTAGCCGTCGTCATCTCGGAAAGGAAGCTTCGCCCATATTTTCAGTCACATTCGGTCGTGGTACTTACGAATCAACCAATCAGAACGATTCTGCATAGCCCGAGCCAGTCGGGCAGAATCGCCAAATGGGCAGTCGAGCTAAGCGAATACGATATCGAGTATAAACCCAGAACCAGTGCCAAGTCCCAGGTCCTAGCAGATTTCCTAATCGAACTGCCACCCGAGCTCACCTTAGCCGAAGGACAAGGCCCAAAGGAGAAATGGGTTCTGTTCGTAGACGGTTCTTCATCAAGAAATGGTTTGGGAGTAGGATTCAAATTAACATCCCCGACCGGCGAGCTAATCGAACACTCCTTCCGTCTAGGATTTCCAGCCTCTAAAAATGAGGCCGAATACGAAGCACTGCTCGCAGGACTGCGACTGGCCGAAGTGGTAGGGGCAAAGCAAGTAGACGCGTTCGCCGACTCGCAGCTCGTGGTGAACCAATTTAACAGAGAATACGAAGCAAAAAACGAGCGTATGGATGCATACCTAAAGCTCGTCCAGGAAATTGTCGCACGAATCGGGTCGGTTACGCTAACAAAGATTCCTAGAAGCGATAACTCCTTCGCAGACGCATTGGCCGCCCAGCTTCGACTTCGGATCCCGACCTCCGCCGAGTCATTCCAGTCGAGTACATAGCCCGACCGAGTACCGCACCAAATGAAGATGTGCTGCTTATTAGCGAGGAAGATGAGGGACTGGATGACGCTTATAAAAGCAACGAGGAGGTCGTTAAGGACACCAATCCCGGACATACCGACACCGTTGATTGGAGAGACAAAATTAGAGAATATATACTAAACGGGAAGGTCCCCGAGGATCGTTGGGCAGCCCGACGGTTGAAAGCCCGCTGTGCGCTATACATAATGATTACGGACGAGCTATTTCGGTGGAGTGCATCCAAGGCTCTCTTACGATGCATCAACGGGCAGGAAATCCAGTGGGTCACCGAGCAAACTCATGAAAGAGCAGGCGGAAACCACACAAGTGGCCGAGCATTGGCCGCAAAGATTAAGCGACATGGTCATTTCTGGCCAACCATGGTCACCGATTGCGAAAGTTACGTGGCCCGATGCGAGAAATGCCAGAGGCACGCACCGAGCATACACCAGCCTGCCGAGCTATTAACCACTGCCGCTACGCCCTACCCCTTCATGCAGTGGGCGATGGACATTGTCGGGCCCCTCCCGACCTCGCACCAAAAGAAGTATATCCTGATAATGACCGACTACTTTACGAAGTGGGTCGAAGCGGAGTCCTACACAACCTCGACGTCCAGAAGTTCGTCTGGAAGTACATAATCTGCCGCCACGGTATCCCGTATGAGATCGTAACAGATAACAGATCCCAATTCATTTCCAATCTGTTTGAAGGATTTTACGCAAGATGGAAAATTCGCCTAAGTAAATCTACCCCGAGATACCCACAAGGAAACGGGCAGGCTGAGGCGACCAACAAAACGATTATCGACGGACTAAAGAAACGAATGGAGAGCAAACGAGCTCGATGGCGTCCTCTGGTCTCATCGGACCACACCAAGGACATCAACCGGCCAGACACCTTTCTCACTCTCTCACGGAATGGAGGCAATGTCCCCAGCCGAGATGTGCGTCCCGACAGTCCGCCTGAGCATTGCGCCCGAACACGAAGAGCTTAACAATAACATGATCGTCTACTGCCTCGACCAAGCGGAAGAATTACGAGACCGAGCACTTCTACGTCTCCAAAACTATCAACAACAGATCACCCGACACTACAACAAGAAAGTTAAGGGAAGGCGTTTCACAGAAGGTGACCTCGTCCTCAGGGAAGTGTTCGAAAACACACGGGAACACCGAGCAGGGAAACTCGGCGCAAACTGGGAAGGCCCGTACATCATCTCCAAAGTAGTAAAACCTGGAGTTTACGAGCTCGTGACGATGAAGGGAGAAGCCATTCCACGCTCGTGGAATGCAAACAAGCTCAAGAGGTACTACTACTAAGCCAAGCATCTCTCGCTCACAGAAAAGCCGAGCATCTCGCTCAAAAAAAAACGAGCATTTCAATCCCAACCGAGCTCGCTACACACGAGTTCGAGTAATATGTAAAGTGAACTACGATCGACTTGAACCCCTTTCGGGGTACGTAGGCAACCTCTCACGAGGCTCAGCTATATCAATAATAAAATTTTATTAAGTTTTCGCTTTAAGTTACCCGAACAAATCGACATTCTGGCCAAATGCTTGATACAACCAAGCCGGGCCCAGCTCCCGCACAAGGCTGATCGACAGAAAATAAGCCGAACATAGTTTCGCATAATGTCCCGATCAGACCTTAGGGGTAAGCCGAGCATTTACTCGCACCCGACCCGTGGGAGAACGAGCAGAACCTCAAATCCCACACAACCAAGACGGGCCCAGCTCCCGCACAAGGCTGATCGACAGAAAATAAGCCGAACATAGTTTTGCATAATGTCCCGATCAGACCTTAGGGGTAAGCCAAGCATTTACTCGCACCCGACCCGTGGGAGAACGAGCAGAACCTCAAATCCCACATAACCAAGCCGGGCCCAGTTCCCGCACAAGGGCGACTGACAGAAAAGATAAGCCGAACATAGTTTCGCATAACTGTCCTGGTCGACCCTACGGGGTAATCCGAGCATTCTACTCGCTCCTAATTAAACTAGCTAATCCAACTCGAGCATAATTTGAAAGGTACTATTAGGCCGAATACGCGGAATGAAAATTTAAGTACGCGAAGAAGCCGAGCAAGTCACAAATGGGAACAATCAAAATTTATATATTACTTAAAAAGGGGAGAGAGAGGATAACAAAACAAGTTCGGTCATGAAGAATCCGAACTAAGCACTAAGGCATGAGCCCGATTACAACGAAAGAAGGAAAAAAACTAAACTACGAAGCCTCGGTAGAATGATCCTCGGTCCGACCCTCAGCGTCTCGAAGGTTATCCAACACCGCCGGAGTCGCGATCGCCTGGTTTGAGCCATGTTGATCCTGAACAAGCACTGACGAGTCCCCGTCGGTCCGACCTGGGCTGCTAGGCGGAGTCATAGCGAAATCCTCCTCGGCCAAATCGGTGAACTCAAACTCGCCAAGCTCCTATTTGAAACGAGCAAAGTCAGAATCAGCTTTGGTGATCTTCTCGGGAGGAACAGCAATCCCTTCCTCGACAAGCGCCTTCAGGATAGACGCAACCGCAGCAGCCTGATTCATCATTATCTGCTTTCTCCTCCTGAGCTCCTTCTCCTCATTGGCTTTCTTGATCTTAGACAGCCAAGCTTGCGCCTTGCCCGACACACGCTCTCTCCTTCAAAACCTCGCGCGTGCAGGATGTCCTAAGCCGAGTACATTCGGAGCCGAGCTTGCTTTCCAAATTGGACACTCGAACAATCAGCTCGTCTGCTTCAGCCCGAGCGTTCGAGCAATCGGTCTAGCACTGCCTGTTCTCGATGTCCAGGCGAGTATTCTCTGAAGAAAGCTCAGCAACCTTCTTCTCCAAAGCAGACACTTTCTCTTCCTCAGCCTTAAGGGATGAACGAAGCGCCTCTGCAGCAGCCGCTACTTCACGATATCCTTCGAGCTCGGCGATGGCCCTCCCGGCTCTGCCAAGATCCCTCTTCAGCCCGCTGATCACCCTTTCAAGATCAACCTATCTCTGATCATACTCATCAAAGAGCAGGTTGTAGTTGGCAAGGCCCTGAAACAAAAGAAATGGATCAAAACAAAGGAAGGACATAAGAGCAAAAACCAAAACCGGGCGAGCAAACCTTACCCGAGCTATATCCTTGGCCGCTGATTTCTTTTGATCAGGGAAATGTGTATGGTCGACCGAAGGAAGTGGCCTCGGCGGACTATCCCTTAGCATCCGGAACAAATCTGCGCAAGCCGCTCCATCATGGACTATCGATTTCGAGCCCTCATACCGCACGTAAAAGCCATATTCCGTGTACGCTCCCTCACCTGGACCACCTAGGAAAGTAAGCCCAGCGATCTCATCTATGTTCGGCATGACCCGATCGCCTTGAGAATCAGCACTCTCGTCTTCTTCCCGACCATCCACTTCTTCCCGATCAGCGACCTGGTCAGCCTCTAGAAGAGCCGTCTCATCAGCAGTTGGGCGCTCAGAAGTTCCATCCCGAACGACCACAACCTCGGGAAGAACTACCAGACCCATTTCACCGACGCCAGGACGCTCGGAGGCTTCAGTCGTCTGACCTTCGGCAGCAACAGCCCTACTTTTCTTCTTCCTCCTCTCCAAAGGAGGCACTTCAGCGGTCTCTTCGGCCTCCCGACCATCTTCAGGAACAGAAGGAATCCTCGGCTCGGTGGAAGCCGCATTCTCGGTCTGTGACCTCTTCTTCTTCTTCTTTTTCTGAGCATCGACCACCTCCATCGCAACGCACGCCTGACGAAATAAATCCCGATGATACTCGTTTACAAAAACCATTCCAGAAGGAACCTCCCCGACCCACGAAGAAAATGGTCGGTTAGGATCCAAGTCAACAGGATTTACCTGCGGTCCGAGAAGATTCTCCTGCGCTACGACAGGATCCTCCTGACGACCAGTAAGGTTTTCTTCGACATAGTTCACAACGTCAAGATCCATTTGGCCCATCTCTTCTACTGCTCTTCCCCCCTTCGAATACCGAACAAACGGTCGACTGTTATACTCGATCAACGATTCAATCGAACGAAGACGACAACCTGCAGCAGAAATCGAGATTTTTGTTTTAAAAAAAAAGAAGGCAAACAAAAAAAAGAGAGAAAGTGAGAAGCTACCTTCGTCAAGACACTCTACAGCTCGCCTAACCCGACTAGCGTGAACATCCGGCCACTTCTGAATTCCCCGAGCAACAAGCTTCCTAAGATCCGCTAGGAAATTATCCGGCGCCGAGAGAGAAAAGGGGTGACGATCTGCAAAAAAGATGAACGAGCATGAGTTAGTCTATTTAGAGGAACGAGCAAAGCAAAGCATTTACCATGAAGATGATTCCACTGAGTCCTATATGGCCTCTCCGGGTTGGGAACCGAAGCCGAGTTAACCCGAGCGTAGAAGTACCGATCCTGCCAGTCATCAACTTTCGACGGTTTCCCGATGATAACTTTCTCTCCGAAACGGGTCCTCATGCACACATATCGGGTCCCAATAGTCATACTGTTCGTCGAAATCGACGTAATCTCTTCGAAAAACCGAAGAGTCATATTAACACCACACTCGGAGGCCAGAATCATGGAGCCGACCAGATTCTGAACAGCCGCCGGAGTCAACTGAGACAGAGCAATCCGCCTTTCCTCGCAATAGGCAACAAGCAGCTTCGGCAAAGGAAACCTAAGATGGATATGCCGGAACCAAAAGTCATACAGGTATATCCATCCCTCCGGACAATCCCAGGGTCTCTCGTTCGACTCAGGTTTGCGAAGCTCAAGACGACCAGCGCTTCCAGAAACACAGTTGTCCTTGATCCACTCCAAATCGTCGTCCGAGTACTTTGTCGGTAGAACAGGATGCAAGGGACGCGTCTTCTTTCTTGAGTCATCCGTGGAACCACGTTTTGTGTTTCCCCGAGCCTTCTTAGACCTGCTCGGCTCTGGCACCATCCTATCAATCCGTGCCTGATCCACCATAGCTACGGCCTCCGCCTTCACTGGAAGAGAACCCAAATTCTGAACCAACGGGGGCAACCAAGGCCGAGCACCGTCGTCCTCCGAATCTATCAAGTATGGCACTCGGAAACTCTGAACGCTGCCCGAAGCCGAAGGAGCCCGAGCCCGATTATAGTCAAGATTATGAGCAATAACCTCTGTTCGAGCCGAGCGAGACGAAGAACTCTGCGCAACGGACGAGCTGGATTGGGCAGAGTTGCCCTCGGATAATCTTACCAAGTAAAGATCCCGACCAGAAGACGATGACGAATTAGAATCGATTCTCATGACTTACCAATACAACAACAAAATTCTAGAGAGAGAGTAAATTCTAGAGAGAAGGGAGAGCGAAGTACCTGCAAATGGAGAGAAATGAAAGCGGAGAAGAATGGAGCGCGGTATATATAAGCAAAACGGGAAGATTTCAAGGCAAGTGCAATAATGACCCCTACGTGACCCTTCAGCTTCCAGCGGTTATAGGCATCATCATTACGACGACGCGACTCTTCAGTATCCAGCTGTTTCCCAAGAAACCCTTTGAGCTCCCCGAGAAAGAAACGACGAAGAAAGCAGATCAAAACGGCCGACCAGACCTACACCGAACAAATATTAGACCAACTAAGACACATCATCAAATCCGCCGACTTCAAAAAACTACGAAGATCGACGAACTGGGGGGGGGGCTTACTGTTATATATGGGTTTAGCACCCCATCCTCTTAGAAGGCCCAAATACTTATTCTCTGTACAGAGGTCGGCCCAACAGAAGCAAAACGGCCCAACAAGCAATGAAGGCCCGAACATACATGCTCAAACCGAGCCCACTACATCGGCTCAGCTCAGCTCGGTTCAAGCCGAACGACAGCAAGTCAGCTCGGCTATGCAAACAGCCAAAGGAATGTATGGCTCAGCCCATCTCGTCACCAAGTACGGCCCATCCGCACGAGCTCGACAAGTGGCCAACGGCCTGTAAAAAGTACAACCGTATTTTACTATAAATAGAAGTCGTCATTGTACATTAATGTAACTTTTTGGTATTTGTGCACTTCTCACTACTTTCTCTCTCTAGATTAAACGCTGCCGAATTGTAAAACCGAGCTTGTCATTCGACAAGCTCATACTCATTTAATACAATACGCTCGTTACCGAGCAACTCTCTCTCTTATTCATTTTAGCACCGAACATTTCTCTTCTGATCCATTACCGAGCCTAGCCAGTTTCTCTCCTAAAGATAAACTTTGACCCTCGGTCCCGAGCATATCGTCTCTCCCGAGTAAAGCACGAACTTTTGCCGTCTGTGACAAGCTCGGTAATAACAGTTTCCATTCGGGTTCGGATCGAGTTTTTTGGGTTTTTCGGTTTAGGACTATAGATCCATTCGGGTATTTCTATATATCGGATCGGATTCGGTTCGAAACTTATCGGGTTCGGGTCGGGTTCGGGTACCCAAAACTACCAAAAACTCCAAAAATATGCAAAAGAATATGAAAATACTCAAAAATCTCGTAAAAATATATATCCAAACTACCTACAAATATCCAAAAGTACACGAAAATATATGTGCTACCAAAAAACCGATAAAAGAATTACTCATACTACCCAAAAATACTAAAAATAGTAAGATTACTTAAAATTAGATAAAACTTTGGGTTACTTCGGGTACTCGTTCGAGTTCGGTTCGGATTCGGGTATTACCCAATACCCGAAATACCTAGACTTAAGCCCCATTCGGATATTTTTGTAGAATCGGTTCGGATCGGAATCAGATTTTTCGGATCGGGTTCGGGTCGGATTTCGGGTTTCGGATAAATGTCCAGGCCTATCAGGCCTATCAGTGAATATCTGTTTATGGATTTTTATTTCTGTTGACCAAAAAATAATGGTCAATATTTTAGACACTTACATTTAAAACCAGATGTAACTAGTAAATATATGGAATATAACCCTTTTGATATCATGAATATGGATGTTTATATCCGAGTAATACGCACCTTCTCAATACATAAATTGTTTTCCACAATAAATTTGATGTGTTGGGTGAGCAACTTTTGTGATTCACTCTCTAAAAAAGGTAAACCATTAACTTTGTTATATATACTAACAAATATAATTTGATAATAAGCCTAGAATAGTAAACTTTGTTAACAATTATTAAATTTTATATATATATTAAATTATATATTGAGTCACTATTATTTCTTTTAATCTTAAATATATACATAACAAATTTTAATTTTGCTTTATTATAGATAAATATGGATAAAATATTAAATTATAACAAAAAATTTCGATCCGCGTATTTTTCGAGTTTACCCCGATTTTTCAATAATTCGCTAAGTCCAGACCGGCCGTGCGTATAGCGCCTAGCGAGTTTCCGAACAGAGGAAAAAATCATGATTGCAAACAAAAAGATAATGATTTGATTTTGACTTGCTTTATCATCAAATTTTGTTGGATGAGATAAACATTATAGTTTATCATAAAAATTTAATTATAAACATTAAAATGAACTTAAATCAATCGAAAAAATTAAATAAATGGTTTATCATTTTCATTAATCTGTAATAATATTTATATAAAATTAAAAATTATATTTTAAATTTTTAAAATAACAAATAAATTTCATATACGAGTATATGATGTTTATAAAAAATAAATAATTTAAATCAACATAATATATATTAAATTTATATCACATAATTTTTATAATGATTGTTTTACTAAAAATACAATATATAAAATTATTTTCAGCAAAATAAAAATATTTACGCATTGATTATCTAATTATCATAATATTCACTTAAACAAAAAATGTATTAGATAATTAACAAAATTATTATAAAAACAAAAATGGTCGAATTCTAGTCTATACTATTAAAACAGGATATTGACCATGGTACATAAATGTTGTTTCCGAAATTTGCCTTTGATTTTATTAGGAATTATATTCTTTATTAAGGGTAAAACTGTAAAACAATTTATATTTGATTTATTCATAATATCTTATAATATCTTTTGTTTTCCTTTTTCTATCATAATCATATATAACAAAAATATTTTTCAAAATTTAGTAAAATAATAATTAATTTCGAAAATAATATTAAAATAATTATTATAAATTATTCTTAACTAAAATTTAACTTAAAGAAATAAAATCAAGCATAATTAAGTTACTAAATCAATTGGTACATATAATTATATAATTTAATACATAATTATTTTATAAATTATATAATCATTAAAATTAATAAATTATTATTAAAATAAGAAAGTAGTATATAATATTGAAATAATAGTTTAAACTAAATAATATTATTGATAATCTATATATTTAACATAATCTATTATATTTTATTTTTCTATTACAATAAATGTAACCATGTATTGTTAATATTCTTTTCTATATCTACTATAATTTAACTATGACTTTATATAAATTCGATATAGTAATATTATTCTTCATTATAAAATTATAAATATAAAATATTTTTATTCTGAAAAATAGAACAAAAAATAATATTATTCAACCACAAGATAGTTTTGTATTTAGAAATCATAATAATCAAAATATACGACTATAAACCAAAATAAAAATTCCGAAATAAAATAATATTATTAAAAATAAAGAAAACAAATTAATGTATTTAAAAACAATTTTATAAATATGTAATACAAATAAACCAAAGTTAAAAAAAATAAGCTTAAACAAATATAAAATAAAAAAATCTAAACAAAATATTAACTTGCTACAAAACACTGAATTGTATGTTAGAATTGACAATTATTCTCCAAAACTTTTACAAAGAAAAAAAGTGTTGTTCAAAATATTTACAAATTTTATCTTAATAATAAAAAAACATCCGTGCTCAGAGTCTAGTTTATTTATTAATTTCGAAACATTATACTGTATGCATGTTTGTATTACGTAATCATGGGTTGCCAAGTAAAAAGATAATGATTTGATTTTGACTTTCTTTATCATCATATTTTGTTGGATAAGATAAACATTATAGTTTATATTTGTATCTTATACATATTATTTAAAAATATGACAATACCGGCAATCTAAATTAATTGTGTATTTTAGTTGAAAATTGCTGGATAAGATAAAGATAAGGAAATATTCTATTTTGATTAACAAAAACTTGATTAAGGATCATAAAATACACAATTAATTTAGATTATTTCCTTATCTTTATCTTATCCAGCAATCAAGTCTAATTACACTCGGAACTGGATTAATTAAACTAAAACCCTAATTAAAGCACTAACCGACTCTAAGCACTATAAATACGTGGTCATAGGGCAAAGCTTTCTACTACTCGAAAAAAACTTAAAACCTCTCTATTTTTGTCCAACAAAAAGCAGAAACATCATCAACATGTCTTTGTCTTCAAGAGTCGTTCTCTTCGTTCTCGGCTTTCTGTTTTTGCTGTGTCCGTTCTTTACTACGGCAATAACAGATCAAGGACTTGAGTCTCGATGCAAAACTCACAGTTTCAATAACGGGAAACGGTTTCGCTCTTGCGCCGATCTACCGGTGTTAGATTCATATCTACACTTTAGTTATGTTCGAGTAACCGGAGTTCTTGATGTTGCTTACCGTCACGCTAATCTTGAGTCTCCTAGTTGGATCGCCTGGGCCATAAACCCAACGAGAAAAGGCATGATGGGCGCTCAAGCTCTTGTGGCTTATCGTAACTCAACGTCAGGCGTTATGCGTGCTTATACTTCTTCCATTAATGGCTATGCTACAATGCTTGAAGAATCTCCTCTTAGCTTTCGTGTGACGCAAGTATCGGCTGAGTATCTTGATGGAGAGATGACGATATTTGCAACTCTAGTGTTACCTCCTAACACAACCGTGGTGAATCACTTATGGCAAGACGGTCCATTAAAGGAAGGCAATAAACTTGGGATGCATGCAATGAGTGGAGACCATCTCAAATCTATGTCCACTTTGGATTTGCTTTCCGGACAAGTCACAGCTACAAAATCAGTTAGTGGAAACATGTTGTTGGTTAAGAAAATCCATGGACTTGTAAACGCAGTAAGTTGGGGAATTCTCATGCCTATTGGAGTTATGGCTGCAAGATACATGAAGACTTACGAGAGATTAGATCCCACATGGTTCTACATACACATCGGTTGTCAACTCACCGGATATTTAGCCGGTTTGTTCGGAGGTCTTGGAACAGCTATCTACATGGCGATACATACCGGGATGAGAAGTACGGTGCATACGGTGATAGGGATTCTTATATTCTGTTTAGGGTTTCTGCAGATACTTGCACTCAAAGCAAGACCAGCTAAGGACCATAAATACAGAAAATACTGGAACTGGTATCATCACACCGTGGGATACGTAGTGATCGTGCTAAGCATCTACAATATATACAAAGGCTTTGCTATTTTGCAACCAGGAAGCGGGTGGAAGATCGCCTACACTGCCATCATCGGTGCTATTGCAGCGTTTGCGAGTGTGATGGAGATTTTGCAGTTCAAGAAGAGATGGGGTTGCTTGTTCGATAAGAAATCGGAAGACCTAGAAGCTAACCAAACTAATTAAAGAGAAGTGCTCTAGTCTTAGTTATATTAGCACTCGTGTTTCATTCTTTGTTTATTTACTTGTAGAAGACGATTCAATTCTGATCAATCAACGTATATTTTATGAAACAAAATCCAAAAGAAATCAAAATTTTGTAACAAAACTCAAAACTTTAAACTCATACCAGTCTACTGACCGATCAAAATTAGTCTCAACGCAACAAAGATTTGGTCTTACTCAATTTGTTTTCTTCACCGTATAAGCTACCATTCTCAAGCTCTCTGGCAGCCTCATCCAAAAGTTTGCATACGTGTCTTAATCCAAAAGTTTTATTTCTTTTCTTTTATTTTGCCCGGAGTGAATAGTCTTACAGATCACAAAGCCAATTAATGAGTCAATGACAGAAAGAAAAAAAACTCAAGTCTCTGGTTTAGGGTTCTCCGGTGGAAGCACCTATAACTGGAAGTGTTTCACAACCCTCCTCATCTTTCTCCTTGCTGAGAATATCAACAAAAAATGAAAACATATTCATCTCATTGATTATTGTTCTTGATGAAGCCATGACTGGAGAACAGATTGTTTAAGAAAGACTGTACACTGAGTATATGGTCAGTCCAATAGCTGTAGTAGCAAATGCCAAGTAATAGACCCAATCAACCTAACATATAATATAGATTTTCACATGATCACATACACTGGTTTCTACTGAGTATTGTATCTATATAGTTTAGAACACGCTAACCATGAATAACTATCACTCTGTTACCATTCTGGTTATGCAGGAAGCTAACTTGATCAGTGTTGATAGCCTTTGTATGGATGTGAGAGTTTTCCTTTCAAAACCAGGGTGAGTGAGTTCTCAGACCAACACATTGAACAAATATACAACATTCATATGCATCATTGTTTTGTGACAGGCTACAACAGAAATGGCAGCAGAAAAGAAGATCCACCAGCTAGTGTTCCCTCGTTCACGCACAAGGAAATTGAAGTCTAACGACGAGAGTTTGAAGGATGCATACCGTTAATAAACAGTTATCAAAATCACCAATCCAAAAAAAAAAAGTTAACAGAGAAGGAGCTGTCTTGCCACTGGATCTGTCCGGTGAGCTTTCAAGTGACCGTAGTAGAGCTGTGTGTAGTAAGTTAAAGAGAAGTTGATTATTAATTGATACATCTAACGTAACTTCTAATGTAAGTCCAATGTTGTTCTCACAAGGTAAACCTTGTTTTGTTTTCACAAACTAATTAATATCAAATAAAACCTTCTTTTTTTGGTAACTCGGATAATCCGGTTCAACGGACACCATGAGCTTCGAGCCAAGTCGCACGGATGTTTTTACTAATCTCGGACAAAGAGCTGTGGGAGCCATGTGAATACCCCCTGTTCCCACACGAATGTGATTGAGTTTCGAGGGGGTTCGAAACCCGGGAAAGCGTTGCTAACACATTCCCAAGTCTCGCCTACCAGTTGGCTATGCCCGTGTGGGGTTTATCCCCTCTTTACAGCTCCACACAGAAGATCCTTTGTTTCTGGAGAAAATAATCTATTCTCTCAGATAGACAACAAAAAGCCCCAGGCTTTGGGGTCAGGTGTAAGCACCTCTCGAAGTGATTCAACATCCTCCTCATCAAACAGCTTTCTCTGCTCATCTACCACTTCTCTGCGGCCTCTTTGTTCATCCTGATCGTTCTCCTTCCTGAGAAATGAGAATATCAAGAAGATGATGATCTCCAAAGAGCAGAACATATATTTTAGTTGAAGATGATGACAGAAGATTGTACATTATGATCAGTCCAGTAGCTGTAGTAGCAAATGCCACGTAATAAAGCCAATCACACACACACACACACACACACACACATGTTTCTACTGACATGAATGCAAGTGTTTAGTGATGTTGGATATACAAACAAAGTGAGCAGCTAACCTTCTCATGGTAAGAGAAAATGCGGATCAAAACCGCCCACATGTCTGATGTGAGTAACGAGAGGGTGAACATTGCTGAACCATTGGTCTGAGAAGACCATATATGTCTCAGAGGCATGGCAAATAAACAGACATATCAACATGAAAACAGAGGTCATTATATGGTTTTAGTTTTGTCTCATACCTTGAGTAAGATTGTGAGTAAAGAGTACAATAGAAACACACCGAGTGCAATTCCAAGGTAAGACAAAACCTGAAACCACACAAGTGTAGAACCTATAAGTCTCTGGTTTACAAAGATTGAAAGGAAAATGGACATGGATAGTGTGGCAGAAAACTTACAGTGCCAGTTGACCAGTGAATAGCATTGAGAGCATCACGTTCAAATATGCTTCTATGGACAAGTCAAGGACATATCCTCTTTAATAGCATTTGAGTTTACATAAAACATAAAAGTCTTAGCCTTTGCTATCTCAAGTATACATCTGAATGGCACCAATAATTGCGCCGAAAAGTCCAATGAAGGACATGAGTTCAATCATGTCTGCATTCTACACAAAGAACTCCTGTAACAGAGGAACATGCTTTTCAAGCCTATAAATACTTACTTGTATTACCTCATCTAGTTTCTCCAATTTAATACGAGAAGTTTTGTTATAAAGTTTTTTTAGGTTTCTCATAGGACTTTTTAGATGATCAAAGTGTCTTTTTAATCTTTTAGATGGGATACTTATGAGTGATTCCAAAGAACATAAATTTGTAAAATATGCTTCTCATTCTATCTTTAAAAGCCTATAAATACTTAATTGTGGTTGTATTACTTCACATAGTTACTTCAATCCAATACACGTATGTTTCACAAAGTTTTGGTTATAATGTCTTTTTTAGGAATCTCATAGGACCTTTTAGAGGATCAAAGTGTCTTTCTAATCTTTTGGATATGTTATTTTATTGATTATAAGGAACAAAAACTTATATAACATGCTTCTCATTTCTTTTTGAGCCTAAAATATTCAATTATAACTGTATTGCCTCACATAGTTTCTCAAATCGAATACATGTATATTTTACGAAGTTTTGGTTACACAACTACACTTAAATTTCATTATAGACTTGCTTACCTCGCTGGTATTACTGACATCATACAAGGTTGATGCAACTATAACAAGAAAATCTCCTTTAACAGGATTACTTCCTCCTAAAAAAAGCCACCATAATGCTTAAATCGAGTTTCTCTGGGCAATAAGGCATGTGAAGAGTGAAAACAAGACAGAATAAACAAGAACGACATGTAATGATTCAGTTTGCACCATTACCAGCTCGGTCCCTTGCATGGACGTCTGAGAAAACTACCATGACAACACCAACTATACATATAACTACACCGCTGATCTTCAACAAACTGTATCTTGTCTTTAGAAAAATCCAGGTCAATACCAAAAGGCAAGGGATCGCCCAGCAGTCTAGTAGCATGACACTCGTCATTGATGTGTTCTGAAATGCCTTTACCACTGTAAAAGAAAACATTAAGACAACACACTAATAACTGATAGATTTTGAGAGATTAAGCTTGAGAGATTTGAGAAATAAGAGAGTTTGAACAAGAGAAAATTGGGGAGAATAGTTTCCCAAGGTCTATTTTTTCTTCTTTGGTGGCTGCAAGGCATTTTAAAGGACACAAAAGAACCAAGTCTAGACCTAATTTGATACAAGACAAAATAGACAGCCTGTCCACGACATCGATGTCGCCGACACCATCGATGACACATGAAGTTCAGAATTATTTTATGTATCCATGTCGCCGACACCGTCGGTGACACACAAACTCAGGATTCTCTTTAGCATCCATACCTTACACATTGATACTCCATGATCAATACTCCCCCTCAAGTTCAGACTTTGGAATCACCCTAAAGACTACACTTGGAATGATCATGGCAACACCTCATTAAAAACCTTGATATGGAAAATCACTTGGGACAAAACCATACCAAGGGAAAAAGAGTATGCTGCACATGAATCAGGGAAGTTCTAATCATGAGTAGGGAGGTGTACAAGTCCTACTTTGCTAAATATATGATCACAAACTTTGAGACTTGCAGCCTTGGTGAAGATGTCTGCTAACTGATCTTCACTTCTTGTATTCCATCTTCAATCTTTTCCCTGGTGTTGTGACAATCAATCTCAATGTGTTTAGTCCTTTCATAGAACACAGAGTTTGTGGCTATATGGATCGCAGATTGATTGTCACAATGAAAGGTAATGGGGCATGATTCTTCAATACCAAAGTCCTTAAGTAGAGCCTTCAACCAAGTTAACTCGCTTGTGAGCTGTTGGGATTATGTCCTGAAATCACATTGTACTTACTCTAAAGATAGTTGTATTGTCGAGATCGGACAATTCATGTGATACTGGGTAGTCATAATGTTTTGCTAGAAACCGCTTATGACAAATGAGTTGTAACTCATTTCCGGTATCGTGTGAACCTACAGGGTCACACACCTAAGCAAGTTGGATACACTTGGTATGGGATTGATCATTGGCATATGGTCCGATCAATGTGTATTGGATACACATTGATATCATGTTTAAAAGAGGTGTGTCGATCGACACCATTGGGTGCGTCGGTCGATACAAGATGTGTGTCGATCGACACCAATGGGTGTGTCGGTCGACACAAGGGCGAAACCGAAACTGATATTTCGGTTTACCTCGAGGTCAATATATAAACGTGTTTTGTATTTCGACCTAGAAGTGCGTGCCGTCGCAGACAGTTTTTTCTTGACAGAAAAACTGATCTTCTTTCTCTAGAAAACACAGAAATCCCAAGAGATCCGATTCCTGGCGCTAGCATCCCGGCGGATTCCAACTTGTGTGCGTGTGGACTACGATAGAGGCGCAGCGATTGAGGCGCTCCAGATCTCGTTTACCTGCTCATTCTTCCGCTGCCAATCTCCAGGTAAACGCTAGATCGGTAAGGATTCAATTAACTAGACCCTAGATCCTAGGCTTCAGGAACCTGACAGAATTCGAACTGATGTTAGAATTGGCTCAAGTTCCATCAGTGGTATCATAGCCTTAGGGTTTAATCATTGAATCTGTGGCATTTATATCGAATACTGATGAATTTGATTAGTTTAATGCTTTGAAAATCGTGTTTTGGAGAATTGAATCTCGGATTATTTCTCTGTTGAAAAACGATGAACTGCTGTATTAACACTGTGTCGATCGACACTAAGCTTGTGTCGGTCGACACAGAGATGTGAATTCGACAGAATCGGCGGCTAGGGTTTTTCGCGAAGAAAAATCAGAAAGGTTGTTGTGTCGATCGACACAGGTTAAGTGTCGGTCGACACATAACATATTCGGTCGAGTGTCGATCGACACAGGTTGAGTGTCGGTCGACACAAAACAAATTCGGCGGCTAGGGTTTTCTCGTAGAAAACCTAAAAGCCTACTATGTCCATCGACACAGGTTGAGTGTCGGTCGACACAGACCTTGTGAATGGTTAATCCGTTCAATTGGATTGGACCGGTTATCATGCTTGGTTAAGTCCGAACAGATCGGTTTAAATTTGATGAATTGGTTCAATTGGATTGAACTGATTATCTCAATTAGCATGAACCGATGGGTTGAATCAGTTTGATTGGATAAAACGGTTCAATTGAATTGGACCGGTTATCGCAATTAGTTGAAACTGGTTAAAACAGTTTAAATTGGATGAATTGATTCAATTGGATTGAACCAGTTATCGCAATTAGTATAAACCGATTTGAATGGTTAAGATCAGTTTGATCTGATAAGTCGGTTCAATTGGATTGAACCGGTTATCAAAACTGTTTTCGGTTTAGGTCTATGTCGACCGTCACACATGGGTTGTGTCGATCGACATGACCGGTTCAATGAACCGGGTTAATTGGATTAACCGGTTATTGAAGTCCGGTTTTGTTTGGTAGTGTCGATCGACAAACATAGTCTGCGTCGATCGACACAGAACTCGAAATTCTTGTTATTGAACCTTGAGTTTGCAGAAACCAAACTAGACTTAAACCTTGATCAAAGCTTAGCTTCAATATGGTCAACTGTCAAGACTCATTTCGTTGTGTGATGGTCTAGCCAAGAGCTTGGTGTCCACAATTACGTGAGTAAGGCAGGTAATTATGTTGATGGACTTGCAGTGCTTGACATCAACAATTGCATGACCTAATAGATTGATATGCTAACCTTTCAGAGTTTAGTTTTCTCAACTAAATATCAAGTAATCTTGATGTCTTGCCCAAATCTTGTCTACTGTCAAGACTTGTCTCATTTTTTGGATAGCCTTGGAGTCCTTGGTATCCACTGCTACATGAGTAAGGCAGATGATCATTGATAGATTTGCAGTGCGACTGTCAATGATCACAAGACTAAAGAGATTGGTTTACTTGACTGGGCCATCAGAAGTTCTGGGCCCAGAGACATCAGAGTAGATGAGACATGGATTGTCTTATCTGCGACCAAGAGTTGTACTGGGTACAATTAGCAATGATTTTCTTACCTAGATAACTAAATTTTGGGTGATGACTAGTTGTCCACTCAGAATTTGGTGAAATATGGATCTTGGATCATTATATTCACGGAGGAAACATTGTTTGAATATAATGCGAGTTTTCTTATTAGATAAGATTTCTCATGGAATGCATAACTAAATCTTTGTTTTTCTTGGATTTCAGCTTATGTCTGAGACTACTTTCTCATTGCGATCCGTCCTTGAGAAGGACAAGTTAAATGGATCGAATTTCCTGGATTGGTATCAAAATTTGAGATTAATCCTCAAGCAGGAGAGCAAGGACTATGTCCTTGAGAAAGCTCTTCCAGAAAGGCTTGGGGCCAATCGCTCGAATGCAGTATATAATGCTTGGAATAAGCATTATATTGATGTGGTAGATGTGCGTGGTCTGATGTTGGCTACCATGAACTCGGACTTGAAAAGTCAATACGAGAGCATGGAGTCGCCAATAGAGATGATCACCAGCCTGAAATTGAAGTTTCAGGATCTGGCATGAGTTGAGAGATTCCAGATGGTGAAGTCTCTCACTGGGTGCAGACTACCAGAGGATGTTCCAGTGAGTCCTCATGTCATTAAAATGATGGGTTACATTGATAACCTGGGGAAACTGGATTGTCCTGTCAGCTTAGAGTTGGCCACTGACATCATTCTACAGTCACTGCCGTCAAGTTATGATAAGTTCATCAAGAACTATATCAAGAGAGGCTTGACGAAGACGTTGACTGAGCTGCATGGCATGCTCAAGACAGCAGAGCAAAACATCAAAAGGGGTAAAAGATTTGAGAAATCTTGTAAAGACAAGGGTGAAGGCAAGGCCGTTCAGATTTGGAATCGGGATAAGTCTGTGTCATCTTTTAAGTCCAAGTCAGGCCCATCCGATGTTGATAAATGCTGCTACTGTAAATAGTTTGGGCATTGGAAGAGAAATTGCATTAAATTCTTGGAAGATTCACAAGAGATGGAGAAGATGTATGGTACTTCTTCTTCAGGTATTGTGTTATTGTTTCAAGTTCTACGTAAGTATTGGATACTAGTTGTGGTACTGATATTTTTGAAATATGCAGGACCTAAGCGACAGTAGAACGTTGAAGAAAGGACAAGTGGAACTGCGTGTCTGGTATGAAGCAATGGTTGCTGCATGAGCCGTAGAGATTCTCCACTTGTAGGAGCCTTTCATACTTGGTTTTTGAAATTAAGTAATTGCTACTATGTATCTGCCTTATGCAGAGATGTCTTTCATTTTCTTGTAAGAATTTGGATGTTTTTCATTTTGATAAAAGACAAGTTTTGTTCTTTAGATCTTAATGAAATATCATATGGTAGCACCCCGTTTGGAATGGGTTTTATATCTTAAACCATCGTGAGTTTGAATATAACACAAATACTGAAGGTTTAAGTCTGATGACTCGAACTCGACTTTTCCTTGGCATAGTCGTTTAACCACATAGAGTGAAGCGGATTCAGAAGTTCCATAGTTTTGGACTCATTTGATTATAGATCATTTGAGACATGAATTCTGCCCACTGGGCCAAATGACTAAGGCCCCTTTTAGCAGAGCTAAAAGAAAACGGGCCAAAGGCTTATTGGGCCTTACACATACTGGTGTATGCGGCCCGATGAGCATTAGTGCTAGAGGAAATCTTCTGCACTTCATTACCTTATTGATGACATCAATAAGTATGGCTGTGTTCATTTGATGAGACACGAGCAGGAATCCCATGAGGAGTTCCAAGATGAAGTGTAGAACCGATTTGGCAGAAGTATTGAGATCCTCGATTGAATCACGGAGGAAAATACTTGAGTCAAGAATTGGGTGATCATCTGACAGAATGAATCGGATCTTATTAGATATGCTCCGATTAATGATGAGTCACAGGAATCTTCCATAATCATTTAAGAATACGTTCTAAAATGTCTGTCTTTGCGCAGAAAAAGGGTTTCAATCAGAATCAATTGAAAGACACCACATTGGATGTGGACTGAAAGTTTTTCAAGTATATTGTTTCTGATAATTTGAGGATGGTAGCTAATAAGCTTGAACCCAAATCTGATAAGTTCTACCTCGCTGGTTGTCATAGGGAAACCAAGGCTTGCTACTTTTATAACCAATCCGAGGACAAAGTTTTGTTGTTCGGAACTGTGTCTTTTGAGAAAGATCATACTTTCAAAAGGAACAGTGGGAGTAAAAGTACACATCGAAGAAATTCGATAAACACAGGAGGCTGCTCAACCTGTTGAGAGAGAGCAGCGGTGAGATCTACAAAGTAATGTAGGACCTACACCTGTGGAGCCTGAAATTCGCAGATCCGAAAGGATCCGTCACTAACTCGAGAGTGATTTCTCGTAGCCGATTGTCGTGATCAGTCATGCGAGATTCAAAAAAGCGATGGTGAGCCCCAACTCCGAAAAATTGGCTGGGTATGCATGTTAGCTTCACCGATCCATTTCTGGATTGAAGCAAACATCTTGGAGTTGGAATCAACATTCTGATAATGTGGTCAAAAGTTTTGACTTGGTCAGAAAGAAATGAAACCATGCGCTTATAAGAAGACTAGTGGGAGCGTAATTGCAATTCTCACACCGTATGTACATAATGTACTTAGTCTCATAAACGACGTTCCGACGCTAAAGTCTTGTCAAGATTTGGGTCGGAAGTCAAATTTAACGATGGACATGGGAGAAGGCCGTGAAAGTTCTTGGAATAAGGATCCATTGGAATGGATCAGAAAGGCTAATTGGATCATGTCAAAATCCTTATGTTGATAAGGTATTGGACAGTTCATATGTGCTTAATTCCAAGAATGACTTCATACCAAAGGTCTTATGGCAATAATCTAAGCAAGATGAAGTGTCTTGGACACTGGCTGAGCTAGCATCAATCTTAGCAAGATTAAATGTTTTGGACACTAGCTGAGCTATTATTAATGAGTGTGATTGCTAATGCTGTTGCAATAGAATCCATCATGAATGCCATATTTTGCGCTCGTCTAGATGCAGCTTACGTATAAAGCATGACGAGAAAATACCAATATGTTCCGGTAATAGTCACTGAACAGTTACCAGAAATATCCCAAGTGTTTGAGGAACACTAAGGATAGGTTCGTGGTAAACTGATAAAGTGACGAACCAGTTGAAAGTAGTTAGACGGACAAAGACGATTCCCGGTTCCCACCTGGTTATGTCTCTTTGTCTGAATGACGGTGCTATCTGTTGGAAAGGCTCCAAGCAGTGGACCGTAGAATAGTGCTTTTATCTGAATGGCGGTGTGGTTTGTTGGAATTGTTTCAAGCAAAAACACTGCAGTTTCTCCCACAACCTAAGCACGAGATTTATTCTGTTGCTGTAGGTATAAGATATCTGAAGAGATGATCTTGATTCTAGTGGGAGTAACTTTAGTTATGTTATAGTCTTTACATAGACATGCTATGGCAATGTTTGTGTAAGTTAAAACTGACATCAGTATTATTTAATTATTGGATAATTAAATAATGGTCCCAAAGTATTTTATGTTCATCTTATAGGTCATCAAGTTGAGGACTAGGTCATGAAACCCTATAAGTAAAAAATGACATAAAATTATGTTTGTCCCTAGCCGAGGTTGTTAAAATGGGACACTAACAACCGCGCGAGACTAGCATGTGAGGTGACTGTTGGACTAAGTTTCATGGAGTCAATGATATAATTATCACAGTCAATCACATAGATATATGTTGGTGAACATATGATCGGACATGACCCGCTAATGAGAACTCCACAGGATAGTTATATCAGTGTCATGGGAGGTTCTCATTACGACTATAGAGTATAATCCTTAGACCTGAGTTCGTCATGCTTTCTAGCATATGAATTGGTGCGCTTTGACCTTGTCTAACGTCGTTCCGTAACTGGCGGCTATAACGGCATTGCTTATGCATATCATGAAGTATGTGTAGAAACAGGGATGGAACAAGATGGGATTTGTCCCTCCTGTATAACGGGAGATAAATGTCTCAGGGCCCATCGAAGATTTGATACTGAGAAAATGCATGGCCGTGCTCAAACAAGGTGATTGTCAGTCGTTTGTTTTATCATTATAGATCAGGAGTTCGATGAACATGATATTGGCTACAATAAGGATGACACAGTCTCTTGCCTTATGCCATATCGAGATATAGAGACGAAGGGATTATAGGAATCAGTGATTCCAGTACAAGTTGGAGATTGTTGGGATTATGTCCTGAAATCACATTGTACTTATTCTAAAGATAGTTGTATTGTCGAGATTGGACAATTCATGTGATACTGGGTAGTCATAATGTTTTGCTAGAAAACGCTTATGACAAATGAGTTGTAACTCATTTACAGTATCGTGTGAACCTACAGGGTCACACACCTAAGCAAGTTGGATACACTTGGTATGGGATTGATCATTGGCATATGGTCTGATCAATGTGTATTGGATACACATTGATATCGTGTTTAAAAGAGGTGTGTCGATCGACACCATTGGGTGCGTCGGTCGATACAAGATGTGTGTCGATCGACACCAATGGGTGTGTCGGTCGACACAAGGGCGAAACCGAAACTGATGTTTCGGTTTACCTCGAGGTCAATATATAAACGTGTTTTGTATTTCGACCTAGAAGTGCGTGCCGTCGCAGACAGTTTTTTCTTGACAGAAAAACTGATCTTCTTTCTCTAGAAAACACAGAAATCCCAAGAGATCCGATTCCTGGCGCTAGCATCCCGGCGGATTCCAACTTGTGTGCGTGTGGACTACGATAGAGGCGCAGCGATTGAGGCGCTCCAGATCTCGTTTACCTGCTCATTCTTCCGCTGCCAATCTCCAGGTAAACGCTAGATCGGTAAGGATTCAATTAACTAGACCCTAGATCCTAGGCTTCAGGAACCTGACAGAATTCGAACTGATGTTAGAATTGGCTCAAGTTCCATCATGAGCTTCCTCATTGCTCTATACTCAGCTTCAACACTTGAGCAGGAAACAACCTTCTGCTTTTTAGTCTTCCAAGTAACTAAGTTCCCACCAATGAGGTGCAATAACCGGTTGTGTATCTCCTATCACTCTTGTCACCAGCCCAATCATCATCACAATATCCAACAATCTCAGTGCTATCATTCTTACCCATCCAAATGCCTTGTCCTTAAGAGCCTTTGAGATATCTAAGTATCCTTTCTATCATGCTCCAGTGATAGACAATAGGTGTTTGCATGTGTTGGCTTACTTGATTCACAGCAAAACAAAGGTCTGGTCTAGTGAGTGTAAGGTAGATGAGCTTCCCAACCATTCTTCTGTATAGGGACACATCCCTAAATTTCTCATTATCTGATTTCTCCCCCTTTCAATTGACTTGGTAGCCATCTTCAAGAGGAGTTTTAGCTATCTTGCTGTCTTGCATTCCTGTTTCTGTCAACAAGTCATTCACATACTTCCTTTGAGACAAAAACAAGCCATCATTGAATCTGCATACTTCAATACCCAAGAAATAGTTCAACTCTCCAAGGTCTTTGATGTCAAACGAACTTTTGAGAAAAGCCGTTGTGGACTGAATTCCCTCATTATCACTTCCAGTAATGATTAAATCATCCACATAGATAAGAACCACCACCACTCCTAAAGAGCTTTGAAGAGTAAACAATGTGTGATCAGATTGAGACTTCTTGAATCCATAGTCCATGAGTGTATGGCTTAGCTTATGGTACCATTCCCTTGGTGATTGCTTCAAACCATAGATTGCTCTCCTTAGTCTCAATACTTCACCAGGTTTACACAAATTCTCTAGTCCCGGTGGTGGAGTCATGTACACTTCCTATTCAAGCTCTCCTTGTAAAAAGGCATTCTTAACATCCATTTGCCATAGGTTCCATGAAAGGTTTGTGGCCAAGGACAGTGTAACTCTTACTGTATGGAGTTTAGCTACTGGTGCAAAGGTATCAGTGTAGTCTTCTCCATATGTTTGCGTGAACCCACTTGCAACCAACCTTGCCTTGTACCTTTCAATGTCTCTATTGCTCTTATACTTGATTGTGAAGAACCATTTTGAGCTGACAGTCTTCTTTCCCTTTGGCAGCTTCTCCACATTCCAAGTGTGATTCTTTTCCATGGCTCCCTTCTCATCAATCACAGCATCCATCCACTCCTTGGTGTCTTTAGCCTCTTCATAGGTTTTAGGAACATGATTCATCTCTATCTTCCCAAGAAAATCACAATGACTTGATGGTAACAAGTCAATAGAACACACGGACTGGTTGGGATGAGCAACAGCCTGATTGTTGAGGTGTGGATGGAGGATCCTGTTGGGATAGTGTCCGGAAATCACACTTGTACTCACTCCTGATGATAATTGTGTGTCGAGATCAGACATTCGTATAATACTGGGCGGTTGCAATGTTTTGCTAGAAGCCTCTTGCAATCTGTAAGTTGTAGATTTACTGCCAGTATTATATGATCCTATAGGGTCACACACCTAAGCAAACTGGAAGCTTAAATATGGGAATGATCATTATGGTAATGATCATGTTAATGTGTATTGGATATACATTAATATCAAGTAAATGGTGGTGTGTCGATCGACACAGTATGTGTGTCGGTCGACACAGATCGGGTTTTCGAAACAGACGTTTCGATTTTATGACTTAAACAAGTTGGCCCGTTAAGAGTGATTCTAGGTCTTAATAAAACTTAGAGTTTTGACCTGGATGAGGGGCAGTCGTCTTTTTCTTGACAGAGAAAGCAGAAACACTAAAACTCAGAAATCCCAAAGATCCGGCACTAGCATCCCGGCTTTCCAGGTTTGTGTGCGTGTGTATCTAGTAGAGGCGAAACATCTGAGTCGCTTACTGATCTCGTCACCAATCATTCCGCTGCCAGTTCAAGGTAAGAACTGTTGGATCGTTTAGTGTTTCCTGATTCAATTCTCAATTGATTCATCCTACTAAACATGCAGATCTAGGTTCTCTTATTTAGAAACTTAATGGATCTCACCTGTTACCTTTTGTGCAAAGTAAGAGTATGTCAATGATCAGACATAAGTCATATAATACTGGGGGTCATGATGGCTTGCTAGAGTCCGCTCATGATCTATAAGTCTTGGACTTATTGCCTTTATTATATGATCCCATATGGGTCACACGCCTAAGCTAACGGGAAAATACGAAGGAACGTTTTAGCAGAAGTACGGTAAAAGTGCTAGGCATTTACGGTACTTAGAGAGTATAAAGGGCCTGATTAAATCCATGGGATTTAATCAGAACTGAGAATTGGGCCCAAAAGCCCATGAGAACTAAAGGGAGTTTTAATGAATAAAACTTGACCTAAAGCTCTCTAATTCTTCTCAGTCTCTGCGCCTCCCTTAGCCTCTCACTGCGCCTCCTCTCTGTCTGGTCTAGCAGCCAATTCCCGAGCGTGCGTGTGTGAACCTTTGGAGGATCCATCCCTTGGTGGTTCTGCTGATCTCTGACCATTACCTCCTCATTCCGCTGCACAAAAGGTAACAGGTGAGATCCATTAAGTTTCTAAATAAGAGAACCTAGATCTGCATGTTTAGTAGGAGGAATCAATTGAGAATTGAATCAGGAAACACTAAACGATCCAACAGTGGTATCAGAGCTTTTGGTTCTGTGGTTTTTCTTGTTTAGAATCATGTTTAGGATTGTTTAAGAAGTGTTTTTGAATCAATCTACTGATAAAGAAAAACACTTAAGAAACAAAGAATTAAAACCTAAACAAACAAGAAATCGCATGATCCAATCTATATGAATTGGTATGCGTCGGATCGTCCGGATCGAGACAGACGCACGAACCGATCGACAAGGATCGTGTTGCGTGGTCGCGTCCCGATCAACGGATGGATCGCGTCCCGATCGTGATCGAGAGATGGACCGATCGACCGAGATCGCGTCCGTGATCTCTCGGCATCGTCCCGATCGTCCCGTCCCTGTCCAGCTGCTTGCTCGATCGCGTGAGGCTCTCCGCCGTCCGGATCGTGTCTCGCTCGCGGACGTCCCGAACGATCGTCCCGTCCCGTCCCGTGAAGCAGCCGTCCCGATCATGGATCGAACGCGTGCGGCTTGCGGCTGACGTGATCGCGTGAAGCTCACGGCTAGGTCGTGATCGGTTCACGTGATCAATCCGTTCGGTTCGTTTTATGGTTCGGTTTAAAACTTGATTAAAATCAAATCGTCACGGTTTAATAAACAGATTTAATAATTTTATTAAGTTCTGGTTAAACCGGGATAAGAAATCCAAAGTCGAAAATTGGATTTTGTGCCTAAACCAGTGATTTTCTAATTTGATTTGGTTGGACCAAATAAATTGAGAAAATCCGGTTTAGTAAATAACCGGTTGACAATTGTGGTCATCGTAGTAATTAATTTTGGTTAAGACCAATTTTAATGAACCAGATCGGTTATGTCATTTAATTGGACAATTGGGTTATGTCTTGGACATGAACCAATTCTTGGGCCTCGGGCCAAGAAGTTAAAACAATTGGGCCAATTATTTGAGTCTTTTCATGAGATTAATTTAAAATTTATTTTTATAAAATAATTATAAAAATCGATTTTTAAAATTAATAAGTTTCCAAAATTTTGAAATTAGAAAGTTTCTTAAAATAGAAGTTTCTAGATTTGCATGTTTTGGATTTTAGAAAGTTTCCAATTTTAGAAAGTTTCCAAAATTAGAAAGTTTCCAAAATTAGTAGGTTTCCCAAAAAGGAAAGTTTCCCAAAATAGTAATCTTCTATTTTGGGATGAATTTTTAATAAACCTACAAACCTCAAATAATATCAAGCGTTGGATGTCTTGTCCAGTCTATGTCAGCTATCGAAGCCCATTCAATTGTATTCATGGCCTTACAGTGTGAGGGTGTCTACTTTTGCGTGGATAAGACGGTTTGTGATTCATAAATGTCATTGGGAGTCCCAGACATTAATGATTACATGACTGTATAGTCTGGTTTTCTTGACTAGGCCATCGGGAGTCCCGGGCCTTGAGACATCAGAGTGGATTGGGCCTCGGGCCCAGATTCACAACAAAGAGTTATATCACGGATATAATTAGCCGACATAGGGCTTACCGATATAAGCTAAGGTTGGGTGACGGCCAGTGGCCCACTTTAATCTTAGTTATATGTGGATCTTGGAATCATTATATTCTATTGAGGGTAACTAATGTTATTGAATATAATGCGTGATTAATCATATTAAATTTAATACGAGATTAATCATATTGAACATATTAACTAATAACCTTTTTTATCTTATATATTTCAGCTATGACTACTACTAGCACTCAAAACACATTCTCAATCCGGTCTGTTCTCGAGAAGGAGAAGCTGACTGGAACGAACTTCCTGACGTGGTCAAGGAACTTGAGGCTGGTCCTCAAGCAGGAGAAGAAGGATTATGTCCTTCGTGATCCCCTCCCCGAGAGGCCTCCTAACAATGCCGCCAGGACTCTGCATAATGCTTGGGAAAAGCATTCGTCAGATGAAAATGATGTCTATTGCCTGATGTTGGCGACAATGACTGCTGAGCTGCAAATGCAGTTCGAGAGTGTGTTGTCACCGATCGAGATAATGGCAAGCCTGAAATCGCTTTTTCAGGAGCAAGCAAGGACTGAGAGGTTTCAGACAGTTAAGAACCTATTAGACTGTAAGTTGGCTGCAAATGCGGCAGTGAGTCCTCATGTCTTGAAGATGATGGGTTATCTCGATCATCTTCAGAAACTCGACTGCCCTATCAGCCAGGAACTTGCCTGCGACATCGTTCTGCAGTCTTTACCTGCAAGCTATGATCAGTTCATTCTGAACTTTAATATGCATGGATTGAGTAAGACATTGCCTGAGCTTCACGGAATGCTCAAGACTGCAGAGCCCAACTTGAGGAAAACCGCCAAGGACCCCAATGTGCTTATGGTGCAAAAGGGCAAGGGGTTTAAGAAATCCTCTGCTAAGGATAAGGGAAAGGCTAAGGCTGTCCAAGTCTCGGACAAGGACACGCCAAAGCCCAAGCCCAAGTCTAAGGCTGGGCCTACTGACATCTGCAGGTTCTGTAAAGAACCAGGGCATTGGAGGAGAGAATGTAAGAAATTCCAAGAAGGTCTAAAGGAATTGAAGAAGAAGACTCTCGAGACTTCTTCATCAGGTATTTTTGTTATAGAAGTTAATACAACTACTTCTGATAATACCTTATGGGTTATGGATACTGGTTGTGGGGCTCATATTTGTACTAATATGCAGGCACTCAGCAACAGTAGGAGGCTGAAGCAAGGACAAGTGGAGCTACGAGTTGGGAATGGAGCGAAAGTTCTTGCACTAGCTGTAGGCACATACTTGTTGTCTTTACCTTCGGGATTGATTTTAGAACTCAATAATTGTTATTTTGTACCTGCGATAAGCAGAAATATTATTTCAATTTCTTTGTTGGATTTGGAAGGTTATGATTTTTCAGTTAAGAATAAATTATGTTCCTTCAATCGCAACAATTTTTTCTATGGTTGTGCCCCTCTTACGAATGGGCTTTACATACTTGATCAATCCGCGCCAATTTATAACATTGATACCAAACGGTTCAAACCTAATGAGGAGAACCGAACGTTTCTATGGCATTGTCGTTTAGGGCACATCAGCGAGAAACGCATCAAGAGGCTCCATTCGAATGGACTTCTTGGCTCATTTGACTTTGAGTCATGTGAGAAATGCGAATCCTGCATGATGGGCAAAATGACACAGGCCCCCTTTAATAAACCTAACGAGAGGGCCAGTGACTTATTGGGCCTGATACACACTGATGTGTGTGGCCCAATGTCCACAAATGCAAGAGGAAACTATCAGTACTTCATTACCTTCACTGATGATTTCAGTCGGTATGGATATGTTTATTTAATGAAACATAAGTCTGAATCTTTTGAGAAGTTCAGAGAATTCCAAAATGAAGTACAGAACCAACTTGGCAAAAGCATTAAGGCTCTTCGGTCGGACCGAGGAGGAGAATACTTAAGCCAAGAATTCAGTGATCATCTAAGAGAGTGTGGGATCGTGTCCCAACTCACTCCTCCTGGAACACCTCAATGGAATGGTGTGTCTGAGAGGAGAAATCGGACCTTATTGGATATGGTTCGATCTATGATGAGTCACACAGACCTTCCAATATCCCTTTGGGGATATGCTCTGCTAACAGCAGTGTTCACTCTAAATAGAGCGCCATCAAAAGCAGTAGCAAAGACACCATATGAATTATGCACTGGAGTGGCTCCAGTACTGTCTTATCTTAGAATTTGGGGTTGTGAAGCCTATGTCAAGAGATTAATCTCAGACAAGCTTACACCAAAGTCTGCTAAATGCTACTTCATTGGTTATCCGAAGGAAACCAAGGCTTATTACTTCTATCTACGTTCCGAGAACAAGATCTTTGTTGCCCGGGATTGTAACTTTCTTGAGAGGGAGTTTCTCTCTAAGAAAGACAGTGGGAGTAAGGTACTGCTTGAAGAAATTCAAGATGAGCAGGATACTGCTCAACCTGAAGAGGAAGAGCAGCAGGAGGACCTACAAGAAATTGTAGTGCCTGAACCTGTAGTACCTGAAGTTCGAAGATCCGGGAGGATCCGTCACGAACCCGAGAGATATCAAGGATTCCTCGTGACTAACTGTCATGATCTTTTGATCATTGATGGTGATGAACCATCGAACTTCAATCAAGCCATGATGGGCCCAGATTCCTCGAAGTGGCGCAAGGCCACTGATTCCGAAATGGACTCCATGTCGGTCAACCAAGTGTTTTCGTTGGTTGACTTACCCGCTGGTGTAAAAGCCATCGAGTGCAAATGGATCTTCAAGAAGAAGATTGACATGGATGGAAATGTCCAGATTTATAAAGCCAGGTTGGTGGCAAAAGGTTTCAGACAAGTTCACGGTGTGGATTACGATGAAACCTATTCCCCAGTGGCTATGATGAAATCTATTCGGATTCTACTAGCAACTGCAGCTTTTCATGATTATGAAATTTGGCAGATGGACGTGAAAACTGCCTTCCTGAATGGAATTCTGGAAGAGGATGTGTATATGACACAACCTGACGGTTACATAGATCCAAAGAATGCTGGGAAAGTATGCAAGCTTCATAAATCCATTTATGGATTGAAGCAAGCATCGAGGAGCTGGAATCTTCGTTTTGATGAAGCGATCAAGCAATTTGACTTCATCAGAAACGAAGAAGAACAATGCGTGTATAAGAAAACTAGTGGGAGCAAGATAGTATTTCTTATTCTGTATGTCGATGACATACTGCTTCTCGGAAACGACGTTCCAATGCTGAAGTCGGTAAAGGACTGGCTTGGAAGTTGTTTTTCCATGAAAGACATGGGTGAAGCCGCATACGTTCTTGGAATCAGGATCTACCGGGATAGATCTAGAAGGCTGATAGGCTTGTGTCAATATTCATACATTAACAAAGTCCTACAAAGATTCAGCATGAAAGATTCCAAGAAGGGCTTCACGCCAATGGTACATGGCACAACGCTAAGCAAGAAGCAGAGCCCTACGACGGCTGCTGAGCTTGAGCGCATGAAGAATATTCCTTATGCATCTGCAATAGGATCTATCATGTATGCCATGATCTGTACTCGTCCTGATGTTGCTTATGAATTGAGCATGACGAGTAGATACCAGTCAAATCCAGGTGAAAACCATTGGATTGCCGTCAAGAACATCCTGAAGTATCTGAGACATACAAAGGACAAGTTCTTGGTATACGGTGGAAGTGATGTGCTTAAAGTCAGTGGATTCACGGACGAAAGTTTCCAGACAGACCAAGATGATTTCCGGTCACAGTCCGGTTATATCTTTTGTCTGAATGGCGGTGCAATCAGTTGGAGAAGCTCCAAGCAAGACACCGTTGCTGATTCCACTACAGAAGTTGAATATATCGCCGCTTCGGAAGCTGCGAAGGAAGCTGTTTGGATACGAAAGTTCATTATTGAACTAGGTGTGATACCAAATGCGGCTGAGCCTCTGGCACTGTTTTGTGACAACAATGGTGCTATAGCTCAGGCAAAGGAACCAAGATCACATCAGAAATCCAAGCATGTTCTAAGAAGATTTCACTTGATACGTGACATCATTAATAGAAAGGAAGTCAAGATCAGCCGAGTTCAAACTGATGATAACGTCGCTGATCCGTTGACAAAGCCACTCCCAAGACCTAAGCTCGAGTTCCTAACTGAAGCTGTAGGCATTAGAGACATTGAAATGTAATCTAAATTTGAGTGGGAGTTTGAGGGCTTTATTTAGTTATTGATATGTTCTTGTAAAACATTTTCTTATGTTTAATGAAATTATTATTTCGAGATTATTTTAACTGTGATGAAATAATCGTTCCAAAATGATATGAACCATTTTATAGGTCATCGAAGTAAGTGACTTGATCTTGAGTTATCAAAGTCATTTAGCTTGATCATGAGATCCTATATTTGATAGATGGCTTATATCATCATGTCCCTAGTCAAAGGTTGCTGAAATTGGAACACCAACAACCGTGTGAGACTAGATTGGTATGTGACTTATGACAAAATCTCAGTGTGTCATAGATGCGCGGCATCAAAGTCAGTACATAGGTGTATGTAGGGTACATACGACCGGACAAGACCCGATTATAAGAACTCTTCAGGATATTTATATCTGTGTCATAAGAGATTCTTACTACGACTATAGAGTATAGTCCTTAGACCTGAGTTCGCATGCATGTGACTGCACATGAACTAATGCGCTTTGATCATTGTCTAATGCTGCCGTTAAACGATAGTTATAAGGACCTTGATTGGGTGTATTATGAAGTGAGTAGTTTACAGTGATGGAACAAGACGGGATTTGTCCCTCCAATATAAATGGAGTGAATATCTCTAGGCCAATCGGAGATTTGAATACTGGAAAATGCATGGCCATGCTCAAACGGACTTTCCCGAGTCGTTTGGATTGTCAGTATCAAATCAGAGTCCGATGAACAAGATTAGGCTTTATAAGGATGACACTAATCTTGCCTTATGACTAATCGAGATATTGAGACAAAAGGATTATGAATACAGATATTCCAGTTCAAGTGGGATCACTAAACGATCCAACAGTGGTATCAGAGCCATTGGTTCTGTTGTTTTTCTTGTTTAGAATCTTGTTTAGGATTGTGTAAGAAGTGTTTTTGAATCAATCTACTGATAAGGAAAAACACTTAAGAAACAAAGAATTAAAAACCTAAACAAACAAGAAATCGCATGATCCAATCTATATGAATTGGTATGCGTCGGATCGTCCGGATCGAGACAGACGCACGAACCGATCGACAAGGATCGCGTTGCGTGATCGTCCCATGGATTTAATCAGGCCCTTTATACTCTCTAAGTACCGTAAATGCCTAGCACTTTTACCGTACTTCTGCTAAAACGTTTCTTCGTATTTTCCCGTTAGCTTAGGCGTGTGACCCATATGGGATCATATAATAAAGGCAATAAGTCCAAGACTTATAGATCATGAGCGGACTCTAGCAAGCCATCATGACCCCCAGTATTATATGACTTATGTCTGATAATTGACATACTCTTACTTTCTAGAGACAGTACAGAGATTACTGGACATAATTCCAACAAGAACGAGGTTGGTAATTTCAATATAACGAACCCTAGATCCTAGGCGATCCAACAGTGGTATCAGAGCGTGTTAAGGTTTAGTCTATTGAATCTAAGGCATTTAAATCGAATACTGATGAATTTGATTAGTTAATTGCCTGTTTAATCGTGTTTTATAGAAATTAATCTTGGATTAAAGTCTCTGTTGAAAACGACGAACTACTGTTGTCGCACTGTGTCGATCGACACTAAGCTTGTGTCGGTCGACACGCCGCGAAACGTATAATAAAATTTTAGGGTTTGTCGCATAATGTCGATCGACACTAATCTTGTGTCGGTCGACACACCGCGAAAACTCGTAAAAGATTTTGAGGTTTGTCGCATAGTGTCGATCGACACTAATCTTGTGTCGGTCGACACACCGCGAAAACGCTCACTCGGTCTTGGAGATCGTTCTGTGTCGGTCGATACACTGGGTGTGTCGGTCGACACAGACTATGCGAATCGATAGATCGGTTCAATTGGATTGAATCAATTATCTCGCTTGGTTAAGTTTGTTAACCAATTTGGTTCTGGTTGGGTAATGTCGATCGACACAAAGTTGTGTGATGATCGATATGGACCATTAAACCAGACCGGTTCAATTAGATTGAATCGTTTAAGGAAATTCGATCCGGTTTGACCGGTTATCGAAGACCGGTTTAAATTGGGTTGTGTCGACCGATGCCAATGGTTTGCGTCGATCGACACACCAATCGCAAACTTGAAGGTTGGACCTCAAATTTTATAGATACCAGACCAAATTTAATCCTAAAGTTCTAGATGAATCTAAACTTAATAAAACTGAATGTTTTAATTAAATTAATAAATTCTTGGATGTATATTGGATATACATCAAGGTTAAATAGTTCCTTTCCTCAACTAAATATCAAGTGATCTTGAGGTCTTGCCCGATCTTGTCTACTGTCAAGACTCGTTTCGTTGTTGGGTAGCCTTGGAGTCCTTGGTATCCACAGCTACATGAGTAAGGCAGGTGATCATTGATAGACTTGCAGTGCGACTGTCAATGATCACAAGACTGAAGAGATTGGTTTACTTGACTGGGCCATCAGAAGTTCTGGGCCCAGAGACATCAGAGTGGATGAGACATGGATTGTCTTATCTGCGACCAAGAATTGTACTGGGTACAATTAGCAATGACTTGCTTACCTAGATGACTAAAGCTTGGTGATCCGAGGATCTTGGTTCATTGTATTCATCTGAGAAAACATAGTTTTTTGAATACAATGCGAGTTTTCTTATTAGATAAGAATTCTCATTTCTTGAACATCATAACTAAAACATCTACCTCTTTTAATTACAACTATGTCTGTCTCAACTCACATCAACACTTTCTCGCTAAGATCCGTCCTTGAGAAGGACAAGCATAATGGATCAAATTTCTTGGAATGGTATCGGAACCTGAGAATAGTTCTCAGGCAGGAGAACAAGGAATATGTCCTTACAAGAGTTCTCCCCAAGAGGCCACGTTCCAATGCCCCGCAGGCAGATAAGAATGCTTGGGATAAGCATTCAGTAGATGTCAAAGACGTTAATTGTCTAATGCTGGTGACTATGAACTCTGAGCTGCAGAAGCAATATGAGAACGTGATGTCACCGATTGAGATGATTAACAGCCTGAAAGCTTTGTTTCAGGAGCAAGCTCGCACAGAGAGATACCAGACGGTTAAATCTCTCATGGATTGCAAGCTGGCTAAGGACAGTCCAGTAATTCCTCATGTCCTTAAAATGATGGGTTACATTTGTTGGGAATGTCCTGAAATCTATTGTACTTGCTCTAAGTGAAAGTCGTATAGTCGAGATGAGACAATCACGTAACACTAGGTAGTCATAACGCTTTGCTAGAAGCCACTTATGATCAATGAGTTGAGAACTCATTGCTAGTGTTATATGATCCTACAGGGTCACACACCTAAGCAAACTGGGCGTTAAAGACGAGGTTGATTATTAATGTAATGATCCAGTGAATGCATATGTGATATGCATTCGATATCAATGTTCTGGGGCAGCATCGATCGTTGCAGATAGTGCATCGATCGATGCACTCGCGGATTAATCAGATTAATTCGGTTTAATCGTTGGTTAATTCCGTTGTGGTTTAAGCCGACATATATAAGATATATGGTCGACCTAAACTCGTCCTGAACCTAATTTACAGCCACCAGAACATAGATAGAAACCTCTCTGGAGATTAGATCTATGTAAGGCACTAGCAGCCCGGTGGTCCAGTTTGTGTGCGTGTGGATACCAGTAGAGGCGCAGCATTTGAGGCGCTTCGTGATCTCGATTATCTGCTAATACTTCCGCTGCAAATCATCAGGTAAATCTGAGATCCCATAGATTCAATTACTTGAACCTTAGATCCTAGGCTCGGAATTCAGACTAGGGTTGCTAATCCTGATTAGAACTGCTAGAAATTCCTTCAGTGGTATCAGAGCTTTAGGGTTCCATTGAATCTGTAGCATGTTGATTAGATTGGTTGAATCTGAATCTGTGTATGGTTGATACAAACTTGCTAAAATTCGTTTTCCTGAAAACCTAGTTTAGGGTTCTGTTTCGAAAACGTTTAAGGGTTTTCTCGCATGGTGTCGATCGATGCCAATCTGGCATCGATCGATGCAGGGCGAAAGCCCGAATAAAATTTAGGGTTTTTCGCATGGTGTCGATCGTTGTCAATCCGGCATCGATCGACACAGGGCGAAAACCCGAATAAAACTCAGTTTTCGCCTAGTGTCGATCGACACAAATGTTGTGTCGGTCGACACATACCTCGTGAGATTGATGAATCGGTTCAATTGGATTGGACCGGTTATCGAGCTTGGTTAAAGATGGTCGAACACTGTGAATGGTTTAATTGCGATTGTTTTGATTAGGTTGGCATCGACCGATGCTAACGTAGCATCGATCGACGCTGACCGGTATTCAAAACCGGATCAATTGGATTGATCGGTTATCGCGGATTGCTTTTGGTTATCCGGCATCGATCGACACTATAGTAGTGTCGGTCGACACCAGGCTTGATGATTAGGTTATTGAACCTGAAATCACAGAACCAAAGCAAGATGAATCAATTAATTATAAGAATTAAAACATAATAAAACTGAACGTTTTAAATGGTTCCGTTCCTCAATCAAATATCAAGTGATACTTGATGTCTTTCCAATCTTGTCAACTGTCAAGACCCATTTAATTGTGCGACAGACTTGCAGTGCAAGATGTCCACGATTTCATGAGTAAGACAGAGGTAATCATGTTGATGGACTTGCAGTGCAAGACGTCAACAATTACATGACTGAAAGGATTGGTTTACTTGACTGGGCCATCAAAATAGTTTTGGGCTCAGAGACATCAGGTGGATTGGACATAAGATGTCAATCCACAACCAAGAGTTATATTGGATATAACTAGCAAAGTTGTTGCTTACCTAGATAGCTAAATTTGGGTGATAGCCAGTGGCTCACTCAAGTTTAGTGAAGTATGGATCTTGGATCATTATATTCATCTGAGGAAACATTTTTTTGAATATAATGCGAGTTTTCTTAAAAGTTAAGATTTCTCATTTCTTGAACATCATAACTAAACCTTTTCCTTTCTTTGTTCTCAGCTATGACTAACACTCATAATAACTCTTTCTCCCTGCGATCCGTCCTTGAGAAGGACAAGTTAAATGGATCGAATTTTCTCGAATGGTATCGAAACTTGAGAATTGTTCTCAAGCAGGAGAAAAGGGACTATGTCCTGGAAACTGTTCTCCCTGAAAAACCGAGATCCAATGCTGCACATGCAGAAAGGAGTGCTTGGGATAAGCATTCCAATGATGTGGTCGATGTGAATTGTCTCATGTTGGCTACCATGAACTCGGATTTGCAGAAGCAATACGAGAACGTGGAGTCGCCAGTGGAGATGATTACTAGCCTGAAAAGCATGTTTCAGGAGCAAGCACGAACTGAGAGATACCAGACGGTTAAATCTCTCATTGAATGCAAGCTACCAAAGGACAGTCCGGTCAGTCCTCATGTCATTAAGATGATGGGTTATATTGATAACTTGGGGAGACTGGATTGTCCCATTAGCCAAGAGTTGGCTACTGACATCATTCTGCAGTCACTGCCGTCAAGTTATGATCAGTTTGTTATGAACTATAACATGAACAACTTGACGAAGACGTTGACTGAACTGCATGGCATGCTCAAGACAGCTGAGCCTAATATCAATAAGGGCACTCCTAATGTACTTATGGTACAAGGGGGTAAGAAGTTTAAGAAACTTGGCAAAGGCAAGGGAAAGGGCAAGGCAGTCCCGAAGGCAGTACAAGGGGTAAGAAGTTTAAGAAGTTTAAGAAACTTGAGCATGCCAGGTTGAGAACCAGGACACGCCTGCGCCAGCCCCGAAGCCCAAGCCGGGCCCATCTGAGACTGATAAGTGCCATTACTGTAAAGAGCCTGGGCATTGGAAGAGAAATTGCAACAAATTCTTGGAAGAGAAGAAGAAGAAGAAGAAGAAGAAGAAGAAGAAGAAGAAGACTTTCGAGACTTCATCTTCAGGTATCTATGTTATAGAAGTAAATGTTACTACTTCTGGTTCTACTTCTTGGGTATTGGATACCGGCTGTGGTGCTCATATTTGTACAAATATGCAGGGCCTAAGCAACAGTAGGAAGATGGAAAAGGGACAAGTGGACCTGCGCGTGGGGAATGGAGCAAGAGTTGCTGCATTAGCCGTAGGAACATATAACTTGTCTTTACCTTCTGGTTTGGTTTTAAAGCTTAATAATTGCTACTATGTACCTGCTATAAGCAGAAATATTATTTCCATTCCTATTTTGGATGTGGAAGGATATCAGTTTTCAATTAAGAATAAATGTTGTTCTTTTGATTACAATGATATATTTTATGGTAGCAGCCCATTAGAGAATGGGCTTTATGTTTTAAACCAGACTGCACCAATCTATAACATTAACACCAAGAGATTCAAATCAAATGACACGAATCAGACTTTTCTTTGGCATTGTCGTTTGGGCCACATAAACGAAAAACGGATCCAAAAGCTCCATAGTGATGGGCTTCTGGGCTCATTTGATTATGAATCATGTGAGAAATGTGAATCTTGTTTACTGGGCAAAATGACTAAGGCCCCTTTCAACAAATCAAATGAAAGGGCCAGTGACCTATTGGGCCTTATACATACGGATGTGTGCGGCCCAATGAGCACAAGTGCCAGAGGAAATTTTCGATACTTCATTACCTTCACTGATGATTTCAGCAGGTATGGCTATGTCTATCTAATGAGACCCAAGTCGGAATCCTTTGAAAAGTTCAAAGAGTTCCAAAATGAAGTACAGAATCAACTTGGTAAAAGTATTAAGGCTCTTCGATCAGATCGTGGAGGAGAATACTTAAGCCAAGAATTCAGTGATCATTTAAGAGATTGTGGAATTGTTTCACAACTCACTCCTCCTGGAACACCACAATGGAATGGCGTGTCTGAGAGGAGGAATCGGACTTTATTAGATATGATTCGATCAATGATGAGTCTCTCAACTCTTCCATTATCCTTTTGGGGATACGCTCTAGAAACGTCTGCGTTTACACTTAATAGGGTTCCGTCAAAATCAGTTGCAAAGACACCACATGAGATGTGGACTGGAAATGTTCCGAGTTTGTCTTTCCTGAAGATTTGGGGTTGCGAAGCTTATGTTAAGCGATTAATTACAGATAAGCTCGAACCCAAATCTGATAAGTGCTACTTCGTTGGTTATCCTAAGGAAACCAAGGCATACTACTTTTACAACCAATCCGAGAACAAAGTGTTTGTTGCTCGGAACTGCGTTTTTCTTGAGAGAGAATTTCTTTCCAAGAGAAACAGTGGGAGTAAAGTACAACTCGAAGAAGTTCGAGAACCGCAGGAAAATGCTCAACCCGTAGAGGAAGAGCAACAGTTGGATCTACAAAGAGTTGTAGAGACGGCGCCTGTGGAGCCTGAAATTCGCCGATCCGAAAGGATCCGTCACGAACCCGAGAGATATGGATTTCTCGTAACCAATTATCATGATTTGTTGATCATTGACAGTGATGAGCCAGCGAATTTTGAAGAAGCGATGATGAGCCCTGACTCCGAAAAGTGGCTGAAAGCCGCTGAATCCGAAATGGGATCCATGTCACAGAACCAAGTATGAACTTTGGTTGATTTACCCGATGGTGCAAGACCCATTGAGTGTAAATGGATTTTCAAGAAGAAAATTGATGTGGATGGAAATATTTAGATATATAAAGCAAGGCTAGTGGCAAAAGGTTTCAAACAAATTCATGGTATTGACTATGAAGAAACCTATTCACCTGTCGCCATGCTTAAATCCATTCGGATTCTCCTAGCAACAGCTGCTCATTATGATTATGAGATCTGGCAGATGGACGTGAACACAGCTTTCCTTAATGGAATTCTGGAAGAGGATGTGTACATGACACAACCCGAAGGTTTCATCGATCCAAATGCAGCTAAGAAAGTATGCAAACTTCATCGATCCATTTATGGATTGAAGCAAGCATCTCGGAGTTGGAATCTTCGTTTTGATGAAGCAGTCAAAAAGTTTGATTTCATCAGAAGCGAAGAAGAACCATGTGTTTACAAGAAGACTAGTGGTAGCGCAGTTGCATTTCTCGTGTTGTATGTAGATGACATGTTGGAATTGTGTCCAGTAATCTCGGTACTGTCTCTAGAAAGTAAGAGTATGTCAATGATCAGACATAAGTCATATAATACTGGGGGTCATGATGGCTTGCTAGAGTCCGCTCATGATCTATAAGTCTTGGACTTATTGCCTTTATTATATGATCCCATATGGGTCACACGCCTAAGCTAACAGGAAAATGTGTAGGAACGGTTTAGCAGAAGTACGGTAAAAGTGCTAGGCATTTACTGTACTTAGAGAGAATAAAACGGTTTAGCTACTCTGTGTCGATCGATACACAAGGTGTGTCGGTCGACACAGTGCGCGAATACCGTCGAGTTAATTGGTGTTTGGGCCAAATGGCCCAAACGGAACAGGACGAGTTTTGTGTCATAAAACTCGAGTTCAGACTGATTAACCCTAAAAGAACAGCCGTAAACTCTCTCTCTCTGCGCCGAATTCCTCTAGTGGTCTAGCAGCCGTTTCCTGTGATCGCGTGTGTGAACCTTTGGAGGATTCATCCCTCGGTGTTTCTCTGATCTCAGACATACCATCCATTTCCGCTGCAAACAGGTATAAGGTGAGATCATCATTTGTTTCTATTCTGAGAAGAACCTAGATCGCATGTTTAGGTTGATATGAATCTAAGAATTGAATCAGGATCAACTAAACGTTGCTTCAGTGGTATCAGAGTCAATGGTTCTGGTTTTTCTTATTTAGATTCAATGTTTAGGATTGTTTTCTTGTTTAAAAGTGTTTTGAATCAACTACTGATAAGAGAAACCATTTAAGCAACAAGAATTGAAATCTAAACACACATTAAATCGCAGAAACCAAGCTATATGATTTGGTAGAATGCGATTTTCATAAGATTGAGAATCGGCTGGGATTGCATGTATCGATCGATACGATCGCATGGATCGGTCGATACAATTCGAAGATCGCATGGATCGATCGATACGATCGCATGGATCGGTCGATACAGTCTATCGGCTAACCCTGTTAACGCGTGAAAGCATCGATCGATACAGGATCGATGCAGGTTCGATATTGGTGCATCGACCGATGCGGTTGGTGCACATCGATCGACACGGTTAGGGTTTTGGCTCGGATCCGTGCATGCGTAAGAGCATCGATCGATACAGGATCGATGCACGATCGATGCAGGATCGATGCTGAGAGCATCGACCGATGTGGTTGATGGATCGATCGACACGGTTGGTCCATCGATCGACATGGTTGGTTTAAGGCTCGGTTTAATTTTGATTAAAATTAATTCGTCCTGGTTTAATAAACAGATTTAATAATTTTATTAAGTCTGGTTAAACCGGGACAAGAAATCCAATGTCGAAAGAATTATTGGATTTAGTGCCTAAACCAGGATTTTCTAATTTGATTTGGTTGGACCAAATAAATTGAGAAAATCCGGTTTAGTAAATAACCGGTTGACAATTGTGGTCATCGTAGTAATTAAAATTTGGTTAGACCAATTTTAATGAACCAGACCGGTTATGTCATTTAATTGGACAATTGGGTCATGTCTTGGACATGGACCAATTCTTGGGCCTCGGGCCAAGAAGTTAAAACAATTGGGCCAATTATTTGAGTCTTTCTTCAGATTAATTTAAAATTTATTTTATAAAGAATATAAATCGATTTTAAATTAAAGTTTCCGATATTTTGAAATTAGAAAGTTTCTTAATTTACAGAAGTTTCTAGATTTGCATGATTCGGATTTTAAGAAATTTCTAAAGTTAGAAAGTTTCCGTTTTTAGAAAGTTTCCAGTTTTAGAAAGTTTCCAAAAATAGTAGGTTTCCAAAAATGGAAAGTTTCCCGAAATAGTAATCTTCTATTTTGGGAATGAATTTTTAAATAAACCTACGAACCTCAAATAATATCAAGCGTTGGATGTCTTGTCCATTCTATGTCAGCTGTCGAAGCCCATTCAATTGCATTCATGGCCTTACAGTGTGAGGGTGTCTGCTTTTGCGTGGATAAGACGGTTTGTGATTCATAAATGTCATTGGGAGTCCCAGACATTAATGATTACATGACTGTATAGTCTGGTTTTCTTGACTGGGCCATCGGGAGTCCCGGGCCTTGAGACATCAGAGTGAATTGGGCCTCGGGCCCAGATTCACAACCAAGAGTTATATCACGGATATAATTAGCCGATATAGGGCTTACCGATATAAGCTAAGGTTTGGTGACGGCCAGTGGCCCACTTTAATCTTAGTTATATGTGGATCTTGGAATCATTATATTCTATTGAGGGTAACTTATGTTATTGAATATAATGCGTGATTAATCATATTAAATTTAATACGAGATTAATCATATTGAACATTTTAACTAATAACCTTTTTATCTATATATTTCAGCTATGACTACTACAAGCACACAAAACTCATTCTCGATCCGGTCTGTTCTCGAAAAGGAGAAGCTGACTGGAACGAACTTCCTGACGTGGTCAAGGAACTTGAGGCTAGTCCTCAAGCAGGAGAAGAAGGATTATGTCCTTCGTGATCCTCTCCCCGAGAGGCCTCCTGCCAATGCCGCCAGGACTCTGCATAAGGCTTGGGAAAAGCATTCGTCAGATGAAAATGATGCTTATTGCCTGATGTTGGTGACAATGACTCCTGAGCTGCAAAAACAGTTCGAGAGTGTATTGTCACCCATCGAGATAATGGCAAGCCTGAAATCGCTTTTTCAGGAGCAGGCTAGGACTGAGAGGTTTCAAACAGTTAAGAACCTCTTGGACTGCAAGTTGGCTGCGAATGCGGCAGTGAGTCCTCATGTCTTGAAGATGATGGGTTATCTCGATCATCTTCAGAAACTCGACTGCCCAATCAGCCAGGAACTTGCCTGCGACATCATTCTGCAGTCATTACCTGCAAGCTATGATCAGTTCATTCTGAACTTTAACATGCATGGCTTGAGTAAGACATTGCCTGAGCTTCACGGAATGCTCAAGACTGCGGAGCCCAATTTGAGGAAAACCGCCAAGGACCCAAATGTGCTTATGGTGCAGAAGGGCAAGGGGTTTAAGAAATCCTCTGCTAAGGATAAGGGAAAGGCCAAGGCTGTCCAAGTCGCGGACAAGGACACGCCAAAGCCCAAGCCCAAGTCCAAGGCTGGGCCAACTGACATATGCAGGTTCTGTAAAGAACCAGGGCATTGGAGGAGAGAATGTAAGAAATTCCAGGAAGGTCTAAAGGAATTGAAGAAGAAGACTTTTGAGACTTCTTCAACAGGTATTTTTGTTATAGAAGTTAATACAACTACTTCTGATAATACCTCATGGGTTATGGATACTGGTTGTGGGGCTCATATTTGTACTAATATGCAGGCACTCAGCAACAGTAGAAGGCTGAAGCAAGGACAAGTGGAGCTACGAGTTGGGAATGGAGCGAAAGTTCCAGCACTAGCTGTAGGCACTTACTTGTTGTCTTTACCTTCGGGATTGATTTTAGAACTGAATAATTGTTATTTTGTACCTGCTATAAGCAGAAATATTATTTCAATTTCTTTGTTGGATTTGGAAGGTTATGATTTTTCAGTTAAGAATAAATTATGTTCCTTCAATCGCAACAATTTGTTCTATGGTTCTGCCCCTCTTATGAATGGGCTTTACATACTCGATCAATCCGCGCCAATTTATAACATTAATACCAAACGGTTCAAACCTAATGAGGAGAACCGAACGTTTCTATGGCATTGTCGTTTAGGGCACATCAGCGAGAAACGCATCAAGAGGCTCCATTCGAATGGACTTCTTGGCTCATTTGACTTTGAGTCATGTGAGAAATGCGAATCCTGCATGATGGGCAAAATGACACGGGCCCCCTTTAATAAACCTAACGAGAGGGCCAGTGACGTATTGGGCCTGATACACACTGATGTGTGTGGCCCAATGTCCACAAATGCAAGAGGAAACTATCAGTACTTCATTACCTTTACTGATGATTTCAGTAGGTATGGATATGTTTATTTAATGAAACATAAGTCTGAATCTTTTGAGAAGTTCAGAGAATTCCAAAATGAAGTACAGAACTAACTTGGCAAAAGCATTAAGGCTCTTCGGTCCGACCGAGGAGGAGAATACTTAAGCCAAGAATTCAGTGATCATCTGAGAGAGTGTGGGATCGTATCCCAACTCACTCCTCCTGGAACACCTCAATGGAATGGTGTGTCTGAAAGGAGAAATCGGACCTTATTGGATATGGTTCGATCTATGATGAGTCACACAGACCTTCCAATATCCCTTTGGGGATATGCTCTGCTAACAGCAGTGTTCACTCTAAATAGAGCGCCATCGAAAGCAGTAGCAAAGACACCATATGAATTATGGACTGGAGAAGCTCCAGTGCTGTCTTATCTCAGAATTTGGGGTTGTGAAGCCTATGTCAAGAGATTGATCTCAGACAAGCTTACACCAAAATCTGACAAATGCTACTTCATTGGTTATCCACGGGAAACCAAGGCTTATTACTTCTATCTACGTTCCGAGAACAAGATCTTTGTTGCCCGGGATTGTAACTTTCTTGAGAGGGAGTTTCTCTCTAAGAAAGACAGTGGGAGTAAGGTACTGCTTGAAGAAATTCAAGATGAACAGGATACTGCTCACCCTAATGAGGAAGAGCAGCAGGAGGACCTACAAGAAATTGTAGAGCCTGAACCTGTAGTACCTGAAGTTCGAAGATCCGGGAGGATCCGTCACGAACCCGAGAGATATCAAGGATTCCTCGTGACTGACTGTCATGATCTTTTGATCATTGATGGTGATGAACCATCGAACTTCAATCAAGCCATGATGGGCCCAGATTCCTCTAAGTGGCGCAAGGCCACTGATTCCGAAATGGACTCCATGTCGGTCAACCAAGTGTTTTCGTTGGTTGACTTACCCGCTGGTGTAAAAGCCATCGAGTGCAAATGGATCTTCAAGAAGAAGATTGACGTGGATGGAAATGTCCAGATTTATAAAGCCAGGTTGGTGGCAAAAGGTTTCAGACAAGTTCACGGTGTGGATTACGATGAAACCTATTCACCAGTGGCTATGATGAAATCTATTCGGATTCTACTAGCAACTGCAGCTTTTCATGATTATGAAATTTGGCAGATGGACGTGAAAACCGCCTTCCTGAATGGGATTCTGGAAGAGGATGTGTATATGACACAACCTGACGGTTACATAGATCCAAAGAATGCTGGAAAAGTGTGCAAGCTTCATAAATCTATTTATGGATTGAAGCAAGCATCGAGGAGCTGGAATCTTCGTTTTGATGAAGCGATCAAGCAATTTGACTTCATCAGAAACGAAGAAGAACAATGCGTGTATAAGAAATCTAGTGGGAGCAAGATTGTATTTCTTATTCTGTATGTCGATGACATACTGCTTCTCGGAAACGACGTTCCAATGCTGAAGTCGGTAAAGGACTGGCTTGGAAGTTGTTTTTCCATGAAAGACATGGGTGAAGCCGCATACGTTCTTGGAATCAGGATCTACCGGGATAGATCTAGAAGGCTGATAGGCTTGTGTCAAGATTCATACATTGACAAAATCCTACAAAGATTCAGCATGAAGGATTCCAAGAAGGGCTTCACGCCGATGGTACATGGCACAACGCTAAGCAAGAAGCAGAGCCCTACGACGGCTGCTGAGCTTGAGCGCATGAAGAATATTCCTTATGCATCTGCAATAGGATCTGTCATGTATGCCATGATCTGTACTCGTCCTGATGTTGCTTATGCATTGAGCATGACGAGTAGATACCAGTCAAATCCAGGTGAAAACCATTGGATTGCCGTAAAGAATATCTTGAAGTATCTAAGACATACTAAGGATAAGTTCTTAGTGTACGGTGGAAGTGATGTGCTTAAAGTCAGTGGATTCACGGACGCAAGTTTCCAGACAGACCAAGATGATTTCCGGTCACAGTCCGGTTATATCTTTTGTCTGAATGGCGGTGCAATCAGTTGGAGAAGCTCCAAGCAAGACACCGTTGCAGATTCCACCACAGAAGCTGAATATATCGTCGCCTCAGAAGCTGCGAAGGAAGCTGTTTGGATACGGAAGTTCATTATTGAACTAGGTGTGATACCAGATGCGGCTGAGCCTCTGGCACTGTTTTGTGACAACAATGGTGCTATAGCTCAGGCAAAGGAACCAAGATCACACCAGAAATCCAAGCATGTTCTAAGAAGATTTCACTTGATACGTGACATCATTAATAGAAAGGAAGTCAAGATCAGCCGAGTTCAGACAGATGATAACGTCGCTGATCCGTTGACAAAGCCACTCCCAAGGCCTAAGCTCGAGTTTCTGACTGAAGCTGTAGGCATTAGAGACATAGAAATGTAATCTAAATTTGAGTGGGAGTTTGAGGGCTTTTATTTAGTTATTTGATATGTTCTTGTAAAACATTCTTATGTTTAATGAAATTATTATTTCAAGATTATTTTAACTGTGATGAAATAATCGTTCCAAAGTGATATGAACCATTTTATAGGTCATCGAAGTAAATGACTTGATCTTGAGTCATCGAAGTCATTTAGCTTGATCATGAGACCCTATATTTGATAGATGTTTTATATCATCCCGTCCCTAGTCGAAGGTTGTTGAAATTGGAACACCAACAACCGTGTGAGACTGGATTGGTACGTGACTTATGACAAAGTCTCAGTGTGTCATAGATGCGCAGCATCAAAGTCAGTACATAGGTGTATGTTTGGGAACATACGACCGGACAAGACCCGCTTATAAGAACTCTTCAGGATATTTATATCTGTGTCATAAGAGATTCTTACTACGACTATAGAGTATAGTCCTTAGACCTGATTTCGCATGCATGTGACTGCACATGGACTGATGCACTTTGATCATTGTCTAACGCTATCGTTCTGCGATAGTTATAAGGACCTTGTTTGGGTACATTATGAAATGAATAGTTTACAGTGATGGAACAAGACGGAATTTGTCCCTCCAATATAAATGGAGTGAATATCTCTAGGCCAATCGGAGATTTGAATACTGGAAAATGAATGGCCATGCTCAAACGGACTTTCCCGAGTCGTTTGGATTGTCAGTATCAAATCAGAGTCCGATGAACAAGATTAGGCTTTATAAGGATGACACCAATCTTGCCTTATGACTAATCGAGATTGTCAGTATCAAATCAGAGTCCGATGAACAAGATTAGGCTTTGTAAGGATGACACCAATCTTGCCTTATGACTAATCGAGATATTGTGACAAAAGGATTATGAATACAGAGATTCCAGTACAAGTGGGAGATTGTTGGAATTGTGTCCAGTAATCTCGGTACTGTCTCTAGAAAGTAAGAGTATGTCAATGATCAGACATAAGTCATATAATACTGGGGGTCATGATGGCTTGCTAGAGTCCGCTCATGATCTATAAGTCTTGGACTTATTGCCTTTATTATATGATCCCATATGGGTCACACGCCTAAGCTAACAGGAAAATGTGTAGGAACGGTTTAGCAGAAGTACGGTAAAAGTGCTAGGCATTTACTGTACTTAGAGAGAATAAAACGGTTTAGCTACTCTGTGTCGATCGATACACAAGGTGTGTCGGTCGACACAGTGCGCGAATACCGTCGAGTTAATTGGTGTTTGGGCCAAATGGCCCAAACGGAACAGGACGAGTTTTGTGTCATAAAACTCGAGTTCAGACTGATTAACCCTAAAAGAACAGCCGTAAACTCTCTCTCTCTGCGCCGAATTCCTCTAGTGGTCTAGCAGCCGTTTCCTGTGATCGCGTGTGTGAACCTTTGGAGGATTCATCCCTCGGTGTTTCTCTGATCTCAGACATACCATCCATTTCCGCTGCAAACAGGTATAAGGTGAGATCATCATTTGTTTCTATTCTGAGAAGAACCTAGATCACATGTTTAGGTTGATATGAATCTAAGAATTGAATCAGGATCAACTAAACGTTCCTTCATGACATACTTCTTCTCGGAAATGACGTTTCGTTGTTACAGTCTGTTAAGACTTGGCTCGGAAGTTGTTTTTCAATGAAAGACATGGGAGAAGCCGCATATATTCTTGGAATAAGAATCTATAGAGATAGATTAAACAAGTTGATTGGACTGTGTCAAGACACTTATATCGATAAAGTCTTACACAGGTTCATAATGCAAGATTCCAAGAAGGGCTTCATACCAATGTCTTATGGCATAAGTCTCAGCAAGAAGCAGTGTCCTGAGACACCTGCTGAGTGAGATTGCATGAGTCGGATTCCCTATGCCTCGGCGTTGGGATCCATCATGTATGCCATGCTCTGTACTCGTCCAGATGTTGCTTGTGCTTTAAGCATGACGAGTAGATACCAATCGGATCCAGGTGAAAGTCACTGGACAGCAGTCAAGAATATTCTGAAGTATTTGAGAAATACTAAGGATAAATTCTTGGTGTATGGAGGAAGTGATGAGCTGGTAGTAAGTGGTTACACAGACGCAAGTTTTCAGACAGACAAAGATGATTTCCGATCACAATCTGGTTACATCTTCTGCCTGAATGGCGGTGCAGTCAGCTGGAAGAGTTCCAAGCAAGACACTGTAGCAGATTCCACAACTGAAGCTGAGTACCTCGCTGCTTCTGAAGCGGCAAAGGAGGCTGTTTGGATCAAGAAGTTCATCACTGAACTTGGTGTGATTCCTAGCATTTCTGAGCCAGTGGCTTTGTATTGTGACAACAATGGAGCCATTGCGCAAGCAAAGGAACCTAGATCACACCAGAAATCCAAACACATAGAAAGGCGATATCACCTTATCCGTGATATTGTGAATAGAGGAGATGTGAAGATCAGCAGAGTCCCGACTGATGAGAACGTAGCTGATCCGCTGACTAAGCCCCTCCCAAGGCCTAAGCATGAGTTTCACACTACTGCTGTAGGCATTAGATTTCTTAAGATATGATCTTGTTTTCAGTGGGAGTTATATTTGGTTTTAGTTATGACTTGATGTTCGAAAAAACATAATTTAGTTATGTTATATAAATGAAATTGTTTCAGCATTATTTAATTGTGAATAATTAAATATATATTGTCCCAAAGTAATTTATGACATTTTATAGGTTATCAAGTATGTGACTTGATCATGAAACCCTATAAGAAACAAATGACATAAATTATAAATGGTCCCTAGTCGAGGTTGTTAAAATGGGACACTAACAACCACGTGATACTAGTATGTGAGGTGACTGATGACTATGTTTCATGGAGTCATTTAATAAGTGTATTAAAGTCAATCACATAGATATGTGTTAGAGAACACATGATCGGACTTGACCCGTTAATGAGAACTCTACAAGATGTTATATGAGTGTCATAAGAGTTTCTCATTACGACTAAAGAGAGTAGTCCTTAGACCTGAGTTCATCATGTCCTCTCTTATATGGATTGGTTCGTCTTGACTTTGTCAAACGTCAGCCGTAACTGGTGATCATAAAGACACTGATTAGGCGTATTATGAAATATAAAAGAGACATGGATGGAACAAGTTGGGATTTGTACCTCCTATATAACAGGAGTTAAATATCTCTGGGCCTATCGAAGATTTGATACTGGAAATGCGTGGCCGCGCTCAAACGAGGTGATTGTCAGTCGTTTGTTTTATCAGTACAAATCGGGATTCGATAAACGTGATCTGGCTTAATAAGGATGACACAGTTCTTGCTTATGCTAGATTGAGATATAGCTACAAAGGTATTAAAGGAATAGATGATTCCAGTACAAGTGGGAGATTGTTGGGAATGTCCTGAAATCTATTGTACTTGCTCTAAGTGAAAGTCGTATAGTCGAGATGAGACAATCACATAACACTAGGTAGTCATAACGCTTTGCTAGAAGCCACTTATGATCAATGAGTTGAGAACTCATTGCTAGTGTTATATGATCCTACAGGGTCACACACCTAAGCAAACTGGGCGTTAAAGACGAGGTTGATTATTAATGTAATGATCCAGTGAATGCATATGTGATATGCATTCGATATCAATGTTCTGGGGCAGCATCGATCGTTGCAGATAGTGCATCGATCGATGCACTCGCGGATTAATCAGATTAATTCGGTTTAATCGTTGGTTAATTCCGTTGTGGTTTAAGCCGACATATATAAGATATATGGTCGACCTAAACTCGTCCTGAACCTAATTCACAGCCACCAGAACATAGATAGAAACCTCTCTGGAGATTAGATCTCTGTAAGGCACTAGCATCCCGGTGGTCCAGTTTGTGTGCGTGTGGATACCAGTAGAGGCGCAGCATTTGAGGCGCTTCGTGATCTCGATTATCTGCTAATACTTCCGCTGCAAATCATCAGGTAAATCTGAGATCCCATAGATTCAATTACTTGAACCTTAGATCCTAGGCTCGGAATTCAGACTAGGGTTGCTAATCCTGATTAGAACTGCTAGAAATTCCTTCAACATTGATAACCTGGGGAAACTGGACTGTGCCATTAGCCAGGAGCTAGCCACTGACATGATTCTGCAGTCTTTGCCGTCGTGTTTTGATCAGTTCATCATGAACTACAACATGCAGAACATGACTAAGACATTGACTGAGTTGCACGGCATGCTGAAGACAGCAGAGCCGAATCTCAAGAAGGAAACTCCCAGTGTACTGATGGTACAAGGGGGTAAAAGGTTTAAGAAACCTAAGAAGGATAAAGAAAAGGCCCAAGTTGTCCAGACTGAGAGTCAGGACAAGCCCAAGCCAAAGCCCAAATCCGGGCCTTCTCCTGAGGACAAATGCAACTACTGCAAGCAGTTAGGGCATTGGAAGAGAGACTGCAAGAAGTTCATGGAAGATTACAAGAAGCTGAAGAAGACGTATGATGCGTCTGACTCAGGTATTTATGTTATCAAACTTAATGTTATGTCTTCTAGTTCTACTTCGTGGGTATTGGATACCGGCTGCGGTGCTCATATTTGTACTAATATGCAGGCACTAAGAAACAGTAGAACGCTGAAGAAAGGACAAGTGGAGCTGCGGGTCGGGAATGGAGCTAAGGTAGCTGCACTGGCCGTAGGCACTTACGATTTGTCTTTACCTTCGGACATGGTTTTAGCTTTGAATAATTGCTACTTTGTACCTGCGATTAGCAGAAACATAATTTCAGTTTCCGTTTTGGATTTGGAAGGTTTTGATTTTGCTGTTAAGAATAAAGTTTGTTCTTTTAATCGTGATGGTACGTTTTATGGTAGCGCCCCATTAGATAATGGGTTATATGTCTTAAACCAAGAAATGCCTGTCTTTAACATAAATACAAAGCGGTTTAAGTCAAATGACGAAAACCCGACTTTCTTATGGCATTGTCGTTTGGGCCATATCAATGAGAAACAAATTCAGAGACTCCATCAAAATGGGCTTCTGGGCTCATTTGATTTTGAATCATGTGAGAAATGCGAATCTTGCTTGATGGGCAAAATGGCTAGGGCCCCTTTCAACAAACCGAATGAAAGGGACAGTGATTTATTGGGCCTTATTCATACTGATGTATGTGGGCCAATGAGCACTGTTGCCAGAGGAAATTACAAGTACTTCATTACCTTCACTGATGACTTCAGTAGGTATGGCTATGTCTATTTGATGAGACACAAGTCAGATTCCTTTGATAGATTCAAGGAGTTCAAGAATGAAGTACATAACCAACTTGGCAAAAGTATCAAAGTTCTGCGGTCGGATCGCGGAAGAGAATACTTGAGTCAAGAGTTCAGCGACTATCTGAGCGAGTGTGGAATTGTTTCACAACTCACTCCTCCTGGAACACCCCAATGGAATGGAGTGTCAGAGAGGAGGAATCGAACCTTATTGGATATGGTTCGGTCTATGATGAGTCATTCAGATCTTCCATTATCCTTTTGGGGATACGCTCTAGAAACGTCTGCGTTTACACTAAATCGGGTGCCATCTAAATCAATGGAAAAGACACCACATGAATTGTGGACTGGGAATGTTCCAAGTCTGTCTTTACTGAAGATTTGGGGTTGTGAGGCTTATTTCAAACGTTTAATCTCTGACAAGCTCGCACCCAAATCAGATAAATGCTACTTCGTTGGTTATCCTAGGGATACCAAGGCATACTACTTTTACAACCGATCTGAGAACAAAGTTTTTGTTGCTCGGGACTGTTCTTTTCTTGAGAGAGAATTTCTTTCTAAGAAAAACAGTGGGAGTAAAGTACATCTCGAAGAAATTCAAGATGCACAGGAAACTGCTCAACCTGTTGAGGAAGAGCAGCAGTTGGATCCACAAAGTTCTGTGGAACCCGCGCCTGTGGAGCCTGAAGTTCGCAGATCCGGAAGGATCCGTCACGAACCCGAGAGATACTATGGATTTCTCGTGACCAATTGTAATGATCTGATGATCATTGAAAGTGACGAACCATCGACCTTCGCGGAAGCAATGATGGGCCCGGATTCCGAAAAATGGCTTGGAGCCTCTAAATCCGAAATGGGATCCATTTCAGAAAACCAAGTATGGTCCTTGGTCGATTTACCTTATGGTGCGAAAGCCATTGAGTGTAAATGGATCTTCAAGAAGAAGATTGACGTGGATGGCAATGTCCAAATTTATAAAGCTAGGTTGGTGGCTAAAGGTTTCAAGCAGATTCATGGTATTGACTATGATGAAACCTATTCCCCAGTCGCTATGCTTAAATCCATTTGGATTATTCTAGCAACTGCAGCTCATTATGACTATGAGATTTGGCAGATGGATGTCAAAACCTCTTTCCTGAATGGCATTCTGGAAGAGAATGTGTATATGACACAACCTGAAGGTTTTGTTGATCCTAAGAATGCTGGGAAGGTATGCAAGCTTCATAAATCCATTTATGGATTGAAGCAAGCATCACGGAGTTGGAATCTTTGTTTTGATGAAGCAGTAAAACAATTTGGTTTCATCAAGAACGAAGAAGAACCATGTGTATACAAGAAGACTAGTGGGCGCGGAATTGCGTTTCTTGTACTGTATGTCGATGACATACTCCTTCTCGGTAATGACATTCTGTTGCTTCAGTCTGTTAAGACTTGGCTCGGAAGTTGTTTTCCATGAAAGACATGGGAGAAGCCGCGTACATCCTTGGAATCAGAATCTACAAAGATAGAGTGAACATGCTGATTGGATTGTGCCAGGACACTTATATTGATAAGGTGTTGCACAGATTCAAGATGCATGATTCCAAGAAGGGCTTCATACTGATGTCTCATGGCATTAGTCTCAGCAAGAAGCAGTGTCCGGCGACACATGCTGAGCGAGAGCGCATGGATAGGATTCCTTATGCTTCTGCAATAGGATCTATCATGTATGCCATGCTCTGCACTCGTCCAGATGTAGCTTACGCGTTAAGCATGACGAGTAGATACCAATCTGATCCAGGTGAAGATCACTGGACAGCTGTCAAGAATATTCTCAAGTATTTGAGACATACCAAGGATAAGTTCCTGGTGTATGGAGGAAGTGAAGAGCTTGTAGTGAATGGATTCACTGATGCGAGTTTTCAGACGGACATAGACGATTTCCGATCACAGTCTGGATATGTCTTCTGTCTAAATGGCGGTGCAGTGAGCTGGAAGAGCTCTAAGCAGAATACCGTAGCTGATTCCACAACGGAAGCTGAATATGTTGCTGCTTCAGAAGCGGCAAAGGAAGCTGTTTGGATCAAGAAGTTCATGACTGAACTTGGTGTGGTTCCTAGTATCTTGGAGCTAGTGGCTTTATTTTGTGACAACAATGGAGCCATTGCTCAGGCGAAAGAACCCAGATCACACCAGAAGTCCAAATACGTAGAGAGGAGATATTACCTGATTCGTGATATTGTCAATAGAGGTGATGTGAAGATCAGCCGAGTTCCGAAGGACGAGAATGTCGCTGATCCTCTGACTAAACCACTCCCAAGGCCCAAGCATGAGTTCCATACTACTACTGTGGGCATTAGAGATCTTAAGATGTAATCTTGATTCTAGTGGGAGTTTTAGTTTTATTTTAGTTATAATAAGATGCTCTTGTGAACATACTTTTGGAAATGTTTAATGAAATTTGATTTCAGCATTATTTATTGTGATCTAAATAATGGTCCCATAATAAGTTTATGTCATATTATAGGTCATCAAGTTGAGGACTTGATCATGAAACCCTATAAGTTATACATGACATAAATTATGTTTTGTCCCTAGTCGAGGTTTTCAAAATGGGACACTGACAACTGCGAGAGACTAGCTTGTGAGGTGACTGTTGACTAAGTTTCATGGAGTCAATGATATGAGTATCACAGTCAGTCACATAGATATATGTTGGTGAACATATGATCGGACATGACCCGCTAATGAGAAGTATCCAGGATAGTTATATCTGTGTCATGAGAGGTTCTCATTACGACTATAGAGTATAGTCCTTAGACCTGAGTTCATCATGCTTTCTTGCATATGAATTGGTACACTTTGACCTTGTCAAACGTCGACCCGTAACTGGCGGCTATAACGGCACTTCTCAGGTGTATCATGAAATGTGCGTTGAAATAGGGATGGAACGAGATGGAATTTGTCCCTCCTGTGTAACGGGAGACAAATATCTCAGGGCCTATCGAAGATTTTATGCTGAGAAAATGTGTGGCCGCACTCAAACGAACTGTAGTTCAGTTGTTTGTCTTGTTCAGTATAGATCAGGAGTTCGATAAACACGATATTGGCTTAATAAAGATGACACCAATCTTTCCTTATGCCAAATCGAGATATAGAGACAAAAGGATTATAGGAATTGATGATTCCAGTACAAGTGGGAGATTGTTGGGATAGTGTCCTGAAATCACACTTGTACTCACTCCTGATGATAGTTGTGTGTCGAGATCAGACATTCGTATAATACTGGGCGGTTACAATGTTTTGCTAGAAGCCTCTTGCAATCTGTAAGTTGTAGATTTACTGCCAGTATTATATGATCCTATAGGGTCACACACCTAAGCAAACTGGAAGCTTAAATATGGGAATGATCATTATGGTAATGATCACGTTAATGTGTATTGGATATACATTAATATCGAGTAAATGGTGGTGTGTCGATCGACACAGTATGTGTGTCGGTCGACACATATCGGGTTTTCGAAAGAAACATTTCGATTTTATGACTTAAACAAGTTGGCCCGTTAAGAGTGATTCTAGGTCTTAATAAAACTTAGAGTTTCGACCTGGATGAGGGGCAATCGTCTTTTTCTTGACAGAAAAAGCAGAAACACCAAAACTCAGAAATCCCAAAGATCCGGCACTAGCATCCCGACTTTCCAGGTTTGTGTGCGTGTGTATCTGGTAGAGGCGAAACATCTGAGTCGCTTACTGATCTCGTCACCAATCATTCCGCTGCCAGTTCAAGGTAAGAACGAGGTTGGTAATTTCAATATAACGAACCCTAGATCCTAGGCGATCCAACAGATCCAGCATTTTTCCTTGGCATGTCCCTTCTTCTTGCAATGCTCACAGGAGATGTGCTTCTTGTCCTCTTGCTTGAACACGCTTCTGTCCTCATGCTTGAACACACTCTTGTTGGCGGTGACAAGCTCCCCCTTTCCTCCAAACAGCCCAATGCTCCCTTGTTCCTTTTGTATCCTTGAGCACACTTCTTCAAAGTCAGGAAGAGTAGTCTCCCTCAGAATGGACTTGATAACATCATTGTAGACCGGATTCAGATTGAGGAGGAGTCCAAAGATCTTGTCTTGCTCCTTCCTTTCATTGAGAACCTTTGGGTCCATGGTGCTTGGCCTTAACATGTCAAGCTCAGACCAAGCAGATGAGAACTTCCCAAGACACTTGGTGAACTCACAATCCTCTTGGTGAAGGTCACTGATTGTCTTCTTCACTTCATACACACGGATGAGGTTAGAGACATCACCATACACCTTCTTCAGAGTGTCCCAAAGTGATTTAGCAGTTTCAAAATATGAGTAAGCTTCAAGGATGGAAGGATCTAGTGAGTTTTAAAGAAAACCCAGAACTGATTGGTCTTCTTGAAACCACCTTGCTTCCTCCTTCTTTGTTGCCTCATTTTTCTTCTCCTTTGGATCTTCATCAGGCGGTGTCTTGTCCTCAAGAATGTGCTCCCAAAGTCCTCTGCCACAGATTGCGGTTTTGGTTGTTCTCTGTCATGTCCTGTAGTTTAAACCCTTGAGAACCACAAGAATGACAGTAGGATTGAGGCTTGAGTTTACTTGGACAGTGTCTTCCATTGATGAAGCTTGAAGGTTTCAGAAAAGAGAAACAGTTTGAAGAGCAGAAATGAAGAGAAAAACACAGATTTAGAACTAAGAATGAGTAGAATCAGTAAGAGAATAGAGAGAATCAAAGAACAATGACTCTATTGCTCTGATATCATGATAGATTTTGAGAGATTAAGCTTGAGAGATTTGAGAAATAAGAGAGTTTGAACAAGAGAAAACTGGGGAGAATAGTTTCCCAAGGTCTATTTTTTTTTCTTTGGTGGCTGCAAGGAATTTTAAAGGATACAAAAGAACCAAGTCTAGACCTAATTTGATACAAGACAAAATAGACAGCCTGTCCACGACATCGATGTCGCCGACACCATCGATGACACATGAAGTTAAGAATTATTTTTTGTATCCATGTCGCCGACACCGTCGGTGACACACAAACTCAGGATTCTTTTCAGCATCCATACCTTGCACATTGATACTCCATGATTATTAATAACTACTTGGATTAGTGACACCAAAGAAGAGTCTTGTCTGTTAAAACACTCACCTAGAAAGTTCCCTTCGACATCAACTAGAGCAAGGAGGAGATAATAATACCACTTGGCCTACACCAATTTTTTCCACTGAATGTGTTAGAAATGGTTGCTATTTGGAAGTTAAGACTGTGTAGGGCTCCTGACTTCGGTTCGGTTCGGTTTTCAAGTACTTCGGTTTTTGAAAATTCTACCGAATTAAACCAAAATTTTGGTTTTTGGTTAGATTTCGGTTAAATTTGGTTAAAAGTTCGGAAAATTTCGGTTATTTTTGGTTAATTCGGGTATTTCGGTTAATTCAGTTCGAAATCAGTATATGGTTTGGTTTGGTTTAGGTTTTTTTAAAAAAAAACTGAACTAACTGAACAGAACAAAAACCGATTCTTTTTTACTCTACCGAACTATTAACCAAACCTAAACCAAAAATCAAAAATTTTGGTTCGTTTGGTTTGAGTTAAAAAATCCCAGGCCTAGTTAAAACTTAAAAATGCAATCTTTAATACACACATATTACTCCAATGAACAATAATTAGTACCCAAGAGGAAAAGTAAGTAACCTTAATTACAGGTCTTCAATAAAGCATTATACTTCCATAAACAATTGCCAGTAACACATAACCCAAGAACGACTGTGATGTTGGAGCATTGATCCCTACAAGATTACTAAATTTGTAAGCCATGAATATTGTTATTAATGGGTTGAGAAAAAAGGTGATGAAACCTTTTCTGGCGAGCTCAGATGATGTAAAGCCAACGGAAGTAGAGAGTAGGGATAGGATCTGTCCCAATCCAAGTCCAATCAAAGTCTTCTTCTTCTTCTTGATCTCATTGAAATTAAAAAGCACCATTTCTTGCCAGAGAAACAAATCCAAGCTGCAGAGGAAGCTGAGAATCTCCAATGGAGAGTTATGATACAATACAATGGATCAGAATGAGATTCAGAGAGGAGACTGAAGGCCAGAGGGTCTTTTTTTTATATTCTAAAGAGTCATTAACCATTTTTTAATAATGCTTAGTTGCTTTACATTAATAAAAAAACACGTTATGTAAATGATTTGAACACTTGTTATTATAATATACTCTAGATACTTATTTATTAATTTTGACACATTGTACTATTTACATGTATGTATTATGTAATCATGGATTGCGAATAAAAAAAGATAATGATTTGATTTTGACCTTCGTTATCATAAAATTTTATAGGATGAGATAAACATTATAGTTTATATTTGTATCTTACAAATATTATAGTAAAATTACATTACCGACAATCTAAATTAATTGTGTATTTTAGTTGAAAATAACTGGATATTTTAAATCTAGAAATTTACTACACATGCTTTTTATATCGTTAAAATAAAAAAAAATTAAGAGATAAAATAGAAAAAAGGAAAAGGTTAGGGATAAGGTAAAGAAATGTAATATTCTATTTTGATTAACAAAAACCAGTGTTCAAGCGCCTAGAACGCCTAGTCGGGGCCTAGGCGATTTTAGGCGGTTTAGATGTTTATAAAAGAAAACCATATATTTTAGATATATTTTACTATATATATATCATAAAATTTAAATATTTATAATATTAAAAATAGATTTAAAACTCAAATTACATTGAAATAACAAAATAAATTAGATAATTTATCACCACACGATATTTGCTATCAAAATCTGTTAAAATTAAGATATTTTTATATTGATAACCATTAATTTATGAATTAAAACTTATAAATTTAGTTATATGTAATAAATTTTCAAAATTAGATTGAAGTAAACACAAAAAATAAAAATGAAATGATAATTAGTTAAAGATTGTGTAGAGCCGTCTAGAGCCGCTTAGGACTGCCCAGACCCACCTAAACCCGCATAGGACCGCTTAAACCCGCCTAAATCCGCATAATATTACAAACGCCTAATTCTAACGCCTAGGAAAAAATCGCCACGATCAAGGACCGCCTAGCGCCTAACCCCCGCCTAGGCGGCCGCCTAGACCGCTTTTTAGAACACTGACAAAAACTCATTAAGAATCATAAACCTATGGAAACTTTGTTAGTGAAAACGAAGAAGGAAAACAATTAAAACCCTAACTACAATTTCCACTAAAAAAAAATACAACACATTTTTTTAATAAAAAACTACTATTTCCAAAAAGGAAAACTCAAATCCAATTACACTCGAAAGTGGATTAATTAAACTCTAAGCAATACTATAAATAGTAATACCACTTGGCCTACAACACATTTGCATTGAATGTGTTATAAATGCTTGCTAGTTGAATGTTAAAACTAAAAAATGCAATCTTTAATACACACTTATTATCCAATGATCAATAATTAGTACCCAAGAGGAAAAGTAAGTAACCGTAATTAAAGGAAACACCATTTCTTGTTTTTAGCCAGAAAAACAAATCCGAGCTGAGAATCATCAGTGGAGAGTTATGGTGAATGTATAGATACAATACAATGGATCAGAATGAGATTCAGACATAATAGCATTTTTATTGGTGAGTTTATTTATTTAATAGGAGAAAAGACCAACCACGCCTCACCGCCGAAAGCTTCCACTAGCTCCGAGAGATTCTAAAAAAGATTCGCCTCCGTCTTCAAAGCCAACGCAACCCACGAGGAGAGACTCAAAACCGGCTCTTGCGCCTCGTCTGCAACCAAACTAACCACCGCAGCACCGCCGCTGGACCAGAAGCCCAACCACCGCCAGGGAACAACATGGGAAACGGAGGAGAAGGCGAGAGAACGCATCACCAGATCCGGTCCTCACGGATCCGGTTCTGCATGCGCCGAATCAGCTATGCACCACCGCGAAGCCACCACAACACCGCTTTTGAGGGTTGCCGGCCACTTCACGAGCACCAGACAACCCCAAATCCGCAGATGAAGAACAGGACAAACGAAAGAAAAAGAAAATAAAAGGCAAACTTCCTCTCGCACCGCCGCGGTGAGGCTGAACGGGGGAGGGGGAAAACAGATCTGCGATTTGAGTACTCTCTCACTATCTGGACAAAAAGAATAGCACAAATAGGACATCTGGGAAATTTTTATATCAAATAGACATTTTTATTTATATCAAAGCAATGATGAATCTTTAAGGAGCTTTATGATATGAACGATGTGATATTCTTGACCAATCAATACATTTTTTAATTATAAAGAAACGATACAATGTGGGGCTGCTGTCATGTATGGACGTTTTTTGGCTTTAATTACTTATCAAACTTTATATTGTATTTCTTGCTATAATTTTTTTTCCTTTTAACAATACTAATCACAATATTAACTCATGTATATTGAGTCAAATAGTAGTGAAGTGATAAGAGTAAACAAATTCAATAACACTTTATAACTGATCAGGAAATGTAATCTAAAAGAGTTTGCGTTAGTTTGTGATCAGGAAATGCATATAATATAGTTTGTGATCAGGAAATGTAATCTAATATAGTTTGTGTCACAGTCCAAATTATTACTGACGATAAAATAACATTTTACACATGCGGGACAAACGCATTAAAACTCGTCGTCATCGTTGATAAAAGCCTAAGATGAATGACTCGGGATAATAATTTTAGGCAAAACAGGAAGAACAATAAAGTCGAAGGGTCTCTTTCCAAAAACATTCATATTTCAGACCTAGTGGCCACAGGGAATATGTGAGAGTCCTTTTTCTCGAAAATACTTTTCCTGCAAATATTCTATGGGGGGTGTATTGAACTATGGATTTTAAGAGATTTTGAGGTTTTCTTTCCGTTGTTATTCAACTTATGATTTTAAAATGTCTTCCTAAATCCGGTGTTATTGAACTTGAGATTTATGTAAAGTCATTCAAAATCATTTACAATCCACTGTTATTCAAACAAGAATTTGCTAAAATCATTTCAAATACTGTTATTGAAAATGTTTTAAGTATTGAGATTTTAATGACTGCAGAGGGTTTTAAGAGATTTTAGGTGACTTTCCTAGTTAAAAATACAAAGATTCAAATCTCATGGTTTTAGGTGGGATTATAGGTGATTTTAATACAAAATCATAACAATTACTTTAAAATCACTCAAAACCATTAAAATCATTCAAAATCTTATAAAAAATCAAATCACTCTAAATATCAAGTTCAATACACCCCCCTATATCTTCAAACTGTCCAAGAAGAATTGTTAAATGATCTATACGAAGTGTGGATTTTGGGCCGAGCTAAGAGGATTCATAGTATATTGGCTTGGATTATCCTTTTTGATCCATTCGGACGATAAAAATCGAGTCGCGGGAGAATAATTACAAAAATGGAAAGATAAATCTGAGAAAGAAAAATGGAAGATAAATCCAAGCAAAAAGGGTAAATCAAATAGAAAGGAAAATATGCCAAGAAAAAAGTCTCCGAAAATCCTGCGGACGAATCTCTTCAACTGAATCGCCGCAGCTATAAAAGGAGGACTTCCTACGTTCAGCACACGCTCTAAATATAAGTGCTTATGCGTAAAGTGGGTGTTCACTATCTAAAATTAGAGGTATGCCAAGACCCGATATGAGCGCATGGCTACATATAATAACATGTTGATATAAGAAGAGTTAGCATACATTTGTGATGAGCTTAAATCTGACTTACCGAAAGATCTGCCCAAACTTATAGACGAACAAAGCGTTGTTTATAATGAGGTTATGACTGCAGTTAACAATGGAACAAGTGGTATGTTTTTCATTTATGGATTTGGAGGAACAAGAAATACTTTTTGTGGAGTATTCTTGGAGCGACTATTCGATCAAGCGTCAAATATTATTAACTGTTGCATCCAGTGGTATTACTGCTTTGTTGCTAAAAGGTGGTAGAACACCTCATTCTAGATTTGGAATCCCTATTCAAATAAATGAATAGTCGAAATGTTCTATGAAACCTGGAACGGATCAAGCATAGTTGGTAAAGTTAGCAAAACTTATTATATGGGATGAAGCACCAATGATGAGTAAACACTATTTTGAGACTATGGATAGGAGAATGCGAGATATTTTGGGATGTGATGTGCCATTTGGAGGTAAGCCTATTGGTTTCTGGTGGTAATTTTAGACAGATTTTACCAGTAGTAATTGATGGTGGAAGAGAGTAGACTGTTATGGCTGCTTTGAATTCGTTGTTACTATGAAACAAATGTGATAACAAGGATTTTAGGATCCTTTGAGGTATCAATTCCTCAAGCTTATCGTGTAGCTTCGAGGTATCAAGCCTTTTTAGGACGGATAGAGCCAATAAGAATACACCAAACCTCTAGAGTCAAATCACTTAATCAAATTTGGTTCTAACAATCCTAATGAAGACAATTTAAATAGAAGCAAATAAAAAGCAAGTAAACAAGATGAATTCTTAACAATCAATGATAGAGATAAGGTCTAAAGGTTAAGGTCAACGGATTGGTGACTCGGGATAATCAAGGATCCTAATTCAAACTTCAAAGAAGCTAAACTCCTAGCATAGAACACAACAAGTTGATTAGTCTAATCTCTTAGTACTAATATCTTTCCCTAATCCTAATCCAAGAACAAATTCTCATTTGTGAATTAAGATCAAGCAAGCATTCAAACAAGTTCCAAATAGCCAACAATCACTCTAAACATCCATTTTCATGTGCTAGAATGTGAAAGTCCTATCAAAGCTAAAACTGGCATTTCATCGAACACATGGTGAGCCAGAAATCCTAAACATCCTAATCAACATGATCAAGGCTAATTAGGCATTAAGCACATTTAGATAGAAGAGATTTAAGACAAACAAACATTATACATCCATTAATCATCCCTAATCAACTAAATCCTACCTAACCCATAAACCCTATGAGAAACTACTCACTAATCATCATATGATTAACAAAACCCATAGAGATAGTGTTGATCATTGAAGATTAGAGATAGAAAGAAAGACTTAGAGAAGAAATCACAAAGAAGTACTTAGATTAACAAAAACTCAAACTTGTTCTTACAAAAGAGTTTTTCAATCAAAACAAGCTTAAGAAACAGTAAAAAATAGGTTTTTGGCTTAAGTAGTGAGTATGGAGCGAACCGGGTCAACCCGGAACAAACCGGGTGTTGACCCGGATCCAAGACAGTTTCTGGGATCTGTATCGGCCAGCCAGACCGATATGCTGGCCGATATGAGTCTTCGGGTTTTCTGTCGAAGGAGCGTATCAGTTGGCTAAACCGATATGCTTTCACTGATTTTAATCCGAGAGTATGTATCGGCCACCCCAACCGATATGGTGGCCGATATGCCTTCATGCTGGGTCTTCCTTCCTTAGTCCTTTGAGCTCACCAATACTCTTTGCACCTGCAACACACCAAAAACACTCCAAATGCAAGCATTGAATGCCTAAACCTAGCTCTAGATGATCCTATACTCTAAACACACCAATGAGTAAAGAAATGAAGTTAAAGGAGGCTAAAAAGAAATAAAACATGATCTAAACAATAGCCTAAATGCATGAAAATACAAGTATATCAATTCCCCCCAAACTTAAACCTTGCTTGTCCACAAGCAAGCATAAGACTATCAAAGCAAGTTGGGAGAAAGGTTTGAAGGCGGGGACTCAAAACCACAAAACTCACAACAAGATACAAGACCTTTCAAAGAAGTTACAAGTTGCTCAAATCATATTGTCTATTCATGTACTTCCACATTACCGTTCCCTCAATCCCTACTCTAACTCCCGAGATCCTATAGAACACAAGCAATCATCAACTCAATTCCTTACATTCATTAAAAGTTAAGTGCGATCTCACAAAGGGGCAGTCAATCAATCCCAATCGGCAAGGTTCAAGAGGGGATATTTGAGGTGGCTTAATAGTGTCTTTGGAGGTGGTTAACTCTCGAGAATAAGAGAAATTGGTATTACACAAAATCTATCTAAGAAAGGGAACAATTCATGCATACAAAGTTCTTTTCTCATTGTTCTACCCAATCCCTAGAATATTTCTCTATACAATCCCATTTTCAAAAACAAACACTCACCAAACCCCAACCATGATCAAACTCTTCAACAAACACTCACCCCATTGGCCTTTTCATTCTTTTCTTTACGTCAACTAGGAGACTCTTGACTGATTTTCTATTCTTTTTCACTCTTGAGCATTCTTTTTCATAACTTATCCCCCTCATCACTTGATCTTTTTCTTTTCTTTTTGATTCATTCCTAGGGGACTTACTTGATTCTCTTTTCTTTTTGCACATAGCTCTATTCTTATGAGATTTCCTAGCGACTTTCTTTCTCTTCTTTGAACTCTTTTTTAACCCATTTCATTGATCCTTCTATTCCCAACTTAGCTCTCATCTCCCCCCCCCCCAACTTATTTCCAATCCTAATGCTATACCCTTATGGAAAATAGAGCTAGCTAAAATGAGAAAAGACCATTGTCGTTCCCAATACTCTCAAGTTTTTGCACATGCCAAAAGCTATCAAGAACAGGCCTTACTCACAAATCAATTTAGGCTTCAAGGAAAGGTTTAGGGTCTTTGGGTAAGGGAAACCATGATCATAAGATCAATGGTTGCCCGAGTTAATCAAGAGAGTGGTAAAAGGGAAAGCATAACTCGGGCAAAGACCATGGGATTGCATTTAAAGATCCTAAGAAAGATATTTCAAAGTCAAATTAAGTCCAATATCACGGAATCGAGTTAAATTCGTGCAAGCTTCACAAAGATAGGGAATTTCTGAATCTCAAAGTCAAGTAATGGGTTTTCCTTTGTTTTGAAAATCGATTAAAGCAACGAGCAACTTAATTGGTGAGCCTCTACAAGGCAAAATCATCATCGTCCCCAATGCATGCATCCTACAATGTGAACTAGACTCAATCCTACAATGCTTTCTTTTTGTGAATTTTTTTGAAATTTTGCGATTTTTTTGGATTTTCTATGCCTTAAGTGAAATGCATGAGACTCAAAGTGCAAAAGAGAAAAATAAGATCAAAAGAAACATGATTAGCAACTTGTCTCTCCCCCAAACTTAAATCACACAGTCCCTTATGTGAAAGAAGCGAGGAGGAAAGACCGAAAATAAACAAGACGCAATGAAAGAAAGGAAAAACGAGCTATGAACAAGGGTGGAGTGTTACCTGGGCGAAGAGGGGCGTATCGGCTTGGCCGACCGATACGCCAGCCGATATGATGTCTCGGATTAATTCCTGGGAGGTCCGTATCGGCCTGGCCAACCGATACGGATGCCGATATCTGTTCTGTCCCGAAAGACCGTATCGGCCTGGCCAGCCGATACAGAGACCGATATATTTCGTGAATTTCTCTCGGCCAATCTCGTGAGGGTCCGTATCGGTTTGGCCAACCGATACGGAAGCCGATAATGACTCCCTATATCCTTTTCCTTCATTCCCATGGCCTTTACTTAACACCAACGAGTCCACAACCTCACCTAATGACCAAAACCTGATAAAACTCAAAGCAAAAAATCAAAAATAACAAGCAAAAGATCATATTTACAAGGATAAACATGGGAATGTATCCCAAGTGCGCTTTTGTTTAAAGTCGTTAAGCTCGACTTTTGCAAACCGAGGTTTATGCGGTTGAAGAGCGTGGCCTGCCCTCGAGAGTGACGGCTAGGACCTAAGAAGTCAGTTAACTGAGATTGACTGAATCGCCTTGGAACCTTGGACTGATCGAAGCCTTTACACTTGCAAAAGGTCTAGCTTTCCCATTAGACTTGACCTTGTACTCAATGCAGTTACCCTTTAGACTCAATGGATGTAAGCTGATACAATTGAGAGATGATGGAGTTTCAACGGTCATTAGAGTTTTCAGCTTGTCCTTATGTCCTTTCTCAGCTTCTTTGACTCCATCTAGTCCATTGGGTAGAGCATTTCCATTATGCTCACCAAACAAAGATTGTAGACTCTCACTATCCATTATCTCCTTTTCATACTCTTGAGCCTTTGGGGGATTGTTGACAACCTGTTCCTTTCCAGCCTTTGCCACTTGCTTTGAAGTCCTCCTTTTCAGCATATCCACATCTTTCTCCTTTGGTTCTTTATCCTCATTGGTTGTCAGCTTCATTGAAGTTATGGATCCAACATACTCAGTCCTTATGGTCATAAGAGGAGTTCCAATAGCTCTATCCACCCCCTCCTTTTGAGCACGTCCCATGTGCTCACTCAATGATCCATGAGTTTAGGCCAAACTTCCTTGCCTACATTTTCAAATAGCTGTGCTTCCTCTAACAAATCATCTTCATTGGGAGAGAGGATGACACCACAAGTGTGGAGAGATGTGCTACTCAAAGGATAGTAAACCATTTTATCAACATTATTCAGCACATCACGTTTCTTCTTGAAGTCCATACAAGCTCCAGTGGTGTTGAGGAAAGAGGTGTTGGATCTCCTAAGATCTAGGGTTTGATATATTGAAATAAACCAACCTCGTTCTTACCTTTGAACTGGCAGCGGAATGAGAATGGTGAACGAGATCAGTGGAGCAACGCAGATGCCTTGCCTCTACCAGATACACACGCACACAAGCTGGAAACGGGATGCTAGTGTCGGATCAATGGGATTCGAATCTCTCTGGTGTTTCTACTTTTTCTGTCAAGAAAAGTGGACGGCCATCTGTTTAGGTCGAAACTCTCAAGTTTTATTCGACCTAAACTTGCTTAACGGGCCAGACTTAATTAAGTCTTAATTCGGAAAGCCTTTCCGAAAACCCGAACTGTGTCGACCGACACACAAGCTGTGTCGATCGACACAACACCATTATATCGATTATAATGTGCATCCAATACACATTAATATGATCATTGCCATAATGATCATTCCCATGTCGTAGCTTCCAGTTTGCTTAGGTGTGTGACCCTATAGGATCATATAATACTGGCAGTAAGTCTACAACTTACAGATTGCAAGAGGCTTCTAGCAAAACATTGCAACCGCCCAGTATTATACGAATGTCTGATCTCGACACACAACTATCATCAGGAGTGAGTACAAGTGTGATTTCAGGACACTATCCCAACAAGAGGTACCAAGTAAGAGAGGTAGTTGGGTACTCTTCTTCATCTTCATGACAATGAAGTCAGTTGGGATGGTGCACTCACCAATCTTCAGTGGATAGCCCTTGATCATTCCCATTGGAGTTTTTGAGTAAGAGTCTCCAAATGTAATAGAATATGAGTACATTTCCATTCACTTAATCCCAAGAGAATCCACCATGTCAAGAGATATCACACTCACAGTAGAGCCGGAGTCACACAATGCATCCGTAATCTCCAAGTCTCCCAAAGTACAATTGATGGTAAATTTACCTGGATTACCAAGCTTCGGAAGTACCCTTGGTGTTGTTTGGACAGTAGACACAATATCTTCAGCAAAAATATCAGTAGCACTCATCACCTTAGCTGGTGCAACATAGGAAGGCTTAACTACAGTGGCCTTCATCTCCTTGAGAGGAACATGTGCAGCAGGAGGGAGTTCATAACCATAGAGAAGTGCTTCGATTTCATCAACCTCTCTTTCATGGTCTGGTTTCTCATGATCAACAGTAGAGAAGATTGCATTGCAGTAGTCTTTCAGGTTCTTCTCCGGGTTTCTGGGAAAAGTACCGGTGGGTCTAGAAGTGGAAGCGTGCGTGTTTTCAACATTGATCAAGCGAGAAGTCAAATGCTGCAGCTCATTCTTTAAGTTCTTCACTTCCAATGCCCCACTTGCTTGTCCTTGGATGAGTTGTTTCATCATTCCCTTTAACTCATTATCCAAACCCAAAAAGGAGGAAGCTTGTGGCTGTTTTTTCCCAAAACCGGGTGGAGGGTATTGTTGCTTGGGAACATAGCCTTGTTGTCCTTGAGGTTGAGTCTGAGAGACAAACCCTTGTTGGTTGGTGTAAGGGACAAAAGGCTTTTGTTGTTGAGCTTGTCCTTGAGGTGGAGCTTGGGGACAGACTTGGTCTTGAGGGTTTGCCACATTGAGGTTTCTGTATGAAAAGTTTGGGTGGTTTCTATAGTTGGGGTTGAAGCCTTTGTTGAAACCACCTTGCCCCGCAATGAAGTTAATCTCCTCTTGTGTCATATCTTCTTCTACACTATAGAGCAAGGGCTGTGCATCCTCATAGTTGCCCACAAAGCTGATTTACTTTTGGCTAGAGGAGATCATCTTGTCTATCTTCTCATGTAAGGACTTGATTTCCTTCTCGTACTTCTCATCTGTAGAAGATGATCCTCTATTGGTCCGCTCGTAATCCTCATTGTAGTTCCCATCGCTTATAGCAAGGTTTTCGATTAACTCCATGGCTTCATAGACTCCCTTCCCTAGGAAGTGTCCATTACTAGAAGAATCAAGCATCGCCCTCATTTTAGGAAGCACTCCTCGATAGAGGTTACTTAGAATTGTTTCCTTAGTGAAACCGTGGTGGGGACACTGATTAGTAAGCCTATTGAACCTCTCACAAGCTTCAGCAAAACTCTCATTGTTTCGTTGCACAAAGCTGGATAGCTCATTGCGAAAGCGGGCAGTCCTAGTAGCTGAGAAGAACTTCTTCAAGAAAGCTTTCTTAAGGTCCCCCCAAGTGGTAATGGATCCCGGAGGGATGTTGCTTTCCCATTCCTTAGCTCTATCCGCCAAAGAGAAAAAGAAGAGACGCATCTTCAAACCATCATCAGTCACACCATTAAGCCTTGTGGTAGCACAAATCTTGTCAAATGTATCCAAGTGCTGCAAGGGATCCTCAGATGCAAGCCCGTGAAACTGATTATTTTGCACCATGTTGATCAAGATAGCCCGGATCTCAAGTTGTTATTGTTGACCGGTGGTGGAATGATCCCTTGCCGGTTTGCGTTTGTATTCGGCGCATCTCTATCACCAATGGCTATAGCTGGCCTCTCAGGATGAACCAGAATCCTATTATTCTGTCCACATTGCCCTGATGATTTTTGTTGCTCTTGGTGGCCATGTTGGTCCTGCTGTTGATCCTCATGATCCATAACCGGCTGCTCAACACCCACAAAGTCTTGTTGAACCTCTACAATTGGTTCCAACCCAAGTCTATCTAAGTGATCAGCCCTTTCTTGTGCGTGTCGTTCCTTCGCTAATCTCCTCTCGTGTGCCTTGATGTCCTCAACTCTTGCAACTAAGTTTGTTGTTCCACGGCTGCGTAAGTTCATACACCTAACATCAAAGAGAGAGGAAGAAGCAAAGTTAGTAACAAAGACTTGATCTAAAAAGGATTAGAAATCGAATTGATCTATCCAACTTCCTTCCCCGGCAACGGCGCCAAATTGATAACAAAGATTTTAGGATCCTTTGAGGTATCAATTCCTCAAGCTTATCGTGTAGCTTTCAGGCATCGAACATTTTTGGGACGGATAGAGCCAATAAGAATACACCAAAACTCTAGAGTCAAATCACTTAATCAAATTTGGTTCTAACAATTCTTATGAAGACAATTTAAATAGAAGCAAATAAAAAGCAAGTAAACAAGATGAATTCTTAACAATCAAGGATAGAGATAAGGTCTAAAGGTTAAGGTCTACAGATTGGTGACTCGGGATGATCAAGGATCCTAATTCAAACTTCAAAGAAGCTAACCTCCTAGCATAGAACACAACAAGTTGATTATTCTAATCTCTTAGTACTAATCTTTTTCCCTAATCCTAATCCAAGAACAAATTCTCATTTGTGAAGTAAGATCAAGCAAGCATTCAAACAAGTTCCAAATAGCCAACAATCACTCTAAACATCCATTTTCATGTGCTAGAATGTGAAAGTCCTATCAAATCTAAAATTGGCATTTCATCGAACACATGGTGAGCAAGAAATCCTAAACATCCTAATCAACATGAACAAGGCTAATTAGGCATTAAGCACATTTAGATAGAAGAGATTTAAGACAAAAAAACATTATACATCCATTAATCATCCCTAATCAACCAAATCCTACCTAACCCATAAACCCTATGAGAAACTACTCACTAATCATCATATGATTAACAAAACCCATAGAGATAGTGTTGATCATTGAAGATTAGAGATAGAAAGAAAGATTTAGAGAAGAAATCACCAAAGAAGTACTTAGATTAACAAAAACTCAAACTTGTTCTTACAAAATGGTTTTTCAATCAAAACAAGCTTAAGAAACAGTAAAAAATAGGTTTTTGGCTTAAGTAGTGAGTATGGGGCGAACCGGGTCAACCCGGAACAAACCGGGTCAACCCGGAACAAACCGGGTGTTGACCTGGATCCAAGACAGTTTCTGGGATCTGTATCGGCCAGCTAGACCGATATGCTGGCCGATATGAGTCTTCGGGTTTTCTGTCGAAGGAGCGTATCAGTTGCTAAACCGATATGCCAACCGTTATGCTTTTACTGATTTGAATCCGAGAGTATGTATCGGCCACTCCAAACAATATGGTGGCCGATATGCCTTCATGTTGGGTCTTTCTTAGTCCTTTGAGCTCTAGACTCCACTTCCAAGTTCACCAATACTCCTTGCACCTGCAACACACCAAAAATACTCCAAATGCAAGCCTAGAATGCCTAAACCTAGCTCTAGTTGATCCTATACTCTAAACACACCAATGAGTAAAGCAATGAAGCTAAAGGAGGCTAAAAAGAAATAAAACATGATCTAAACAGTAGCCTAAATGCATGAAAATACAAGTATATCAAAATGCACTGTTTTGAATCTCACCAAAAACATACGACTACTTGCTAATGATCTGAGTACTGATGAAGCTCTTCTCTTAGATAATTCTCCAAGTGGATTTTGGATATAAGAGACGGAAAGATAAACGGTGGAGATGATGAAGAGTTTGAGATATACATTCCATAAGATTTTTTCATAACTGATTCTGTTGAACCTATCAACTAAATTTTTAAAGAAGTATATGGAGATTCTTTTGCGGTTGAGTCTGACCCAAAGTTTTTTTCAAGAAGATAAATTTTGAGTCCAACCAACCATGATGTTGATATGGTTAATGACCATATGCTCGAATCATTAAAAGGTATTTCTGTTTATTTTATGAATATGGTTATGTTTAATGCAATAATATATTTTTCTTGTGTTAAATTGTTATCATAGAAAGATATTTGGATTGAAAGTTATGTTTCTTTGATAACAGGTGCAGATAAATCTTACCTCAGTTTTGACACCATTGATACTTCAGATAAAGGGAAAAAGAAGATATGGTATACCCCCAAGAATTTCTCTGGTCTGCCGAACCACAATTTGAAATCAAAGGAATGGTTTATGCAATGACACTAGGTTACAAGTTACTCTTTTGGGTAATCAATTATTGAGGCTAGGATATAACTTGATCTATTGTTGGTCGTAAATTTGCACTACATAAGATGTTTGTGATGCCGCCTGAAGCAAGATTTCCTTTGATAATGCGGCGTAGGCAGTTTCCTGTGTCTCTTGCTTTTTTCAATAACTATAAACAAAAGTCAAGGACAAATACTAGATAAAGTTGAATTGTATCTTCCTAGACTTGTTTTTACTCATGGATAGTTGTAGTTTCGTTTCAAGAGTCACTTCTAGAACTGATCTAAAAATTCTGATCATAGATAAAGAATGAAAACCAATGAAGAGAACAAAGAACGTTGTTTACACAGAAGTGTTCAGTAACATTAAGTAGAGTTTTTAATAGATTGTAATCAGTGTTATTTTTTCAGAATATTGTTTATTTTTATATATCGTAGAAAATTAATTATGAGGTAATTTCATTTTAAGGAAAATGTTTTGTTGTTTTATGTTATGATTTTATGCACTTTTTGGGTATGTTAGAAATTTTTTTTTATATAAAACTAAAATTTTCCAATTGTATTTTTAAAAAAACTAGACTTTAATTATTTACTATGATTATGTGATTTTCAAGTAAATACCTCAAAATAAATATACATGTAACAATTCAGAGATTTTTAAAACAATGTTACGTTTTGTTTTGACAAACAAATAACTTGGATTAAATAACAAATCCGCATATGCATGCGGGTCGGTTACCTAGTAATTAAGTATTTTTTTTTGTCAACTATTATATTAAAGAAAGATCAACCAAGACAAGTAATTACAAGAGGAAGAGATGAAAGACGGGCGACTTTAGCAAGTTCATCGGCTAAAGAGTTGGCCTTGCGAGAGACTAACAAAAAAGACAAAGAAGGGTCTTGAAGAGCTCGGATATCAGCGAGATGTCCATAAAGTTCAGGATGTGGATCAGGCGATAAGACATCGGAAGAGTGGAGAGAAAGCAGAGAGTAAAGAGCCGCTACATCACCACAGAATGTGACATTACGGTTTCCAAGACGCTTAAGATGTTGGACAGATTCTGTAAGAGCCAGAGCCTCTGCCTGAAGGCTAGAGCCATTGGGGTCAACCGAAGCTGATACACGCAGAAGAAAACGACCATCAGAGGATTGGAGAGTCCAAGTTATACCTGCCCGAGAAGTAGGAGCGGTCCATGACGCATCAACGCAACAACAGAAATCAGAGGATGAACGGAGAACCTCTGGGAAGGAAGAAAGCAAGGGTGGATTCACCAAGGAGAGTTGCAGTGGTTGGTGGGGAGAAGCATTATTGGCTTCATTCCACATGTTGAAATCAGTGATGGCTGAGCTAAGAATGTCCACAATATGCCATCGATAATTTCGGAAAAAGAGATCATTGCGAGCTTTCCACAGCCTCCATCCAATGAAAAGAAATAAGCAATTGCGCTGATGAAGAGATGCTTCAGCAATGAGAATGCCTTGGAAAAGATAAAGAAGGGATGAATTTGGATTGAACATCTCATTACAAAGCCGTAACGAGGATAGTTCCCAAATCTCTCTAGGAACTCTAAACTGGAAAAGCAAATGAGTTAGTGTCTCCTCTTGATCACCACAGAATTGACATGTCGTAGAAACATGGATATGTCGATGGGAGAGAGCAACAGTAGTGGGAAGGGCGCGATTAAGAGCACGCCACCAGAAGTGCTTAATCTTAGGGGGGAGATTAAGTTGCCACAAACGCTTGCATAAGGTAGAGCGGAGGCTTTCAGGCTGAGCAACATGCATCCGTGGTTTCGTAAATTGGTGGTACCCCGACTTCACTGTATAGGTACCATTGGCAATAAAGATCCAATGAGGTCAATCAGGTATGGAAGTGCGGGGGGAGGGGGGGTCGAATGCGGAGGATAAGAGGATGTCATCCAGATGAAGTACATAGTGAAGTAGAGCGACATTCCATTGGTTTGTACGAAGTAAAAAGAGCTGATTAACAATCAGGGAGGGAGGGGGGGTAACATAAGGGGAGGGGCGAGCTGGATGAGGGGGTGAGTTGAGCCATGGCTGAGATCAAATCTGAATAGTTGTCCCCGATCCCACTGACCAACGGTTACCTTCCCGGAGGAGTGTAAGTGTAGTGATGATGCTTCGCCAAGCATAGCTTGGCCGAGGACTGATTTGAGCTTCCATCAGGGAGTGAGAGTGATAATATTTTGCTTTGATAACCCGAGCAATGAGTGAATTAGGAAAGGTAAGTAACTTCCAACCCTGCTTAGGTAGGAGTGCGATGTTAAATTGATGAATATCTTTAAAGCCAAGACCACCATATTTTTTGAGTCGCGTGAGGCGCTCCTAGGAAACCCAAGAAAGCTTTCGACAATCAGTGGAGTTAGACCACCAAAAATTACGGATAAGACGTGTGAGGTGAGTGGTAAGTTTTGGGCAAAGAAAGCACGACATGCAATATGTGGGTAATGCCGTAGCTATTGACTTGAGAAGGACTTCCTTACCGGCGGATGATAGAAATCGGGTGGTCCAATTCTCAATTCTATGTTGAACCCGTTAAGCAATAAAGGAGAAAGTATCGTACTTATTACGACCAATAGCTTCAGGCAGTCCAAGATAGCTTCCAAACCCCGCAGATTGAGTGATACCAGTGAGATCCATAAGTTCTTGCTTAAGATCTAGAGATATTTTTTTGCCAAACATGGGAGCAGACTTTGAAAAATTAACATATTGATCAGAAGCTTTGGAATACTGATGAAGAAGATGAAGGAGGTGTTGGATTTTAACACGATCTGCCCGACAAAAGAGAAGCGAATCATCCGCTAAGAAGAGGTGGGAGAAAGCCGGTCCACTACGACTGGCCTTAAAGCCATGGAGATGTCTCTGTTGTGGAGAATTGGAAAGTAAAGCCGAGAGTCCTTCCAAACAAAGCGAATACAAATAGGGGGATAGTGGATCCCCCTGACGAAGTCCATGATGTGGGTAGACTTTCTCACCCGGTGTACCATTGAGCAAAACAGTGTAAGAAACTGATTGTAAACAAGTCATAATCCATGTACACCATTGGTCAGAAAAACCGAGCTTCCTCATAATGGCATGAATGAAGTTTCAATCCACCTTATCAAAGGCTTTAGTTATGTCCAATTTGAGAGCCATAATGGGCTGCTTAAGGTGTTTGGTTCTCAAAGAATGAAGCAATTCATGTCCAATGATAACATTGTCAGAAATGAGACGACCTGGAATGAAAGCGGATTGGAACTCCGAGATAAGATGAAGAAGGTGAGGCTTAAGACGCTCTGCAAGAATTTTAGAGATGAGCTTGTATGACACATTACAGAGATTGATAGGGCGAAAGTCCTTGAGCTGCGTCGGATTCACTGTTTTCGGGATAAGGCAAACTTGAGTGACATTAATATCTGGATCAAGCATTCCTGTTGCAAAGAAGTGTTGTACATGTCGTACCACACTTTCTTTAATAGTGTTCCAGTGAAAACGATAAAATCCTGCATTAAACCCATCAGCTCCAGGCGATTTCTCAGTATTCATATGGGATAAAGCATGAAACACTTCCTCTTCAGAGACAAGTAGAGTAAGTTGGCGGTTCATATCTGCAGTAACTTTAGGTTGAATAAGTGAAAGGATAGGGTCAAGAGACGCAGTGGTCGTAGAAGAATATATATCCGTGAATATTGACGAGTAAGATGGTGAAGATCAGACTCCGCAGAGATGAGGCGCCCTTGAGGATTAGTTAAAGCCGTGATACGATTGATACATCGACGCTGTTGAGTAACTGCATATAAATATTTAGTATTCTTGTAGCCCTGCTGAAGCCATAAAACTCTGCTCTTTAGCTTCCAAAATTTCTCCTCAAGCTTATATTCCAAATGAAGTTGGTTTTTTAGTTCCAAGATCAGATGATAGTCAACCTGGGCAGAGTCATAAGCTTGGTGGAGGGACATTTGGAGCTGTTGGATCTTCTTGCGGGAATTGGTATCATGTTGAGATTTCCAGCAGCTAAGACCTAAGACTTTAGCGACATCTCTTTAAAGCTTGATGAAAAGCATTAGATGGAAGCATAGAACAATGAGAGGACCATGTAGAATCAATAAGGCGATGGACTTCTTCAGTCGCAAAAGATCAATTGCAAAATTAACAGAAGTCTTTTAACAAACAATAAACTAACAAAAGTTCAAATATAGTAGCCAAATTGCACTTTTAGGGCATTTCCATTGAGAGGCTTTCATGAAAAACTCTTGTTAAAAAAAATTAATAAAATAATAATTTTAAATGGTAAAATATGAGAACCGATTCTCATTTAAAAACCCTTTACAAAACACTCTCTCTCCTTCAATGATTGAAACTTGTCATCTTTTAAGTGATTTTTTTAATATAAAAAAACAAATATCTCTTTATTTAGAATCTTAATTATATAGTTTACAAATTATTATTTTGTACTTTTTATTATTTTAAAGTTTATAAAACCAAGAACAAGTTTGGAAACAAAACTAAGCTTGAATTGTAGTATTGTACCTAAAAGATAATTGGTAAGACTAATCTACATAGTGACATATAATTTATATAATCATGATACATTAATTCTTTAAAATAAAATTATAACTCAATCTACTATATAAATTTAGGGATGATGCATTGTCTTGAAATTTGTGGAGAGACTATGCAAATCAAGTAATTGAGCATATTTCTCAAAATAGCTCATCTGATGTTGTTACGAATATTCAGTTTGCGTGGATTAAAGAATATAAAGGTAACCACATTTGTATTTATTCGTGTATGCTTCTTTATTTTTAACATTTTATGAAAATAATCTTGTAATTTATTTCTTTAGGGAAGTTGTACATTTCCAATACGTACAACTCTACGAAAAATAACATTTGGATATGGTCGAAGATTGGACATGCGTAAAGAGTTTTCCATCAAGATATATAAGATGATTCTATTTGGAATTCTGCAATCAGAAAGGTTAAGGTCGCATTAGAAGTTAAAATACTATGTTCAATTTACATATATAAACCATGGATTAAGTTTCAAACCTTTTGTTTGTAGCATGGAAAGATAGTGATGACAGGTGTCACAATTGTTGCTATACACAATTAAAAAAATGTACTTTCAAGCATGCAAATTTTACAGCTCAAAGCACTTCAATATGGATCTGATTCTAAAGATGATGATGAGTTAAAACCCTTATCTAATTTTAAAAGTTGTGGTGATGTTTATGATTTCTATGCTAGGTACTGTTTTCTATTTATTTTTTTATAACATCAGTAATATCAATCAACTTATTATCAATTTAAAATGTTTTGTATGATGTAGATATTATTTGATCTTCCGTGTGTCTGATTATTTTGAGGGTGAAACAAAATTCTTCACATTTGATGATATTGGAGATATGCTTGCGAAGAGATCTTAGACAATATTTATAAAGAATTACGTCAGAAAATAGAGGTTTAACCAAATTTCAATACTTTTATTGTAGATATACCATACTCTTTTCTTGGAAACTAAAATTTATCTCTTCATTCCGACCTTAGGATGATCCATATTTTCTCCCAATTGAATTGACATGTTTAATTGGTCAAAATTACTCTTTAAAATTAAACTCCAAAGAAAAATGTTCATAAGGTTATAATAAATCCATATGTTGTGGACTTATTTTGGGATAATGAATTTGCAATTGAAGATTTCTAGAACGAAAGTAATTCGAGCTAGGTGAAGTCTATTTTAGAATGTTATGTTTTTTCATATAATACAGTAATACTATTCGGATTGGCTTAAACAGTCCATGCACGTTAAAAGCATTTAGAATAATTATTTCCAACATATGAAATTGAAATCGTTAATTTGGTATAATATATCAAGTAAAATTAATAGATCATTATGGACAATTCTATTCGTCCCGCAAAAGGGGTGGGCATCTTCTAGTTGTATTTATTAGACAATTTATATAACTTTAGTTGTCTATTATATAAGTATTTTGTGTTAATAGGCAGTTCTAGAAAAGATCATGAAGTCTCTCAATTTCTCGCTACGACGGTCTTTGGATAAATTTCCAGAGAGTCCCTTTGCAGTGAAGATATTTATGATGGAGAATTTTCATTGTAAGTCTTTAAATTTGAGTGCATATGTTATTAAATTCTATGGACTTTCTACCTAAAACCAATTAGTGATAAGTGGAGTGGTCCATATCCCTTATATACTATTTGGGATCCTTTCCAACTACCGATGTGAGACATTATGTCCTAATACGCCTCTCGAGATAATGGTTCTTTGACCATTAATCTCCGAATGTTTGGGCTTGGATCGACGACACCAGTTTGGGCATGGGTTGTCGATGGTTGGACCAATTCTGGGCCGGATCAGGTTGGATTGGCGTGGATCGGGCTCTGATACCATATTAAGTTCTATGGACTTCCAACCTAAAACCAATTGGTGATAAGTGGGGTGGCCCATATTCTTTATATATTATTTGAGATCCCTTCCAACTTTCGAGATAATGGTTCTTTGGCCATTAATCTCGAAATGTTCAGGCTTGGATCGACGGCACCAATTTGGGCCTGGGTTGTCGTTAATTGGACCAACTTTTGGTCGGATCGGTTGGAGTGCATGGACGTGGGACATTATGTCCTAATATACGTCATTCGGGAAAATTTCTATTGGAATCCTATCCAACTAGACATCGTCTACCGAGCTTGGAAACATCACTGCACGAATTCCATCGCTTTGTGCATGCAACAGATAAAGAGAACCGGAAATCATCCGGAGTTCATGACTGAGGAGATCGGGACCAGTGTCTTCCTATGTGGGGAAATTGATGAAAAGCGTGGAGCGTTTTGATAGATTAGCGTCTCATAATAGACATAATTTTCAATTGTAAAGCTTGGTTTTGACTTTTATGTCGTAAAATTTATACAATTTTTAAATACTTTTTTAATAATGTTTTTATTTATTTTTCTGTATATTTTGATTTTAAAATATAACTATTGGAAAAATAGTTGCAGGGGGAAATACTGTAAATATAGCGGAAATCGATGCTAAAGCCGGAAATATAATGGACGATGGCGGTCAGAGTGTTATCAGAGCCAAATCAGAGGATATGTGTGGAGTAAGTGAGTGTTCACACCGTCAAAAATAACGATCATGGTGCACATTGAGGGCTTTGTACTCAATGAGAGGGGGTGATTGTAACATCACGGTTTGTGGTATATGCAATGAGTCTTAAAAGAAATGACTTGACTACATATGTCACAGTGTACTTATCATTCCGGTCACTTGTCCAGAGAGAACTCCATTGTTAAGCATGCTTAAGCTGGAATAGTTGTGATGGGTGACCTACCAGATAGTGATTTGCAGTATCGTGTGAGTGAGGACAAAGCACATGGAAAGATCGTGTGGTGATTAAAGGGACAATAAACAAGTCTTTTGAGCCTCCCGAACTAGCAGTCCGGCCGTCGGACGAGGCTAAGCCCACGAGCTGTGTTTGTTTAACCCAAAGACGGTAGCGGTTGGGGCGTTACAAGAGGCATGGAAAAAATCATATAGACGATGAGATCATAAGTAAATGGCTGGATAGGGTGATTCAAAACCGCCTAAATACCATAAGAGAAAAGGGGAACATAAAGTATGAAGACACACTCGTATTTTGATTTTTAACAAGATCGTAATGAAGTTGTAAAATATGCATAAAGTTTTTTTGAATATATTTTATATATATTCAAAAAAAATTATATTTATTGTTGATTAGGTTTATTTTGGTAATTTTGGAATTTTTTCTATTTGGATCGCTTATGAATAGTTATTTTATTTTATATTTAAACTTTTAGAAGATATCTGATAATATATTAGCTATTTGACTTTTAAGATATTACTGGATATATTCATTATATATAAAATAATTTTATATGATGAATTGTATAATTATCATTAATACTAAATTAAAAAATATATATAAGATAAATTATTTTTTAATATAATATTGTGATTAAAAACAGATATATTAATATTAAAATTTTGTATTTAAAATTAAAATAGAAATTTGGTTTTAACTTGCTCGGTGTCGACCAGCACCATGTTGCTAAGAAGACTCAATATCACTGAGTAGACCATCCTAGCAATTTGTCCGCGCAAGCAAGATAGTCGAGTTTTGCATGCTGCTTGGATATAACTAGGCCATGTCCTGCTAGGCATTGTTCAACCTGCTCGGTCTTCCGGTTCGTTAAGAGAACTGCTCGGAAAAATCATGCTCGGCTTACGGACGGCCTTGGTCGGAAAACCGCAAGCAAACACCTGCTTGGCAGAACAATCCTGATGGGCATCAAAACATAGCATCGATCGAAAATGTTTATGAGTCGGCACCAAGCTAATTTCCAAGAAGATCTTATGATCGGAAATATCTTCCTTCAGATATCTACATCCTCGAAATTTCCGAGAAAAATTGTGGAGTAAGTGATCAGAAATACGAACTTTGGGTCAACCTAAGAAGATCAAACTGTGAAAGATGAGCGCTCAAAGCATCCTTCAATCGTACATTTGATACAAGCTCGAAACCGACAACAAAAGATCATCGGCGCAAGTCCGTAAGTTCAAAATTTTGATAATGGATCTTAAAAGCTTAAAGCAAAACATTTTGTTCATAGAAAACAAGCATACATGTCACAGACTGAAGTGAGAAACTAACGAAATCGAAGAGTTCAACAACACTCAAAATAGGAAGCAACAACATGAATTTAACGCCGATAACCACAGCGCTTAGATATTGGAACCATAGGCATCGGTTACACCAACCGTCCCAGCTTCGACTTGGAGTGACGTGTCCCATCGCGACAGGCCAGAAGGGTTGCCTGAAAAGAAAGAAAGGTCAAAGTACCCTTTGGCTTCGACAATGAAATTGTAAAACTCGAGAACTTCACTCACCTTAAGGCCAGCCTTCGTCAACTCTAGTTTTGCCTCCTCAGCATCGAATGCGGGTGGTTTTTGTGTCTTCAGCTCGGAAATCATCTCGAGGTTGCTCCTCGTCTCAAGGTAATGGATTTGTTATTCTTAGCTTTTGAAAACTTGGAGAAAACTCCGCCAAGTTTGAAAAGACGAGATGCAATCTTGTCAAACATCCCTATTCTTCTATTCTTAGTTTCCTCCTTCAACTCCGCTTTAGGGAAACACTTTTCTTCCACAAGTTGAACCTTTAAAGCTGCTTCAGAAAGGGCTTGCGCCCTCTCACTCTCGATCGTCCGCCGTGCTGCCTCGAACGCGGCGAATGTCTGGCAAGATACTTCCTAGGCTCACTGATCTATTTTTCAGAATCAATAGCTTTTCTGTTCACATGCCTGAAACAAGAAGAAAATTAATAGTTAGACCAGTTAGGTCATAAAAAGTAAATTTATGTTGATCAAAAGAAGAATGCGTCAACCATCAAGGAATCTTGGCATGCGCAAGTAAGCGATTTACCACAAACCATGTCCTCATATCTGACTGGGTCAACGCCCGGATTCTACAAGTCCGCGTAAAACCTCCCCTCCCAAAAATAATTAGCATAAATGAGACCACCCTCGCTGTGTTCGAGTTTAGTTGGTTCCAAATCAGGAATATGGACTTCAACATCTTTTCCATGCTTTTTTCGTGGCCGCTTCTGCTTTGGTTTAGGTACCCAATGGCAGTCCCCTGCGGTATGAGAGGAACGGCCGCATCTTTGCTAGCTTCAACTTCTTCTGCAGCAACGAAAATGCTTTCCCCGAGTGTAGGTCATGTCCATTCCAATGGTTATCCACGATTGGATACAACTTGAGAAGATCTTCTGCTCCTGCGCTAAGCCATATTCCGATTACGCCAACCGCATGCGCCTGTTCATATTCTATCTACCTTTATTCTTCCGCCGCCTTCATCTCGGCCCTTGCTATCTCAAAAGGTAGACATCAGAAAGGGAGATGATTCTCGCTTCCTCGATCCTATCCAAAGAAAATAGTGTTTCCAATCTGTTCTTTCATCGGCCAACTCCGAATGACATCGATCAAATCCAACGGACAAGATGGCATGGGATTGAAAGCTGTAAAAATAAAAAACAAATGAAAAGATTTAAGGATCAGCAAACGAGAGATAAGGACAGTCTAAACCCAAAAAAGGAATCGGCTACCGATTGGTCCTCAATCTGATTTCACAAACTTGACACCACCCCTCTCGACTGACTCTTTGTCAATCAAGACATATAAGAAATTATTCCTCCATTCGGGATCCTTTCTCTCAAAGCCCCTGATGACGGTCTGGCGCGACATAGACTAGAGATAGTACTCGTTACCACCCTTTTGGTCACAGTCCACGTCAATATGTTTCGAAGATGCCGAACCCTAAGCTTGATACGGCACTCGAAACACCAAACCACCATTCCGAACAAGTGTCGAATTCTCCGAGGACTGACTTTAGCGAGAGCCAATCCTTTTCGACGAAGGAAACAAACTATTAACACAGTGACCGGAAACCACAGAAAGCATGAATCAATGAAGCGTCCGTACACAGTGAAATAACCAGCCGGAGGAGAATCCGCTCGGTCGCAAGGCATTGGGATCGCAAAAATGACTGCTTCAGAGATCCTGAAATCACGCCTAAGTCTCTTGACCGACTCCCTCATAGACAAGGTTGAACCAGGGGGATTGGAAATCTGTCTTTCCTCTCTCTTTTTCATGACTGAAGCAACTCCTTACCCTCTGTAAATTTTACCCCAATAGCGTCTAGCTTCCTCCGGAATCAAGATATCTTCAAACTCTTCCTTAACCATGGGTTCGTCAACAACAAAATGAAAATACTCTCCGCCAGGACAAGGATCATTTTCTCCGGCGGACTGCTCTCTGCTAGGAAAAGAGGCATTCCCTTCACAGAGTGGTTCACTCGCAAGTCCTTTCGAAATACACGGCTAATCAGCAGAAGGTGTGGATTGTTGCCAAGATTCTCTTAACTCTTCTTCGAAAGTGAGATCCTCAAATCCAAACCATGAAACAAAGCTGGCCGTACCGCTCGATTCCCCCCCATCTAACTTCATCAAAATACTTGGACAACCGATTGCGGCAAAATGGTTGGCTAACGTTGTTGAAGAATCATCTCGACGGTTCGTGACGAAAGAGCTTCGGCGACTTTCTATCGAAGATAGTCAATCCTGGTAAGGCCAAACGTTCGTAAAATTTATTTCACCTTGACTACTTAAAAATCGTCATCATCGCGCTCGATTATGATGAGCTGGGGGCTAACTGTTGGGGTCAACCTCCCCTTGAAAAAATCAATAGTCAAAAATGGACTAAGTGTTATGATCATACAAAATTGAATGGCAAAATGTTTGCGCAATCAAACTGCTCGGATGGGTCGCTTTGACGGATATATCACTCATAAAAAGTCCATGAACAAGCTCAGATGCTCGACGACATGAGAATAATCTGCTGCTCGGATTATGCCCATTAGCGTCCTTCTCGGCATCAGCATATGCTCGGCGTGGAATCCTCAACATGCGTCCTGCTCGGCACACATCACATTCGACTAATCCTGCTCGACATCAGGACATAACGTCGACCGACACTCTCGATGCGGCGGTTGACACCAAGCATATTTTTGAGTAGACAAGCATTCTCTAGAAATCCGAGCAAACCGGTGGCTGGAATGATCCATGCTCAGACTATACTCGGGTGTTTCGGTGAGTTTGAGAAAACCAGATGCTCGGACATTGTCATCATCCTGCTTGGCACACATCACAGTCGGCTAATCATGCTCGGCATCAAGACATAGCATCGACCAACACTCTTGATGTGTTGGTCGACACCAATAATATTTCCGAGCAGGTCATTTGGCAAGCATGCTCGGCCAATCCGAGCATCACCGACTGCTCGGCCAGTCCGAGCAAACCGGATGTTGGACTAATTCTTGCTCGGGAAATGCTTGGGCGTCTCAGTCTGTCCGAGCAAACTAATGCTAAAAATCATCATCGTACTGCTCGGCATGCGCCATCCTTCTCGGTATTCGAGAATAGAGTCGATCGGCGCTCTCAACGCTTCGGTCGATACACAGAAATTTTCTGAGCATACCTTTTTTGGAATATTTTTTTTGCAAATATTCTATATCTTCAAACTGTCCAAGAAGAATTGTTAAATTATATATACGAACTGTGGATTTTGGGCCGAAGTAAGAGGATTCATAGTATATTGGCTTGGATTATCCTTTTCGATCCATTCGGAAGACAAAAATCGAGTCGCGGGAGGATAATTACAAAAATGGAAAGATAAATCTGAGAAAGAAAAGTGGAAGATAAATCCAAGCAAAAAGGTAAATCAAATAGAAAGGAAAATATTCCAATAGAAAAATCTCCGAAAATCATGCGGATGAATCTCTTCAACTGACTCACCGCAGCTACAAAAGGAGGACTTCCTACATTCAGGCCACGCTCTAAATAGAAATGCATATGCGTGAAAGTGGGAGTTCACTATCTTAAATTAGAGGTATGCCAAGACCCGATATGAGCGCAATGGCTACAGATAATAACATGTTGATATAAGAAGAGTTAGCATACAATTGTGATGAGCTGAAATCTGATTTACCGAGAAATCTGCCCAACCTTATAGACGAACAAAGAGTTGTTTATAATGAGATTATGACTGGAATTAACAATGTAACTAGTGGTATGTTTTCGTTTATGGATTTCGAGGAACATGAAATACTTTTCTCTGGAGTATTCTTGGAGCGACTATTTGATCTAAGGGTCAAATATTATTAAATGTTGCATCCATTGATATTACTGATTTGTTGCTAAAAGGTGGTAGAACGACTCATTCTAGATTTGGAATCCCTATTCAAGTAAATGAATGGTCAACATGTTCTATGAAACCTTGAACAGATAAAGCACAGTTGGTAAAGTTAGCTAAACTTATTATATGGGACGAAGCACCAATGATGAGCTAACACTATTTTGAGACTCTGGATAGGATCATGCGAGATATTTTGGGATGTGATGTGCCATTTGGAGGTAAGCCTATTGGTTATGGTGGAAATTTTAGACAGATTTTACCAGTAATAACTGATGGTGGAAGAGAACATACCGTTATGGCTGCTTTGAATTCGTTGTTACTATGAAACAAATGCACTGTTTTGAAGCTCACTAAAACATGAAACTACTTTTTGATGGTCTGAGTACTGATGAAGCTCTTCTCTTAGATAATTCTCCAAGTGGATTTTGGATATAGGAGACGGAAAGATAAATGGTGGAGATGATGAAGAGTTTGAGATAGACATTCCAGAAGATTTTCTCATAACCGATTCTATTGAACCTATCAATGAAAATTTTTAAGAAGTATATGGAGATTCTTATGCAGTTGAGTCTGAACAAAAAAAAAATCAAGGAAGAGTAATTTTGAGTCCAACCTTGATATGGTTAATGACCATATGATCAAATCATTAAAATGTATTTATGTTAATTATATATGGTTATGTTTAATGGAATAATATATTTTCTCGTGTTAAATTGCTATTATAAAAATAAAAAAATATATTTTTCTCGTGATGACAGGTGCAGAAAAATCTTACTTCAGTTTTGACACCATTGATAGGTCAGATAAAAGGAAAAAGATGATATGATATACTCCCAAGAATTTCTCTGGTCTGCGGAACCACAATTTGAAATTAAAGGTCGGTGCTCCTATTATGTTACTTAAGAACATTGATAAGAGGAATGGTTTATGCAATGGCACTAGGTTACAAGTAACTCGGTTGGGTAATCAAAATATTGAAGCTAGAATAATAACTTAATATATTGTTGGTCATAAAGCTGCACTACATAAGATGTTTGTGACGCCGCCTGAAGCAAGATTTCCTTTCATAATGCAGTGTAGGTTGTTTCATGTGTCTCTTGCTTTTTCAATGACTATAAAAAAGTCAAGGAAAAATACTAGAGAAAGTTGGTTTGTATCTTCCTAGACCTGTTTTACTCATGGACAATTGTATGTGGCCGTTTCAAGAGTCACTTCCAGAACTGATTTAAAAATATTGAGCACATAAAAAGAATGAAAACCAATGAAGAGAACAAAGAACATTGTTTACACATAAGTGTTCAATAACATTAAGTAGAGTTTTTATTAGATTGTAATCGCTGTTTTTTTCAGAATATTTTTTATTTTTTTATATCGTTGAAAATGAATTATGAATTAATTTCATTTTAAGGAAACAATTTTGTTGTTTTATTTTATGATTTATGCATTTTAGATATGTTAGAAAAAAATTTTTATAAAAAAACTAAAATTTTCCAATTGTATTTTTTAAAAACTAGACTTTAACTATTTATTATGATTATGATTGTTCGTTTGTTTGTAAGTATAAACGAACCTATGTCAAAAAATGCCTGAAAATAAATATACATCTAACAATTCAGAGATTTTCAAAACAATGTTATGTTTTGTTTTGACACAAAACGAACAGAAAAACTCAATGTAGATGCTCTTACCATCAAAACCACGCAGTCAATGAAAACTAATAGCTCTTTTAAGGTTACTATATATAGTCAACCTAGAAGAAACTAATGAAGGTAACATTTGTTCGAGACCATAAGTTAAAACAAAGGATCAATAATTTACCTTAGAGAGTTTTTGAGAGAAGTGAAAGTGTGAAGAAATGAATGAAGGGAGAGAGTATTTATAGATTTTTCAAGGCATATGATCTTAGTCATGATTATACATGATTAGTTTAGCATAAACATGATTAGGATAATCATGTTTAGGCTAATCATGAAAAGGGATCATGATTAAGCATGGCTTTAAAATTGGCAACACCCTACTCAGAAAGTGCCAAATTGGTTTCTTATAGCTGTACGACATCAGAACTTCATCAAAATACTTGAACAACCTTTTTTGACAAAACGGTTGGCTAGCGTTTTTGAAGAATCATCTTGACGGTTCATGAGGAAAGAGCTTTGGCGACTTTCCATCGCAGATTGAAGCTATTCAATCCTCGAAGAAAATATTGGTAAGGCCTTGACTACTTAAAGTTCGTCATCATCTCGCTCGATTCTGACAAGCTTGGGGCCAACTGTTGGGGTCAAAATCCCCTTGACAAAATCAATAGTCAAAAATGGATAAAGTGTTATGATCGTATACGAAATTGATTGGAAAAAACTTTTATGCAATAAAATTGCTCGGATGAGTCGCTTTGATGGAAATATTACTCAAGAAAGTCCATGAACAAGCTCAGATGCTCGGACAGTCCAAGCTCACCAACTGCTCGGACGATATGAGGAAAATCGGCTTCTTGGATAATGCCCATTCGTGTCCTGCTCGGCAAACATCAAATTCGACTAATCATGCTCGACATCAGGACATAACGTCGACCGACATAGTCGATGTGTCGGTTGACACCAAGCAAATTTCCAAGCAGACAAGCATGCTCGGCCAATCCGGGCATCACCGACTTCTCGGTCAGTCCGAGCAAACCAGTTGCTGGACTGATCCATGCTCGAACTATGTTTGGGTGTCTCGGTCAGTCTGAGAAAATTGGATGCTCGAACATCGTCATCATCCTGCTTGGCACACATTTTATTCGGCTAATCCTGCTTGGCATCAGGACATCATCGACCGACATTCTCTATGTGTCGGTCGATACCAAGAAAATTTCCGAGCAAGTCATTTGGCAAGCATGCTCGGCCAATCCGAGCATCACTGACTGCTCGGCCAGTCCGAGCAAACCGATTGTTGGACTGATCCTTGCTTGGACAATGCACGGGCGTCTTGATCAGTCCGAGCAAACCAGATGTTCAGAAACCATCATCGTCCTGTTCGGCATGCGCCAGCCTTCTCAGTATCCGAGCATAGGATTGACGCTCTCATTGCGTCGGTCGACACCAAGCAGTTTTCCGAGCAGACCTTTTGCTTGGAAATACTTTTTCTTCAAATATTCTATTTCTCTAAACTGTCGGAGCAGAATTGTTAAATGAGCTATACAAAGTGTGTATTTTGGGCCGAGCTAAGAGGATTCATAGTATATTATCTTGGATTATCATTTTCGACCCATTCGAAAGATAAAGATCGAGTCGTGGGAGGATAATTACAAAAATGGAAATAGAAATCCGAGAAAGAAAATGGAAGATAAATCCAAGCAAAAAAGGTAAATCAAATAGAAAGGAAAATATGCCAAGAGAAGAATCTCCGAAAATCATGCGGGCGAATCTCTTCCAACCGACTCGCCGCAGCTATAAATGAAGAAGGACTTCCTACGTTCAAGCCACACTCTAAATAGAAATGCGTATGCGTAAAAGTGGGAGCACTATCTAAAATTATAGGTATGCCAAGACCCGATATGAGCACAATGGCTAAGGATAACAACATGTTGATATAAGAAGAGTTAGCATACAATTGTGATGAGCTGAAATCTGACTTACCGAGAGATCTTCCCAAACTTATAGACGAACAAAGAGGTGTTTGTAATGAGATTATGACTGCAGTTAACAATGGAACTAGTGGTATGTTTTTCGTTTATGGATTTGGAGGAACATGAAATACTTTTGAGGCTCTGGATAGGAGCATGCGAGATATTTTGGGAAGTGATGTGCAATTTGAAGATAAGCCTATTATTTTTGGTCGTGATTTTGACAGATTTTACCAGTAATAACTGATGGTGGAAGAGAGCATATTGTTATAGTTGCTCCAAATTTGTTGTTACTATGGAACAAATGCACTGTTTTGAAGCTTACCAAAAACATGTGAGTACTCGCTGAGGCTAGGATATAACTTGATCTGAGGAATGATTTATACAATGACACTAGGTTACAGGTTAGTCTGTTGGGTAATCAATTATTGAGGCTAGGATATAACTTGATTTATTGTTGGTCGTAAAGTTGCACTATATAAGATGTTTGTGACGCCGCCTGAAGCAAGATTTCCTTTCATAATACGGCATAGGTAGTTTCCTGTGTCTCTTGCTTTTTTCAATGGCTATAAACAAAATTCAAGGATAAATACTAGATAAAGTTGGTTTGTATCTTTCTAGACCTGTTTTTACTCATGGACAATTGTATGTTGCCGTTTCAAGAATCACTTCTAGAACTGATCTAAAGATTCTGATCACAGATAAAAAATGAAAACCAGTAAAGAGAACAAAGAACGTTCTTTACACAGAAGTGTTCAATAACATTAAGTAGAGTTTTTATTAGATTGTAATCGATGTTGTTTTTCAGAATATTTTTATTTTTTATATATTGTAGAAAATGAATTATGAGTTAATTTCGTTTTTAAGGAAATTGTTTTGTTGTTTTATGTTATGATTTTATGCATTTTTTGGTATGTTAGAATTTTTTTTGATATAAAACTAATTTTCCAATTGTATTTTTTAAAAACTAGACTTTAACTATTTACTATGACTATGATTGTTCGGTTGTTTGTAAGTATAAACGAATCTATGTCAAATAAATGCTTTAAAATAAATATATATGTAACAATTCACAGATTTTTAAAACATTGTTACGTTTTGTTTTGATAAACAAATAACTTAGATTAAATAACAAATCCGCACATGCATGCAGTTGGTTACCTAGTAAGTAAAGTATCTAAAGAGTTCAAAAAGATCAATTGCAAAATTAACGGAAGTCCTTTAACAAATAATAAACTAACAGACGTTCAAATATAGTAGCCAAGTTGCACTTTTAGAGCATTTTTATTGGGAGACTCTCATGAGAAATTCTTGTTAAAAAATAAATGAAAATTAATAAAATAATAATTTTAAATGATAAAAATGAGAATCGATTCTCATTTAAGAACCCCTTACAAAACCCTCTTTCTCTCTTTCAATGATTGAAACTTGTCATCTTTTAAGTGATTTTTTATTTAGAAAAACAAATATCTCTTGATTTAGAGTCTTAATTATATAGTTTACAAATTATGAGTATTTTGACGAGCTCTTTACATCTATGAGTCTAGAGTTTTTCGATGATTTTTTACAGGAAATTCCGGTATCAATCACCACTCAAATGAATGAGAGACTTTTGACCGCAGCGACAGAGGAAGAAGTAAAACGGGCTCTGTTTATGATGCACCCGGAAAAAGCACCAGGACCGGACGGTATGATTGTGCTTTTCTTCCAAAATTTTTGGCCGGTTGTGAGGAATGATGTTACTCGTATGGTAAATGATTTCATTCAATTTGGGAAATTGGATCAGTAGGATTAACATTACCAACATTTGTCTTATCCCAAAGACGGAGCGTCCGACTCGGATGACAGAACAACGACCTATTAGTTTGTGTAATGTGGGTTACAAGATTATTTCAAAGGTTCTAAGCCAGCGACTGAAGGGACTTTTACCGGGTCTTGTGTCGGAAACGCAATCGGCTTTTGTGTTGGGAAGACTGATTTCGGATAATATCTTGATTGCACAGGAAATGTTTCATGCTTTAAGGACGAACTCATCTTGCAAGGAAAATTTTATGGCGATTAAAACTGATATGAGTAAGGCTTATGATCGAGTGGAATGGGGATTTATTGAAAATCTATTGACAAAAATGGGCTTCGCGGCACAATGGGTAGACAGGATGATGAGGTGTATATCAACAGTTCAGTATAGGGTTCTTATTAATGGACAGCCACGTGGACATATAGTCCCACAGAGGGATCTCCGCCAAGGGGATCCATTATAACCTTATTTATTTATTCTTTGTACAGAAACACTGATTGCAAACATACGGAAAGCAGAGAGAGGAAAATGTCTTACTGGTATGAAGGTTGCAAGAGCATGTCCCCCAATCTCACATTTGCTTTTTGCTGATGATAGCTTGTTCTTTTTCAAAGCTCAGAAGGATGAGTGCCATTCAATCTTAAGGATACTAAAGGAATACTAGAACGTTTCAGGTCAACAGATTAATTTTTCAAAGTCTTCATTTCAATTTGGGCACAAGATAGAGGATGATATCCGCAATGAGATGAAAGGAATATTAGGAATAACAAAGACAGGAGGAATGGGATCTTATTTAGGTATACCGGAGAATCTATGTGGCTCAAAAGCTCAAATTTTTAGTTTTTTACATGATAGACTTCATGGGAGGGTGAATGGTTGGACGACAAGGCTTCTATCAAGGGGAGGAAAGGAGGTTTTAATCAAGGCGGTTGCTACGGCACTACCGAATCATGTAATGTCATGCTATAGATTACCAAGGTCAGTCACTACGAAATTGACAAGTGTCGTGTCCAATTTTTGGTGGGGTTCAGGGGAATCAAACAGAGGGATGCATTGGATGTCATGGGATAAACTATGCAAAGACAAAGATGATGGGGGGATTGGTTTCCGGGCTTTCCAGGATGTTAATACAGCGTTCTTGGCAAAGCAATTATGGAGACTTATTGACAAACCGGATCTACTTTTTTCTAAAGTTTTCAAAAGAAGATATTTTAGGAAGACGGATCCTTTGGATCCAATAAGGACATACTCACCATCCTATGGATGGCGAAGCATTACATCAGCAAGGTCTTTGGTTAAAAAAAGACTTATTAAAAGGGTGGGAACAGGTGAATCCATTCGATATGGAACGATCCATGGATATCAGCCTATCGTCCAAGACCAGCAATTCAAAAATCAAATACAGTTCAGAGTTTGGTCACAGTCGATCAATTGATCGACAAACAATCTCTGACTTGGAACAAACACTTGATGGAGTTAATTATGGAACCTGAGGAGGTACAATTACGAGTATTCCTTTTAGTCAATTGAGGAGACCTTACTCTTGGGGATGGCATTTTACGAAATCTGGAAAATATACGGTGAAATCGGGATATCATACAGAGCGAGATATTCCAAATGTAGGGGTGAAGATACCAGTTCAGGGGCCGGATTTCAAGCGACTTCAGGCGTAATCTTGGAAGATAAGATGCCCTCCCAAAATAAGACATTTTATTTGGCAATCTATTTCAGGATGTTTACCAGCCACAAAGAGTTTGAAGGGAAGAGGTATAAAGTGCGATACAAGATGTGTTCGGTGCGAGATAGAAGAGGAGTCGATTAATCATGTATTATTCGAGTGTCCTCCGGCTGTTCAAACAAGGGCCTTATCCCTTATTCCAACCAATCTAGAAGTTTTTCCTACGTCATCTATCTATACGAATTTGGATTACCTATTTTGGAGATTGCAAGCGGATAGTAATAACAACATATATCCATAGATAATATGGTATATTTGGAAAAGTATGAATGATATGGTCTTTAGTCAGGTTGACCGAAGCCCTATGGAAATACTACGATTGGCAGAAACAGAATGTGGGATATGGGAAGATGCACACTCAATTGAGCAAAGTGAATTTATGAGCATTGTCGGATCAGGAAGAGGTTCACAAATTGATGTGATTCAAACAGGTCAATGGTGTTATATGGATGGATCTTGGAAAGAAGGGGATATGCTAACGGGTCAAGGATGGTATACTTGTGACGAGAAAAATGCTAATGTCATGATGGGAGCAATGAATCTGAGAGTGAGTCTATCTCCGCTTCATGCGGAATTTGAATCTCTCATTTGGACGATGGAGTGTATGAAAGTTATCCAACTAACCTGCATCACATTCGCGACGGATAGCTCAGAACTAGTTAGGATATTATCCGAACCAAATGAATGGCCAGCTTTCTCAGTCCATATAGAAGAATGTGAACGAATGAAGGAGTACTTTACTTCGTTTAATCTCATTCATATATCACGCACAAGGAATCCGATGGCAGACGGTTTAGCACGGAGTATTCGTCAAAGACCACCAAACACAATGCACGTTGGACCGGAGCTCCCAACTTGGTTTAAAGGAAGATAGTTTTTATTTATTTCTTGTATCTTGTCGATAAAAAAAAAAAAGTTTACAAATTATTATTTTTTTACTTTTTATTATTTTAAAGTTTATAAAATAAAATTATGTATAGATTAAGCTCCATTTTGTAAAGTTTATGTATAGATTAAGCTCCATTTTGTAAAATAAATATTTAAATTATATTATATTAAAAATTGGTAAGAGATTTAGTGTGTCTGTCACCAATAGAGACTAGAAAGTAAAATAAAGTTTTCAAATTAAAATATTATTAGGTTAGTCAACCTAGAAGAAATTAATCAAGGTAACATTTGTTTTTTTTTTTTTTTTTTTTTTTTTTTTTTTTTTTTTTTTTTTTTGTTTAACCTGGGGGTATCCCGGACCTATGGAAGGGCCCAGACTAATCCCCAAGGGGAGGTGCAGCCCATGGATAGACCCTCTCTCCGGGTATTCAAATGGGCCGTAAGCAAAGGGCCCATATCCATGTGGGTGAGCAGAGAAGGTATTTTTGTTTCCGCCTGGGCTCGAACCCGGGTGGTTTCTAGCCACCACAAGCCCCTCAACCAGTTGGACTACCTCAACCGCTCAAGGTGGGTAACATTTGTTTGAGACCATAAGTTAAAACAAAGGATCAATAATTTAGAGACAGATGCAGCTCGATCGGCACGTCGTCCATGACACTCGTATCTCCATTTCGTGAAACTGTGAAGAAGACAAAAACTTAATGAATCGAAACAAATTTTGTTTACTTGTGAGATGCAAATCTAAATGAGAGAGGAAGTTACTGACATTGTTGTGCAGAGGTGGTACTACTACTCTGTCTTTGTCTATAACCGATACATGTTGTAGACGACGACGACTGGCAAGGAGAAACCAAGGTCCGTGAAAACCAAGCAGAATTCAAGCTTACCGGAGGAAAGATACATAAGAGTTTATACGTAGTTCTCTCCCACCTCTCACTAAGCTCGTCCTTCACAAGAACCCACACGTACGGACGCACACCTTGTCTGAAATTACAGACATAGACACGATCCTCGAAACTCCACATGTAAATGTCGCCCAAGGACACATCCATATCGTTAGGTTGAGACACAGTACGAAACTTTTCAGTGTGAAGATCCATGACTAGTATCTCCGAAAGGTCACTTTCCAACAACCAGAAGAGTGTGCCGTTTACAAAGACTGGGTTTCTGTAAGGGCTTGGAGTGCAAGAAAGTGGCATTGGACCAGCGGTTTTGTATCTCCCCCTCCACTTGCTAGTGGCGAAATCGAAAACAACAGTTTCCGAGCAATACAAAACCACTACTTTGTATGTTCCTGTCACAACATCTATCCCAAATCCAACTGAAAGTTTGTTGTTACCTTGAGGAGGAGGAGGAGGAGTAAGTGTCCGGGTCACACCTGTCATAGGGTTGAATAGATAAACGTTGACTGAATCCAACTCGTGGACGCAGACCAAACCATTACAAGAACCAGGAACTCGAAGAAGACCTTTTGAATTTGCTCCAGATATCATACTACTGTGTTTCGAGAAAAACTTGATACACAAGCTTTTCGATGTGGACTTTTCAACAGTGATTTTCATCTCTTGATCAACTCCATACTTTTTCTCAAGGAGACGGAGGTGTTTCTCTGCTAAATGGCCCGATTCCATCAACGATCTCCATTCTTTCGATACTGATTTCAATCTTACCATTGATTTCACCGGGAGACGGTGAAGAATCTCTTCTAATAGATCCGCCGGTATCTCACTAGGGTTTTCTCTGCTTTCTTCGCTACATCTAGGGCTTTTTTCTTGTTTCTTATGACATATCAAAACTCTGCCCAAAATTGCTAAAACCTGCCTCTTGGTATCTCCGAGCTTCGACTGCCATTTTTTTTTGTTCAAATCCACCAGTTTCACCATTGACAGAGCCATGAACAATTTTTTTTTTTTTTTGGTAAACGTTTACAGAAAAGAAGAAGCACACATTTTATGGTCAAGTTAACAAAAAATAACAAACTCGAAAAGAAGACTATAAAGAGATTTTTTTAAGGAATTTTTCCACGTTTTAAAGGAAGTTTTCCCCATTTGAATCATCTTTTTTTTTTTTGGAGATTCGCATATATGATATCCATATTCTATATGCAGTTTACATTAATTTTTGTTTCGTAAAATCTATTACAATTTTAAAAGATTTTCTTAATATTTTTTCTTCTTTTTACTTTGCTATATATTTTGATTTTAAAATAAAAATGTACCGGAAAATAGTTGCTAAACCGGGAAAATATTGGAAATATAGCGGAAATTCGGTGGAAAAAAATATTGGCTAATTAGCTACAGATAAACCGCGAATATAGCCACGGATTGTGATTGGTAAAATCCGTGACTATTTAGCCAGGAAAGAAGTGTGACACACTATAAGAAATTTGATTTTTATAATAAAAATATTATTAATGAAAAAAATATTGTATAAACTAAAATATTTTGCATATCCAAAATATAAACTACGTTAAAAATGTTTTTCAATCTCGTGCATCTAATGAATCTCTAACTTCAGTTCTCCTAAATACTCCGCGGTTGGATCTTCATCTGTCTCGGAGACAGATGATGGGTCCGCCTCATCCTCCTCACCCGTTGCATTGGAACTCTGTGTTTTTTGCTTCTTCTTCTTCTTCCAAGCCTCCGCTAATTTCGAGTTATCCTCAGCTACGATATCGAACAAAAGGTTGTAACTAGCCAACTTCTTTTGTTGTGCAGCAAACATAGCCTTGGTCTCCTCCAACTCCGCTTCTACTTGGGATGGGTCTCTAAATGAAGTTTGTCGGGGAGCTAACGTAGATGCAAGATGAGTGTCTTGGATAGATCTTAATCCGAGAATACGTCCTCTCTTCTTCGGAGCAACCTGAAAAACCCGGCGGAGATCAATCAATCCATGTCGCACATCAATCACAGCTCCAGCAGTGGCTAAAAAGGATCTACCAAGCAGTAGTGGATCGTCAGGCTCAATCTCATACTTCAGCACCACAAAGTCCATTGGAATAAAGTAATTTACAACTCTAAGAGGAATGTTCTCAAGAAGTCCTTTTGGATACCTCTTTGATCGATCAGCTAGGACAAGAGAGATCCTAGTGGGCTGGAAGTTCAACAGTCCCAATCTTACAGCCACAGAGTATGGCATGAGATTCACACTTGAGCCAAGATCACAAAAAGACCTCTTGAATCTGTGTTTGTAGATAGAACAGTCTAACATACAAAACCCCTGGATCCTTTAGTTTCTCAAGAATCCTGCCATGAATAACGGCATCGCACCATCAAGACACCTTCTTCTTCAGTCATGTTATTAAAAATTATGTTTGTAACACATCTCTCACCATAGGAATGCTCTTAACAGCATCAATCAATTGGGCTTCAGTTAGCTTATCTCTCATAATCCTCATGTACTTTTCTAACTGAATCTCTTGCTTAGACCTCCTAGGGAAAGGAATCTTCGGTTTGTAGGCTCTTTCTTCAGCTGCATTCGGCTTCTCTGGACAAACTGGCTGCTCACGCCCATGGTGTCGATCGACACTGAAGTGATGTCGATCGACATTAACACGATTAGAATCGACCTTAATGTCGAGGTGGGTCGATTTCGGTCCGTCATGGAAACTTGAAAGTGGTTTTGACCAACACACATGTGTGTCGATCGACACAATGTCTTTATTTCAAATTTCTCTCGGGTTTTGCAGCTCCAAAACCTTAGTATCATGATTCTGCTCAGCTTCATCTTCTGTCAAAGCTGCCTTAACATGTTATGTCTGTATACCGGCTTCCACTTGCGTCATCCTAGCATCCATATTATCAACTCTGCTTGTCAAAGTCTCCAATTTCTCACTTAGATCTTGATACATGGAGTCTATCTTTCCATTCAAATCCTGTGTCATATTATTCTGTCCAAGAAGTAGCTGCTAAAGCATGGACTCAATCTTTGTCTGCTCATTAGTGGGAGGAGCTTGGTGAAATGAATAACCATAATCTCTCCATCTCAGAGCATAACTAGAAGCTTGTCTCTGTCCATGATAATAAGCTCCAGCTATATAATTCACCTCTGGAAACTCTTCAGCTTCTGCATCAGATCGGATTTTCCTCTTCCTAAGCAGGATGCTATGGACAGAATCAATCTTGTCCCTCATCTCGGCCATCTGCAAGCTGTCATCCTTGCCACCAGATTTTTGCCTCTCTTTGTCAGCATTCTTGACACTATTGCTAGTTATCAAGTTCTCAATAAGCTCTTTAGCTTCCTCTGGAGTCTTGGTATAGAAGTTCCCATTGCTTGCTGCATCCATAGCCCTCTGATACCAAAAGTCCAAACCTCTGAAAAATGCGCTCAGCAGCTGAACCTCAGAGAAACCATGATGTGGACAATCTCTCTGGTACATCTTGAAACGCGCCCAGGCTGCTTTCAGGCCTCTGTAGGTCCCTGCTGGAATGTCAAGAGGTCTTGTCTAAGCTGTTTGGATCTAGCATCGTCATAAAAGTGTCTAAGGAACCCCTTCTTGAATGCATCCCAAGTGGTCAAAGATCCTGGTGGTAGTTGTTTCAACCAGTGAGTTGCTTCTCCATTAAGAGAGAATGGGAAGAGCTTACAGAAAAGATAATCAGAAGAGACTCCCTCAGCCTTGATACTGCTAGCCAATTCCTCAAATGTGTCTATGTGATCCATAGGATGCTCGCTAGAAAGACCATGGAACTGATGCTGCTCAACCAATGCGTAGTACTCTGGTTTCAGCCTGAATTCAGCTCTGGTAAACGGAGGTGGTCGAATCGCAGACCGATTAGCATAGAATATATCTGGTCTGTTATAGTCAGCAAGTGTCTTCTTCTAACCAGCCTCTTGTTGTGTAGGTTCCGCGCCCACGGCAACCACTGGTATGATGGAGTTTCCTTCCCCATCCAGTTTCTGACCCTTCGCGTTGCGTATATGACCCTCTTGGTCTCGTAAAATGCCGTCCTCACCGCGAATCAGAATTACAAGTTCCATAGGGAGAAACCTGCTAAGTGCTCAAGCTCTCGGTATCACTGGTTGCGGCTGGTGTCGATCGATGCCTATAGGGTGTCGATCGACACTATGAGATTCCTGCAACACCACAGAAACAAGAACGTGAGTAAACTAGAAAAATAAGAAAAATGCTTAGTCTAAATTCTAATACTGAATCTATCGGCGAACTCAAAGAGTCCCCGACAACGGCGCCAAAAACTTGATTGGTCAAGAATTATCCCTATTCTACTGCAAGTACACAGTTATGCTATTGTAGTATTTAGGGTATCGAATCCACAAGGACCACAGTCACACGATAGATTATGAGTAGTCGAATTAAGCTAAGCGAATCAGATTGTAAAACAGTAAACAAGAAAGCAAGTAAACAAGTGAGGTGAAGGTGATAAAGCAATTAACGAAGGCGTCAGGTTTCGGGAAGTTCTCAGGGTATCAGGAAATCAGATTAACAAACAGTCAGGATTCAATCTATTGGCGTTCTTGAACTAGAATCAAATAAGTAAAACTAACCAGCTCTCGCTGCGATAATTATCTATGTCTAACAACCTAGCAAGCCAACTCTCGTTGCGAATTCTAGAGTTCTAGACATGTGTTAATTCCAAGTTCGTTTGTTCACAACTTCTCTAAACCAAATCTCTATGCGAATAGATAAGTTGCTCACCTAAATCCTTTCTAGTTAATTAACCAACTCTCGTTGTGTAAATCAACCTAGTATCAATAATCTAAGTGGCCATTTCAGATTAAGCGTTAAGAACGATTTAGATGAAGAACTAGATGATAAATCCTAATCAATCAATTACTCTACCATTCCTTCAGATCCCTAATGATAATCCCTAACCTAACAAGAGATCTACTCAGACATAGCAATCATAACAGAAAACACAGTCAAAATAGATATCATAGATAAATCAAAAGAGTAAGAACAGGGATTCGAAATCAAGTCTCTCTCGAGTACAAGACCAGCCCCAAATTTCCTAATCTCTCTAGAGCAAAACTCTGAATAAAACTTAGATAAAACTTCGCCTCTCCAGTGGCTGTAAAACCTAATTAAAAGCTAAAACACGATTTGGGCTTTCTTGTAATTATGAGAAACTTCTGGGCTAGATTGCAAATCTTCATTAACCGGCCAAATCTTCTGATTCGAGAACCGTGTCGACCGACACCTAAGTGGTGTCGATCGACACCAACATCTGATATCGGAAGTGACTTCTTCCTCTCGGGCGAATGTCCCAAAATGCTCCAGAATGCGCCATAATGTCCAAGTAAACTCCAATTGTGGTGAAACTTATAAAGTACCTGAAAGGACTCGAAAGACACTATAAAAGACTCGTTTATGTACATATATCATGGGTCAAAACACCTAAAAACCATGATATATCACTAAACATAGTTCTGGAGTTCACTAAATCCGTGAGCTTCCAAATGAGGCAGGTCCAGCAACCTTCGGGTTTGATCTTGCACATCTTCTTTGTCCGAGCTGGTACTAGTGTTATTCCAACTCTCATGCATTCCCTGATGGATCAAGAATCCGTTCCAAGTTCCTTTACTCCTTGATTCATCCTGGTTCGTTCTGAGCACTCCAAAATGTGTGAGTCGGTCTTTAGCGGGTTCTCTGAAAATCACCTGTCAGAAACGACCATAACTTCTTCATAGCAAATGGTATTGATGTGATTCCACTTCTTGAAGATTCCTCGATGAGTCAGGTTTCCATAACAGGTTGAATTTCAGCTTGAATCCTCATAGTACAATCGAAATCCTCTCTTGAATGCACCTATATCGGCGGATGTGTCTAAATGGACAGCTTCTAGACATACTCCAAGATTAGCTCGAACCAAGGCTAATTCCATCTGACCAAACTCTTCCAAATAGCATACTTTCTAATGGATATCAAGTCTGGTATGATTGGTTCGAACCCATTCTCCTATGGTCATCTTGCAGGATTCGGCTAAGGCTCCGGGTGGACGGTTGTCGACCATCTTCAAATGGAATCGTTCCAGTTGGGTTCTGGAACGATCATTACTCCTAAAACATGTTGTTGGCTGATGAATCCTCAGTCCCATGTCATTTGGCCTTGTCGAACATGTCTTGGCCTCATGAACCTCCTCAGGTACGTTCCACGTGGTAGAGAACCGCTTGATCAGCCTCATGGTCGAGGTTGGTACGTACCACTCATCCGGACCGGGTTTGGATGATCTGATGTCCTCATCATCTTGTGTCTCTCCAAGAAAAAGGATTTCCTCACCATTTGTAATGTAAAACATGTTATTTTGGCAGATGGGTATAAGAGTTGCGAACATCTTAAAACACATCTTCCCAGTTCCAGATGGGAGACGATGAAGAATCTCTTCTAATAGATCTGCCGGTATCTCAATAGGGTTTCTCTGCTTTCTTCGACAGCAAGCGTGGCCTCGCTACATCTAGGGCTTTTTTTATTTCTTACGACAAATCAAAACTCTGCCCAAAATTGATAAAACCTGCCTCTTATTATCTCGGAGCTTCGACTGCCATTTTTTTGTCTTCAAATCCACCAGTTTCACCATTGACAGAGCCATATTGATATTGAACAAAAAAAATTTTTGGTAAACATTTTGATATGCTCAGACTTTAATCCCTAGAGTTTACACTGCAAGTGCACAGAAGTGCTAGTAGTATATAGGGGTCGAATCCACAGAGACTCAAGAATCTTACGGATTATAGAAATTCAGGTTAAGCTAGGCGATGCATAACAGAAAGTAGTAAATCAAAACAGAAAGTAAATAAGCGGTTGTAAATCAGAAGGCAAAGCGTCAGGTCAAGGGAGTTTTCAGGAAATCAGGAATGTAGGCTAACTAATCAATCGGGATCAAATTAAGAACAGTTCTAGAACTAGAATTACAGAATTATAACAGACCAACTTTCGTTGCGAATATTATCTATATCTAACAACCTAACAAGCCAACTTTCGTTGCCAATCCTAGAGTTCTAAACAAGCATTAATCTCAAGTTATTTTGTTCACAATTCTCCAAAATCAAATTTCTTTGCAGATAGTCAAATTGCTCATCTAAGTTCTTTCTAGTTAATTAATCAACTGTCGTTGCAGAAATCAACCTAACAACAATAATATGGGTAGCTAATCCAGATTAAGCATTAAGAACAACCCTATATGAAGAGCTAGAAAGAAATGAATCCCTACAGATTGATCAACCTATAATACCATGAAATCCCCTGTGAGAATCCCTAAACCTAACTGGTAAACTACTCAGACATGGCAATCATAACAATAGACATGATGAATAGAAAACCAAATAGTATAAAATAGAATAAGAAATTGGGGTTCGAAATCTCTTCTCTCTCGAGTATAATATCAGCCCCTCCTCTCTTAATCTTCAATAATGCCTCCATAAACAAGTGGCTAAAAACCCTAATATAATGATCTAAACTCGTCTGGGGCTTCTTTGTAATTATGAGAAACTTCTAAGCCAAAGTGCAAATTCCATGAATCTTCATTAAACGTGCGAGATACGTCTGTCACAATCTTGTGTCGACCGATGCACACGATGTGTCGATCGACACAAATGTCTGATATCGGCAGTGACTTCTTCTTCTTAGCTCAACGCTCCAAAATGCTCCAGAATGCGCCATAATGTCCAAATGCACTCCAAACGTGCCTAGACCTGTAAACACACATAAAAAGACTTCAAACACGACAAAAGACTCGATAACAAAGACATATACCATGGTCGAAAGTCCTAAAAACCATGATATATCAACTCCCCCACACTTAGCTTTTGCTTGCCCTCAAGCAAACATAAAACCAAGATCAGGAGAAGAAGTTTGAAAACTTCAGAAACTCGTTTCGTCGTTGAAGCACCACACTCAGATTCCCCTTAGTAAGCCACATGAAAATGAACCTGCAAACATCAAGACCAACATATACTTCCCCCATACTTAGCAACTATCCTGAGTAAACTCCATAATCACATCCAGAGCATCCAAATTCACCACACTGACTTCTATAATCAATTAAGTGCGGTCTCACTAAGGGAGTATCGATCAAAGAACACATGGACTCTTACTTTGTTAGCACCTGACCACCATATTGTTGTGTATGGTCCCTTTCTTCTCCTTTTCCTTCCTTAGCAACTGATTTTTCTCCACTGGGTATCATTTTCTTTTTTCTATCAGTGCTCTTCCCTTTTTATTCGGGGTCTTAATTTGGACATGTTTCCATGGATTCACAGGAGCTAATAGGGGTCTCTACCACTCCCACGATCATTTCGAAGCTACTAGCTTATCCTCAGTTTATATCTTTTTCTTTACTTTCAAGGAAGGGGAGCATGGAACCAAAATCAGACAGGTTTACAGGCTGTGCCAGAACTATCAGAGGAATCCGATTCAAAGTATACCAAGCCCCAAGGTGAGAAAAGTTAAGTCAAGTTAAGTGCGAAGTCAGTAATGGATCCTCTTATACCTGAAGTGATATGTGTGTCCTTAGTAGGCTGATCCGTGTTGGGTTTTCTAATAGTCATAGTGTTGGGATAGTGTCCTGAAATCACACTTGTACTCACTCCTGATGATAGTTGTGTGTCGAGATCAGACATTCGTATAATACTGGGCGGTTGCAATGTTTTGCTAGAAGCCTCTTGCAATCTGTAAGTTGTAGACTTACTGCTAGTATTATATGATCATCGATTTTCAACATGCAAAACATGACTAAGACATTGACTGAGTTGCACGGCATGCTGAAGACATCAGAGCCGAATCTCAAGAAGGCAATGAAGGAATTTCTAGCAGTTCCTAATCCGATTAGGCAACCCTAGTCTGATTCCAAGCCTGGGATCTAGGGTTCATGTAATTAAATCATTGGGATCTCAGAATTACCTGGTGATTAAGCAGCGGAAGATTTGCAGATCATCGAGATCTAGAGCGCCTCAAATGCTGCGCCTCTCCTGGTATCCACACGCACACAAACTGAACAGAAGGGATGCTAGTGCCTTTGGAGATCAGATCTCTCAAGAGGTTTCTGTTTCTTTTCAGGTGGCTGTAAATTAGGTTAAGATCGAGTTTAGGTCGACCATATATCTTATATATGTCGACTTAAACCAAAACGGAATTGACCAACGATTAAACCGAATTAATCTGGTAATCCGCGAGTCGTGTCGACCGACATACTCTTTGTGTCGATTGACACTGTCGATCTGTGTCGACCGACACACTTATTGTGTCGATCGACACTGTCCAGAAACTTTGTATTGAATGCATATCAAATATGCATTCACCCGATCATTACATTAATGATCAACCTCATATACTACGTCCAGTTTGATTAGGTGTGTGACCCTGTAGGATCATATAACACTAGCAATGAGTTCTCAACTCATTGATCATAAGTAGCTTCTAGCAAAGCATTACGACTTCCCAGTGTCATATGATTGTCTCATCTCGACAGTACGACTTTTACTCAAGAGCAAGTACAATAGATTTCAGGACATTCCCAACAATGGGCCCCGAGATATTTATCTCCTGTTATATAGGAGAGACAAATCCCATCTTGTTCCATCCCTGTTTCTTCACACGCTTCATGATACGCCCAATCAATGCCTTTATAGTCACCAGTTACGGCTGACGTTTGACAAGGTTAAAGCGTACCAATTCACATGTAAGAAAAACATGATGAACTCAGGTCTAAGGACTATACTCTTTAGTCGTAATGAAAACTCTCATGACACTTATATAACTATCTTGTAGAGTTCTCATCAGTGGGTCATGTCCGATCCTGTGTTCTCCAACACATATCTATGTGATTTACTTTAATACTCTTATTAATGACTCCATGAAACTTAGTCATCAGTCACCTCACATACTAGTCTCACGCGGTAGTTAATGTCCCACTATAACAACCTCGACCAGGGACCAACATAATTTATGTCATTTATTATCTATAGGGTTTCATGATCAAGTCACATACTTGATGACCTATAAAATGTCATAAATTACTTTGGGACTATTATTTAATAACCATTATTAAATAATACAGATGTCAGATTTCAATAACATAATCAAATTATGTTTATACGAACATCATATCATAACTAAAATCAATAACAACGACTCCCACTAAAATTAAGATCACATCTTGAGACATCTAATGCCTTTAGCAGTAGCCTGACCCTCATTCGCCCTTGCTCAGCATGTGTCAAAAGACACTGCGTCTTGCTAAGAGTAATACCAAGAGTCATTTGCACAAAGCCCTTCTTGGAATCATGCATACTGGACCTGTGTAAGACCTTATCACCATAAGTATCTTGGCACAATCCAATTAGCTTGTCTAATCTATCTCCATAGATTCTTATTCCAAGAATGTACATGGTTTCTCCCATAATTTTATCGAAAAACAACTTTCGAGTCAAGTCTTAACAGACTGAAACGATGGAACTTCATTTCCGAGAAGTAGTATGTTATCAACATACAATATTAGAAATGAAACTGCGCTCCCACTAGTCTTCTTGTAAACACACTGTTCCTCTTTGTTTCTGATAAAGTCAAACCTTTTGACTACTTTATCAAAACGAAGATTCCAACTCCGAGATGCTTGCTTTAATCCATAAATGGATCGATGAAGCTTGCATATCTTCCTAGCTTCATTAGGATCAATGAAAACTTCAGGTTGTGTCAGGTACACATCAGAATTCCATTAAGGAAAATTGTTTTCACATCCATCTGTCAAATCTCATAACTATTATGAGTGGCGGTTGCTAGGAGAATCTGGATGGACATAAGCATGGTGTCTGGGATTAGGTTTCTTCACAGTCAATACCATGAATTTACTTGAAACCTTTTTCCACCAACCTAGCTTTGTACATCTGAATACAACCATCCATGTCAACTTTTCTTCTTGAAAATTCATTTACTCACAATGGTTTCTACACCATCGGGTAAATCAACCCAAGTCATACTTGGTTCTGTGACATGGATCCCATTTCGGATTCAGCGGCTTTCAGCCACTTTCGGAGTCAAGGCCCATCATTGCTCCTTCAAAATTTGCAGGCCCGTCACTTTCAATGATCAGTAGATCACGGCAATTGGTTACGAGAAATCCAAATTTCTCGGATTCATGACGGATCCTTTCGGATCTGCGAGCTTCAGTTTGTGTAAAGGTATATCTCATATATAGACTTTTACCATGACCTAATCAACCAAGGCTTAGACCGTAGTTAATTAAGTCATAAACCAAAATATTTTGGTTCGCGATCTGTGTCGATCGATACAACTTTTGCGTCGATCGACACTTCTTCAGAAACTCGCATTTGAATGTTTATAGAATATACATTCACCAGATCCTTGCAAACCTTAGGCACCACAGTTGTAGGTTCTACAACTCTTTGTAGATCCAACTGCTTCTCTTCCTCATCAGGTTGAGCAGTCTCCTGTGATTTTCGAATTTCTTCGAGTTGTACTTTTACTCCCACTGTTCTTCTTGGAAAGAAAGTCTTTCTCAAGAAAACATAGTTCCGAGCAACAAACAATTTGTTCTCGGACTGGTTGTAAAAGTAACATGCCTTGGTTTTGTTAGGACAACCAATGAAGTAGCACTTATCGGATTTGGGTGTGAGCTTATCAGAGATTAAACGTTTTATATAAGTCTCACAACTCCAAATCTCCATGATGGATAAATCAGAAACATTTCCATTCCACATCTCATGTGGTATCTCTGTAACTGATTTTGATGGAAACCTATTTAGTGTAAACGCAAACGTTTCTAGAGCGTATTCTTAGAAGGATAATGGAAGATCTAAATGACTCATCATTGATCGAACCATATCCAATAAAGTCCGATTCAGGAGGAGTGAATTGTGAAACACTTTCACAATCTCTCAGATGATCACTAAATTCTTGACCTAAGTATTCACCTTCATGATCTCATCGTAGAGGTTTAATACCTTTGCCAAATTGATTATGTACTTCATTTTGGAACTCTTTGAACTTTTCAAAGATTCTGACTTATGCCTTATAAATAAGGCATAACCGTACCTTCTGAAAATATCAGTAAAGGTAATGAAGTACTGAAATTTTCCTCTAGCACTTGTGCTCATCGGCCCATATACATCCGTATGTATAAAGCCCAATAAGCCTTTGGCCCTTTCATTTTGTTCGTTCGCAACCTGTATCGACCGACGCATCGTTTGTGTCGATCGATACTACCTTTGTTGAAAGGAGCCTTCGACATTTTACCCAATAAACAAGATTCACTTTACTCATTATGATTCATAATCAGATGAGCCCAAAAGCCCATCACTATGGAGCTTCTGAATCTGTTTCTTATTTATGTGGTCCAAAACGACAATGCCAGAGAAAAGGTTTTGATTCATATCATTTGACTAGAATCTCTAGGTACTAATGTTATAGTCAGGCATGATTTGGTTTAGAACATAAAGTCCATTCTCTAATGGATTGCTACTATAAAATATACCATTGTAATTAAATGAATAACACTTATTCTTAATTTTAAAACTGATATCCTTCCATATCCAAACAAGGAATAGAAATAATCTTTCTGCTCATAGCAGGTACATAGTAGCAGTTTTAAGTTCAAAACATGCCATGAAAGAAAACAAATGACATCATTCCTACAGCTAATGCAGCAACTCTTGCTCCATTTCCCACGCATAGATCCACTTGTCCTTTCTCCATAGTCCTACTTTTGCTCAGGCCCTGCACATTTTCACAAAATATGAGTACCACAGCTGGTATCAAATACCCAATAAGTAGGACTATAAGAAGTAACATTGACTTCTATAACATAATACCTGAAGAAGAAGTCTCGTACGTCTTCTTCAGCTTCTCGTAATCTTCCAAGAATTTATTGCAGTTTCTTTTCAAATGCCCATAACCATTACAATAACGGCACTTAACATCTTCAGAAGGACTGGTTTTAACCTTAGGAGCATGGCCAGACTCGCTTGGATTCACAATCGAGCTCGTCTTGCCATCACCTTTGTTCTTACCAAGTTTCTTAAACCTTTTACCCTTTTGTACCATAAGCACATCTGGGGTGTCCTTCTTGATGTTAGGTTCAGCAGTCTTAAGCATCCCATGCAATTCAGTCAACGTCTTTGTCAAGTTGTTCATGTTATAGTTCATAACAAATTGATCATAGCTTGACGGCAGTGACTGCAGAATGATGTCAGTAGCCAACTCTTGGCTAATGGGACAGTCCAGTTTCCCCAGGTTATCAATATAACTCATCATCTTAATGACATGAGGACTAACTGGTTCGCCCTTTGGTAGCTTGCACTCAATCAGAGATCTTACCGTCTGGTATCTCTGAGTTCGTGCCTGCTCCTGAAACATACTTTTCAGGCCAGTGATCATCTCTTTTGGCGACTCCACGTACTCATACTGCTTCTGCAATTCCGAGTTCATGGTAGCCAACATGAGACAACTCACATCCACCGCATCATTAGAATTCTTATCCCAAGCATCCTTATCTGAATGCCAGGCATTGGCTCGGTACTTCTTGGGGAGAACTTTCTCAAGGACATAGTCCTTTTTCTCCTGCTTGAGAACAATTCTCAAGTTCTGATACCATTCAAGAAAGTTGGATCCATTTAACTTGTCCTTCTCAAGGACGGATCGCAGGGAGAAATTGTTACGATGGTTTGTGCTAGACATAGCTGAAAAACAAGGGAGGTTTAGTTATGATGTTCAAGAAATGAGAAGTCTTAACTATTAAGAAAACTCGCATTATATTCAAACAATGTTTCCTCAGATGAATATAATGATCCAAGACCCTTACTTCACTAAACTTGAGTGAGCCACTGGCTATCACCCAAATTTTAGCTATCTAGGTAAGCAACTCTTTGCTAGTTATATCCAATATAACTCTTGGTTGTGAATTGACATCTCATGTCCAATCCACCTGATGTCTCTGAGCCAAAAACGATTTTGATGGCCCAGTCAAGTAAACCAATCTCTTAAGTCATGTAATTGTTGATGTCTTGCACTGCAAGTCCATCAACACGATTACTTCCTGTCTTACTCATGTAATTGTGGACATCTTGCACTGCAAGTCTATCGCACAATGAAACAAGTCTTGACAGTTGACAAGATTGGAAAGACATCTAAATATACTTGATATTTAGTTGAGGAACGGAACCTTTAAAACGTTCAGTTTTATTATGTTTTAATTCTTCTAATTAAATGACTTATCTTGGTTTGGTTCTGTGGTTTCAGGTTCCATAACCTAAACCATCGAATCTGGTGTCGACTGACACTACTATAGTGTCGATCGATGCAGAATAACCAAAAGCAATCCGCGATAACCGATCAATCCAATTGATCCGGTTTTTAAATACCGGTCAGTGTCGATCGATGCTACATTAGCATCGGTCGATACCAATCTGATCAAACCAATCGCAATTAAACCATTCACAGTGTTCAACCATTATTAACAAGCTCGATAACCGGTCCAATCCAATTGAACCGATTCATCAATCTCGCGAGGTTTGTGTCGACCGACACAACTCTTGTGTCGATCGACACTAGGCGAAACAAGTTTTATTCGGGTTATCCTTCTGTGTCGACCGATACTGGATTGGTGTCGATCGACACAGGGCGATAAACCCTAATCGTTTTTTCAAGTCAGAAACCTAAAACTAGATTTTCATGAAAACGAATTTTAGCATGCTTGTATCAACTATACAGAGATTCAGATTCAACTAATCTAATCAACATGCTACAGATTCAATGGAACCCTAAGGCTCTGATACCACTGAAGGAATTTCTAGCAGTTCCTAATCCAATTAGGCAACCCTGGTCTGATTCCAAGCCTAGGATATAGGGTTCATGTAATTGAATCATTGGGATCTCAGAATTACCTGGTGATTAAGCAGCGGAAGATTTGCAGATAATCGAGATCTAGAGCACCTCAAATGTTGCGCCTCTACTGGTATCCACACTCACATAAACTGAACAGAAGGGATGCTAGTGCCTTTGGAGATCAGATCTCTCAAGAGGTTTCTGTTTCTTTTCTGGTGGCTGTAAATTAGGTTAAGATCGAGTTTAGGTCGACCATATATCTTATATATGTCGACTTAAACCACAACGGAATTGACCAACGATTAAACCGAATTAATCTGGTAATCCGCGAGTCGTGTCGACCGACATACTCTTTGTGTCGATCGACACTGTCGATCTGTGTCGACCGACACACTTATTGTGTCGATCGACACTGTCCAGAAACTTTGTATTGAATGCATATCAAATATGCATTCACCCGATCATTACATTAATGATCAACCTCATATACTACGTCCAGTTTGCTTAGGTGTGTGACCCTGTAGGATCATATAACACTAGCAATGAGTTCTCAACTCATTGATCATAAGTGGCTTCTAGCAAAGCATTACGACTTCCCAGTGTCATATGATTGTCTTATCTCGACAGTACGACTTTTACTCAAGAGCAAGTACAATAGATTTCAGGACATTCCCAACAGGCAACTCCCAGCGTACTGATGGTACAAGGGGGTAAAAGGTTTAAGAAACCTAAGAAGGATAAGGGAAAGGCCCAAGTTGTCCAGACTGAGAGTCAGGACAAGCCCAAGCCGAAGCCCAAATTCGGGCCTTCTCCTGAGGATAAGTGCAACTACTGCAAGCAGTTAGGGCATTGGAAGAGAGACTGCAAGAAGTTCATGGAAGATTACAAGAAGCTGAACAAGACGTATGATGCGTCTGACTCAGGTATTTATGTTATCGAACTTAATGTTATGTCTTCTAGTTCTACTTCGTGGGTATTGGATACCGGCTGCGGTGCTCATATTTGTACTGATGTGCAGGCACTAAGAAATAGTAGGACGCTGAAGAAAGGACAAGTGGAGCTACGGGTCGGGAATGGAGCTAAGGTTGCTACACTGGCCGTAGGCACCTACGAGTTGTCCTTATCTTCGGGCATGGTTTTAATTTTAAATAATTGCTACTTTGTACCTGCGATAAGCAGAAACATAATTTCAGTTTCCGTTTTGGATTTGGAAAGTTTTGATTTTGCTGTTAAGAATAAAGTTTGTTCTTTTAATCGTGATGGTACGTATTATGGTAGCGCCCCATTAGATAATGGGTTATATGTTTTAAACCAAAAAATGCATGTCTTTAACATAAATACAAAGCGGTTTAAGTCCAATGACGAAAACCCGACTTTCTTATGGCATTGTCGTTTGGGCCATATCAATGAGAAACGCATCCAAAGGCTCCATCGAAATGGGCTTCTGGGCTCATTTGATTTTGAATCATGTGAGAAATGCGAATCTTGTTTGATGGGCAAAATGGCTAGAGCCCCTTTCAACAAACCGAATGAAAGGGCCAGTGATTTATTGGGCCTCGTTCATACTGATGTATGTGGGCCGATGAGTACTGTTTCCAGAGGAAATTACAAGTACTTCATTACCTTCACTGATGATTTTAGTAGGTATGGCTATGTCTATTTGATGAGACACAAGTCAGAATCATTTGATAGATTCAAGGAATTCAAGAATGAAGTACAGAACCAACTTGGCAAAAGTATCAAAGTTCTGCAATCGGATCGCGGAGGAGAATACTTGAGTCAAGAGTTCAGCGACTATCTGAGCGAGTGTGGAATTATTTCACAACTCACTCCTCCTGGTACACCCCAATGGAATGGAGTGTCAGATAGGAGGAATCGAACCTTATTGGATATGGTTCGGTCTATGATGAGTCATTCAAATCTTCCATTATCCTTTTGGGGATACGCTCTAGAAACGTCTGCGTTTACACTAAATAGGGTACCATCTAAATCAGTGGAAAAGACACCACATGAACTGTGTGTTGGAATTGTGTCCAGTAATCTCGGTACTGTCTCTAGAAAGTAAGAGTATGTCAATGATCAGACATAAGTCATACAATGCTGGGGGTCATGATGGCTTGCTAGAGTCCGCTCATGATCTATAAGTCTTGGACTTATTGCCTTTATTGTATGATCCCATATGGGTCACACGCTTAAGCTAGCAGGAAATAATGTTGGAACGGCATTAACAGAAGTACGACAAAAGTGCTAGGCATTTGTCGTACTAAGAGAGAAAGGTTAATGGGTCTGATTAAATGGGATTTAATCAGATTGGGCCCAAAAGCCCAAAAGGGAAAGAGAAGGCTTTTAATGTCTAAAAGCCAACTCTCTCTTCCTCCCAACCCTAACCCAGCCGCGAAACATCTCTCTCTCTGGCGCCTCCCTCAGCTCGGTCTAGCAGCCAGTTTCCTGTGATTGCGTGTGTGAGCCTTTGGAGGATTCGTCCCTTGGTGAATCTCCCTGATCTCTGACCTGTTCATCAATTCCGCTAAAACAAACAGGTAAAAGGTGAGATCATATGATTCTAAATAAGAACACCTAGATCTAATGCATGTTTAGGTTGATATCAATATGAGAATTGAATCAGGATCAACCAAAACTTCCAACAGTGGTATCAGAGCCATTGGTTCTGTAGGTTTCTTGTTTAGATTCATTGTTTAGGTTGTTTAATCTGTTTAGATGTGTTTTGAATCCATTACTGATAAGAAAAACACATAAGAAACTGAATTAAATCCTGAACAAACACTTGAATCACAAAACCGAGCTATATGACTCGGGTTTTGTTGATTGGCCAAGGGTGATCGACCGGCTTGGCCGGTTAGAGATCACGGCCGAGAGGAATGGCCGGTTGGTCGGATTGGACCGGTCGGATGCGGATCGGACGGATGGATCGAGTCGATCGCGTCGTCCCGATCGCTTCCCGGCTGTCGCGCGCGTCACGTCCTGATCGCTCGGCGATCGTGGAGCGACCGTGCGTCCCGACCATCCCGTCCCGAGCTGCCGTCCCGAACGTCCCGGTGAACCGTCCCGAGCTGTCCCGGCTGTCCTGCGCATCGTCTCGATCTCGGATCGTTGACGGCTTGCGGCTGGACGATCATTGCTTGATCCGAAAGCTAGGGTTTCACGGTTCAATCGGTTCGGTTCGGTTAATGGTTCGGTTCAAAACTTAATTAAAATCTTCGTTCTGGTTTAATAAACAGATTTTAATAATTTTATTAAATCTGGTTAAACCAGGATAAGAAATCCAATGTCGAAAGAAATATTGGATTTAGTGCCTAAACCGGGAATTTCTAATTTGATTTGGTTGGACCAAATAAATTGAGAGATTCCGGTTTAGTAAATAACCGGTTGACAATTGTGGTCATCGTAGTAATTAAAACTTGGTTAGACCAGTTTTAATGAACCAGACCGGTTATGTCAATTAATTGGACAATTGGGTCATGTCTTGGACATGGACCAATTCTTGGGCCTCGGGCCAAGAAGTTAAAACAATTGGGCCAGTTAATTGAGTCTTTCTTCAGAATAATTTAAAATCTATTTTATAAAATTATAAAGTCGTTTTTAAATTAAAGTTTCCGAAATTTTGAAATTAGAAAGTTTCTTAAAATAGAATTTTCTGAATTTGCGGGTTTTGGATTTTAAAGAAATTTCTAAAGTTAGAAAGTTTCCGGTTTTAGAAAGTTTCCAATTTTAGAAAGTTTCCAAAAATAGTAGGTTTCCATAAATAGAAAGTTTCCCGAAATAGTAATCTTCTATTTTGGGAATGATTTTAATAAACCTACGAACCTCAAATAATATCAAGCGTTGGATGTCTTGTCCAGGCTATGTCAGCTGTCAAAGCCCATTCAATTGCATTCATGGCCTTACAGTGTGAGGATGTCTGCTTTTGCGTGGGTAAGACGGTTTGTGATTCATAAATGTCATTGGGAGTCCCAGACATTAATGATTACATGACTGTATAGTCCGGTTTTCTTGACTAGGCCATCGGGAGTCCCGGGCCTTGAGACATCAGAGTGGATTGGGCCTCGGGCCCAGATTCACAACCAAGAGTTATATCACGGATATAATTAGCCGATATAGGGCTTACCGATATAAGCTAAGGTTGGGTGACGGCCAGTGGCCCACTTTGATCTTAGTTATATGTGGATCTTGGAATCATTATATTCTATTGAGGGTAACTTATGTTATTGAATATAATGCATGATTAATCATATTAAATTTAATACGGGATTAATCATATTGAACATATTAACTAAAATCCTTTTATCTTAATTTTCAGTTATGACTAGCACAAACAATCAAAACACTTTCTCGATCCGGTCTGTCCTTGAGATGGACAAGCTGAACGGATCAAATTTCTTGACTTGGTCGCGGAACCTGAGGCTAGTCCTCAGACAGGAGAGAAAGGACTATGTTCTTGAGAGAGCTCTCCCCGTGAGAATCGGGTCCAATGCTTCTCATGCAGTATATGATGCTTGGAATAAGCATTATAATGATGAGGTAGATGTGCGTGGTCTGATATTGGCTACAATGGACTCAGACTTGCGGAAGCAATATGAGAACATGGAGTCGCCAATAGAGATGATCAGCAGCCTGAAATTAAAATTTCAGGAGCAGATAAGAGTGGAGAGATACCAGTTGGTTAAATCTCTCACTAGCTGCAAGCTACCAAATGATCATCCAGTAAGTCCTCATGTCAGTAAAATGATGGGTTACATTGATAACCTGAGGAAACTGGATTATCCAGTTAGCCAGGAATTGGCAACTGAGATCATTCTGCAGTCACTGCCGTCAAGCTATGATAAGTTCGTAAGGAACTATATCAAGAAAGGCTTAACGAAGACGTTGACTGAACTGCATAATATGCTCAAGACGGTTGAGCCAAACGTGAAGGGTAGGTTTATGAAACCTAGTACTGACAAGGGTGAAGACAAAGTTGTCCAGATTTTAAATCATGGCAAGCGTGTGTCTTCTGAGCCCAAGTCAGATACCTCTTACGTTGGTAAGTGCTGCTACTGTAAAGAGATAGGGCATTGGAAGAGAGATTGCATAAAATTCATGGAAGACGATGAGGAGTTGAAGTTAATGTATGAGACTACTTCCTCAGGTATTCATGTTATTACTTCAAGTTCTACCTTATAGGTATTGGATACTGGTTGTGACACTGATATTTGTGAAAATATGCAGAGCCTAAACAACAGTAGAACGTTGAAGGAAGGACAAGTGGAACTGCATGTCTGGAAGGAGCTTTGGAAGCTGCCTCAGCCGTAGGGTTTTCACTTGTAGATGCCTTCGAGGCTTGGTTTTGTATTAAGTAATTGCTACAATGTACCTGCTTTAAGCAGAGTTGTTTTTCATTTTCTTGTAAGAATTTGAATGTTTTCATTTTGATAAAAGACAAGTTTTGTTCTTTTGATCTTAATGAAATATTTATTGTAGCACCCTATTCAAGGAATGGGTTTTGTATCTTAAACCAAAGAGTGCCTAAATATAACATAAATACCGAATTGGTTTAAATCTGATGAATTAAACCTGAATTTTCTTGGTACAAAGTCTTGGTCACATAGAGTAAGACAGATTCAGAAATCCCATAGTTATGGACTGTTGGGCTCATTTGATACGATATCTTATGAGACTTGAACTCTGTTTACTGGACCAAAAGACAATGGGCCCATCTTAGCCGAGCTAGAGAAAGGCCCAAAGGCTTATTGGAGATTGAACATACTCATGTATGTGGTCCGATGAGCAACAATGCCAGAGAAAATTTTCTTGTACTTCATTGTCTCGACTGATTAATTCAGTGAGTAAGACTGTGTTCATTTGATGAGACACAAGTCGGAATTCTTTGACATGGTCGAAAGAGTTCCAAAATGAGGTATAGAATCTGAGTGACAGAAGTATTAAGACTCTGAGTTAAATCAAAGTGAGAATACTTAAGTCATTGATGGTGTGATCATCTGAATGAGTGTGAAGTCGTTTCACAGCTCAATTCTCCTGAAAAACCTGGAGGTGTTTCTGTGAGAAAGAATCAGATCTTATCAGAAATGATTAAAGATGAGTCACATGAATCTTCCATGATATTTTAAGAATAACGCTCTAGAAATATCTAAGTTTACGCTAAAATAGTTCCACAAATATCAGTTGAAAGACACCACGTTAATGTGGATTGGAATCGATCCAAATTTGTCTTTACTGAGTATTTGTAGTTGTGCTACTTCGCTGGTTGTCCTAGAGAAACTAAGGCTTGTTACTTTTACGTCCAATCTGTTTTCTAAGAAGGGAAGTTACTTTCCAAGAAGAACAGTGGGAGTAAAAGTACAACTCGAAGAAATTCGAGAAATACAGGAGGCTGCTTAACCTATTGAGGGAGAGCAGCGGAAGGATTTACAGATTTCTGTAGAATCTACACCTGTGGAGCCTGAAGTTCGCAGATATGAAAGAATCAGTCACTAATCCGAGAGTGAATTCTCGTCATTAGTTTAGCCTGATGATCATTGAATGTTCGCATGATCTGATGATCATTGAAAGCGACAAATCTGCGAAATCCTAGGAAGCGAAAGTGAGCCCAGACTCCGAAGAATTACATTTTGTGTAAGTTGGCTTCATCGATCCATTCATGGATGGAAGCAAACATATCGGAGTTGGAATCTTCGTTCTGTTGAAGTAGTCAAAGTTTTGACTTGAACAGGAACGAAGCGGAACTGTGGTTTTGCTAATAGATTAGTGGGAGCAATATTGCATTTCTCAAAGTGTATGTCGATGACATACTGATTCTCGGATATAACGTCCCAATGCTGTAGTCGGTAAAGGACTAGCTTGGGAGTTGGTTTAATGATTGACATGGGTAAAGCCACGTAGTTCTTGGATTTTGGATCTAAAGATAGAGATCCAAAAGAGCTGGTAGGACAAAGTCAGAATTCTTAAATTGACAAAGTCCTACACGTTTTGAGCAATCCAAGAAGGGTTTTATACCAATGTCACATGGCATTAAGTTAAGCAAGATACAGTATCCTACGATAACTGCTGAGCTTAAATGCATGGATAGGATTCCATATGCTTCGGTAATTGGATCTATCATGTATGCCATGAAACGTACTTGTTTGATGTTGCTTTAATGCTAAGCAAGACAAGTAAAGACCAGTCAGATCCAGCAAAGAATCAAGTTTCCTAAACAATATCCTAAAGTATTTGAGGAATACTAAGGATAAGTTCTTGATTTACGGAGAAAGTGATGTGCTACAAGTCAAAAGAGTCTGAAAGGCAAGTTTCCAACAGACAAAGATGATTTCCGGTCACAGTCCGGTTATATCTTGTGTCTGTCTGGCGGTGCAAGGCACTGTTGCTGACTCCATGACTTAAACTGAACATTTCGCAGCTTGGAAAGCGGCGAAAGAGGTTGTTTGGAAAGAAGAGTTCGTCACTGAACTTGATGTGATTCCCAGCATAGATGAGACTAGCTGCACATCAGAGGTCCAAACACCTTGAGATAAATGACAGAGATGTTAAGTAGATCAGCAAGTTTCAACAAATGAGAACGTTGCTAATCTGTTAACGAAGCCACTCCTTAGCCCTAAGCACGAGTCACGGACTGTAGCTGTAGGATAAGTGAAGTTAAGATGTAGTCTTAATTTCAGTGGGAGTTAGTAAAGGGCTTTATTTAGTTATTGATATGTTCTTGTAAAACATTTGAGATGTTTAATAATGAAATTATTATTTCAAGATTATTTTAACTGTGATGAAATAATCGTTCCAAAATGATATGAACCATTTTATAGGTCATCGAAGTAAATGATTTGATCTTGAGTCATCGAAGTCATTTAGCTTGATCATGAGATCCTATATTTGATAAATGTTTTATATCATCATGTCCCTAGTCGAAGGTTGTTGAAACTGGAACACCAACAACCATGTGAGACTGGATTGGTACGTGACTTATGACAAAGTCTCAGTGTGTCATAGATGCACGGCATCAAAGTCAGTACATAGGTGTATGTTGGGAACATACGACCGGACAAGACCCGCTTATAAGAACTCTTCAGGATATTTATATTTGTGTCATAAGAGATTCTTACTACGACTATAGAGTATAGTCCTTAGACCTGAGTTCGCATGCATGTGACTGCATATGGACTGATGCACTTTGATCATTGTCTAACGCTATCGTTCTGCGATAGCTATAAGGACCTTGTTTGGGTACATCATGAAATGAGTAGTTTACAGTGATGGAACAAGATGGGATTTGTCCCTCCAATATAAATGGAGTGAATATCTCTAGGCCAATCGGAGATTTGAATACTGGAAAACGCATGGCCATGCTCAAACGGACTTTCCCGAGTCGTTTGGATTGTCAGTATCAAATCAGAGTCCGATGAACAAGATTAGGCTTTATAAGGATGACACCAATCTTGCCTTATGACTAATCGAGATATTGAGACAAAAGGATTATGAATACAGAGATTCCAGTACAAGTGGGAGATTGTTGGAATTGTGTCCAGTAATCTCGGTACTGTCTCTAGAAAGTAAGAGTATGTCAATGATCAGACATAAGTCATACAATGCTGGGGGTCATGATGGCTTGCTAGAGTCCGCTCATGATCTATAAGTCTTGGACTTATTGCCTTTATTGTATGATCCCATATGGGTCACACGCTTAAGCTAGCAGGAAATAATGTTGGAACGGCATTAACAGAAGTACGACAAAAGTGCTAGGCATTTGTCGTACTAAGAGAGAAAGGTTAATGGGTCTGATTAAATGGGATTTAATCAGATTGGGCCCAAAAGCCCAAAAGGGAAAGAGAAGGCTTTTAATGTCTAAAAGCCAACTCTCTCTTCCTCCCAACCCTAACCCAGCCGCGAAACATCTCTCTCTCTGGCGCCTCCCTCAGCTCGGTCTAGCAGCCAGTTTCCTGTGATTGCGTGTGTGAGCCTTTGGAGGATTCGTCCCTTGGTGAATCTCCCTGATCTCTGACCTGTTCATCAATTCCGCTAAAACAAACAGGTAAAAGGTGAGATCATATGATTCTAAATAAGAACACCTAGATCTAATGCATGTTTAGGTTGATATCAATATGAGAATTGAATCAGGATCAACCAAAACTTCCAACACTGTGGACTGGGAATGTTCCTAGTATGTCTTTCCTGAGAATTTGGGGTTGTGAGGCTTATGTCAAACGTTTAATCTCCGACAAGCTAGCACCCAAATCAGATAAATGCTACTTCGTTGGTTATCCTAGGGAAACCAAGGCATACTACTTTTACAACCAATCTGAGAACAAAGTATTTGTTGCTCGGGACTGTTCTTTTCTTGAGAGGGAGTTTCTCGCTAAGAAAAACAGTGGGAGTAAAGTACATCTTGAAGAAATTCAAGATACACAGGAGGCTGCTCAACCTGCTGAGGAAGAGCAGCAGCTGGATCCACAGAGTTCTGTGGAACCGGCGCCTGTGGGCCTGAAGTTCGCAGATCCAGAAGGATCTGTCACGAGCTCGAGAGATACTATGGATTTCTCGTGACCAATTCAAATGATCTGATGATCATTGATAGTGACGAACCAGCGACCTTCGCGGAAGCAATGATGGGCCCGGACTCCGAAAAGTGGATTGGAGCCTCTAAATCCGAAATGGGATCCATGTCAGAAAACCAAGTATGGTCCTTGGTCGATTTACCTAATGGTGCAAAAGCCATTGAGTGTAAATGGGTCTTCAAGAAGAAGATTGACGTGGATGGTAATGTACAGATTTACAAAGCGAGGTTGGTGGCTAAAGGTTTCAAGCAAATTCATGGTATTGACTATGATGAAACCTATTCCCCAGTTGCTATGCTTAAATCCATTCGGATTCTTCTAGCAATTGCCGCTCATTATGACTATGAGATTTGGCAAATGGATGTCAAAACCGCATTCCTGAATGGTATTCTGGAAGAGGATGTGTATATGACACAACCTGAAGGTTTTGTCGATCCTGAGAATGCTGGGAAGGTATGCAAGCTTCATAAATCTATTTATGGATTGAAGCAAGCATCACGGAGTTGGAATCTTCGTTTTGATGAAGCAGTAAAACAATTTGGTTTCATCAAGAACGAAGAGGAACCATGTGTTTACAAGAAGACTAGTGGGAGCAAAATTGCATTTCTTGTACTGTATGTCGATGACATACTCCTCCTCGGTAATGACGTTCTGTTGCTTCAGTCTGTTAAGACTTGGCTCGGAAGTTGTTTTTCCATGAAAGACATGAGAGAAGCCGCGTATATTCTTGGAATCAGAATCTACAGAGATAGAGTGAACAGGCTGATTGGATTGTGCCAGGACACTTATATTGATAAGGTGCTGCACAGATTCATGATGCATGATTCCAAGAACCGCATTCCAAGAAGGGCTTCATACCGATGTCTCATGGCACTAGTCTCAGCAAGAAGCAGTGTCCGGCAACGCCTGCTGAGCGAGAACGCATGAATAGGATTCCTTATGCTTCTGTAATAGGATCTATTATGTATGACATGCTCTGCACTCGTCTAGATGTAGCTTACGCGTTAAGCATGACGAGTAGATACCAATCTGATCCAGGTGAAGTTCACTGGACAGCTGTCAAGAATATTCTCAAGTATTTGAGACACACTAAGGATAAATTCCTGGTGTATGGAGGAAGTGAAGAACTTGTGGTGAATGGATTCACCGATGCGAGTTTTCAGATGGACAGAGGCGATTTCCGATCACAATCTGGATATGTCTTCTGTCTAAATGGCGGTGCAGTGAGCTGGAAGAGCTCTAAGCAGAATACCGTAGCTGATTCCACGACGGAAGCTGAATATGTTGCTGCTTCAGAAGCGGCAAAGGAAGCTGTTTGGATCAAAAAGTTTATGACTAAACTTGGTGTGGTTCCTAGTATCTTGGAGCCAGTGGCTTTGTTTTGTGACAACAATGGAGCCATTGCTCAGGCAAAAGAACCCAGGTCACACCAGAAGTCCAAACACGTGGAGAGGAGATATCACCTGATTCGTGATATCGTCAATAGAGGTGATGTGAAGATCAGCCGAGTTCCGACAGACGAGAATGTCGCTGATCCTCTGACCAAGTCACTCCCAAGGTCTAAGCATGAGAGTCATATGACTGTTGTAGGCATTAGAGATCTTAAGATGTAATCTTGATTCTAGTGGGAGTTTTAGCTTTGTTTTAGTTATAATAAGACGCTTTTGTAAACATTCTTTTGGAAATGTTTAATGAAATTTGATTTCAGCATTATTTATTGTGATCTAAATAATGGTCCCAAAATAAGTTTATGACATATTATAGGTCATCAAGTTGAGGACTTGATCATGAAACCCTGTAAGTTAAATATGACATAAATTATGTTTTGTCCCTAGTCGAGGTTGTCAAAGTGGGACACTGACAACCGTGAGAGACTAGATTGTGAAGTGACCGTTGGCTAAGTTTCATGGAGCCAATGATATGATTATCGCAGTCAGTCACATAGATATATGTTGGTGAACATATGATCGGACATGACCCGCTAATGAGAAGTCTACAAGATAGTTATATCTATGTCATAAGAGGTTCTCATTACGACTATAGATTATAGTCCTTAGACGTGATTTCATCATGCTTTCTTGCATATGAATTGGTACACTTTGACTTTGTCAAACGTCGACCCGTAACTGGCGACTATAACAGCACTGTTCAAGTATATCACGAAGTGTGCGTTGAAATAGGGATGGAACAAGATGGGATTTGTCCCTCCTGTATAACGGGAGATAAATATCTCAGGGCCTATCGAAGATTGAATACTGAGAGAATGTGTGGCCGCACTCAAACGAACTGTAGTTCAGTTGTTTGTAATGTTTCAGTATGAGATCGGGAGTTCGATAAACACGATGTTGGCTTAATAAGGATGACACCAATCTTGCCTTATGCCAAATCGAGATATAGAGACAAGAGGATTATAGGAATAGATGATTCCAGTACAAGTGGGAGATTGTTGGGATAGTGTCCTGAAATCACACTTGTACTCACTCCTGATGATAGTTGTGTGTCGAGATCAGACATTCGTATAATACTGGGCGGTTGCAATGTTTTGCTAGAAGCCTCTTGCAATCTGTAAGTTGTAGACTTACTGCTAGTATTATATGATCCTATAGGGTCACACACCTAAGCAATCTGGAAGCTACGACATGGGAATGATCATTATGGTAATGATAATATTAATGTGTATTGGATACACATTATTATCGACAAAATGGTGTTGTGTCGATCGACACAGCTTGTGTGTCGGTCGACACAGTTAGGGTTTTCGGAAAGGCTTTTCGAATTAAGACTTAATCAAGTCTGGCCCGTTAAGTATGTTTTAGGTCGAATAAAACTCGAGTTTTTCGACCTAAACAGAGAGCCGTCGAGTTTTCTTGGTAAGAAAAGGCAGAAACAGTTGATTCCTATTGATCCGGCACTAGCATCCCGTTTCCAGCTTGTGTGCGTGTGTATCTGGTAGAGGCAAGGCACCTGCGTTGCTCCACTGATCTCGTTCACCATCTTCATTCCGCTGCCAGAAAGGTAAGAACGAGGTTGGTCAAAATTCAATATATCAAACCCTTAGGTCCTAGGGATCCAACACATAGATCATCTGCAACTCATCCAATGGTCACTTAAGTTCCTGCAAGTGTGGTAGTCTCCTCAAAAAGTCATCGTTTCCTACTCAATTTGACTCAATAAAACAAATTTGGACTGACTCTAAGAAAACAAAAGCGGTGCGTCAGTAGCTACCTCCCTCACACTTGAAACACACTGTCCCCAGTGGTGTCAAGCTTAGGCTCGGTGAGAAGAAAAATTGGAATTAAGAGAATCCGAAAAGGGTCAGAACACTTACATGTCGTCGGCATGCGTCGATCGATGCCAGTGATGGTGTCGATCGATGCTTATCGTGAACGCCCGTGGTTATGTAGATAACCGGTGTTTGAACCGCCATTGAATCGGCAAACCGTGAATCGCATCCATGTCCGACCGACACAAGGGATGTGTCGATCGATCCTGTACGATTCTGCCTGTTTCTCACGCCCTTGAACACACCAAAACAGAAAAATCAAAGCACACAAAATCAAAACGAAAAAGAAAAGAAAAACAAACCTACTAGTGGGTTGCCTCCCACTCAGCGCTTGTTTTTAGTCATTAGCTTGACTATGGAAGGGAGATCGGACTTATGGGGTATTCAACAGAGACAGGGAGTGTCTCTGTGAATGTCTCTTCATCCAAGGTGGCGTATAAGCATTATGATCATGAGATCTCTCAAGGAAAGAGTGACCAGAACCAGGGCGGGAGCGAAGCGTGGGTGGGATACTGCGTTTTCCTGCACTCACAGCTGATGGATTAAGAGATCTAAATTTAGAAGAACCATACCTTTGCTTTGGTGGATGAGAGAGGTCTGGAGCTTTCTGCTTAAGAGCAGTTGCATGTTCTGAAGATGTTAGATCAAGTTCAGAATGAACTGCCATCTTCTCTTCTCCAATAGGAACCTCTGGTTCTACCTCAATACTGAAACTCTGTCCATCAATGGTGGCTCTCTGCTTCCTGTCCATCTTGAATTGCAATGGCTTATCTCCAGGTGGAGATTAATCAGACCACGTCTCACATCTATCACAGCTCCAGCAGTAGCTAAGAATGATCTTCCAAGTAGAATAGGATCATCTGGCTCAATATTATACTTCAGCACAACAAAGTCCGTTGGAATTGATAGGTCAAGAATTATCCCTATTCTAACTGCAAGTGCACAGATATGCAATCGTAGTACAAAGGGTATCGAATCCACAAAGACTATAGATTCTTGCGATAGATTGTAGAATTTCAGGTTAAGCTAGGTAGCAGTAGAGAAAGTAATAACGCAAAGCAGAAAACAAGTAAACGGTTGTAAATCAGAAGCGAAGGCGTCAGGTCAAGGGAGTTCTCAGGAAATCAGGAACATAGGCAACCAATCAATCATGATCTAATTAAGAACTGTTCTAGAACTGGAAACACGGAAGTATAAGAAGCCAACTTTCGTTGCGAATCCTATCTATGTCTAACAACCTAGCAAACCAACTTTCGTTGCGAATTCTAGAGTTCTAAACAAGCATTAATCACAGGTTCGTTCGTTCACAATTCCTCTAAACCAAACTTCTTTGTGTGTAGATCAAATTGCTCATCTAGGTTCTTTCTAGCTAATTAACCAAATGTCGTTGCAACAATCAACCTAACAACAATAATCTAAGTGGCCAATTCAGATTAAGCATTAAGAACAACCCTAGACGAAGAACTAGAAAGTATGAATCCCTAACAAATTGATTAACCTAATATTCCATGAAATCCCTAATGAGAATCCTTAAACCTAACATGTAAACTACTCAGACATGACAATCATAACAATAGACATGAATAATAGAAAACCAAATAGCATATAATATATAAAGAAACAGGGGTTCAAAATCTTCTCTCTGTCGAGTATCTGATCAGCCCCTAAAACTCTCTCAAAGTAAAATAAAGCTTAGCCTAAACAATGGCTGAAAAACCCTAATATAATGATCTAATCACGGATGGGGCTTCTTTGTAATTATGAAAAACTTATGGGCTTTTGTGCAATTTCCAAATTCTTTATTAACTCGCGAGAATATGTCTGTCACGATCTTGTGTCGATCGATGCACACCTTGTGTCGATCGATGCACACCTTGTGTCGATCAATGCACACCTTGTGTCGATCGATGCACACCTTGTGTCGATCAACACACATGTCTGATATGTGCAGTGACATCTTCCTCTCAGGTTAATTCTCCAAAATGCTCCAGAATGCGCCATAATCTCCAAATCCGCTCCAAACGTACCCAGACCTGTACACATAATAAAAGACTCGATAAATAAGACATATACCATGGCTAAAATCCCTAAAATCCATGGTATATCAGGAATCAAGTAGTTTCCAACTTTGACAGGAATGTCCTCAAGAACTCCTTCTGGATATCTCTTTGATCGATCATCTAGGAAGAGAGATCCTAGTGGGCTGGAAATCCATCAGTTCTAATCTCTTAGCCATAGAGTATGGCATGAGATTTACACCAGATCCTAAATCACACAGAGAATGCTTGAATATGTCCTTAGAGATGGAACAGTCTAGCACAAAGACTCTTGGGTCTGGAAGCTTCTCTGAAATCTGAATCAACTTCTTATCCAGCTCTCTCATGCATTTGGCTTCGTCTAACTCATGTTTGGACAACTTAGGAGCCTTAGAATGTGGTACAGATGGCTGGGAGACTCGTTCAGGAACTGTTGCAGATTTTTGGTCTCATCTACGATCTGTGTCGATCGATGCGTGAGATGTGTCGATCGACACAAGGCGATTATTAGCAATTTCATCAGACGTATCGGGCATGCATCGATCAACATTAAGAGTGTGTTGATCGACGCTTGTCTCAGACAGACATAATTCATCAAGAAAATCTGAGATGATGCTCTCTTCTTCCTCTAGCAAGTCAATCTCATCTCCTATGATCACATCATTAACATATTGCTTCTGTTCAGCTTTCCCAGATCCATTATGCCTCTGCATCACTCCAGCAGTCTGTTGAACCTGAACATCTAGCTTCTTCACATGAGTGCTCAAAGATTCAATCTTCCTATTCAGATCCAAGTACAAAGCATCTATCTTCCCATTGAAGTCCACTGTGCTCTTCTCATGACCAGCAACCAGCTGCTCCAGCATACCCATCATCTTATCATTCTACTCATTCTGTGGAGGAGTAGGCTGATATGAAGAAGAGCCATAGTCTCTAGTGAATGAGGTGTGCTGCTGAAAAGGTCTCTGAAACGCAAAATTTGGTGCGAAACCAGAAGTCTGTCCTTGCTGATTTCCATACCTCTGACCTTGATTACCTGCTCCAGCTATGTAATTCACTTCCTCAAACTCATCAGCACCTACATCTGATTGGAACTACTTCTTCCCAAGAAATTGTTGGAATTGTGTCCAGTAATCTCGGTACTGTCTCTAGAAAGTAAGAGTATGTCAAAGATCAGACATAAGTCATATAATACTGGGGGTCATGATGGCTTGCTAGAGTCCGCTCATGATCTATATGTCTTGGACTTATTGCCTTTATTATATGATCCCATATGGGTCACACGCCTAAGCTAACAGGAAATCGTGTAGGAACGGTTTAGCAGGAGTATGGTAAAAGTGCTAGGCATTTACTATACTTAGAGAGAATAAGAGGGTTTAGCCATTGTGCATCGATCGATGCATAAGGTGCAACGATCGATGCAATGCGCGAACGCCTCGGAGTTAATTGGCATTTGGGCCAAATGGCCCAAAACGAACTGAACAAGTTTTATATAAACTTAAGACGAGTTCAGGTCGAGCTGGAGCCCTAGCCGCGACTCTCTCTCTCCCTGCGACCTCCCACAGCTCGGTCTAGCATCCTTCTTCCTGCTCGGTGTGCGTGTGTGAACCTCTGGAGGAGTTATCACTCGGTGGCTCTCTGATCTCTGACCTGTTCTTCCTTTCCGCTGCACAAAACAGGTAAAAGGTGAGATCTACTTATGTTTCTAATCAAGAGAACCTAGATCTGGCATGTTTAGGATCAAGTAATCTGATGAATTGAATCAGGATTAACACCACAAAGATCCTTCAGTGGTATCAGAGCCATTGGTTCTGGTTCATCTTGTTTAGATTCAAGTTTAGGATTGTTTCCTTGTTTAAGAAGTGTTTTGAATCAACTACTGATGAGAAAAAATCACTTAAGCAACAAGGAATTGAAACCTAAACACATTTGAAATCGCAATAATCCAAGCTATATTGATTTGGAAGAATGCGATTTTCATAAAGAAGTATCGGCTGTGATCGCGATGCATCGATCGATGCGATCGCATGATCGGTCGATGCAACCACGAGAGATCGCATTGCATCGATCGATGCAATGCAAGGATCGATCGTTGCAGTCGCGAGAGATTGACCGCGATCGCATGGATCGTTCAAACGATCGCATGGATCTCGCGAGAATCTCTCGGCCAAACCTGATAACCGTTCGTGCATGCGTTAGAGCATCGATCGATGCAGGATCGATGAACGATCGTTGCAGGATCGATGCTGAGAGCATCGATCGATGCGGTTAGGGTTTAGACTCGGTTTAATTTAATTAAAATTAAACGTCTCGGTTTAATAAACAGATTTAATAATTTTATTAAGTCTGGTTAAACCGGGATAAGAAATCCAATGTCGAAATAATTATTGGATTTAGTGCCTAAACCAGGATTTTCTAATTTGATTTGGTTGGACCAAATAAATTGAGAAAATCCGGTTTAGTAAATAACCGGTTGACAATTGTGGTCGTCGTAGTAATTAATTTTGGTTAGACCAATTTTAATGAACCAGACCGGTTATGTCATTTAATTGGACAATTGGGTTATGTCTTGGACATGGACCAATTCTTGGGCCTCGGGCCAAGAAGTTAAAACAATTGGGCCAATTATTTGAGTCTCTTCTTCAGATTAATTTAAAATTTATTTTTTATAAAATTTTAAAATCGATTTTAAATTAATAAGTTTCCAAAATTTTTAAATTGGAAAGTTTCTTAAATTAGAAGTTTCTGAATTTGCATGTTTTGGATTTAAGGAAAGTTTCCAATTTTAGAAAGTTTCCTAAAATAGTAGGTTTCCTAAAATAGAAAGTTTCCCGAAATAGTAATCTTCTATTTTGGGAATGAAATTTTAATAAACCTACGAACCTCATATAATATCAAGCGTTGGATGTCTTGTCCATTCTATGTCAGCTGTCAAAGCCCATTCAATTGTATTCATGGCCTTACAGTGTGAGGATGTCTGCTTTTGCGTGGGTAAGACGGTTTGTGATTCATAAATGTCATTGGGAGTCCCAGACATTAATGATTACATGACTGTATAGTCTGGTTTTCTTGACTAGGCCATCGGGAGTCCCGGGCCTTGAGACATCAGAGTGGATTGGGCCTCGGGCCCAGATTCACAACCAAGAGTTATATCACGGATATAATTAGCCGATATAGGGCTTACCGATATAAGCTAAGGTTGGGTGACGGCCAGTGGCCCACTTTAATCTTAGTTATATGTGGATCTTGGAATCATTATATTCTATTGAGGGTAACTTATGTTATTGAATATAATGCGTGATTAATCGTATTAATTTTAATACGAGATTAATCATATTGAACATATTAACTAAAATCCTTTTATCTTAAATTTCAGTTATGACTAGCACAAACAATCAAAACACTTTCTCGATCCGGTCTATCCTTGGGATGGACAAGCTGAACGGATCAAATTTCTTGACTTGGTCGCGGAACCTGAGGCTAGTCCTCAGACAGGAGAGAAAGGACTATGTTCTTGAGAGAGCTCTCCCCGTGAGGATCGGGTCCAATGCTTCTCATGCAGTATATGATGCTTGGAATAAGCATTATAATGATGCGGTAGATGTGCGTGGTCTGATATTGGCTACCATGGACTCAGACTTGCGGAAGCAATATGAGAACATGGAGTCGCCAATAGAGATGATCAGCAGCCTGAAATTGAAATTTCAGGAGCAGATAAGAGTGGAGAGATACCAGTTGGTTAAATCTCTCACTAGCTGCAAGCTACCAAATGATCATCCAGTAAGTCCTCATGTCAGTAAAATGATGGGTTACATTGATAACCTGAGGAAACTGGATTATCCAGTTAGCCAAGAGATGGCAACTGAAATCATTCTGCAGTCACTGCCGTCAAGCTATGATAAGTTCAGAAAGAACTATATCAAGAAAGGCTTAACGAAGACGCTGACTGAACTGCATGATATGCTCAAGACAGTTGAGCCAAACGTGAAGAGTACCCTGTACAATCTCATGGATGAGAAGGGTAGGTTTACTAAACCTAATGCTGACAAGGGTGAAGACAAAGTTGTCCAGATTTTGAATCATGGCAAGCGTGTGTCTTCTGAGCCCGAGTCAGATACCTCTTGCGTTGGTAAGTGCTGCTACTGTAAGGAGACAGGGCATTGGAAGAGAAATTGCATTAAATTCATGGAAGATGATGAGGAATTGAAGTCGATGTATGAGACTACTTCCTCAGGTATTCATGTTATTACTTCAAGTTCTACCTTAAAGGTATTGAATACTGGTTGTGGCACTGATATTTGTGATAATATGCAGAGCCTAAGCAACAGTAGAACGTTGAAGGAAGGGCAAGTGAAACTACATGTCTGGAAGGAGCTTGGGATGCTGCCTCAGCCGTAGGGTTTTCACTTATAGATCCCTTTTAGGCTTGGTTTTGTATTAAGTAATTGCTACAATGTACCTGCTTTAAGCAGAATTGTCTTTCATTTTCTTGTAAGAATTTGAATGTTTTTCATTTTGATAAAAGACAAGTTTTGTTCTTTTGATCTTAATGAAATATTAATTGTAGCACCCTATTCATGGAATGGGTTTTATATCTTAAACTGAGTGCCTAAATGTAACATAAATACCGAATTGGTTTAAATCTAATGAATTAAACCTGATTTTCTTGGCATAAAAGTCTTGGTCACATAGAGTAAGTCGGATTCAGAAATCCCATAGTTATGGACTGTTGGGCTCATTTGATAAGATATCTTATGAGACTTGAATTCTGTTTACTGGACCAAAAGGAAAAAGGGGCCTATCTTAGCCGAGCTAGAGAAAGGCCCAAAGGCTTATTGGACCTAGAACGTACTGATGTATGTGGCCCAATGAGCAGTAATGCCAGAGAAAATTTCCTGTACTTCATTGTCTCTACTGATTACTTCAGTGAGTGTGACTGTGTTCATTTGATGAGACACAAGTCGGAATTCTTTGACATGGTCGAAAGAGTTCCAGAATGAAGTATAGGATCTGAATGACAAAAGTATTAAGACTCTGGATTAAATCACGAGTGAGAATACTTAAGTCATTGATTGTGTGATCATCTTAATGAGTGTGAAATCGTTTCACAGCTCATTTCTCTTGAAAACCTGAAGGTGTTTCTGTGAGAAAGAATCAGATCTTATTAGAAATGATTAAAGATGAGTCACACGAATCTTCCATGATATTATTTAAGAATAACGCTCTAAAATATCTAAGTTTACGCTGAAATAGTTCCACAAATATCAGTTGAAAGACACCACGTTAATGTGGATTGGAATCGATCCAAATTTGTCTTTACTGAGTATTTGTAGTTGTGCTACTTCGCTGGTTGTCCTAGAGAAACTAAGGCTTGTTACTTTTACGTCCAATCTGTTTTCTAAGAAGGGAAGTTATTTTCAAAGAAGAACAGTGGGAGTAAAAGTATAACTCGAAGTTTTCTCAGGGAAACCAAGGCTCGGTACTCTTACGACCATTCTGTTTTCTAAGAAGGAAATTACTTTCCAAGAAGAACAGTGGGAGTAAAAAGAATTTTTACGACCATTCCGTTTTCTAAGAAGGGAAGTTACTTTCCAAGAAGAACAGTGGGAGTAAAAGTACAACTCGAAGAAATTCGAGAAATACAGGAGGCTGCTTAACCTATTGAGGGAGAGCAGCGGAAGGATTTACAGATTTCTGTAGAATCTACACCTGTGGAGCCTGAAGTTCGCAGATATGAAAGAATCAGTCACTAATCCGAGAGTGAATTCTCGTCATTAGTTCAGCCTGATGATCATTGAATGTTCGCATGATCTGATGATCATTGAAAGCGACGAATCTGCGAAATCCTAGGGAGCGAAAGTGAGCCCAGACTCCGAAGAATTACATTTTGTGTAAGTTGGCTTCATCGATCCATTCATGGATGGAAGCAAACATATCGGAGTTGGAATCTTCGTTCTGTTGAAGTAGTCAAGGTTTTGACTTGAACAGGAACGAAGCGGAACTGTGTGTTTACTAATAGATTAGTAGGAGCGATATTGCATTTCTCATAGTGTATGTCGATGACATACTGATTCTCGGATATAACGTCCCAACGCTGTAGTCGGTAAAGGACTAGCTTGGGAGTTGGTTTAATGATTGACATGGGTAAAGCCACGTAGTTCTTGGATTTTGGATCTAGAGATAGAGATCCAAAAGAGCTGGTAGGACAAAGTCAGGATTCTTTAATTGACAAAGTCCTACACGTTTTGAGCAATCCAAGAAGGGTTTTATGCCAATGTCACATGGCATTAAGTTAAGCAAGATACAGTATCCTACGATAACTGCTGAGCTTAAATGCATGGATGAGATTCCATATGCGTCGGCAATTGGATCTATCATGTATGCCATGAAACATACTTGTTTGATGTTGCTTTAATGTTAAGCAAGACAAGTAGAGACCAGTCAAATCCAGCAAAGAATCAAGTTTCCTAAAGTATGTCCTAAAGTATTTGAGGAATACTAAGGATAAGTTCTTGATTTACGGAGAAAGTGATGTGCTACAAGTCATCAGAGTCTGAAAGGCAAGTTTCCAACAGACAAAGATGATTTCCGGTCACAGTCCGGTTATATCTTGTGTCTGTCTGGCGGTGCAAGGCACTGTTGCTGACTCCATGACTTAAACTGAACATTTCGCAGCTTGGAAAGTGGCGAAAGAGGTTGTTTGGAAAGAAGAGTTCGTCAATGAACTTGATGTGATTCCCAGCATAGATGAGACTAGCTGCACATCAGAGGTCCAAACACCTTAAGATAAATGACAGAGATGTTAAGTAGATCAGCAAGTTTCAACAAATGAGAACGTTGCTAATCTATTAACGAAGCCACTCCTTAGCCCTAAGCACGAGTCACGGACTGTAGCTGTAGGATAAGTGAAGTTAAGATGTAGTCTTAATTTCAGTGGGAGTTAGTAAAGGGCTTTATTTAGTTATTAATATGTTCTTGTAAAACATTTGAGATGTTTGATAATGAAATTATTATTTCAAGATTATTTTAACTGTGATGAAATAATCGTTCCAAAATGATATGAACCATTTTATAGGTCATCGAAGTAAATGACTTGATCTTGAGTCATCGAAGTCATTTAGCTTGATCATGAGACCCTATATTTGATAGATGTTTTATATCATCCTGTCCCTAGTCAAAGGTTGTTGAAATTGGAACACCAACAACCGTGTGAGACTGGATTGGTACGTGACTTATGACAAAGTCTCAGTGTGTCATAGATGCTCGGCATCAAAGTCAGTACATAGGTGTATGTTGGGGAACATACGACCGGACAAGACCCGCTTATAAGAACTCTTCAGGATATTTATATCTGTGTCATAAGAGATTCTTACTACGACTATAGAGTATAGTCCTTAGACCTGAGTTCGCATGCATGTGACTGCACATGGACTGATGCATTTTGATCATTGTCTAACGCTATCGTTCTGCGATAGTTATAAGGACCTTGTTTGGGTACATTATGAAATGAGTAGTTTACAGTGATGGAACAAGACGGGATTTGTCCCTCCAATATAAATGGAGTGAATATCTCTAGGCCAATCGGAGATTTGAATACTGGAAAATGCATGGCCATGCTCAAACGGACTGTCCCGAGTCGTTTGGATTGACAGTATCAAATCAGAGTCCGATGAACAAGATTAGGCTTTATAAGGATGACACTAATCTTGCCTTATGACTAATCGAGATATTGTGACAAAAGGATTATGAATTACAGAGATTCCAGTACAAGTGGGAGATTGTTGGAATTGTGTCCAGTAATCTCGGTACTGTCTCTAGAAAGTAAGAGTATGTCAAAGATCAGACATAAGTCATATAATACTGGGGGTCATGATGGCTTGCTAGAGTCCGCTCATGATCTATATGTCTTGGACTTATTGCCTTTATTATATGATCCCATATGGGTCACACGCCTAAGCTAACAGGAAATCGTGTAGGAACGGTTTAGCAGGAGTATGGTAAAAGTGCTAGGCATTTACTATACTTAGAGAGAATAAGAGGGTTTAGCCATTGTGCATCGATCGATGCATAAGGTGCAACGATCGATGCAATGCGCGAACGCCTCGGAGTTAATTGGCATTTGGGCCAAATGGCCCAAAACGAACTGAACAAGTTTTATATAAACTTAAGACGAGTTCAGGTCGAGCTGGAGCCCTAGCCGCGACTCTCTCTCTCCCTGCGACCTCCCACAGCTCGGTCTAGCATCCTTCTTCCTGCTCGGTGTGCGTGTGTGAACCTCTGGAGGAGTTATCACTCGGTGGCTCTCTGATCTCTGACCTGTTCTTCCTTTCCGCTGCACAAAACAGGTAAAAGGTGAGATCTACTTATGTTTCTAATCAAGAGAACCTAGATCTGGCATGTTTAGGATCAAGTAATCTGATGAATTGAATCAGGATTAACACCACAAAGATCCTTCAGAAATATACTATGAAAAGAATCAATCTTGTTCTTTATCTCAGCTATCTGTGAGCTATCAGCTTTCCCACCAGATTTATGTCTCTCCTTATCAGCATTCTTGACATTGTTGCTAGTGATCAAGTTCTCTATAAGCTCATTAGCTTCCTCTGGAGACTTAGTATATAAGTTCTCATTTCTTGCAGCATCTAGAGCCATCTGATACCACAAATCAACTACTCTAAAGAAGATGCCCAGCTGCTGCACCTCAGTGAAACCATGGTGAGGACAATCTCTCTGGTACATCTTAAATCTACTCAAGTTGCCTTTAAAGGCTCCGTAGATCGTTGCATGAAGGTCATGAGATCTTGTCTAACCTGCTCAGATCGTCCATCATCATAAAACTGTCGCAGAAACTTCTTCTTCACTGCATCCCAAGTAGTCAGAGTCTCAGGTGGAATCTGCTTCAGCCAATTAGCAGCTTCTCCTCCAAGAGAGTGAGGAAAAAGCTTGCAGTATAAGTAGTCATAGGTCACTCCATTATGCTTCATCCTAGTAGCTAAGGACTCAAATTTCTCAATGTGATCCATCGGATGCTCGTGCGGGAGTCCACAGAAAAGATGCTGCCCCACAAGTGTGTAGTAGGATGTCATAAGCTCAAACTTATTCCTCGGGAAAGCAGGAGGGACAATCGCAGACCTGTTAGCATATAACTCATCAGGTCTGTTGTAATCAGCTAGTGTCCTCCTAGCAGGAGGCTCTGGTGCTCTCGGCGCTTCAGCTTCATGCTGAACAACCTGCTGCTCAATCACATTCCCTTCAGCATCAATCCTCTTCCCTTGAGCATTGTAAGGATTATTCTCCGCATCTCTCAGGACACCTTCAGCGTCTCGTATCAGAATCAAATGCGCAGCCACGTTTGCCATCTTAGCTGTTTTCTGAGCCTTTCTGTTCTCCCTCTCTAGCTTTGCGAGTTCCTTAAGTTCAAGTTTCACAAGCTCCTTGTCCGTATTACTCCTCAATTCACGATCAGACATAAACCGTAGGTAATGGTCAAGCGTCGATCGATGCACATGACCGCAACGATCGTTTCAGTTCGGGTTTCGCTTTGTGTCGACCGATGCAGGAAGAACGTTGATCGATGCTTTGCTAAACGATGTCGATCGACACACAAGACCGTTTCGCTTTGTTTTTTTTACCTGAAACGCAAGAAAAACAAAAAATCAGTAACCAAAAACAAAACGAAAAACCTAGTCTAAACCCTAAGTTCAAATCTATCGAAGACTCAAAAGAGTCCCCGGCAACGGCGCCAAAAACTTGATATGCTCAGAGTTTAATCCCTAGAGTTTACACTGCAAGTGCACAGAAGTGACTAGTATTATATAGGGGTCGAATCCAAAGAGACTCAAGAATCTAACGATAGATTATAGAAATTCAGGTTAAGCTAGACGATGCAAATCAGAAAGCAGTAAATCAAAACAGAAAGTAAATTAGCGGTTGTAAATCAGAAGGCAAAGCGCCAGGTCAAGGGAGTTCTCAGGAAATCAGGAACATAGGCTAACCAATCAATCGAGATCAAATTAAAAACAGTTCTAGAACTAGAATTACAGAATTATAACAGACCAACTTTCGTTGCGAATATTATCTATGTCTAACAACCTAGCAAGCCAACGTTCGTTGCGAATACTAGAGTTCTAAACAAGCATTAATCTCAAGTTCTTTTGTTTACAATTCTCCAAAATCAAATTTCTTTGCAGATAGTCAAATTGCTCATCTAAGTTCTTTCTAGTTACGTAATCAACTGTCGTTGCAGAAATCAACCTAACAACAATAATATGGGTAGCTAATCCAGATTAAGCATTAAGAACAACCCTAGATGAAGAACTAGAAAGATATGAATCCCTACAGATTGATCAACCTATAATTCCATGAAATCCCATGTGAGAATCCTTAAACCTAACTGGTAAACTACTCATACATGGCAATCATAACAATAGACATGATGGATAGAAAACCAAATAGCATAAAATAGAATAAGAAATTGGGGTTCGAAATCTCTTCTCTCTCGAGTACAACATCAGAGCCCCTCCTCTCTCAAAATTCAATAATGCCTCCCTAAACAAGTGGGTAAACCCTAATATAATGATCTAAACTCGTCTGGGGCTTCTTTGTAATTATGAAAAATTCCTGGGCTAAGGTGAAAATTCCATGAATCTTCATTAAACGTGCGAGATAAGTCTGTCACGATCTTGTGTCGACCGATGCACAAGATGTGTCGGTCGACACAAATGTCTGATATCGGCAGTGACATCTTCTTCTCGGCTCAACGCTCCAAAATGCTCCAGAATGCGCCATAATGTCCAAATCCACTCCAAACGTGCCTAGACCTGTAAACACACATAAAAGGACTCCAAACACGAAAAAAGACTCGATAACAAAGACATATAACATAGTCGAAAGTCCAAAAAACCACCATGATATATCACGTTTACAGAAAAGAAGAAGCACACATTTTATGATCAAGTTCACAAAAATAACAAATTCGAGAAGAAGACTATAAAGAGATAAAAAAAAAAAAAAAAAAAAGAGAGAGAGGAATTTTTCCACGTTCTTAATATTTTTTCTTTTTGCTTTGCTGTATATTTTGATTTTAAAATAAAAATGTAGCGGAAATTTGGTGTTAAAGCCGAGAAAAAATATTGGCTAATTAGCTACAGATAAACCGCGAATATAGCCACGGATTGTGATTGGTAAAATCCGTGACTATTTAGCCAGGGAAGAGGCGTGGGAATCTGTTACTATCTAGCCACAACATGGTCTTGGATAAGCCGTTGGTATTTAGATAGGAAAGAGGCGTAACACACTACAAGAAAACATGTCTTTTGGGAAGTTTTTTTTAGTTCCAAATTCGTCGTAAAACCCTTTTGGGACAAATTTACGACGAAAGAAGATTTTTCCTTAAACGTTCAACGTAAAACAATATTCGACATAATTTCGTCGTAAAATTATGTCGACAAATGATTCGCCGTAAATTCGATGTAACAATAATCGACATAATTTCGATGTAAAATATGAGACGAAATTACATTGAATTAATTCGTCTGTTATTCGTTGTTAATAACATGTAAATTTTACTTTGATTTTACATCTACATAACAACTGTATTTTTCTTTATAAAATGTGTATCTAAAAAAATACGTTTAGATAAGTAATCGACGTAAACGTATACGTTGTTAAATCGACGTAAAATCTAACATTGTTACTTCAACGTAAACGCAACGTCGTTAATTCGATGTAAAACTTAACGTCAAATTAACGACGTTAGGTTTTACGTAAAATTAATGACGTATATGTTCACATCGAAGTAACAAGTTATATTAATAAATACTTTTTATTTAATATTTATATATTTATTTAAATTCAGTTTTATTATAAAAAATATTACTAATGAAAATATATATATATATATATATTATATAAACTAAAATATTTTACATATCTTAAATATAAATAATATACTACATTAAAAAAATTTCAATCTAGTGCATCTAATGGGTCCGCCATGAAGATATAGTTGAATCACATCATGTTTCAGTCAAGAAGTAGCTCAAGCAGTGACACACGCAAGCAGAGTGTGGAACGCGTCATGAAGATTTGTTGAGTGGACTTGATTGAAAGCTGGAGCTGACATGGACGATCCAAGAAGTGTGGCTAAGCTGGACATGCATCTTGGAGAGTATCTAAACGATATTTAATAAATAATAAAAGAGAATCTTAAATCTTAGGGTTGTTAAGGTTTTTAGGATTCTTATGTATATCTCTAAGAAGATAAGGTGTATCTTATAGAGGGTTTTGAGCTAAGTTTTAGTGTGTGCCTATTGTGTATAAATAGGTAGCTTGCGCCGAGTATTAGGTCAAGCGTGTGATTGAGAGAATTTGTGAGAGCTCAAGTGATTAGGTATAGATCATTGAATTTGAGAGATTAGATTTAGAATAGGTGTTCTTGTAAGATCACAAAGGTCAATCTAATATACACGAGTTTTTCAGAGATATCGTTTGAGTTACTAGCTTTTACTTTGAAAAACACATAGCCTTACACTTTCATTTGGTATAAGAGCTACCACTCGTCCTGAGGAGAAAGATGGAAGGATATCAAGAGCTCTTGAATAGCACAAGAATCATTCTTGATGCTGGAAACTATGGGTTCTTGAAGTCAAGGATGAGGTCGCAGATCAGGGGAATCAATCCATTGGCATGGAAGGCAATCACGGAAATATGGAAGGAGCCCATGATCAAAGACGAAAAAGGCGTGGAGACACATAAACCAGAAAAGACTTGGACAGAAGAAGAAACAAAAAGATCCAAATACAACTCCAAGGCTCTACGTGTTATTCATTGCAGCGCCTCCAAGAAGACCTTTGAAATGATTCAAGGGTGTGAAAATGCTAAAGATGCATGGGACATTCTACAAACACACTTCGAGGGAACTCAAAAAGTGCAGAATTCTAGAAAGGATCTTCTTTTCTCACGGTTTTAAAATCTAAAGATCGATGAGCGAGTCTATTGCAGATTTCAGTGCAAAGCTAAGTTCACTCTCCCAGGAAGCTGTAACTCTTGGGAAGAAGTACAAGGAGAAGAAACTTGTCAAGAAGTTTTTGAGGTGTCTTCCGGCCAAATACATGCCATACAAATCTGCTCTAAGCGTGTCTCAGAACACAAATGAACTTACATTTGGAGAAGTTGTAGGTATGTTGCAAGCTCACAAACTGGAGTTGGAAGGCATTAAGAAACCACGCAGATTAGCTCTGGCGGTTAGTGAAACAAGCAAACATGTCACTAATGAAGATGATCCATTGAGCATGTTGGTTAGAAGGTTTGATCGAGCATTAAGGAGGATAGAGCAAGGACAGGTATCATCTCAGAAGAAATCAAACACCTCCCAGAAACAAACTGAAGGAGATAAGTCTGCTAAGCGTGCTGAAATTCAGTGTCATGAATGCAAAGGCTCTGGACATTATCGAACTGAGTGTCCAACAGTCAAGAGGAGGGATATCAAGTGCTTTGGCTGTCAAGGTCTTAGACATACTCAAATAGAGAGTGTCAATGATCAAAAGAGGAGAAAAGAAAAATCTTTACTGGCTGAAGAAGATACTGATGAGGACAGCACTGAAAGTGAAGAAGATCTGAACAACTTTATGGCTTTCGTTGGTATTACTGAGTTTGAAGAAGAAGAAGATGAGTCAGACTCTGAATCAAAACCTGACTTAGATCTGAGAGAGGTAAGAGACACCCTAATCAAGATAGGAAAAGAAAATGTGGAATTGACTAAGGAGAATTCACATCTTGAAGCAATCATTGAGTCACTAAACCTTGAACTCATGACCATGAAAAGGATAAGTGATGAGAGCGTGACATTAATGAAGGATAAACTGAATCTTGTTGTCAAGGCTGACAGACTAGAACAAGAGTTAAAAGCAGAAAAAGAAACATCAGCTCGACTGCAAGCAAAACTAACACAGCATCACAAAAAGATTCATATGCTTATTGGGAGTAAGCAACTGGACAAAATCTTTAGTGCAGGAAGAACTGAAAAAGGGTATAGAGGTCTCGGATACACAGGAAGGGGAATGCAGGAAGCCGAGAATATAAACTTCGTTTCAGGAGGATTTGCAGATCAAGACTTCAAAGACTCTTACAAGAGAAAAGATGGATGCTGGTTCTGCAGAAATCGAGGACATATCAAAGGATACTGCAAAAGGTTCAGGGAAAGGGTAAACTGGCTGAGAAGACAAAGAATGTATTGCTGGAATGGTTTTAAGAATCAAATCTGGATAAAGACATCTGGCCTACATCAAACAGCAAAGAATGGGCCCATGAAAACAAAAGCTGGTCTTGGATTCAGATGTAACATGGCCTTGGTCTCAGACGAACTGAAAGAAACACTCCCATGGTACTTTGACAGTGGATGCTCTAGACACATGACTGGAGATCAGAAGAATCTTCAAAAGGTCAAATCAATTAAGGAGGGAAAGTTACCTTTGGAGATGGAGGACATGGAAACATTCTAGGTAAGGGACAAACTAGTGAAATTGAAGTACCAAAACTGAACGTTTACTTGGTGCAGGGACTCAAAGAAAATCTCATAAGTGTAAGCCAGTTGTGTGATGAAGGACTGATATGTTCACACGCACTGAATGCAAGGGAATCAATGAGCATCAAGAGACCGTCATTCAAGGAGTCGGGACAGGCAACAACTCTTACATGTGCAGAAACACAATGAAGTGTTTTAACGCAAAGGATGAGCTGAATCTGTGGCATCAAATGCTGGGACATATGAATGATAAAAACCTGACTACTCTTGTGAATAAAGAGATTGTCCGTGGAGTCCCTCAGATAAAAAGAAGTGACAATATGATATGCGGACCATGCAATCAAGGGAAACAAGTCAAGATTCAACACAAGAGAGTTCATGAAATTCGGTCTAAGTCAGCTCTTAATTTGGTTCACATGGACCTAATAGGACCAATGCAAGTCGAAAGTCTAGCAGAAAGAGTTTTGTCTTTGTGCTTGTAGATGACTATACAAGATTCACATGGGTGAGATTCATCAGGGAAAAGTCTGACACAGCTAGAAGCTTCAGGATCTGGGCACTTCATCTGATCCATGAGCGAGGAAGTGTAAAACGAATTCAAAGTTATCATGGAGGAAAATTCCAAAATGATACAATGAGAATGTTATGTGAGAATCATGGGATAAGTCATCAATTCTCAGCACCTAGAACTCTACAACAGATTGGTGTAGTAGAAAGAAAGAACAGAACACTTCAAGAGATGGCTAGAGCAATGTTACATGAAAACAGTGTGCCAACTAGGTTATGGGCTGAAGCAATCAACACTGCATGTTACAATATCAATAGAGTGGACGTCAGGAAAGGGTCCACCAAGACACCGTATGAACTGTGGAAGGGAAAAACTCCTAACATGAGCTATTTCCATGTGTTTGGTTGCAAATGATACATCATGAATGATAAAGATCATCTTGGGAAGTTTGACTCCAAGAGCGATGAAGGGATATTTCTGGGTTACTCAGGGAATAGTACAGCATTCAGGGTGTACAATAATAGAACGAGTCTCATAATGGAGTTTGTGAATGTAGTATTTGATGACCACTCATTCACACAGTGGGAAGGAGTAAACTCTGAAGGCGAATCCGACAACGAAGGAAGGAATAAAATATCTAGAGGTTTGAAAGTTCTGAGTCAGACTGATCTAATACAGAACATAGCTCAACCAAAGAAAGAGTTACGAGCTCCTAGAAATCACTCTGCTACAGACATTATTGGAGAAGCAGGAGAAGAAAGGAAAACTCGAGGAGCCAAATTAAACTTCAAACCCAAGAAGAACCAGAAGGTTAAAGAACAAGTGCAAGAGTGACTGAAAACAAGCAAAGAGTTGCATGTCCCTCACAACCACTCTGTCAAAGATATCATTGTAGAAGCTTAAGAAGAAAGAAAGATAAGAGGAGTTCAACTAAACTTCAGAGAAATGGAACGATTTTCATGTTTTGTATCCACTATTGAACCTAAAACGCATGTGCAGGCAATCGATGATGAATTTTGGATCTTCGCCATGCAACAAGAGCTGGAACAATTTGTTCGCAATGACGTATGGGAACTGGTTCAAAGACCAGAACAAAGAAACATCGTTGGAACCAAGTGGATATTCAAGAACAAGATTGATGAAGAAGGGATAGTGATCATGAACAAATCAAGACTGGTGGCTCAAGGATATTCTCAAATCGAAGGTGTGGACTTTGGAGAAAATTTTTCCCATGTCGCAAGACTTAAGTCAATCAGGTTGTTCCTGGGAATGGCATGCATCATGAACTTCACAGTCTACCAGATGGACGTGAAAAGTGCATTAGTGAACGGATTTCTTCAAAGAAGTGTTTGTTGAGCAGCCAAAAGGATTTGAGGATGCACTGAATCCTAAGCACATGTACAAACTAAGTAAAGCTCTCTATGGTCTCAAACAAGCACCTAGAGCATGGTATGAAAGACTAACAGGGTTTTTGTTGGATCAAGGCTACAACATGGGAAGTGTAGACAAGACTATGTTCATTCTTGAGCAAAGAGAGGAGTTTTGATGGTGCAAATATATGCAGATGATATTATCTTTGGTGGCACATCACAGAAATTGGTTGATGAGTTTGTATCAAGCATGACAAAGGAGTTCGAGATGAGCATGGTTGGTGAGTTGAAGTACTTCCTCGGACTTCAGATCACGCAGTCAAGAGATGGAATATTCATATCACAAACAACCTATGCAAAGAATCTCCTCACTAAGTTCAAGATGGAACACTGCAAAGAGGCCAAAACACCTATGAGCACCACTATCAAGATGACAAAAGATGATGAAGGAAAGGATGTGGACATCAAGAATTACAGAGGAATGATAGGAAGTCTTCTCTATTTAACTGCAATTAGGCCAGACCTAACGTTTAATGTTGGAGTATGTGCACAGTTTCAAGCTAAGCCCAAGCAGTCACATCTAGAAGTTGTCAAACGTATCATCAGGTATGTTAAAGGATCGGTTGGCTTAGGAATCTGGTATTCTAAAAGATCAAACAAGAGTCTAGTGGGTTACTGTGATGCTGACTGGGCTAGTAGTGTTGATGATCGAAAAAGCACCAGTGGAGGTTGTTTCTTTTTGGGGAATAATCTCATTGCATGGATGAGCAAGAAGCAGAACTCAGTGTCTCTCTCTACAGCAGAAGCAGAATACATCTCTATGGGAAGCTGTTGTGCACAACTCTTATGGATGAAGCAAATGTCTACGGATTTTGGGATGGATTCAGGAGTACTACTGGTTTACTGCGACAACAAACGTGCCATAAGTATTTCAAAGAATCCAGCACAACACTCTAGAACCAAGCACATTGATATAAGGAACCATCTCATTCGTGAGTTAGTGGAAGAAAAATAGGTAATGATAGAACACATTGTCACTGAGTCTCAACTGGCTGATTTCTTTACAAAACCACTTGATTTTAATCGTTTTGTCACTCTGAGAAATGCACTTGGCATTTGTGAAATGTGACGGTTTGTGAAAGTGTGCAGAACTGATAAAGGCAGTGACACAGGGTGTATATTAAGCTCAGATTTAGCTTGGAGTCTTATGATGAAGTGGAAAAGAGCTGCCTACCATTCCATCTTGTTTGTGTCTAGTACAGGTTTCGTAGAAGAGGGAGCAAAAGACAAGAAAAATCAGACTGGAGCTAGTTTTTGAGAAGTCAAGTGATAAAACTAGCTCAACAATAAGTCAAAAAAAAGAAAAAGAAAAGATATGCTCTCTCCTACAAGATAAATGTTGAAAACTGACACAGACAATATAAAGGAATGGGAGTGTGAAAGCTAGCCATGTAAATCTGGATGGCCAAATGCATGAATCAACATGAGCTGAGGATACATTCTAGTACAAGCACTGCGTCAGGAGGTACAAAGAAAGTCTTAAGAAATCTGTAACTTCAATATTTTCAAAGCCAGTTGATTCATGTGTAAGTGGTGTTCATTATTAGATGTCTATATTCCCATAAAACTCATGATTTGGATGTGGATGTGTTTAAATTGGTTATGTGTAAGTCTACTTCAACTCGTGTGAAAGAATAATATGGTTTGTCGCAGTAAACCAGAATGGTACAGGAAATCAATTTTAGATTGAAGCAGGCGGGTCCATTGCTAAACTGGGAATGCTAGACGACAAAAATTGGGATGTTAGAAAGTCACAAGTATATGTTCGCGGAAAAAGGAAGGAGATACTATTCACTTCTTGTTCATCTCCGAAAAACCCTAAAAGAGCGATTAACAGTGCAATTTGGCCAAACCACCATGAGCTCCGAGAAGAACTATTCCGCACCTATCAACCCTCCGATGGAGCATGCAACTGCAAAATAATCTCAAGAAGAGCCAGTTGGGAGTGTTGACGAGTTTAACCCACTCGCCATAGTTGCATACCAAGACAAGATCGATGGCAGTGACAAGAAGGGTGCAACGGCGAAAGAAAAACCCATAATAGAGACTCCCATGGAAGCTGAGATCCTCGAAACTGAGGTTGAAAAGGAAAGGACCGAGGCGGAAGAAATTGATACAGGGATTGAGACAGCTATTGGGTCGGTTCGAATGTCTCAAGTTCCAGTTCTGGAAGAAGAAAAACTGATGAACATCGCTAGATCTGGAAAATCGAAGAACAAGAAGAAGGCGAGTAAAGAAAATATAACTGCGGCTGAAGGCTCAAAGAATAAAAAGGAGAAGATGATCGAGATCTCGGATGAAGAAACTGAATCTGACGGATATGACTTTGCGACCAAGATCTCGGTACACAAGAAATCTGAGAGAATAACTCGTCTGCAGACAAGAAAGAGGAAGCATGTTCCAGAGGAGAAAGAGTCCAAAGTCAAAACTTCTTATGGGAGGCCGATGGTATCCAAGAAGATCAAAGTCTCAAAATCCTTGGATCAAGAAAGGTATAAACTCTTTAAAACTAGGGGTATATTGCCTAAACGCTTAGTAGACATGAGTGAAGAGGATGAATGGGGATATTTGGAACTGATCAACGATGGAAATTTAGTGTCAACTGTGACTGGGCTAGATGGGTACGTCAAGGAACATATTGGTGAATTTTATGCTGCTTTACCTAATGTGAAAGTGGAAGACTCATTTGAGAAAGTAGTAGTCTGGTTTAGAGGATATCCGTATGAGCTTTCTCCAGCTGCGATCAACAAGTCTTTGGGTCTTCAAGAGTTGAATTAAGAAGAAACAAGGGTAGACATTGAAGCTGAGACAGAGAGTATGAAGACAGTAGCTATGTTTCTCAGTGAAGGAAAAACAGGATGAAAGGACCTCTCTGCCACATGACTTCCACCATGTTATGCAGCTTTGAGTGTTCTCTCGGCCTAAAACTGGATTCCTTCGACTCATAAACATCACCTCTCTGCTGACAGAGCGAGGTTAATTTACAAGATAGCCCAATGAATAAAGATGGATGGGAAGATGATTTTCAAGCAAATCCTGTCTCTGGGGATTGTCAAAGAATCATATTCATGTTGGCTGATGTTTCCAAGGATCATCACTGGGCTGGTGAAATTTCAGCATGCAGCTACACTACTCAAAGGAGAGAAAATTATTGCTCTGATATTCTACAAGAAAGACTCTAGATCTGGTGAAGTGTTTGTCAAGACTGAGGAGTCCAAGTCTGCCAAGAAGAAGGTTGTTAGTGCTAGTCCGAGGACACATACACCACGACGAGCCAGTTCCAGTGCATCAGCTTCACGATCCTCGACTCAGACAATGCACGAGATAGTAATTCTCGGAGCAGTTCGGGTACCAGTTGGGAGTTGTAGTCCGCGTGCAGCAAGAGAAGCAGTTGAGGATACTGCCAAGGCACTCCAGACTTTCTCTAAGGTGATTCAGCGTCTTCTTCGCACCATGCCAGGTAAGAATCTATCTCCCTAATGAATTCCTTAGCTACTAACATTATGTTTTTAACATTGTGTGCTCCCAAGCAGGGGGAGAAGAGGATAGTGGCTACCTGAAATGAGCAAGGATTATGGGGGAGTGAAGCCGATTGAGTTTAGATGTTTTTTTATTGTTTTTGGAAATCGGTTCACTTGGGAACAAGTCTAGGATTCTGGGGGAGTTTGTTTTTGTAGTACGATGGTCTTACCTTTCGTTTATGGTTTTAATTGCGAAAACTCTTGTTTTAAACTCATGTTTGTGTTCATGGAACAAGTATTTAAGGTTTGAGAAATCTAATCAAAAATACAAATGTTCAGAATACGACTTGTTCTTTATGTGTAGTGGTCTTATTGTTGTGCAGATACTTAAGAGACACACAATCCTAAAAAAGGGGAGATTGAAGATGTAGCTAAGTCACATCATGTATCAGTCAAGAAGTAGCTCAATCAGTGACAAACGCAAGCAGAGTGTAGAACGCATCATGAAGATTTATCGAGTGGACTTGATTGAGAGTTGGAGCTGACGTGGACGATCCAAGAAGTGTGGCTGAGCTGGACATGCATCTTGGAGAGTATCTAAACGATATTTAATAAAGAATAAAAGAGAATCCTAAATCTTTGGGTTGTTTAGGTTATTAGGATTCTTATGTATATCTCTAAGAAGATAAGGTGTATCTTCTAGAGGGTTTTGAGCTAATTTTTAGCGTGTGCCTATTGTGTATAAATAGGTATCTTGCGCCGAGTATTAGGTCAAGCGTGTGATTGAGAGAATTTGTGAGAGCTCAAGTGATTAGGTATAGATCATTGAGTTTGAGAGATTAGATTGAGAATAAGTTTTCTTGTAAGATCACAAAGGTCAATCTAATATACACGAGTTTTTCAGAGAGATCGTTTGAGTTACTAGATTTTACTTTGAAAAATACATAGCCTTAAACTTTCACGCCTCATCCTCCTCACCTACTGCATTGGAACTCTGTGTTGCCTGCTTCTTCTTCTTCCAAGCCTCTGCTAGTCTCGGGTTATCCTCAGCTAGGATATCGAACAAAAGTTTGTAACTAGCCAACTTCTTTTGTGGTGCATCAAACATAGCCTTGGTCTCCGCCAACTCCACTTCTACTTGGGTTGGATCTCTAAATGAAGTTTGTTGGGGAGCTAACGTAGATTCAAGAGGGGTGTCTTGGATAGATCTTAATTTGAGAATCCATCCTCCCTTCTTCGGAGCCACCTGCAAAACCCAAAATAGTCAACTGAACCTGAGTACCTTCGAGAGTAAGTTGAGTCTCCCGCTTCGTGACTCGGGCCATCGCGTCGTTGTAGATCTTCTCCGCCCTCGGACTCACAAACTCTCCCGTCGACTTATGCGTATGAGTAGCTTGTAAACATGGTTTAACGAAGAAAGCTCTCTGACATCGGCCTTAAAACCAACAAAATACATTAATTAATTAACATTATAAGGAATTTAAATTTACACCGTAATTAAGAAAATTTTGAATTAAATATTAATTACTTACCATAATGATCCATCTACCGGAAAAATAAATCTGTCGGAGGTATGGGGCATTAGCGGACGCCCATCCGGTCCTAGAGTGTTCCGCGATGAGGAACACTTAACGGACTTCAGCTCAGATGATGGTTGCATCCAAAACATCTTCAGACCTTCCCAAACCGTGAAGGTGAGGTATGGTGGTCGTTCATTATCTCCCAACGTCCTCCACTTCTTCTTCCAATCGCACACCGTGTTGTTGAGCCGAGTCACAGCTTTCTTCATGAACATAACCTCCGTGGTTCCGGTATGCTCCAAATCCCAATGACATTTTGCTGAATCAAAAAATTAGTTAAGTAATTTAAAAAAAAAAATTAAGTCATATTAATTTTTTTTTAATTAATAAACTACCGCAAAGCGTTTTAACCAAATTACACGATGTTTGCCATACTTGTATGTGTGAAAAAACATAACCGCATGTGAAATACATTGGTGCAGTTGTTATCTGGGCAAGAGGACCCAAAACCATGGGGATATTGTGGATCACCACAATCAATATATAATGATAGAAACATATATAGAAGGTGTTAACTACTCCCCGAAATAAGACATCAAACTATTAAGTACAACCTAATTAACAATACTTGAGTTCTCATCCAAGGTAGAAAATGTAGATATTTCCGTCTGTTGACCTCCATGTCCGAAACACCATCTATAGCCTCTCGAACCTGCTCCTCAAATAAGCTGAATCAAATAAGTCATATGTAAATATATCAAGAAATATAATCAGTATAATTACCAAATTATCAAGAATAGTACGTACTTATACTTAATTACCACAAAACATTACCTCTCAAGAGGACGAAGTAAATCGCAATTTAGAAGAATGTATATGTGGGCACTATGGCTGTCATTCGGGCTGCTCCACCAGCATGTCTTAGTTTACCGCTTAGATGGCCAATTGGTGACTATATGTATGGAACATCATCAACAGGATATGTACGTCCAACACCACCACCATCATATCGTTGCGGCCTTTTTTTACATGTCCAATCTTTTAAAGAAAAATAATATGATGTGAAGTGAGAGGTTTCTTCAGTCAGACTTCCACCCACAATACACCCTACCAGTGCTAGATTCTTCGCTTTCCTCTTCAAATGTTTCATGAAACGCTCAAACCACCAAAATTGAACATGTCCACCTAATTATGCTTCATATTAGAGATGGATAGGGAGATGTTCAATAACATTAAAGGCCGGTAGAAATATATTCTCCAAATTACATAGTAGGATTGGAACATTTTCTTTTAGGTGTGCAATGACATCTTCCGATAAAGTGTGGGTACTGAGATCTCGAAAAAGAGTTCATATTCATGCATTCACAATAACTCTTATTATAATACAAGTATAAACTCAATAAGTTTAATTATTCAAAATTTACATACCAGCTATTGCGTTGTTCACTTTTTCTGGAAGGAGCTCAGTAAACGCAAAAGGAGTAGTCGTTGCATAAACACATGACAATTTTGACTCTTCTCTACATCCACCATAGAGAGGTTGATTTGCTTATTGTTTCATGAAATGCATATGTAATCATATCATGCATCTTATCAGGCTCATGGTAATTACTATGCTCCCTGTGATAGACGAATTGATCATGATTAACAGGAAATTCATTTTCATGCTGGAAATTGATACTACTACTACTACTACTACTTCCTGCATTATGCTAACTATGGCCTTCTCCATGTTGATATCAAATTAAATAATTTGGTGTAAAACCTCTATTCAATAAATGACGCCAAATCGTTTCACTAGGGATAAACTTTCTATTCATGCATTTCCGATAGGGGCAGAACATCTTACCGCTTTCCATGTTTATTGATGTTCGGCTTGCTTGATACATGAAGATTTCCACCCCGCTTTGAAATTATTTCGTCACCACTCTTTCGGCATCCTTGTGTTGATACATCCAGCATCGTATATCGTATATAGACATTTGAAAACGAAAACTTTGTGTTTTTTCTCTAAGGAAGTGTTTTTTGTTGTGTGGATTGTGTTTCTTTTGTTTCAATGAAGGGGTATTTATAGAAAATGTTTAGAACATAGCAACAGATTAACAACCAAAATAATACTATGAATTAACAATAAGTTATTTAACAACGATTTTACATCGAATGAGTGGCCAATTTACAACGTTCACTACGTTCCAAAAATGGTTACACCATATAAAAAACATGTCTATCTACCAAATTAGACGTTGATTCGATGTTAATTCGACGTTTATTGGAACTTATATATTCAATGTTAATTAGTCGTAAATTAACATCGAATTTATGAAAAATTCTTCCATATCCCTAATTCGTCATGTTGATTTTACGATGAATATCAGTCGTCGTAAAAATAATTTTAGTTTCGTCGTAAAACGGATGCAAAGTTACGACAAAAACTATTCGTCGTAAAATTTTGTCCCAAAGATTGTATTTTGTTGATGGTGCAATCCGTTACTAATTAGTCACAACATTGTCGTGGCTAAGTCATGGCTATATAGCAACGGTCCAAACACTGGATGAGTCATTGTTATATAGCTACTGATTAGCCACGACTTATATATCCACAACCCTATAGCAATGGATTTTTGTTGTGGCTATTCCTTGAAAGTTATATAGATTATGCATGTACCATTTAGGTGTTATCAAACTGATATCGTGCCCAAATCGGGTTAAGGTCGGCAAAGATTTTTGATAATGGAAGAGGATAACCCTGGAAATGAGGAACAAGATGATCTTTCCACATTATCGAAATTTGAAGAAGGATTTTAGACGATTAATAACCTGAAGAGTTGCCATCATCTAGACATGTGGGAAATGGGACCTTCTTCATGTTATGTAAAGAGGATTTCAGTCATGTAGCCCATTGAAGGTGAAGAGATGGGATTGATGGTGAAACTAGATATTCCTTTGATACCAGAGCAGAGGAAACCGCCGTTGAAGAGTGCATCCTTGTAATCAGTGTAGAGGAACCACCTCAATAAAATTCATTAGAACCTACTCTACCTTACATATTTTTCACAATCATCTATATTTAATTTCGGTATACTTTGTAATAATTTTACAATTTTTAAATTTAAATTTACTAATATAATTTGTTTCAAACTTCTTCGAGAAGTCTGAAGTTATTGGGGTAAATGCATAATTTAACTAACATTTTTTAATTTGATTTAATTTCATAAAATTTTAGTTTATGAACTATGAAATTTTCTATATTTAATTCTGTATTTAAAAATTTTAACAAAATACTTTTTATAATTTTAAATTTTTAATTTACAAATTTATTCTATATGAGAAGAAGGTCATTTACACTTCTACTAGTGTTTAACAGATTAGACCTCTATAGAAGTCTAACACTGTACGAAGTTTACAACAGTAATTGCGATTTCTGTTTTTTTTTTTTTTTGGACATAAGAGGGTAATTGTATTTTCCTTACTCCGAAGTCGTAGTTGTGCATTTTTTTCAAATTGAAGGGGTGGTTATATATTTATAATCAAATTGTGAGGCATTTTAAACAAGGGCAAATCGGAAAATGGCACAAAAACATACATTGTCACAAATATAGCAACAAAGAGAAAAAATCGCTAAAATAGCATTCATTAAAGGGGATAAAGATTAAATTAACCCTAACCGTAAACCTTAAACCCTATACTATATATACTAACCCTAATCCTAAACACTAAACCCTAAATAATAATCCCTAAACCCTAAACAATAAACCCTAAACTCTAAATACTAAACCCTAAATAATAAACCCTAAACAATAAATTATATAAAGTTATAAAAGTCTTTACAATCCAAAATAATGTTAAAAATGTTATTTTTTTCCTGGTTGTTATATTTGTGACAATGTTTTTTTTTTGCTATATTATGTTTTTTCTCTTTAAACAATTCCCTTATATATTTTGAGAGTTTTTTTTATTTAATTCAATTTTTCTTTTATATAATATTATATATTGATTTGAAAATCTCGTTAAATCTCTTATGTCCTAATTTTAAGCTCAACAAAAAAGTAATTTTAAATTACATTTAATTTTTTTAAATCACAATTATTTAATATTCTTCTCAATATTTTTAAATATTAACAATATCTGAATTATAGAAAATAAAAATTATTTTATTTATGGAACTTTCATATCAATCCATTAAATTTCTGATTTCTTTAATTTGTTATACATGTTAAAATAAAAATTTGTCGATACTTTGCTTTCATCGAATATATTGATTAGTAAAATAGAATCAATTAAAGTATTCCAATATAATCATATTTTAAATTATTTTTTAATTTTTCTTTATCTGAATAAGTATTTAATTCGATTTTTATTTCTTTTAAACATCAATACTACATTTTTAGATTATATGAAGATGATCATAATATATATTTATTTGTATATTTGAGTTTAACTATAGAAATATTTCATTCAATATATTTATTAATAAAATAAAATAAAATATAGTATTTCCAATATATATCATGCTTTAAATATTATTATTTATTTTTCTTATAACCGAATCTAATTTTAATTCGATATAAACATTAAATATACATTGTTTGTGGTGCAAATGACTAGAAAATGAAATATATTTTGAGGGTTTTTTATTTATTTGATTCACATTTTTATATTATGGAAATGAGATATCTTAATTTTAAATTTTCATAAAGCTCTCATTTCCTAACTTTAAACTCAACAAAAAGTATTTTTGAATTACATTTAATTTTAATAAATCATACTTCTTTAATAATTTCCTCAATCCTTTTAAGTATTAACCATATGAGAATTATGAAAATAAAAATTCTCTGACTTATTGAAGTTTGTTATCAATCCATTTATGTGTTATTTTATTAATTAAATTTCTCATTTATTTAATTACAATTGTTATACATGTTCATTGATACTTTGATTTCATCGGATATATTGATTAGTAAAATAGAATCCAACAAAATATTTTCAATATAATAATATTTTAATTATTTTATTATTTTTATTTATCCGAATAAGATTCTAATTCAATTTTTATTCCGTTTTGATAATAATACTACATTTATTAGATTTTATAAAGATGATCATAATATATATTTATTTGATTCGTTTTTATATTTGAGTTTAATTATGGAAATATTCGTTTGATATATTTATTAGTAAAATAAAATAAAATATAATTTTTTCAATATAAATCATGTTTTAAATATTATTATTTACTTTCCTTAGAAATGAATCTGGTTTTTATTCGATTATTCTTTCGTATGAACATTAAATATACATTTTTGGTGCCAATGATTATATATATATATGTATTTGAGGGTTTTTATTTCATTAATTCACATTTTTGTATTATGGAAATGGTATATCTTGATTTTAAAACATTCTAAATATCTCATTTTCTAATTTTAAGCTAGATAAAAATGAAATTTTGAATTACACATAATTTTAATAAATCACACATATTTAATACTCTCATCATTTAAAAAAATCTTAACCATATCAGAGTTATAAAATAAAAAATATTTTATTTATGGAATTTTTCATAGCAATCCATTAAAGAATTAGTAATTTTTATTAATTAAATTTCTCATTCCTTTAATTATGGTTGTAATACATTTTAAAATATTTTTGATTTAGAGTGTTGTAAGTGACATAAAATGGTATAAAATATTTTTGTAATTATTGCTAAATGTCAAAAATGCAACCGTTTACAAACATAATATCCGTAGGGAAGATAGCAAACAAACGAATTAACATCTAAAACTACAATTAATATAGTTTTATGAAAAATATTTTTTTGTTCAGCAAAATCATCTATTAAAAAGGTGTTGTATCTTTCGCGCAAACCGCTTCTTCGTTTCATATTCTTCGCAGCTAATAAAACTAGAATTAATATAGTTTCATATTCATCGCAGCTCTATTTTTAGTTCAAAAAAAATAGAGTTTAATATTTATCTAATTTCTAATATTATATATGTTTTGATTATTTTTAATATTTTTAAGGACCGGAACAGATATCCGCGAATAGTTAAAAAATTAGATATCCTTATTTGCGGAAATCCAAAAAATAATTTCTCTGACCGCGAATAGTTAAAAAAATCAGATATCCTTACCATTTTCGGTAAATCTCAAGTTAAAAGATTTACGTTTAAAATTGGTAATTATTTCAATCTTTTAATCATTGATTAATGATGGTTAGTCGAGTGTACTATTTTTAGTAGTACAAGGCAAAATTGATGTGGGCCAGTACCGTCTAGCGGCTTAGCAACCAACTAATCGGTGACTCGCCCGAGATTTACAACAAGATATATATACCTAAAGTGTTAATGATTTTTCATAGGATATTTTTTATAAAAATAAAGATTATAACGATAGTTTACATTGATGTTAGTAATATTTTTGGAATATGATCTTTGAATATCTTTATTTTAATCTATAATCAGCGAATATCAATAAACAATATATTTATAAAATAGATTTTATTATTAGATTTAATTAATTTGAAATACATCATAAAAGGAATATGCCAATAATTTTTTATTATATTCCATATTTTTAGTCATTAAAAGTATATTATGAAGAATGATTACAATACTAGAAATGATATGAAGCCGATTTTGGGTTATTTTGATCCTCAAGTTAAAAGATCTACGGTTCAAATTGTTAATTACTCCAATTAATCTTCTTAATCAACGATTAATGATGATTAGTGGAGTGTCTGTTTTTTAGTAGTACAACGAAAAATTTCCGCGGGCCAGTGCCGTCTAGCGGCTTAGCAACCGAGTAATCGGTGACTTGACCGATTTTAAAACAAGACATATACCTAAAATGTTGATAATAGGATAATTTCATTATAAAAATAAATATTATAACGACGGTTTACACTGATGTTAGTAACAATTTGGAATATGTCTCTGAATATATGTATTTTAATCTATAATCGGCAAATATCAATGAATAATATATTTATGAGCATATATTTTATTATTAGTTTTTAATTAATTTGTAATACATCGTAAAATGAAAGTGCAATAAATTTGTTATTATATTCCATATTTGTAGTTATTAAAAATATTATGAAGAATGATTACAATACAAAAAATAATATTGTCTTATATCGAAAGAATGCAAATGAAGGATTTGAGGTTTTTTGCTATAAATAAGTAAACATATTGAGATTATTGCAATTGTCACTGAATTTTATTCTAATGAGCTTTAATGGTAATTACTTCAAATAATCTTCTTAATCAGTGATTAATGGTGATTAGTCGAGTGCCTGAATTTTAGTAGTACAAAAAATTTATAGTGGGCTAGTGCCGTCTAACTGCTTAGCAACTGAGTAATTGGTGATTCGCCCGAGCTTTAGAACAAGACGCACCTGAAATGTTGATGATCTTTTCATAGGATAATTTCTTTATAAAAATAAATTTTATAAATATGGTTTACATCAGTGTTAGTAGCATTTTTAGAATATGATCTCTGAAGATCTTTATTTCTAATCCATAGTCGGCGAATATGATATACTTGTATTTCATGGTATTTTAGGATGTTTATTAGCTTTTGTTTTGGTTCTTTTAAGCCTCATTTAGATTCTCTTTCCTTTGTTTATTGGTTTGTTTAGAGTTTAGTATCATTTTAGGTTAGGTTGTTGCATTTGGAGTGTTTCCTTGGTGTTTTGCAGGTAATTTGAAGTGCATGGAGCTAAGGGGAGCATTGGGAGAGAAGTCTAGAGCTCAAGGGACCAAGGAGAGGGATGCTGGCTCAATATCGGTGTCCATATCGGCCTAGCAGGCCGATACGAACCTTCGCCAACATCATATCGGCTTCAATATCGGCCTGCTTGGCCGATACGAAAGTGCAGAATTTAATCCGAGAGTTTGTACCGGGCACCGTATCGGCCAAGCAGACCGATATGAGTATTCGACTGAGTCATATCGGCCTCCATTCCGGCCAGTCAACCCGATACTCTCCCCAGAACAGAAGCATATCGGCCATCATATCGGCTTCTCAGGCCGATACAGACAGTTGAATTTCACTTGGATCCGGGTCAACACCCGGTTTGTTCCGGGTTGACCCGGTTCACACCCCATTTACTATTTAAGCCAAAAAAACCTGATTTTTGTGGTCTCTTAAGCTTGTTTTTGATTTCAAAACCTTTTGTAAGAACAAGTTTAATCTTTTCTTAATCCAAGTACTTCTTTTGAGATTTCTTGTTTAAATCTTTCACCTTTCTCTAATCCTCAATGATTTACACTATCTCTTTAGATTTTGTGGATCAAATGATGATTAGTGAGTAGTTCCTCATAGGGTTTATGGGTTAGGTAGGATTAGTGTGATTAGGGATGATTAAGGGATGTCTAGTGTTTAATCCTTCTTAAATCTCTTCTATCTATGTGTGCTTAATGCCTATTTGACCTTGATCAAGTTAAACTAGGATGTTTAGGATTTCATGCTCACCAAGTGTTCGATGAAATTCCAGTTATGGCTTAGATAGGATTCTCACATTCTAGCTCATGGGAATGAATGTCTAGAGTGATTATTAGCTGTCTAGAACTTGATTGAATGCTTGCTTGACCTTAATTCACAAATGAGAGTTTGTTCTTGAATTAGGATTAAGTGAAGAGATTAGCTCTAAGAGATTAGGCTAATTGGCTTATTGTGTTCTTGCTAGGAGGTTAGCTGCTTGTAGCTTGATTAGCATCCCGAGATCGTCCCGAATCTTCTAATCCATTGACCTTGCTCATGAACCTTATCCTTAAATCTTGATTTTCTAGTTAATTGATTGCTTGCTTGGTTTTGTTTAGTTCCTTTACTAGTTTATTGTTTTGAATTGCCTCTAGGTTGTTAGAACTTTGCTTGAATTGTTATTAGCTTGTCTAATTTGGTTCGGTGTATTCATTTTGGTTTAGTTCCGGTCCCAAAAATGGATTGATCTCTCATTGCTACACGATAAGCATGGGAATTGATACCCTTAGAGATTAGTAAATCTCTGTTATCAATTTGGCGCCGTTGCCATTTTGGGATATTGGATAGATCAATTCGATTTCCTTTCCTATTTAGATCAAGTTTTGGTTACTAATCTTATTTCTTCTTCTCTCTTTGATGTCAGGTGTATGAACTTGCGGAGCAGAGGACCAACAGACTTAGTTGCGCGGGTTTCAGACATCAAAGCACTTGAAAGACAGTTAGCACGAGAGAGAAGAGCACTAGAACGAGCTGTGCATTTGGAGAGACTTGGGTTGGAGCAGGAAACAGTAGATCAGCCTCAGCTTGAGCCTCTAGAGCAGCCAGCTATGGATCTGCATCAGCAAGATCATCAGGATCAAGGCCAACAGGGCCAACAGGGCCAACAGGGCCATCATGAGCAGCATCACCAGGATGCGGATGCTAGAGATGGACAGGGAAACAGGATCCCGGTTCATCGTGAGAGACCAGCTCGAGCCATTGGTGATGGTGATACACCCGACACCAACGCTATTCGGCGGGGTATCATTCCACCACCTGTGAACAATAACAACTTCGAGATCCGGGCCATGGTAATGAATATGGTGCAGAACAACCAATTCCATGGACTTTCCTCAGAAGATCCATTGAAGCACTTAGACACATTCGACAAAATCTGTGATACTACAAGACTCAATGGTGTGACGGATGAGGGTCTCAAGATGCGCCTCTTTGTATTCTCCTTGGCAGATAAAGCCAAAGATTGGGAGAGCACTATTCCTCCAGGGTCTATCACTACATAGGCAGATCTCAAGAAGGCTTTCTTGAAGAAATTCTTCTCACCTACAAGAACTGCCCGCTTTCGCAATGAGCTATCCGGGTTTGTGCAAAGAAACAATGAGACCTTCGCTGAAGCTTGGGACAGGTTTACTAAGCTCACCACTCAATGCCCCCACCATGGATTCACCAAGGAGACACTACTCAGTAACCTCTACCGAGGAGTGCTTCCTAGAATGAGGGCAATGATGGATTCTTGTAGTAATGGACACTTCCTTGGCAAAGGAGTTGATGAGGCTATGGAATTGATTGAGAATTTGGCTACAAGTGATGGGAATTACAATGAGGACTATGAGAGGACTCCTAGAGGATCATCTTCAATGGATGAGAAGTATGAGAAGGAAATCAAGTCTCTAAATGACAAGATAGACAAGATGATCTCATCCAATCAAAAGCAAATCAGCTTTGTAGAGAACTATGATGATTCTCCACCAGTTCTATTCAGCATTGAAGGAGATATGACCCAAGAGGAGATCAATTTCATTGCTGGCCAAGGGGGTTTCAATAGGGGTTTCAATCCAAACTACAGGAATCACCCCAACTTCTCTTACAGAAATCCCAATGTTGCCAACCCACAGGATCAGGTTTATCCTCAAGCTCAAACACAACCCCAAACTCAACAACAAGGGCAACAAGGCTTCACACAACCTCAGCAACAAAAGCCTTTTGTCCCTTATACTAATCAGCAAGGGTTTGCCAACAAACCACAGTTTCAGAGTCAACAACCCTTTATCCCAAAGCAACAATACCCTCCACCCGGTTTTAACCAACAACAGCCACAAGCCTCCTCTTCTTCAGGTTTGGACAGTGAGTTGAAGGGTATGATGCAGCAACTACTTCAGGGACAAGCCTCAGGAGCTATGGAAGTTCGAGATTTGAAGAATGAGTTGCAGAGTTTGACATCTAGGGTCACCAACATGGAGAACAGAAATGCTTCAACCTCTAGAACTCAAGGAACTCTACCCGGAAAATCTAAGCAAAACCCAAAGGAGTATATCAATGCCATAACATTGAGAAGTGGTAAAGAGCTGCAACCTCAACAAGTTCCCAAGCCTAAGGTGATTCCTCAACTCAATGAGGACATTGAAGTTCAAGAGGGGGAGGAGAATTCTGCTCTCAACAGAGAAAGTGAATGTGAGATTGCCAAGAGAAAGGGAAAGGCTGTGGTAGAAGAAGTAGTGGAAGAGGCACCCAAGAAGAAAGCTAGTGAGTTTGTTCCACCTCCCTATGAACCCAAGTTACCCTTTCCGGGCAGATTCAAAAAGCAGCTCTTAGAGAAGTATAAAGCTCTTTTTGAAAAACAGATGAAGAATGTAGAGCTCACAATGCCCTTGATAGATGCATTTCTACTTGTTCCTCAATACAACAAGTTCTTAAAGGATGCCATTAAGGAAAGAACTAAGGAGGTGCAGGGTATGGTCATGCTTACTCATGAGTGTAGTGCATTCATTCAAAGGAGCATTGTCCCTAAAAAGCTTGAAGATCCGGGCAGTTTCACTTTACCATGTGCTATTGGTCCCTTCAGATTTGAGAGTTGCTTGTGTGACCTTGGTGCAAGCGCTAGTCTAATGCCTTTCTCAGTAGCCAAGAGACTAGGCTTCTCTACCTACAAAGCTTGTAGGATCTCCTTGGTGTTGGCTGATAGTTCAATTAGATATCCCATTGGTCTACTAGAGGATCTTCCGGTAAAAGTGGGAGGATTTGAGGTTCCAACAGATTTTATTGTGTTAGAGATGGATGAAGAACCAAAGGATCCTCTTATTCTTGGGAGACCATTCCTTGCCACAGCTGGTGCTATAATTGATGTCAAGAAAGGGAAGATTGATCTCAACCTAGGGAAAGATATAGTACTCAAGTTTGACATCAACAAGGTGATGAAGAAGCCAACCATACAAGGGCAGCTATTTTACATTGAGACTATGGATATGCTAGCTGATGAACTTCTTGAAGAGTTGAATATGCATGATCCATTGGAAGTGACTCTAACAAAGGAATGTGGAGAGTATGGTTACCTCAGAGAGGAGAGTTGGGCTTACATGAAAGCTCTTGATTCACACAAACCTCTGCAAGGAGAAGTTGATTACATTGAGTTGGGGTCCGATTCAGTTGGTGAAAAGATAGAGGTCTTCACAGTGGGTAAGGGAGCTGATGGCGCTTATGAGACTGAGGTTGTAAGGGAGCAGTTTGCAACTGATGATTGGAGTGAGCTCAAGGCACCAAAGATTGAGTTAAAGCCCCTTCCGCGGGGGCTTCGGTATGCATTTCTTGGTCCTAATTCCACTTACCCTGTCATTGTCAATGAATTGTTGAGTGATGATGAATTGATTGCCTTGACCACTGAGTTGAAAAAGTTTAGGAAGGCTATAGGCTATTCTCTTGAAGATATAAAAGGGCTGTCACCTAGTTTATGTACCCATAGGATTCATCTTGAAAACGAATCTATGTCCTCAATTGAACATCAGAGAAGATTGAATCCTAATCTTAAAGAGGTAGTAAAGAAAGAAATCCTTAAGCTTCTTGATGCTGGTATAATTTACCCAATTTCGGACAGCACGTGGGTCTCTCCCGTGCACTGTGTCCCGAAAAAGGGAGGGATTACTGTAGTAAAAAGTGATAACAATGAGCTAATCCCCACTAGGACCATCACAGGACACAGGATGTGCATAGACTATAGGAAACTCAATGCAGCCTCTAGGAAAGATCACTTCCCTTTGCCTTTTATTGATCAGATGTTAGAAAGGCTTGCTTGCCACCCTTTTTACTGTTTTCTCGATGGGTACAGTGGGTTCTTTCAGATCCCGATACATCCCAATGATCAGGAGAAAACGACATTCACTTGTCCTTATGGTACCTTCGCATATCGAAGGATGCCATTTGGCTTGTGTAATGCACCAGCTACTTTCCAGCGGTGCATGATGTCTATTTTCTCAGATCTTATCGAGGACATTGTAGAAGTCTTTATGGATGATTTCTCTGTGTATGGCTCTTCGTTCTCCTCTTGTTTGTTGAACTTGTGCAGGGTACTGAAGCGATGTGAGGAGACGAACTTGGTGCTCAATTGGGAAAAGTGCCATTTCATGGTGACAGAAGGAATTGTGTTGGGTCACAAGATTTCAGAGAAGGGTATTGAGGTGGACAAGGCCAAGATAGAGGTTATGACAAGTCTTCAGCCACCAAACTCAGTTAGAGGGATCAGAAGTTTCTTGGGACATGCTGGTTTTTACAGACGGTTCATCAAGGATTTCTCCAAGATTGCTAGGCCTCTCACTCGTTTGCTGTGTAAGGAAGCTGACTTTGTGTTTGACGAGGAATGTTTGGATGCCTTCCACAAGATTAAGGAAGCCTTGATTAGTGCTCCAATTGTACAAGCTCCTGACTGGGATTTGCCTTTTGAGATCATGTGCGATGCAAGTGATTATGCAGTTGGAGCAGTTCTGGGGCAGAGAAAAGACAAGAAGCTGCATGTGATCTACTACGCTAGCCGGACTTTAGATGATGCACAAGTAAAGTATGCTACAACCGAGAAAGAGCTCCTAGCTGTAGTCTTTGCTTTTGAGAAGTTCAGATCCTACTTAGTGGGTTCCAAAGTGATAGTATATACAGATCACGCGGCTTTAAGGTATCTGTTGGCAAAGAAGGATGCGAAACCGAGACTTCTAAGGTGGATTTTGCTGCTTCAAGAGTTCGATCTTGAAATCAAAGACAAAAAGGGGATAGAGAATGGAGTGGCAGATCATCTTTCAAGGCTGCGAATCGAGGATGGTATTCCCATTGATGATTCACTTCCTGAAGAGCAGTTGATGGCTGTTAAGACCGTGAGAGAAGCTCATGAAACAAGGCAGAAGTTGGAGGAGGCTAACTCTCTTGATGATAAGGAGCCATGGTATGCTGATCTTGTAAACTACTTAGCTTGTGGGAAAGAACCTCCAAATCTTGACAGCTACCAAAGAAAGAAGTTCTTTCGGGATGTCAATAGGTACTATTGGGATGAGCCATATCTCTACACTTTGTGCAAGGACCAACTCTACAGAAGATGTGTAGCGGATGAGGAGGTAGAAGGGATCCTACTACATTGTCATGGATCACCTTATGGAGGTCACTTTGCCACATTCAAGACAGTCCAAAAGGCTCTTCAAGCTGGGTTTTGGTGGCCAACAATGTTTAAGGATGCTCAGGCCTTCATCACAAAGTGTGATCCATGCCAAAGAAAGGGAAACATAAGCAAGAGGAATGAGATGCCTCAAAATCCAATTCTGGAGGTAGAAGTGTTTGATGTGTGGGGCATAGACTTCATGGGACCATTCCCATCCTCCTATGGAAACAACTACATATTGGTGGCTGTGGACTATGTCTCCAAATGGGTTGAAGCAGTGGCAAGCCCCACCAATGACTCTAAAGTTGTAATCAAACTCTTCAAAAGCATAATATTTCCAAGATTTGGAGTCCCAAGAGTGGTGATTAGTGATGGGGGATCTCATTTCATCAACAAGTTGTTTGAAGGCCTCTTGAAGAAGTATGGAGTTAAGCACAAGGTAGCAACTCCATATCACCCTCAAACAAGTGGACAAGTTGAAGTATCCAACCGACAGATAAAGGCTATCCTAGAGAAGACTGTTGGAGCTTCAAGGAAGGATTGGTCTAAAAAGCTTGATGATGCTTTGTGGGCTTATAGGACAGCATTCAAAACTCCACTTGGAACCACTCCTTTCAATATGATGTATGGGAAGTCTTGTCATCACCAGTTGAGGTTGAGTATAAAGCTATGTGGGCTGTCAAGTTGCTGAACTTTGACATCAAAACCGCCACTGAGAAGAGATTGATTCAGCTTAATGAATTGGATGAGATAAGACTTGAGGCTTTTGAAAGCTCGAAGATCTACAAAGAAAGAACCAAGCTCTTCCATGACAAGCTGATACTGAAGAGAGAGTTCAAGGAAGGTGATCTTGTGCTTCTGTTTAACTCCCGGTTGAAGCTGTTTCCCGGGAAGCTCAAGTCTCGATGGTCAGGACCTTTCAAGGTAAAGGAGGTAAGGCCTTATGGAGCAGTTGTCCTTTGGGGAAAGTCAGAAGAAGAGTTCACCGTCAATGGTCAACGCCTAAAACACTACTCCGCTTCAGAGGCTATAGAGGAAGGGACCTCGGTTCCACTCTCTAGCCCTCCAACCGCCTAAAAACCCGGTTTGAAAAGTCGAGCTTACCGACTTTAAACAAAAGCGCACTTGGGAGACATTCCCATGTTTATCCTTGTACATATGATGCTTTTCTTGTTATTTTTGATCTTTTGTTTGAGTTTTCATCAGGTTTTGGTCTTTAGGGAGAGTTGTGGACTCATTGGGGTGAAGCAAAGGCCAAAGGGATGGAGAGAAGGGTTTTCTGGACTAATATCGGTTACAATATCGGCCAGTAGGCCGATACAGAATCTCAAAAATAAATCCGAGACTTTGTATCGGTTGCCGTATCGGCCTACTAAGCCGATACTGATTTACGAGGGGTCAGTACCGGTCACAGTATCGGACAACCAGGCCGATATGGTGTTTCGAAAATAAATCCGACAGTTTGTACCGGGCACCGTATCGGTTGGCCAAGCCGATACGGATTTCCCAGAAACGTCAATATCGGCCTCCGTATCGGTTGGCCAAGCCGATACGGATCCTCGGAATGCATGAATATCGGTCACGATATCGGACTGATAAGCCGATACAGGTCGCAAAAATTAAAACCGAGAGATTATATCGGCCTTCATTCCGGGCAACCAGGCCGATATGCTCTCCGCCCGGGTAAGTTTCCTCGATTCTAAACCAATTTCAAACCGGATTTAACCGAAGTTGACCCGAAATTTGACTTAATGAACCGATTTCTCTTTGTTTTCTCCTCCAAAATCGTTTATCTCTCTCTCCTCTCTCTCTTTCACGCGATTTCACCAAGGTTTCTCTCAAGTTCTTCCAACACTCCATATCTCTCTCAATTCTCAACCGATTTTTGTGATTTCAAGTTCTAAGTTCACGATTTTCTAAGCTTTTTCACTCACTAACACTCTCTTCTACCATCCTCCATCAACAAGACAAGTTATAACACTCTCTCTCTCTATTTCGAATTTGGACAAAAAATTTCAGATTTTTAGAATTCGAAATTGTGGCCTTTTGTTTGATGATTGTGGTTAGAAACACTTGCTAGGATGCTTCTAGATGATTACCCAACTCAATTTCACCCTATTATTGCTTGAATTTGAACTTTGGAAATTAGGGTTCTTGAGGAAACTTGAATTTCGAGAATTTTGGGGTAATCTAGAATTGTTTGTTTCTAGAGGTGCAATTGGTTGTTTATAGCTTGTATGTGTGAGACTACTCAATTTTATTGAGTTTGGTTTCACAAAATTTTTGAAATTGCTTGAATGAGTGTCCTTAAGAAGTGAACATGATTCTAGAGTTGAATTAGAGCTTGGTGCTTGTTTGATTATGATTTTGGAAGTTGAAATGAGTATTGTTTAAGAGGTTGCTAGCTTATTTGATTTCAAAAATTTCCATACGCAATTTTTCATGAGCTAGTTAACCAAATGCTTGGGAATGAGTTGAGAATGTTGCCTTGTAGCCTTTGCTTGTGCTTAATGATGAATTTATGATGCTTCTATGAACTTGTGCATTGTCAATATACAGCTTTGCTTAATGAGATATGTGTGATGGAGAGTTGAGCTTATTACTAAGGCACATTTAAGCTTTGTTGTTTTGTAGGACAATGGGCAAGAAGCGAGCCACCCCCAAACCAACAGCAAAGGCTTCTGAACAAGATGTGGGGACTTCCACACAAGATAAAGGAAAAGGAATTGCTGCTGAGGAAGCACCTGCGGGTAAAGAGAGAGTGGTTGAAGCGACTCCACTGAAGTTCACCCCGGCTGAAATCTGTGAAAAGCTGGAGGTTATCACATTCGCGCCAACGCGGTACCCTCACATCCCCACCCTCACGGCCCTGGGATTGCTGAATGATTACGATCAGATTGTGGAGAACATGGGGCTTAAGACCTTCTTCACAGTCTCCAGCGCTGGATACCAAAGCTCTGCCTGCCAGTTCCTTTCCACCATGAAGATAACAGTTGTTATGAGGAAAGCAGCACAGAGAGGGGAGGTAAGCAGGGGTGAGATAAGCTTCATGGGTGGCAGGAAGAGGATTACTGTGACCTTTGAGGAAATTGCTTCCATCTTCGGATTTCAGGAGACTGGTGCCATGTTAGGCACTTTCATCCCCATTGACAAGGACGATCTTCGGGATCTGTGGTTTATGATAGCAGCTGGGCCTTACAAGGCAGGGGGTATGAAGGCTGCACGGCTCCGGCATCCGGCCATTAGATACGTACACAAGGCACTGGCTCACACCCTGTTTGCCAGGAAGGAAGCTAACCAGGTCACAGATATGGAAATGAAGCTTCTCTACATCGGGTTACAGCCTCTCTTGCTCACCTTTCATAGCGGTAGGCCAATGCCACCAGTGGAGCGCCTTCCGAGCTACACTTCGATTCTGGCCGAGCAGTTTGCCATTCACCGGGATTGGGGGACTTCTAATAAGGATGCAGAGCCCAAGTTTACCATGGGCGGGTTGATCACACCCATCCTCAGCGCGAAGAAGGTAAAGCTTGAGGGCAGTCTGAAGGACAAGACATTTGGTCAGCCTACACCAGTGGCATGGTTGGATGTGCCACAGTTGATTCGGACTCATTACCTTGGTTCCAAGTCACCTCCGGGACGTCACCTTTACAGGATGTGTTCCGATGCGGAGTATGAGGAGAAGTTTCTACTCCCAAACCCCGAGATTACCAGCTTCACCAACAGGGATAACATCCAGTTCATGCCGGGACCGGCACATCAGTTTGAGCCTTATGTACCAAAGGGACCAACCGCAGCCAGTTCAGCTTCTCCCGACGCACCTGCTGGGGTGTATGGGTTGGACAGATATCTGATTGAGCCCATTGATGAGCCAATCGCGAACAAGACGATGTGCGCACTCAGGGACCAGAACCAATACCTCCAGAAGCAGAGTAAATGGCACGGGAGGAACATCAAGAAGATGGCTTCCTGTTTAAAGAAGGCGACCAAGGTCCTTAAGATGATCGTGGGGAAGAAGGACAAGACAAGTGCTGCGGGACAGCCTTCCACGTCCAGAGAGGCTCCGGTTGGTGTAGATGAAGAGATCCGGGCAGCCACTGAGGAGGTGATAGCTGAGGCAGATGACATGGTTGAGCAGGTTGAGTTAGAAGGTGGCAGGTACTCGGTCGCTGGACACGAGACATCAGGTTCTGCACGCATGGCCCATGACTCATATTACGCGGATCCTCACCGCCACTCTACTCGCGAGGCCAGAAGAAAGAAGAGGAAAGCCATGAGAACACCCTCTTGCTCTTCCTCCAACCCGACCTACTCAATGGGGGACTCATCACCTCCCTTCCTCCACTACTAGCCAGGTTACACTCCACCTTTGTACATATTTTTCCTCTTTTCTTTGTTTGCTTTTTGTTTGTGTGTTTTCGGTTTATCCTCCTTGCCTAGATCACACAAGGGACCGTGTGATTTAAGTTTGGGGGAGAGACCAAGTTGCTAACCTTGTATTCTTTCTTCTTATTTTCCTTTTGTTATCTTATTGAGTCTCATGCATTCATCTAAGGCATAGAAAAATCCAAAAAAATTGAAAAATTTCAAAAATTTTCACAAAAAGAAGCATGTAGGATTGAGTCTAGTTAGTAGTTTAGGATTCATGCATTGGGGACAATGATGATTTTGCCTTGTAGAGGCTCACCAATTAAGTTGCTCGTTGCTTTAATTGATTTTCAAAACAAAGGAAAACCCATTGCTTGACTTTGAGATTCCGAAATTCCCTATCCTTGTGAAGCTTGCATGAATTAAACTCAATCCATTGATATTGGACTTAATTTGACTATTGAAATATCTTGCTTAGGGGCTTGAAATGCAATCCTATGATCCTTGCCCGAGCTATGCTTTCCCTTTTACCACTCTCTTGATTAGCTCGGGCAACCATTGATCTTATGATCATGGCTCCCCTTCCCAAAGACCCTAAACCTTTCCTTGAAGCCAAAATGATTTGTGAGTGAGGCCTTTTCTTGATAGCTTTTGGCATGTGCAAAAACTTGAGAGTATCGGGAACGACAATGGTCTTTTCTCATTTTAGCTAGCTCTATTTGCCATAAGAGTCTAGCATTAGGATGGGAAATGAGTTTGGGGGAGAGATGAGAGTTGTTTGGGGAATGAAAAAGATCAATAAAAAGAGTTAAGAAGGGTTCAATAAGAAAAAGAAAGTCACTAGGAAATCATATAAGAAGAGAGCATTGTGCAAAAAGAAAGAAAAAGAAGTAAGTCCCCTAGATTGAATTTGAAAAAAAAAAAAAAAAAAAAAAAAAAAGAAAGAAAAACCAAGTGTTAAGAGGGGTTAGTTATGAAAAAGTTTGCTCAAGTTTGAAAAAGAGAAAGAACAATTAAGTGTTTCCTAGTGACAAAGAAAAGAAAGAAAAAGGGCTATATGGGTGAGTGTTTTGGTAAATGATTTGGGGGTTTAGTGAATGTTATCTTTCATTATGGGATTGTTTAGAAAGAATTTTCTAGGGATTGGGTAGAACAATGAGGAAAGAGCTTTGTATGCATGAATTGTTCCCTTTCTTAGATAGATTTTGTGTATTGCCAATTGCTCCTATTCTCGAGAGTTAACCACCCCAAAAGAAACTCTACTTAGCCACCTCAAATAGCCTTTCTTGAACCTTGCCAATTGGGATTGATTGATTGCCCCTTTGTGAGATAGCACTTAACTTCTAAATGAATGTAGGGATTGAGTTGATGATTGCTTGTGTTCTATAGGATCTCGGGAGTTAGATTAGGGATTGAGGGAACGGTAATGTGGAAGTACATGGATAGTCAATGTGATTAGAGCAACTTGTAACTTCTTTGAAAGATCTTGTATCTTGTTGTGAGTCTTGTGGTTTTGAGTCCCCGCTTTCAAACCTTTCTCCCAACTTGCCTTAATGGTCTTATGCTTGCTTGTGGACAAGCAAGGTTTAAGTTTGGGGGAATTGATATACTTGTATTTCATGGCATTTTAGGATGTTTATTAGCTTTTGTTTTGGTTCTTTTAAGCCTCATTTAGATTCTCTTTCCTTTGTTTATTGGTTTGTTTAGAGTTTAGTATCATTTTAGGTTAGGTTGTTGCATTTGGAGTGTTTCCTTGGTGTTTTGCAGGTAATTTGAAGTGCATGGAGCTAAGGGGAGCATTGGGAGAGAAGTCTAGAGCTCAAGGGACCAAGGAGAGGGATGCTGGCTCAATATCGGTGTCCATATCGGCCTAGCAGGCCGATACGAACCTTCGCCAACATCATATCGGCTTCAATATCGGCATGCTTGGCTGATACGAAAGTGCAGAATTTAATCCGAGAGTTTGTACCGGGCACCGTATCGGCCAAGCAGACCGATATGAGTATTCGACTGAGTCATATCGGCCTCCATTCCGGCCAGTCAACCCGATACTCTCCCCAGAATAGAAGCATATCGGCCATCATATCGGCTTCTCAGGCCGATACAGACAGTTGAATTTCACTTGGATCCGGGTCAACACCCGGTTTGTTCCGGGTTGACCCGGTTCACACCCCATTTACTATTTAAGCCAAAAAAACCTGATTTTTGTGGTCTCTTAAGCTTGTTTTTGATTTCAAAACCTTTTGTAAGAACAAGTTTAATCTTTTCTTAATCCAAGTACTTCTTTTGAGATTTCTTGTTTAAATCTTTCACCTTTCTCTAATCCTCAATGATTTACACTATCTCTTTAGATTTTGTGGATCAAATGATGATTAGTGAGTAGTTCCTCATAGGGTTTATGGGTTAGGTAGGATTAATGTGATTAGGGATGATTAAGGGATGTCTAGTGTTTAATCCTTCTTAAATCTCTTCTATCTATGTGTGCTTAATGCCTATTTGACCTTGATCAAGTTAAACTAGGATGTTTAGGATTTCATGCTCACCAAGTGTTCGATGAAATTCCAGTTATGGCTTAGATAGGATTCTCACATTCTAGCTCATGGGAATGAATGTCTAGAGTGATTATTAGCTGTCTAGAACTTGATTGAATGCTTGCTTGACCTTAATTCACAAATGATAGTTTGTTCTTGAATTAGGATTAAGTGAAGAGATTAGCTCTAAGAGATTAGGCTAATTGGCTTATTGTGTTCTTGCTAGGAGGTTAGCTGCTTGTAGCTTGATTAGCATCCCGAGATCGTCCCGAATCTTCTAATCCATTGACCTTGCTCATGAACCTTATCCTTAAATCTTGATTTTCTAGTTAATTGATTGCTTGCTTGGTTTTGTTTAGTTCCTTTACTAGTTTATTGTTTTGAATTGCCTCTAGGTTGTTAGAAATTTGCTTGAATTGTTATTAGCTTGTCTAATTTGGTTCGGTGTATTCATTTTGGTTTAGTTCCGGTCCCAAAAATGGATTGATCTCTCATTGCTACACGATAAGCATGGGAATTGATACCCTTAGAGATTAGTAAATCTCTGTTATCAGAATATCAATGAACAATATATTTATGAGAATAAATGTTATTATTAGTTTTTATTATTAATTCGTAATACACCATAAAAGGAATATGTCAATAAAGTTGTTATTATATTCCATATTTATAGTCATTTAAAAAACCTTATGAATAATGATTACAATACTAGAAATAATATTGTTATACATCGAAAGAACGCAAATGAAGGATTTGAGTTTTTTTTTCCTATAGATAAGTAGACATATTGAGATTATTGTAAGTGTCACTGGACTTTGTTATAATGAGCTTTTAAATTCAGCCTATTTTGGGTCATTTTGATCATCAAATTAAAAGATTTACATTTAAAAATGGTAATTACTCCAATTAATCTTCTTAATCAGAGATTCATGATGGTAGTCGTGTATCTGATTTTTAGTAGTACAAGGAAAAATCGCCGCGGGCCAGTGCCGTCTAGTGGCTTAGCAACCGAGTAATCGGTGACTCACCCGAGTTTTAGAACAAAACATATACCTAAAGTGTTGATAATTTTCATAGGATAATTTCTTTATAAAAATAAATATTATAACGATGGTTTACATCGATTTTGGAACATGATCTTTGTATATCTTTGCTTTTACTCTATCAATAAACAATATATTTTGAAAATTGATTTTATTATTAGTTTTTTTAATTAATTCGTAATACATCATAAAAGAAATATGCTAATAAATTTGTTATTGTATTCCATATTTGTAGTCATTAAAAATTATTATGAAGAATTATTACAATACTAGAAATAATATTGTCTCGAAAGAATGCAAATGAAGGATTTGAGTTTTTTTGCTATAAATAAGTAAACATATTGAGATTATTGTAATTGTCACTGGAGTTTGATCTAATGAGCTTTAATATGAAGCCGATTTTGGGTTATTTTGATTCTCAATTTAAAAGATTTACATTTAAAATTGGTAATTATTTCAAATAATCTTCTTAATCAGTGATTATTGATGATTAAGACATATACATAAAGTGTTAATGATCTACTCATAGGATGATTTATTTATAAATATTAAAGATTATAACGATGGTTTACATCGATGTTAGTAACATTTTTGGAATATAATCTCTAAATATCTTTATTTTTAATCCATAATCGACGAACATCAGTGAACAATATAATTAGGAGAATAAATGTTTTATTAGTTTTTTTATTAATTTGTAATACACCAAATGAGGAATATTGCACTAAAGTTGTTATTATATTCCATACTTTGTAGTCATAAAAAGATTGTAAAGAATGATTAAAATGATAAAAAATAATGTTATTTGACATCGACAGAATGCAAGTGAAGGATTTGAGTTTTTTCTATAAATAAGTAGACATATTGTGATTATTGTAATTATCATTGGACTTTATTACAATGAACTTTAAAATGAAACTCGATTTTGGGTCATTTTGATCTTCAAGTTAAAAGATTTAAGTTTAAAATTGGTAATTACTCCAATTAATCTTTTTAATCAGCGAATAATGATGATTAGGCGAGTATCCGATTTTTAGTAGTACTAATATGTAACATTTATGTTTGGTAGAAATTTTTCTTTTATATATAGTAGATACCAAAAATAATCAAATGATAGAATTTGTTTAGTAAAATTCATGCAAAAACATATATGGACATGGCCGCAAATAAATCTCCACTAGTTCCGTTTTTTAAAGAATTTAATATTTACATTTATAAGTTTTAAACATATAATTATTCAAAAGGAACTGTTATGGAATATCTTTTTTAATACTGAATACAATCTCACTTTACAAAATACGAAAATCTTTATGACTTAAAATATGGAAGTAGTTACCAAATGTAAATAAAAATTTAAAGAATTATACTAAATAAAAAGAATAGATGGATATTAAGTATGCAACTAAAGAGATATTCTAGCAATTAATATAGTAGATATTATACTAACTTAAACCTTCTAATTTGTATAATTATAGTATTGATATAATCAATGTGGCCGATATTAGTCAAAACAATAAAAAATTAAATTAATTATCTGTAAGAAACATAATATCATTATATTAAATATTATGATATTGTCTTCTGATTTAATCATTGCTATTTTTCATTTCTAACGCAAGCTATAAGTATGTTTTTCGAAATCGTTAGCATCTTTATTTTTTTCATATTCTATACATTTGATTGTAGTTTACAATGCTTTTCTATTTTCATAAACAGTTTTATATTTGTTTGAGGTAATTTCGGACATTTAATTGTTCCTATGGAAATTGTTCCTATGGAAATTTTGCCTATTGTTCTTCCTTTTTCACAAGTTTTTTTTTTCGATGATATCGGTTTGGAATATCAACAAAGCGAAGGTAAATTTTATGCATGAATGAAATGCAGTCAGGTTTATCTTCAAGCAAGAAGTCTTCTATATTCAGAAATAACAACTAAATTTGTTTAAGATCATAAAAGCATGAATGGAAACCCCACATAAAAGGTAAAACATATTTATTGGATTTACTAGTATATGTAGAAGAAATTGGAGAACTATATTACTTACGCCTTCTAATAGATGTAATATGGGACCATTAGGCTACTTAGATATAAGTATGATTAATGATGTTGTTTATAACACATTCCGCGATGCATGGTAGCCTTTGAAGATATTAAAGTTCTTTGATTTATTTTCACTTATTTTAACAGCTATTTAGGTTTTATTTTAATAATATTCCATTTTAAATATTTCTCTTTATTTGTTTATTATTCTTATTTTCATTTGTTATAAAATCTCGCTTCAATTCAATTTTGTACGGCTTTTAATATTCATACATGTTTTTCTCCTTAAAAAGTTAAACAATCATTGACAAAATCATTCATCTCGCACAAGGTGCGGGCGGGTCATCTAGTAGAGAATTATGAACAAATATATACGGATATGAGTCAAATTAGTTTTGTGGAAAAAAACAGTTTTTCACTCAACTATTAAACCGTGAAAAGACATCATGGTCTCTATACCCATAAAGCATGATTTATGAATAAAATTAGTTATTAAAAAACTAAGTAATTACACATTTTTCCACACACAACCGAAAAATAATGTGTGGCATTAAATTGAACTAACATTTACAGCTATTGTTAATATTATGTGGAGAGAGAGAAAAGTATCTAAAAAGTAAAGAGAAGTAGATTTTGAGTTTATCTTTAATTCATTATGTTGGTTACTATATAACATTGACAAAATAATGTTGGCATTAAATTGAACTATCTTTAATGACCAATGACATAGACGCTACGCCTGCCAATGTTTGATATCACTAAACTTCACTTGAAGCTTCAATATTGGAGGCTTATTCATATTGTGAAACTGCAAGAGAGTTGTGGACTACTCTTCAGAAGGTATTTGGAAATATTTCAAATCTCAGTAGGCTATTAACGGTCTCAGCCATAAAGAGTTATCATGTGCGGTTCATTGAGGAACAAGGAAATGCTTTGGTGTCTTCTCAACATGATGTTCTGAGGAAGTCAGATATATATGCCCTCATTGATGCCTTGAAAGCATCTAAAGATTCTGGTAATGTGTCTGGTAAACCTCTCCATGCACCTACTATCTCCAAGCCATTGATTATAGACTCTGGAGCATCTCATCACATGATTAGTGACTCAAACCTGATCACTAATGTTGAACCGGCTTTAGGGAATGTAGTGATAGCAAATGGAGATAGAATACCAGTAAAAGGTGTAGGGAATCTTCGGTTGTTTGACAAGAAATCAAAAGCCTTCTATATGCCTAGCTTTACATCGAACTTGCTATCTGTGAAAAAGGCAACCACCGATTTAAACTGCAATGTCATATTCAGTCCTGATGATGTTCAATTTCAGGATATTGAGACTAGCAAGGTACTTGGGAAAGGAGTAAGTAAAGATGGCCTTTATGTTCTAGATAGCATTAAGTCGTCGTCTGATCTCTGTTCTGAGGCTTCTAACTCATTCCTCGCTACTGCTGATAATGTTATTTGGCATGCTAGACTTGGACACCCTCATTCAAGAGCTTTAAGTTTGTTATTGCCTAAAGTCTCATTTGCAAATGATGATTGTGAAGCTTGCATCCTTGGAAAACATTGCAAGTCTGTGTTTCCTAAGTCTTCAACCATTTATGAGAAGTGCTTTGATCTTGTTCATTCTGATGTATGGACTGCTCCTTGCGTGTCTAGAGATAGTCATAAGTACTTTGTGACCTTTATTGATGAGAAATCCAAGTATACTTGGTTAACCTTGATCCAAACCAAGGATAGGGTGTTGGAAGCATTCACCAACTTTCAGAACTATGTGACAAACAATTTCAATGCCAAGATCAAGATCTTCAGATCAGACAACGGTGGAGAATATACTAGCCACGCCTTCAAACATCATCTAGCCAAGCATGGAATCATTCATCAAACCAGTTGTCCTTACACTCCCCAACAAAATGGAGTTGCTGAAAGGAAGAATAGACACTTAATGGAGGTAGCAAGGTCTATGATGTTCTACACAAATGTTCCAAAAAGGTTTTGGGGAGATGCTGTTATGACAGCTTGCTATCTGATCAACAGAACACCTACCAAAGTTCTGCATGATCAATCACCATTTCAGGTATTAAACAAAACCAAACCCTCAATTAATCACTTACGGGTGTTTGGGTGTATGTGTTTTGTTTTGGTACCAGGAGAACAAAGGGACAAGCTCGATGCAAAAAGCACAAAGGCAATGTTCATTGGTTACTCTACAACTCAGAAAGGCTACAAGTGTTATGTACCTGAAACCAGGAAGGTCTTAGTATCCAGGGATGTTAAGTTTGTGGAATCAAAAGGCTATTATGTTGAGAAGAGTTGGGATAGTCTGAAGGATCTATCCAATAATCCATCTGATCGTGCCACAAACTTGAGGATCATTTTGGAAAACCTTGGAATCAGTCAACCAACCTGTGATTTGATCAGTCAACCAAGGCAGAAACAACAAGATCAGAAGGCAAACACTCCGGAGGAACCTTTAGTTGTTGCTGATGATACCCACCTTGATCATGAGGGGGACAATGAAGAATCACAATCTCAACAAGATAATTCTGCCATTCATGATCAAGGAGGAGAAGTGGAAAAAGAATTGGAGTCTGATCATGAGGAAAGAGAGGCTGATCAACCAGTTCAAATGGAGTCTGATCATGAGGAAAGAGAGGCTGATCAAATGGAGTCTGATCATGAGGAAAGAGAGGCTGATCAACCGGTTGAAACCTTTAGGAGAAGTACGAGGGTTAAGAAGGACCCATCTGAATGGAGAAAGAAGGATTTCATCTACTATAACAGTCAGGCTGTTGCACATCCAATCCAAGCAACATGCACTCTTGCTTACTTTCCAACAGAACATAAAGTCTTCATGGGAGTTCTTGATGCTGATTGGGTCCCTAAGACATATGAAGAGGCTAAAGACATCAAGGTGTGGATGGATGCTGTGATTGATGAGAAAAAGGCTATGGATAGGAATCACACTTGGAATGTGGAGTCATTACCAAAGGGAAAGAAAGCTGTTAGCTCCAAGTGGGTATTCACAATCAAGTATAAGAGCAATGGGGATATAGAGAGGTATAAGGCAAGGCTGGTTGCGAGAGGATTCACTCAAACTTATGGAGAAGACTACACTGATACCTTTGCACCAGTAGCTAAGCTTCACACTGTGAGAGTCACTCTCTCTTTGGCTACCAACCTTTCATGGGATCTATGGCAGATGGATGTCAAAAATGCTTTCTTACAAGGAGAACTTGAAGAAGAAGTGTACATGACACCACCACCAGGTCTTGAACATCTTTGCAAACCAGGTGAAGCTCTGAGGCTGAGAAGAGCGATATATGGTCTGAAGCAGTCACCAAGAGCGTGGTATCACAAGCTAAGCCACACTCTTATGGATCATGGGTTCAGGAAATCTCAATCTGACCATACCTTGTTCACTCTTCAAAGCTCTTTAGGCGTGGTTGTGGTACTGATATATGTGGATGATCTTATCATTACTGGAAGTGATAAAGAAGGAATTAAATCCACCAAAGCCTTCCTCAAGAGTTCATTTGACATCAAGGATCTTGGTGAGTTGAAATACTTCTTGGGAATTGAAGTTTGCAGATTTCAGGATGGGCTGTTTCTATCTCAAAGAAAGTATGTGAAGGACTTGTTGACAGAAACAAGAATGCAAGATAGCAAGATAGCTAAGACTCCTCTTGAAGATGGCTACCAAGTCAAAAGAAAGGGGGAGAAATCGGATAATGATAAGTTCAGGGATGTGTCTTTATACAGAAGAATGGTTGGGAAGCTCATCTACCTTACTCTCACTAGACCAGATCTTTGCTTTGCTGTGAATCAAGTAAGCCAACACATGCAAACACCTATTGTCTACCATTGGAGCATGATAGAAAGGATCCTCAGATATCTCAAGGGCTCCCAAGGACAAGGCATTTGGATGGGTAAGAATGATAACACTGAGATTGTTGGATATTGTGATGCAGACTGGGCTGGTGATAAAAATGATAGGAAATCTACTACCGGTTATTGCACTTTCATTGGAGGAAATTTGGTAACTTGGAAGACAAAGAAGCAGAAGGTTGTCTCATGTTCGAGTGCTGAAGCCGAGTATAGAGCAATGAGGAAGCTCACAAGCGAGTTGACATGGCTGAAGGCTCTCCTTAAGGACTTTGGCATTGAGCAATCAAGCCCCATTACCTTCCACTGTGACAATCAGGCTGCAATCCATATAGCCTCAAATTCTGTGTTTCATGAAAGGACTAAACACATAGAAATTGATTGTCACAAGGTCAGGGAGAAGATTGAAGATGGAACTGTCCTACCCTGCTATACAAGAAGTAAAGATCAATTAGCAGATATCTTCACCAAGGCTGCAAGTCTCAAGGTTTGTGATCACATCTTTCCCAAACTAGGACTTGTATCCATCCATGATTAGAACTCTCCTGATTCATGTGCAGCATACTCTTTTTCCCTTGATGTGGTTTTGTCCCACGTGGTTTTTCACATCAAGGTTTTTAATGAGGTGTTGCCATGATCATTCCAAGCTTAGCCTTTTAGGGTGATTCCAAAGTCTAAGCTTGAGGGGGAGTATTGATCATGAGATAAATATTGATTCTGAACTTCATGTGTTGCCGACGGTGTCGGCGACATAGACGCTAAAGAAGATTCTGAACTTCATGTGTTGCCGAAGGTGTCGGCGACATAGACGCTAAAGAGAGTTGTGGGTTATATAGTAAACTTCACTAAATGACCAATGACAGTGGGTTATATACTATATAACATTGGTCATTTATATAAAACATTGTTATCCATATAACATAACAAAATAATGGAAAACATATCAATAACAAAGTTATAGGGTTTAGTGATAACAACATGTTGTTTACCAACAGTGGCAGGCGTAGAGGGTAAGGTATGGGGTCAAGTGCCCCATATTACTTTTTTGCTGTTTGTTAAAACAAATTTAAGTAAATGTTATAATTTCATTGTAAAAAAAATGTGTTACTTCCCCTGAACAAAATGTGCCCCCGACCGAACAAAAAAAGTGCTCTTTTTGCGGTAGAAAAGTATCCCTCTTAAAACTTTTTTTTTAGATAGTTTGTAACACAAATCTATTTAAATTTTTATTTTACCCATAAAAAAATAAAACCCCCAAATTTTAAAAATCAAGAAAACACTAATAAAAGTAAGAAGAACTAATCCTAATACACCCTAATTTGTCTTCTCCCACTTTTCCCAATTACGGTAGAATAAACTTCATTCACAAAAAGAATTCCAACATAGAGTGTTTCATAAGTGGTAACGCTTTACAACATAGTTTATTATTACTTTTTTGTTTACTTTTAAGTTTTATTTTATTGAAAAATAAGATAAAATGATATATATATATATATATATATATATATATATATATAGTCGTTAAGTTATGTTCCCGAATCGGCATCATACTAGAATTAACAGTATAATGCTGTGAAATAATTATGGATGAATTTAGAAAACAAGGGCAATATGATTCATATTGCTTCAAGGGAACTGATATTTACTTTTAAGTTTTAATATCAACATGATTATTATTTTTTTCAATATTTACAACACAAGTTTTCAGTTTTAATTTCAAATATGCTAAAACAATTTATATTTTGTTTGCAAATTTTCAATGAAAAAAAATTATGCGCCTAAACGAAAGTTTGCATCCACCTTTGAAAATGAGTTGGAAAATTTACCTTATGATCCTGCAGATAGGAAAAGAATATTGGAATATCAGCCAAATGAAAGAAACAAGGTAAGACGCAAATATTTAATTAAAGGTCCTGGTCAACCTCGTGGTTATGATTTTCCTAAATCATTGATTGAGAATAATCTGAGACGATTCAATCCGTCTTGGTTTGATCTCTATAGTGATTGGCTGGAATATAGTGTAAAAAAGAACAAAGCATTTTGTTTGTTCTGCTACTTGTTTAGAGGTTACACTGAAAACAAATGTGGAAGTGACGCATTTTATTATTAATGGCTTTGATAACTAGAACATGACAGAGAGATTGTGTGATCATGTAGGAGCAGTGAATAGCGTATATTTTTCGGAAATTCCATAAACACTCAAACAAATTTTAAGGGTTCATAGTTGAAATGTTTGGGTTCATAAATTTAGTTTTAGAATTTTAGGGTTTGGTTAGTTTAATTTTTTTTTTTTTTTGCATTTTTGGGGAAAAAGGTTTTTAAATGGTATGTTTGGAAGAAAAACTTAGTCTCTGATTTCAATCTCACTGAGAAACCGCTGAGGATCGCGCCGCCGACCAATTGAATTTCTGAATCACCGTCTTCACAGCTCGAAACCACCGCCGATCTAATCTCCGGAAAGAACTCGCCCAAGAAATCCGCCAATAGGAGAAAAACTTGATTCAAATTTACATTAAAAACCTCCATCTTCGAGATGCTCCATCACCGTCAAGGCCCAATTTACTGGTCTTGGCTTTTCCCACTAAGCACTCCTTCTTCTTGAGTTGTTGACACTACGAGAAAAATAGAATTAGCGACTACATTTCTGAGACTATATACACAGTCGCAAAATGCGTGATTGAATTGACTGGTATGCAACTTATTTGCGACCACACAAATATCGTCGCAAATCAGTCGCTAGTTTGCGACTGATAATGATAGTTGCAAATTAGTCGCTAATGATTCTATGGTGAATCTTAATTCTAGCCAACAACTTATTGATTCAATCAACGATGAACTCAATATGATGTATAAAAAGGAAGAAGAGATTTGTCGAAGTCTAGTGAATTGACTTGTTTTGGGAAACCGAAACATGGGATACTTTCATGATGTTACCCGAGGAAGGTGTATGGAAAAAAATGTATGATAATTGAAGATGACTCAGGCCAAACTATTTCGAAGAAGAAGAAACTACAAATCATATATATAATAGGAGAGTTTTTCTCTCCATTCTAAGAGTGTCCACGTCAGCGGCCTAAGTGATCCTACGTGGCTTGGTTTTTTTTTTAAGAACATCTCATCTCACGCGTAACTCGGCCAATCTTTTTGTCTGGGCTAAGACAAAATTACTGACTCATCAAATCGACTTCTCAAATAGGCCCAAACCTAATGTAGTGAAGAGCCCAGCTACAATCACCTCCTTATTCCTACATCCTTCGCTCTGTAACCCTAGGCGTCTATCGTGATCCCAGGATTGACTCGAATCTCAATCGTCTGTCGTTCCTTACCTCCTTCACTGCACTCATCAATCCGTTTACAACGTAATTATTTCCTCTTTCATGACTCCCATTAAAGCCGAAACAGATGAGGCCCCATCTGAAACGTTTCGCCAATCCATATGTAGGTGTACCCTATAAATACAGCCACCGCAGTTACTTGTACTCATCTCCACCGTTTTAACCATCATCTTTCGTATTTCTACATTACACTTACACGACTGTGAAAGCAAGGCTCAAACAGTTATCTGTTATGAACAAGCTCAAGAAACAAGCTCTATGGGTGGATTCCATTCCGGATTGCCGCTTTTTGGTGACCTTAATTATGTTAATGTAGAAGAAATAATGTGAAACTTTTTTTCACTCCTTCTCAGGTGATCAGTGGAGGAAGTGGCTGGCATAAAAGAAGTGTTTGAGATTAATTTGTCGTTCTCTCCTCAAATAATGAATGATTAGTTTAATCTGTTCGACGATCAGATCATCACTTCCAGCGTAGCTTCTTCATGGTTTAGCTTTAGGGGTCGGGTCAAGAAAAAATTCTTTGGTTCGGATTCTCCGTCGAGCAATCTCGAGGGCAAAACTCGATCGTTGCTCCGAACAAAACCGTTAAGGAGTCCGACTGGGGGATCAGGTCAGAAAAGAGGCAGAACATGCAGCAGCAGCACAACGAGAATCTCACTGTTAATAACTTGAACTTTAGCAGCGAAGGATTCTTAGCCGACGACTTTTCGCTCGAAAGCCAGAATCTTCAGTGGGCCCAAGGAAAAGCCGGTGAGGATCGAGTATAAGTCGTAGTTTCGAAGGAGCGCGGATGGCTTTTCATCGGAATATACGAAGGATTCAACGGTCCAGATGCGCCGGATTATCTACTCCCTCATCTTTATCCTACGCTTCATCTGGAGCTCAAAGGTTATTATGGCACGATCCAAATATCGAATCCAAACCTCTGGACGCATCTTCCGAAACCGATCCATTGAGATCTTGTCTTGACGCATCGTGTTCATATCGAGTTGATCAGGAAGATAATAATCAGCGATGGTGGAGATGTGAGTGGGATCGAGAAAGGTGATATCTTGACCGTCGATTAAAGGAACAAATCAATCGGAGAAGCGGGTCGGATCGGTTGGAGAACCATTCCGATGTTCTACATGCATTGTCACAAGCTCTGAGGAAGACGGAAGAAGCATATCTAGATACTGCATATAAGATGCTGGACGAAAACCCTGAGCTAGCTTTAATGGGTTCTTGTGCTCTGGTGTTGGTGATGAAAATTGAAGATATTTATGTGATTAATGTTGGCAATAGTAGAGCTATACTTGGTCAGAAATCCGAACGGATTACTGGTTAGCGAAGATAAGACATGACTTGGAACGGATCAACTAAGAAACTATGATGAATGATTTGGGAGGTTGTGAGGGGATCATCAATCATCTTTAGTCCTGAATTTAGCGGCTTTTCAGCTCACTGTTGATCACAGCACATATATAGAAGAGGTAAGTAAACCAACAATGGCATTCAATTGCTCAATGCATCTGAGATCTTGGCAGGTATTAATTGTGTTATGTTCTCATTGTTCTTACGAATTTGAGAGAATCAGAAACATCCGATGATGCTAGAAACTAATTTGCCCTCCAAGTGCTTTCTTCGTCTTCAAGTAATCTCTATTTTATTGCAGGAGTAAGTGAAGAGGTTTCCAGTATCTCCAACAATGGGTTTACTCATATATGTGGTTATTTTGTGTTTGTTTTACTCGGTGTCACAATACCGGTTTTTTTACAATATCTGATCAACCCAGAAAAAATAGTTGTGATTTAGTGAATATATATGTTAAATATGTGACATTGAGTAGGGACAAGACTGAAGTCTATGTTCTCCATGTAAGAAAACAACCACCGGAAACTATATATAACAGAAAACTGCCAAGGGCACTCCGGAAAAAGAATGCGTATTTTCTATTGTAGCTCTGCTCCTTCATGGCTAAAGCTGCAAGTATACGAAATTATTGTTCAGAAAAAATATAACGCGTATATTTTGTTTTTAAAATGCGCATACACAATATAAGGTTTTACAAAATATTTAAAGTTTTGAACAAAAATTTCGGTGGCAAAATAATCAAAGTAAATGTGGCAAAATAATCAAAATAGATATTAACTAAAAATAGACATAAACTTAGCGGATACATATTTTTAACACATAAAAATAACTAAAAGGAATAATCCGAAACCAGACCAAAAAAGTATTAAAATGTCACCTCTCCCCGCGCGTGCGCGGGGAGTACAGCACCTAGTGTCATTAATTACAGAGTATTTCAACAAGATCTTCACATCCAATGAGCTCAATAACTCATACAACCATGTATTTCACCAAATATAAATGAAGCCTTGATCCAAATCCCTTTTCCCGAGGAATTCAAAAGAGAAATTTTCTAAATCCATCCTAACAAAGTGTCGGGTCCAAATGGCTTTTCGGCCGCATTTTACCACGAGAATCGGATGAAGTAGGAACTGGGTTATAAATGAACCATAATTTCTTCTCTTACGAGGTTTTGCTATTGAACATCAATAACACTCATTTGCGTCTCATCCCTAACATTCAAAATCTTAAATGAGTTGCTTATTTTTGCTCCTTCGCTTTTTTTAATGTCTATTATAAGACCATCTCCAAGATCCTCACTTTTCGACTACAACCAATACTCGATGCAACCATCTCCGCGAACCAATTAGCCTTCATCCTTGGAACAGAAATAACGGATAATGGTCTTATAACTCATGAAGTTCTACACTTATTTAAGAGCTCAAAAGCGGAGTAATCTTTGCTCCATAACTATCAAAACCGACATGAGTAAAGCATACAATAGACTAGAATGGTCATTTATCAAGGATATTCTCCATAGATTGGGTTTTCAAAATGTTTAGATAGCTTGGATCATGCCATGCATCTCGGCGTGTATGTATTCTTTCTTAAAATAGATCACAAGTGGTTTAGTTATTTCACAACACAACATTCTTGTAATTATGAATTTTGGTGAGGGCATAGCAAACCGAAAATTGTCACTTTGCAAACATTTCTCATTGGTAGACATTTGTGAAATTGCAACTTTAATGAAGATTATTTTACCAATTATTTGTAAATTATGAAGGATTGAGATTTTAGAATGCAACAGAACAACATAAGCCTCTATCTTGGAAAAAATATATTAATGATGAATGCAAAAAAAAAAAAAAGCAGACAAGAATATAAATAAAATTCAAATCAGCTAAACTCATGTCAACCCACTTTTGAATATGCATGTTTCTTGTGTAGTGTTATAACTTAAGTTATTAAAGAATAGTATTTTCCATGGGAGCGTTCCAAATCATTATGTAACGTGGCAATCTGATTAAAGAAGAATGGAGAGAGATTATTAGTAGGCTTGGGCATTCGAGTATTAATTCGGGTTTGGATCGGGTTTTTAGGTTTAAAGATATAAAACCATTCACGTATTTTAGAATTTCAGTTCGGGTTTAGTTCAGTTTCATCTAGATTCGGATCGGGTTCGAATACACAAAATATAAAATAAAAATTAGTTAGATTTAAATAAATTTTGGTTAAATTTTGATAATTATAAATAAGTATTTTAGGATATTTACATTTCTTAAACACGGACTGATCAAATCACGTATCACTGCAACTACTCTTCGAATTTCCACTATATCAAGGTTCAACTAATTTTTGAGATTTGACATACTATACACTTGACTGGTACGTGAGATGAATAGTATGATACTGAATAATTTTTAACAGAACGAAATCAATTGAATCAAAACTTTTGTAGGATAATTATAAAACACCGGAAAACTAAGTTTAGTAGATTAATTACATTTTGTTTCTTTTTCTAGTTATATATAACATAATCACTTTTCAAAAAGCGTGAAAACGTAAAAACTGATGAATATTATAAATGGTAAAAAAACAGTGGAATCACGTTTCAAAACTTGAGAATGTGAAGAAGTGGTTCACCATTCATCACCTATGTGCTTTCAACATATAAAAGGACAAAAAAATTGAAAACTGAAGAAATATCCTAAAATAGCACTAATTGAGTTTTCTTTTCTAAAAAAATAATCATCATTAGTTTATTTTTCCGGAAATTCCATAAACATTCAAAGAACTTTTAAGAGTTCATAGTTGAAATGTTTGGGTTCACATTTGGTTTTAGAGTTTGGATTTTAGGGTTTGGTTAGTTTAATTTTTGTTTTTTTTTTTTTGCTTTTTTGGGGGAAAAAGGTTTTTAAATGGTATTTTTGGAAGAAAAACTTAGTCTCCTATATGCAATCTCACCGAGATACCGCTGAGGATCATGCCGCCGACCAATTGAATTTCTGAATCTCTGTCTTCACAGCTCGAAACCACTGCCGATCCAATCATCCGGAAAGAACTCACCCGAGAAAGCCGCTAATACGAGAAAAGCTCGAATAAAATTTACACTAGAAACCTCCATCATTGAGATGCTCCATCACCGTCAAAGCCCAATTTACTGGTCTTGGATTTTCCCACTAAGCATTCCTCCTCCTTGAGTAGTGGACACTACGAGAAAAAAATAGAATTAGCGACTACATTTGTGTGACTATATATGTCGCAAAATGTGCAATTGAATTGACTATTTTGCAACTTATTTGCGACCACACAAACATCGTCACAAATTAGTCGCTAGTTTGGAACAGATAATGATAGTCAAAAATTAGTCGCTAGTAATTCTATGGTGAATCTTAATTATAGCCAAAAGCTTATTGATTTAATCAACAATGTACTCAATATGATGTATAAAAAGGAAGAAGAGATTTGGCGAAGTCTAGTGAATTAACTTGCTTTGGGAGACCGAAACATAGAATACTTTCATGATGTTACCCGAGGAAGGTATATGGAAAAAAATTATGATAATTGAAGATGACTCAGGCCAAACTATTTCGAAGAAGAAGAAGAAGAAATTACAAATGTCATTACAGAGTATTTCAACAAGATCTTCACATCCAGTGATCTCAATAGCTCATATGTAGTTCACGATGCACTACAACCATGTATTTCACCAGATATAAATGAATCCTTGATTCAAATCCCTTTCACCGAGGAATTCAAAAGAGCAAGTTTCTCAATCCATCCTGACAAAGTGTCGGGTCCAAATGGCTTTTCGGCCGCCTTTACCACTATAATTGGATTGAAGTAGGGACTTGGTTATAAATGAACCATAATTTCTTCTCTAACGGGGTTGTGCTATTGAACATCAATAACACTCATGTGCGTCTCATCCCTAACATTCAAAATCTTTAATGAGTTGATGATGTTCGCTCTTTCGCTTTGTGTAATGTCTATTATAAGACGATCTCCAAGACCCTCACTCTTCGACTACAACCAATACTCGATGCAACCATCTACACGAACTAATTGGCCTTCGTCCTTGGAAGTGAAGTAACGGATAATGGTCTTATAACTCATGAAGTTCTACACTTCTTTAAGGGCTCAAAAGCGGAGCAATCTTTGCTCCACAATTGTCAAAACCGACATGAGTAAAGTATACGATAGACTAGAATGGGCATTTATCAAGGATGTTCTCCATATATTTGGTTTTAAAAATGTTTAGATAACTTGGATCATGCGATGCATCTCGACGTGTATGTATTCTTTATTGAACAATAGATCACAAGTGGTTTAGTTATTTCACAACGCAAGATTATTAGTAGGTTTGAGCATTCGAGTATTAATTCGGGTTTGGATCGGATTTTTAGGTTTAAAGATATAAAACCATTCAAGTATTTTAGAATTTCAGTTCGGTTTGGTTCAGTTTCATCCAGATTCGGATCAGGTTCGAATACCCAAAATATAAAATAAAAATCAGTTAGATTTAAATAAATTTTGGTTAAATTTTGATAATTATAAATAAGTATTTTAGGATATTTACATTTCTTAAACGCAGACTGACCAAATCACGTATCACTGCAACTACTCTTCGAATTTCCACTATATCAAGGTTCAACTAATTTTTGAGATTTGACATACTATACACTTGACTGGTACGTGAGATGAATAGTATGATAACTGAATAATTTTTAACAGAACGAAATCAATTGAATCAAAACTTTTGTAGGATAATTATAAAACACCGGAAAACTAAGTTTAGTAGATTAATCACATTTTGTTTCTTTTTCTAGTTATATATAACATAATTACTTTTCAAAAGCGTAAAAACTAATGAATATTATAAATGGTAAAAAACATTGGAATCATGTTTCAAAACCAAATCATTATGTAACGTGCCAACCTGATTAAAGAAGAATGGGCGTCTGAGTACTAATTCGGGTTCGGTTGTTTTTGTTTTCCGAGATATACAACTATTCGTGTATTTTAGAATTTCAGTTCGAGTTCGGTTCAGTTTCATCCAGATCGGATCGGTTCGAATACCCAAAATATAAAATAAAAATGAATTAGATTTAAATAATTTTTTGTTAATTTTGATAATTATAAATAAGTATTTTAGGATATTTAAAATATTTTGGATATTTAGACAAATTTAGTCTCAAAATAATTGATAACTTCGAATTTATAATTGTAAATTTGGATATTTTAGTTAATTTCAATCTAAATATAACTAATAATTTTAGATATATAATTATATTTCGGATACCTATTAAGTTTTCGGTTCAGATTCATGTTCGGATTTTCGGATATAGCAGTCTAGAATCCGGTATCACTTTTTCGGATCAGATTGGGTTCGGAGATTGGATTTGGGTATTTTCGCCAACCGTAATTATAAGTGCTTATGAAATTGCAAGTCATCAAAAAAGGGGTCAAATAACAAAATATCTTTAATAAAAGAGGTAGATGTCAAAAAAAAAAAAAAAAGGTGACAAATATCTTTAATACAATGTCAACCCTTTTCTCTTTAGTCTTTATAATAAAATCGTGCGCCTCATCGTCTTCTTCCTTCTTCAGATTTTCTTTCTCCGATTTTAACTCCAAAACCCAACTTTGTTTTCCGTCACGCCGCATCTTCGCCGGATCCTTTGCTTCCCGAAGCGATAAGGACGAGAGAGTCGAACTTTTCTGAGGATAGAGGGTTCCTCATCGAAGATGGTTTTAGGGTTCAGAGATCGTTGTTTCTTCGTGGCGGATCTCTGGTTGTTGAATACAGATCGTTTGAATGTGAGTCTTTTTGTTTTTCTTTTGGTTTACAGAATTTTGCTTGAACCGAACCGAAATTTCTTTGATTTCAGTCTCACAAATCAAATTCCGAAATGTAAAACCAAACTAACCGGAATTATTATGAATTCAGTCAGACAGCTGTCAGTGCTACGTTGGGTTCAGAATTTTGCATGAGCTGAAATTTCTTTTTGATTTCAGTCTCACAAATCAAAATTCCAAAAATGTTAAACCGAGCTAACCGAAATTTCTATGAATTCAGACTCAAATCAAACATCATGAGACAGCTGGCAGTGCCACATTGGCTTCGGTATGTTCAAGCAGTGGGAGGGAAAACTCATCCTACAAAACAAACTTTCAGTCCCTCACGAACACTGAGATTCTTCAAGCCGTTGTTCCTGCCGGTTTCTTTTTCCTCTACGTCTCCTGCAACATCATCATCATCGAGGTTAGTTTTTTTTTTTTTGAATTCTGAGAAATTTTTTGAGTTGTCGTGATGTTCCTCTTCTTCATCTCACCATTTTGATCGGTTAGATTTTCCTTTTAAGCTGTTTCTGTTTCAGTATCTCACAAATTGAGATTCAAAGTTGTTGCTCTGTCTGCATTTCTCTTCCATCTTTCGTCTGCTTCACCTAAGAAATTTTTTGAGCTCTGTTTCATCTCTCTGAATTTCTTACTTGAATTTTCAGAGAGACTGAGATTTCTGTTTCCGTTTGTGTTTGTGTTTTTGAAATTAAGGAATTCACAGAATATCTGGAATTACGGAAGATCTCTCTGTATCCATCTGTTGTTTTTGAACGACCGAACCTGTTCTGTCTTCATCTCAATTGAATTTGAATAATCTTCTATCTGGATTGCTATTTCATCTTTCGTCTGTGACATGATCAGGTTTTAGATTTTTGAATTATATAAGAACATTTTTGAGCTGCTTCTGTTTCAATGTCTCACGAAATTCAGACTCAAAGTTGTTGTTCTGTCTGGATTTCTCTTTAGTGATTTTTTGGAAGCTACATCTGAATTCACCGAACGTTAATCTCTATCCATCGCTTTTGAATTATGGAACCTGTTTTAGATTGAATAATCTCTATCTCTCGGAAGCTGTCCTGAAACGTTTATGTCTCATGTTACGCACTGATTTCTTTTTGGAAGAAAACATGATTGATTGTTCTTTCTCCATTTGAATCCAAATTTTCAGAGTTTTTGCAGAGCAGCAGCTGTTCTGTAATTGAAATTTTCAGTTTATGTCTCTCGTCACTGATTTTGATTTCTTTTTGGTAGAAATCATGATTGATATTTCTTTTTTCTTTTTCTCAGGCTGCAAAATGGATCAGAATCAGCGACCTATGCCTAGGCTTGAAGAACATAAGGTGATATATATTTGGTCTCTCTGTTTTATTTTTCCTACACAACCTTTGGCAGAGCTCAACTTGGTTTTGATTTGATTTTGGCAGACTTTGGCAGAGCTTTTTGAAGACGATGGTCTCCAACATTTCTTACCTGAACACCTTCCCAGCGATCTCAATTCGTGTGCACGCACACTCCGTCTCCATGGCACCCAAGAGCTGGTCCATTACTTGCGTGCAGTAATAGCATTGGGTCGTTGGACTCCATCCACGCTACCCCGCTTCAGCTATGGTCACATGGTGGAGATTATACGTCGGGAACTATCGGCTCCGGCTCCTTTCGCTCCGCTTACGGGATGTACATGCCGCACCTTGTTTGAACACATGATGTACAAGCTTTCCTGCCTCGAATCCTCCGCAGCAGGACCTGTTTTAGGGCGTGCGTCCTCCGTCGTGTTGGCATCGATGACCTGGTGCACACACTGCGTCGGGAAATATCAATCCGTGATTGGGCTCCTCCCACGGATCGCCGATATGGCGCCGATCATCTAGTGCAGATCTTACTTCAGGAACTAGGTGTGCCTCAACCTGTCCATGCCTCTTCCACTCTGCCCGACGGACTTGTCTGAGCTTCAGAATCTCTCTGCCTCTTACGCTTTGTCTGACCTTCATTTCAGAATCTGCCTTGAAGACTTTTCTCTCTATTATAAGTCAAACTGCTCAACTTTATGAACTTTTCGCTAAATCTCTCTACTAAATAAATAGGATTGAATTTAAAATGAAAAATTATGGCCAAGAAAATTCGATATTAATAAACAAAAAAAGATTTATCTCGCGATTTCGACTGATGATCAAAATCTGGGAAAGTCGATCGGAGGAAGAAGGAGATATTATTTACCGAGATCCGATGATCAGATGAAAGAGGCAGAACTCAAACTATGAGGAGATGAAACCTGGTACTCATAGATTATATATATGAAGAAAATATTTACTCGGAAAATAAATGAATAAGTATATATTTATTTTTAACATTATATTTTGTGTTATCCATTTTCCTATCACTGTTACACCTTTAAGAAAAAAAAAACATATAGTAAAGCTCAAATGAAAGGTATTTAAATATAACTATTTTTTATTTTTGTTTTATATTTTTTCGCGTATTCGAATCTGTACCGAACCATAGAACCGAACCCGAATAAAAATTCTAAAATACTCGAATCTATCTTATTTGTCTAGATCCAAAAATCCAAAAATTCGAAAGACTCGAATCGAACCCGAACACCCATGCCTAACTTGTATCATGAGGAAAAAGATGTTGTTTAGTGTCTGAGAAGTTGATAAAAACTTTAGTTATATATATATATATATAAATTTTTATTAATATATTTATTTTAAATAAAAATTTTGTTTTAATTTTAAATACAAAATTTTAATACTAATATATCTGATTTTATAAAAATATTATATTGAAAAATAATTTATCTTATATATATATATTTAATTTAGTATTAACGATAATTATACAATTCATCATATAAAATCATTTTATCTATAACAAATATACCGAGTAATATCTTAAAAGTAAAATAGCAAATATATTATCAGATATCTTCTAAAACTTTAAATATAAAATCAAATAACTATTCATAAGAAATCCAAATAGAAAAAATTCCAAAATTACCAAAATAAACTAGTCAACAATATAAATAATATTTTTTGAATATATATAAAAATATATTCAAGAAAGCTTTCTGCATATTTTACGATCTTGTTGAAAATCAAAATATGAATGTGTCTTCATACTTTACGTTCCCCGTTTCTCTTATGGTATTTAGACGGTTTCGAATCACCCTATCCAGCCATTTAGTGAAGATCTCGACGTCTATATGATTTTTCCATGCTTTTTGTAACGCCCCGACCGCTACCGTGTGGGTTAAACAAACTCAGCTTGTGTGCTTAACCTCGTCCGACGGCCGGACTGCTAGTTCGGGAGGCTCATAAGACTTGTTTATTGTCCCTCTAATCACCACACGATCTTCCCATGTGATTTGTCCTCACTCGCACGATACCGCAAATCACTTTCTGGTAGGTCACTCATCATTCAACTATTTCAGCTTAAGCACGCTTAACAATGGAGTTCTCTCTAGACAAATGACTAAAAAGATAAGTACAATTTGGTGACATATGTAGTCAAATCATTTCTTTTAAGCCTTATCGCATATACCACAAACCGTGATGTTACAATCACCCCTTCTCACAGAGCACAAAGCCCTCTATGTATATCGATCGTTATTTTTGACGGTGTGAACCCTCACTTACTCTACATACGTCCTTTGATTCGGCTATGATAACACTCTGACCGCCATCGTCCATTATATTTGCGGCTTTAGCACCGATTTCCGCTATATTTCCAGTATTATTCCACGGCAACTATTTTCCAATAATTATATTTTAAAATCAAAATATACCGAAAAATAAATAAAAAATATTATAAAAATATTTAAAATTTTTATAAATTTTACGAAACAAAAGTTAAAACTAAGTTTTACAATTGAAAATTACGTCTATTACGAGACGCGAATCTGTCAAAACGCTCTCGCGTTTCATCAGTTTCCCCACATAGGAAGACATTGGTCCCTGATCTCCTCAGGCATGAATGTCGAATGATTTCCGGTTCTCTTTATATGTTGCATGCACAAAGCACCCCACTTATCACCAAATGGTTTTAGTTTGGAAGTCCATAGAACTTAATATGGTATCAGAGCCCGATCCACGCCATCCAACCCGATCTGACCCAGAATTGGTCCAACCATCGACAACCCAGGCCCAAAATTGGCGTCGTCGATCAAAGCTCAAACATTCCGAGATTAATGTTCAAAGAACCATTATCTCGAGGGGGCGTATTAGAACATAGTGTCCCACATCGTTAGTTGAAATCTGACTTACCGAGAGATCGGCCCAAACTTATAGACGAACAAAGAGTTGTTTATAATGAGGTTATGACTGCAGTTAACAATGGAACTAGTGGTATGTTTTTCGTTTATGGATTTGGAGGAATATGAAATACTTTTCTGTGGAGTGTTCTTGGAGCAACTATTCGATCAAGGGTCAAATATTATTAAATGTTGCATCCAGTGGTATTATTGTTTTGTTGCTAAAAGGTTGTAGAATGCCTCGTTCTAGATTTGAGATCCCTATTCAAGTAAATGAATGGTCGAAATGTTCTATGAAACCAGGAACATATCAATCATAGTTGGTAAAGTTTGCTAAACTTATTATATGAGATGAAGCACCAGTGATGAGTAAACATAAACTTATTATATGGGACGAAGCACCAATGATGAGTAAACAGTATTTTGAGACTCTGGATACGAGCATGCGAGATATTTTTGGATGTGATGTGCCATTTGGAGGGTAAGCCTATTGGTTTTTGGTGGTAATTTTAGACAGATTTTACCAGTAATAATTGATGGTGGAAAAGAGCAGATTGTTATGGCTGCTTTGAATTCATTGTTACTATGAAACAAATGCACTGTTTTGAATCTCAACAAAAAAAATGCGACTACTTGTTGATGGTCTGAGTACTGATGAAGCTCTTCTCTTAGATAATTCTCCAAGTGGATTTTGGATATATGAGACAGAAAGATAAACGGTGGAGATGATGAAGAGTTTGAGATAGATATTCCATAAGATTTTCTCATAACCAATTCTGTTGAACCTATCAAAGAAATTTTTTAAGAAGTATATGATGATTCTTATGCGGTTGAGTCTGACCCAAATTTTTTTCCAGGAAGAACAATTTTGAGTCCAACCAACCATGATGTTGATATGGTTAATGACCATATGCTCGAATCATTAAAATGTATTTCTGTTTATTTTATATATATATGGTTATGTTTAATGCAATAATATATTTTGTGTTAAATTGTTATTATAGAAATATATTTGTATTGAAAGTTATGTTTCTTTGATAACATGTGCAGAAAGATCTTACCTCAGTTTTAACACTATTGATACTTCAAATAACGGGGAAAAGATGATATGGCCGAACAACAATTTGAAATTAAAGGTCGGTGGTCCTATTATGTTACTTAGGAAGATTTATCAAAAGAATGATTTATGAAATAGAATTAGGTTACAAGTTACTCTATTGGGTAATCAATTATTGAGGCTAGAATATAACTTAATCTATTGTTGGTTGTAAATTGAACTATATAAGATGTTTGTAACGCCGCCTGAAGCAAAATTTCCTTTCATAATGCGGCGTAGGTAGTTTCATGTGTCTTTTGCTTTTTTCAATGACTATAAACAAAAGTCAAGGACAAATACTAGATAAAGTTGGTTTGTATCTTCCTATACCTGTTTTTACTCATGTACAGTTGTATGTTGCCGTTTCAAAAGTCACTGCCAGAACTGATCTAAAGATTCTGATCACAGATAAAAAATGAAAACCAATAAAGAGAACAAAGAATGTTGTTTACATAGAAGTGTTCAATAACATTAAGTAGAGTTTTTATTAGATTGTAATCGCTGTTATTTTTTTCCAGAATATTGTTTATTTTTATATATCGAAGAAAATGAATTATGAGTTAATTTCATTTTAAGGAAAATTGTATTGTTGTTTATGTTATGATTTTATGCATTTTTCACTTAAATTAGTATTTTTTTTTTTTATATAAAACTAAATTTTTCCAATTGTATTTTTTTAAACTAGATTTTAACTATTTACTATGATTATTATTGTTCGGTTGTTTGTAAGTATAAACGAATCTATGTCAAGCAAATGCCTCAAAATAAATATACATGTAACAATTCAGAGATTTTTAAAAACAATGTTACTTTTTGTTTTAACAAACAAATAACTTAGATATTAAATAACAAATCCGCACATGCATGCTGGTCGGTTACCTAGTAATTAAGTATCTAAAGAGTCCAAAATGATCAATTGCAAAATTAACAGAAGTAGAAGTCGTTTAACAAACAATAAACTGACAGAATAAATGAAAATAAATAAAATAATAATTTTAAATGGTAAAATATGAGAACTGATTCCTTTACAAAACATTGTTTTAAAAATCTCTGAATTGTCACATGTATATTTATTTTGAGGCATTTGCTTGACATAGATTCGTTTATACTTACAAACAACCGAACAATCATAATCATAGTAAATAGTTAAAATCTAGTTTAAAAAAAAATACAATTGGAAAAATTTAGTTTTATATCAAAAAAAAAATTCTAACATACCAAAAAAATGCATAAAATCATAACATTAACAACAAAACAATTTCCTTGAAATGAAATCTTAATTATATAGTTTACAAATTATTATATAGTTTACTTTTTATTATTTTAAAGTTTATAAAATAAAATTATGTATAGATTAAGCTCCATTTTGTAAAGTTTATGTTATGTAATTTTATTTTAAATTTATTTAAGCACATGAATTTTAAAATTTATTTTAAATTTATTTTAAATTATGTATAGATTAAGCTCCGTATTGCCAGAAAATGTCTAGTCTCATACTAGATATGCCGCACAAGTGGTAGAAATATGATCGGATCAGAGTTATTACTCTAACTAAAGATTTCAGTTTGTGTTACCCATGAGCATGAGCATGACCTGATTGAGATCTTGGAGAAGAGAGTGCACACTTACAACTAATGGGCTCTTGCAGTTGATACATTGGTAGAAGATCCTCATCCGGTTTATCTTCAACACATTCATATTTGGGTACAAATAAGTAATATCCCTGTGAACCACATTGTAGCAAAGGTGATCACTGCTCTGGGAGAATCCAAGTTAAGTCTCTATTCAAAGCCATTTCCGTGAGAAAGTTCTAAAAAAACTGTTCTATCTTCAACACGCAGAGAGCCATAGATCCCAGTAAAGTAGTTAGTCGCTAATATGTGGTCGCTAATTTTATTAGTCGCTATATTAGTCTTTAAATTGCGACTATTTAGCGACTATATATATTTTGTTAAAATTAGTCGCTACTGAGTCGCTACTTTTAGCGACTCAGTAGCGACTAATTTGCGACTGATATATAGTTATTTTAGCGACTGATTAGCGACTAATAATAATAATAAAAAAATATTAATTTGATATATACTAATTAGATAATAATTAAATATTAATTAATATATTAATTATATGCTAATCCACAAACAAAAATTAACTAAACAAAATTTGTATTAAACATATTATGTTTACAATTCATACACATAAAAGTGAGGCATGAATAAGAAATAACAACCTAAGAGACTGTGGAACCTATTAAAATATGTATATCATCCACATTCCCATATCTTACTGCAAAGAGTAAGGCTTCGTCCACTGTCTCAGAACGTTCCTTCAATCCCATGGCTAGTGTTTCCTTTGATATTCCAAGTAGAAGCTTCTTGGCTTGTAGATGCATCACCATCATTCGGTACGCTTCAGGAATCTCAAGCCGAGCTTCCTAGTAAGCAATAGCATAAACAACCTGAGAGATATGCAGAACTGGTTATATTGATAAACATATACCAATGATTCTACGAAACCTTAAGAAAACGAAACTAATATTCAAGAAAGACTATACAAACATCCCAAAAACAAATTTATTGTTATTTCCCTGAGAACTTGTACACTTACTAAATGCATTCATGATTCTTAGAGTAAACAAATCAATACTCGCTTAAGAACTTATACAACTATCACTTTTTGTAATATCCTGTTCCAAGAAATAGTCAACAGGCAGCAGAGAAGTCAACAGAGAGCATTTTCGTAATTTTCGGAAGATGAAAGGCATTTTGGTAATTTTACCAAAATACGAGCCGGAAGTGGAGACTGGCAAAATGTTCTTCTTTTTGGTCATAAAGAACATTTAGAAGACCAGACGTGAAAGAAACGGAGATTAAACGAGTTTTACGGACTATCGGGAAAGGAAACCGATAGAACCGATAAAACTTGTAAAATTCATATCCGGAGCTACAAGTGTCTAAACGGAATGATTCAAATTTCTAAATTCATCTAAGAGCATATAGAATCTGAAAAGGAGGCTTGGTGTATTTATAGAAGCAGCTAAGGAGTTTCTAAAATATTAAACACGAAAACAGTAATATCGGTACGTTGGAGGAGCGGTTCGGGATTAAGGAGCTTTTAGAAGCAAATGGGTGTAGTGTTTTGGAAAGATTGAATCCTGGAGAGACAAGTGTAATTCCCCCCCCCCCCATGGCGCCACCCCTTCTTTTTGGATACAAATAATGTGTGGATTCATTGAACTTGGAATGTGCAAGGTGGCATATGGAGAACGGATGCATGGAATCTTCTCATAGCATATCAACGTGGCAAGGAGACTTGATGCCCAATAATACACTGAATTTTCCCTATTTCCTTGCAAGAGTCGTGGCAGAAGATGATGAGAGAAGGAGGACATTTGTCATCCATCCAAAGACATTTGTCATCCATCCAAAGAAGCTTGCTCACCAAGGGAACATTGAACTTGGCTGCTGCATGGGGAGGGTGGCGTGGTTTCATAAGATGGAGGGGAGGAAAGCTGTTGGCATGTCATGCAATGGGTTTGGGTATATAAAGGGCTTAAGGGGTTACTCATTCTTCACACCAAAACAAGAAATAAAGAAAGAGAGAAGGAGGGGAATAGAGAAGAGCGTGGGGAGAAGGAGAAGAAGGAGGAGAAGAAGAAGGAGGAGGAGAAGAAGAGGAAGCCGGAGGAAGAAGAAGTCGGGAAGGAAGAAGAAGCCGGAGGAGGAGGAGAAGCCGAGAGAAGAAGAAGCCGGAGAGAGAAGAGAAGGAGAGAAGAGGCATGAGAGAAGAGAGAGGAGAAGAAGAAGAGAAGAGGCGTAAGAGAGGAGAAAGAAGAAGGAGAAGCCGGAGCAAGAGAAGAAGAAGGAGAGAGAAAGAGAGGCGTGAAGCTTGAAGAAGACGAAGATGGAGAGAGGAGAAGCGTGAAGCTTTAATAAGAAGAAGATGGAGAGAGGATGAAGCGTGAGAAGAGAGAAGAAGAAAGAAGAACGAAGAGGAAGCGTGAGAAGAGAGAAGAAGAGAGAAGAAGAAAGAATAAGAATGAAGAAGAAGCGTGAGAGAAGCATGAAGAAGAGGAAGAAGAGAGAGGAGAGGAAGAAGAAGATAGAGAGAGAGAGAGGCGTGAAGAAGAAGAAGAGAGGGAGAACCGTAGAAGAGAGAGAACCAGAAGAGGAGAGAGAGAGAATCGGAGGAGAAAAGAGAACCGGAGGAGAGAGAGAGAAAGAGAATCGGAGGAGAGAGAGAAAGAGAATCAGAGAGAAAGAGAACCGGAGGAGAGAGAGAATGAGGAGAGAGAAGATGGTCCGGAGGCTCCATCAGAATCATTAGGTCAACAGTGCGGTCAAGTGCGGGTCAAGGTCGGAGGTTTGGGAAGGGTTCAGGGTAGCAGCGGGTTTAGTTCGGGTCTCGGGGATTCCGTCAATCCATCCGTCGTCATAATAACACTGTGAGTCGGCTAAATTGTGTGTTGCATTTAGTTAGAATCATATAGATCTGGAATTGATAAACCGTAGTTTAGGTTGCATACCCGATTGATTGAATTGGTTAGAACGGCTAGGTTGATTAATAACTCGGTTGATTAATTAAATGGTTAGGTTAAGAGATGCATGCTAGTTAGCTTATATCTGTAATCGTTGATAGTTCGTTGATTGCTTGATTGGGTGATGCATACATATAGAATGACATGTTAGGACGTATATGCATATATAAGTATTTAAGAACGTATCTAAATGAATCTATATACGGGAAATTATGAGTTGATTAAAATACGGTTAAATGACATAACACACTTAGAATATAATAACGGGTGGATTAATGAATGAAAGTTAATGAATAATGAGATGTCGGGGAGTTAGTAATCTTACTAACTATAAACCGACAGATCAAGGGCGTATTAAAAGATACTTAAGAAGTGATAAGTAAGAAGTGGTGTGATTAATGAGCCGTCTACGGGATTAGAATCCACTAATCTCAAGGTAGCTGACTGAATGAGTAAAGGTTAGGAAATATTAAAAGACGAATAAACCTAAATCATTGTTTGTGTGGTGTTGTGATTGATTGTTTGTGTGGTGTTGTGATTGATTGTGTGATTGTTTATCTACTTCGGTGTTGGGCCGAGTAGACTGTTGATTGTTTGTGTGATTGCTTGCTTGGTTATCTACTCCGGTGTTGGGCCAAGTAGACTGTACTGTAGATACTTACTCTGGTGCGGGGCCGAGTAAGTTTGGGTGATGTGGAGGTTGGTGATAGGACTTGCGGTGTGATACCCCGTATCAAAATACGGTCAACGGGCAGCAGGAAGTCAACCGAGGGTAAAATCGTCATTTTACCTAAGTCAGGGGTAAAATGGTAATTTTACCAAAGTTCGAGACGGAAACCGAGACGGGCCAAATATTCTTATGTTTTAACATAAAGAATGTTTACAAGATCGAAATTGGAAGAATCAGAGCGAAAACGAGTTTTCGGCTTGTCGGGATGGAAACCGACTAAACCGAAGAAACTTCGGAAATTCATATCTAGAGCTACGTAAGCCCGAATGAAGTGATTCAAAATGATAAATTCATCAAATAGCATAAAGAATCATATTTTGAAGGTTTGGGAATTTATGGGATTATCCGGAACCATTCTAAAATATTAAACCGAGAAAACCGCAAAACCGAGCAATTAGCAAAGGGGATTAGAGAGGGGATTAGGCATCTTTTATGGAGTGTTTTGGCAACAAAAATTGTCCAGAAGGACACTTGTTGGCTCCCCATGGCGCCACCCTAGCCTGGTGAGGTGCCAAACATGCCAAGATTCCATGAATCTTTCTTTGCATGCATGCACAAACATCCCATCCATTCAATGTACCTCACCAACAATTCTCTAGCTCTCTCAACTCTCTCTCTCGATCTCTCCCTTCCTCTCTAGCCCAGAAACAATAATCTCTTGTTTGTGTTCTTGTTGTTCTTGAGTGTTCTTGAGAGATTCATCACCAAATCCCTTGCATGTTCATCATAACTTCATGAGCAAGTAAAAGCTCAAATCTTTGAGTTCACCCACCAAATCCTCTCTCTCACTCTCGTCGGCCTCTCTGGTCTCTCTCTCTGTCACTCTCAAGAACATGCATCCATTGTCTAAACTCTCATGCATGTGTGTTTAAAGGAGTGAAGAACACCAAGAACCCTAATCTTGTTCTTCATTTCTTCTTGAGCAAGAAAGGGTGTAACTTGAGATCTCTAGATCCAAATCAAGCTCTGTCAAGTGCTAGAGATCCCTCTCACTCTCCTCTTCAACCGCTGTTCACCCCTCTCGCCGGAGAACCGCCGGAGTAGGTCGCCGGAGCTCCTCCTCCTTCTTTTGCTTCTTCCACAAGAAAGCTTGTAACTTTCTTTCTATAAGCTTGATTTTAGATCTATAAATTGCTATAGCTTTGTATTGATCTCCTCTGTCTTGTCCAGTGATCCGCCGCCCCTGTAGCCACCGGAGATCGCCGGAAAACCACCTTGAAGAAGCCGCCCCTTTTAGGGTTTGTAGATCTTGCCTTTCTCCTTAGTTTTTGGCTGTTTTGGGAATGGATATGTATAGATCTAGTGATTCTAATCAGTTTGGTATAAGGATCTGTAGGAGAAGCTGCCGGAAAATCCCCATCCGCCGCCGGTCAACGCTCATCCGCCGGAGTCAACGCCGGAGTCACGCCGCCGGGAAGCTCCGCCACCGCCAAAAGCTAGCCGGATCTTCAGGGAGTCTTCTGGTATGGTTGGATCAGAGATTGGGTTTGGTTTGGGGATTGATTAAACCGGGTCAAAGGGGTGTGAACCGGTCAACGGTCAACCCTAAACCGGTTTAGTCAGACCGGTTCTAAAGGTGTTGGGCCGGTTTGGTATAACTCCGTAATTGATCGGTTTTATGGTTCTGTGTTTCAGGAGTGTTCGTTAGTTCGGGAATCTTCATCCGCACCAAAATCCGTCATTCCGTAACTATTTTGTGAGTCGGCTCGAAAACTCGTAAAGTGATCAAACCGGGAAAACCACTAAACCGTAACCATTAGGACATGGACCATAACCGAAGTCATTAGTAAATAAGAATTAACCGGATAGTTAATAGCTAATGAAGCGTTTAATATATAACCGAAGAAGACCAATTCAACGTGATTAGGGTTTAGAATTAAAAAGAGTTAACCGTTTTCGTGCCGTTAGGTTGTTAGTAATGCGTGACCGATGTATATATATAAGTATAAAGAACAAGTATTAATAAACTATAAACGGGAAACTAAGACGATAATAAAATACGAATTGAACTTAACCAATGTATAGAATATAATAACGGGATTGGGAAATTAGACTATGAAGCGGGTTTGGGTAACGAATTAAGTAAATGATAATGATATGTCGGGGAGTTAGTAAGTTTACTAACTCCAAACCGACAGATCGAGAATGTGGTTAAAAGATACTTAGGAGGGATTAATAAAGAAATGATGCGTGTTGTGAGCCGTCTACGGGTTAACAATCCGTTAACCCAAAGTAGCGGACGAGAGTAAAGTAAACGTCTTAGAAACCCTAATAGGCCTGCTCGTGGTGATTGTGTGGTTGTGTTGTTGTTATTAGTTATTTCTGTGCAGGTTTATTAGACTGCTCGGTGTTGGGCCGAGTAGTCATTGCGGACACTTACTTCGGTCATGGGACCGGGTAAGTTAGTGGTGCTGACTAGGTATCTGACCTAGTCAGAGCGGTGAGTTGGGTAGTGTAGAGGCTTGCGGAATGATTGGGATTATTATTGTTGTTATTGATTGCGTGATCTGTGCTAGATTCCCAGCGAGTCTGCGTGTTTATATTTCTGCACTAGGACACTAGGGTGCGTTAGATTCCGCAGGCCTAGGTTTTATGTACGTTCCGGTACTTCCGACCCGATTGGATCCTCGGGTTTGACCTAACCGGGCCATGGTGGTTCCGGTTATGGTGTTAACCTATCGGGTGACGCCGGTAGGTGTGCGATTCGGAGAATACGGGGTCATGTCCTAGGGCCGGGTCGCATGGAAACTCACGTTACCTGGGGTAACGGGAGTCACCGCGTATCGATGGACAGAGAACGGTGTCCTATACGTGGGTCCTTGTGTGCACGTATAGGAGTCGAGGGTTAGTTGCCATATAGGCGACATTGTAACCCGTGGAAGTTACCGAGTTCGTAGGGCCCAGTGTCGATTATTATCTTTTATTTATCGCGCATTAGATAGACCGAGTCTAATCGAGGACATGTGCCGCAGTGCCTTCGATTTCCTTAATTCCTTTTATTTTGGCATTGATTGAGTGTGGGTTTATCACGACGTGGTAGTGCGTGATTGACCGCTTATTTATGATGATTGTTATATTGGGTTTTGGGGGCGGGATTTATAGACTCTAGCTAGATTAGAAGCCATTAGTGGGGAGCCGATTCACTGGGTGATCTTAGATTGCTCATTAGACTCTTTTTGTGTTTTCAGGTTTCAGCGACGGACGTGGGAGGTCCTCGGTGTAGCTTCGGGTTGCTTGTGACGTGTTTTGATTCGAGATTTTTGGATGTTTGATTTTCGGTTCGGCAGCTGCGCCTTTTATGTTTTGATTGTCTTTGATTGTTTATGTATTGTTATTGACAATTGTTTGTTAAACGTTGTATTCGATGTTTAATCCTTAAAAATGAGATTGTTTCCCTGATATGAGGTTTGGTCCGAACCGACACAACTCGTTGAAGTCGTGCAAGTAGTACTGCTTGCGCTACGGATACGAGGATAGCGGAGTCGGAAATAGATCGGTGCGAGCCTTTTGTCTCAAACCGAACTATCTTTGGCTTCGTCCTGTAGCGAACTTTTCCCGTTCGACTTGCTCGGGTTCGATTGGTCATGTTCTTGTTTGATTGTTGACCGGTCAGCTCGGCGGTCAGCGGAGAATGGGAAAGGGGCGTTACAGAAAGGTGGTATCAGAGCATGGTTCTCAATGGTTTCGAAACATTTCATTTTTGAGTGTTTTCCGTGTTTTATCGAGTCAAATGTGTCACACAAGCAACTGTTAGGAAACCGAGCCGCGTCCGTTACACCCGGGGTTGGGATGGGAAAGTAGAAATTTTCGTATTATTTGTACTAACTCATTTTGTGTCTTTGATTGCAGTCTTACAGCAGTGCATCCCGGGCGGAGTGGTTGGGTGTGTGTGTGTATACGGAGCAGTACAGCCGAGCAGTATGAGTCAGCAGGGATCAGTTGGTTCTGAGGAGGGTCAGGTAGAGCAGTTTCAGGGGTATCCAGCGTCACCAGGTCACACGCAGGGGTCCCATACAGCGGATCAGCCGCCTATTCCGTTACGAGAGATGCAGGGTGCGAGAGCAGCACAAGTAGATTGGTCGCCTCTTCAGGACCCGTTACCGCCAGCGATGTTAGATGATGCAAGTAGCCGAGACCCTTTTGCCGACATGATGGAATTTCTGGGTGGAGAGGATGTGGAGCTGCAGTTACCGCCACAGTGGCCAGAGCCGGACGTGCCGCAGATTATCGCAGAGACAGATGCGCCACCGATGTACCAGGTGCCACCCCTTGAGGCACCCGAGTTTCCACCGCTACTTGGTATGGAGGATTATCTGATGGACCCGTTACCGTTCGGTTTTGATCTCGAGATGGAGCCAGTGGACCCTGAGCAGCATCAGCAGTGGGAGCAGCAGGTAGGGGAGCAGGTAGCGATGTTAGAGGATATCTTGGCGCAGCAGGTTGGACCAGGATCTCCCCGTACCCCGTTGGACCTTGAGATGTCATCAGGATCTTCTGGGTCGGAGTTTGAGGCAGTGACGCCACCAGTCGAGGCGGTAGAGGCCCCACCAGTAGTACCCGAGAGCCGAGCGTGTAGTGGATGTGGAGTACGGGATTTCCATGTATGGTGGTGCCCTCGATCAGTGGACCCGCACCTTCGGGAGGTTTACCACCCCTTATCTGGACCAGCTCGCTGTCCCCTATGCAGCCAGACAGACCACGGAGAGATGACTTGCCCAGTCGCCAGAGCAGGACTGCACATGCCCGATGGAGAGCCGTACCCAGCATCAGTACCCGGAGATTGGGGATCCGGACCCAGCCGCAGAGATCCCGAGCCTAGTTCGCCGCCCGCCAGACAGTTCTCTATGATCCAGATGCCGATCGTTCAGTCGCCGCAGCCCGAGCCAGTGAGGAGGTGCCAGTTATGTAGAGGTCCGGGTCATCTTGCCTCAGATTTTTTCATGGATCCCCCGTCAGCGCCGACTTCGCCTTGTCAGTTGTGTGGAGATTATGGGCACTCAGCATCCGCTTGTTATCGAGGACCGTACCCAGTAGCTCTTTCAGTCTGTCCAGTTTGTGGCCGCGCAGGTCACGATGCTTGTCTCTGTCCGATCGCCGAGCCCCAGCACGTCGGGGCACCATCTCGAGACGCACACCCACCACACCCACCCGGCGCGCCTGCCAGTGGATACTCCAGTGAGCCGTATTGCCAGTGTTGTGGGGCATTCTGGTCTTACTGGAGGCGTTAGGTTAGGGTAGGGGTAGTTAGGCCAGGTAAGTTGGGGGCACTAACTCTATTTTGACTTGTAGATAGATCGGCGGATAGGCGACTTTGCGTGTCGTCTTTGATTTTTGTTGTGCAGCGGCGTCGTATGGGTTTTTGGTATATGATGACGGCTTTATGTAGGAACTCTGATCTTAACCGTGTACTAAAAACTTTATAATGTATGATATATCGTTTTATGTATGTGGTGGATACAGAGTGTTCGGCTAATCGTTTATAGTAACATAGTAACTATTTGCATGATTGAGACGGTTCGAAAAGCAAATGGGTTACTGTGTGAAACTAAATGATGGGCGGAACTGACGACCGTTCATCATGACCCGAACCCGGATTGACGACGCATCCGGCCGATCTGTAGATTGCGTGATTTATTATAGTAGCTTGCTTGTTTATTTCTTGCTTGATTGATTGATTGTATTGTGGGGCGGTAGTTTGTGTGGCGTTAGTGTGCGGGGTTTTGATAGATTGTTTGAGTGGGTCAGAGCGACTGTTAGATTGTTATTAGTTCGAATGTGTGCGTCGTGACCGATCGCTTTTCTTGATCTGGATAGAAAGATAAGTCCTAAGTTTATTTTGGTTGTATTTCAAGTTTGAGCTGACTTGCGGACGGTTGAGTTCAACCGTTCCTCCGCGAGAGAACAGACTTATAGGGTATTGTTATTTAATCACGAGAGACCGTAGGGTACGTGATTAAGTAACCATACTTCTATAGGAAAGTGATACCGGGGATAGAGCGAGGAAGTGAAGTAAATCCAAAACCGAACCCGAACCCGTCAGCAAGATGAAGTGTCGAGATGTTCATAGTCGAGCACGCCGGACCGCGAAGCATTGGGAGCACCGACAGTGAGAGTGGAGCAGCCATCGCGATCGACGGGAAGGAGCCGAGACGCATGAGGATTTAGCAAAACGATTTGGAGAAAGGAACGCCGATGTTGGAGTCATGGAGAAGAAAGCCGATGATCAGATTCTTGAAGAGTGTCCCAGGAAAAGGAGGGAAGGATGTCATCCGAGAAATGTGGAAGTCGAAGCAAAGTGGGGAAGCGTACGAGTTGGGAAGTAGTCCACCGGAATCGGAACCAATTTGACGTTTGTAAGTGACGGAGAATTCGGGGACCGAATTCCTGTAAGTGGGGAAGAATGTGATACCCCGTATCAAAATACGGTCAACGGGCAGCAGGAAGTCAACCGAGAGTAAAATCGTCATTTTACCTAAGTCAGGGGTAAAATGGTAATTTTACCAAAGTTCGAGACGGAAACCGAGACGGGCCAAATATTCTTATGTTTTAACATAAAGAATGTTTACAAGATCGAAATTGGAAGAATCGGAGCGAAAACGAGTTTTTCGGCTTGTCGGGATGGAAACCGACTAAACCGAAGAAACTTCGGAAATTCATATCTAGAGCTACGTAAGCCCGAATGGAGTGATTCAAAATGCTAAATTCATAAAATAGCATAAAGAATCATATTTTGAAGGTTTGGGAATTTATGGGATTATCCGGAACCATTCTAAAATATTAAACCGAGAAAACCGCAAAACCGAGCAATTAGCAAAGGGGATTAGAGAAGGGATTAGGCATCTTTTATGGAGTGTTTTGGCAACAAAAATTGCCCAGAAGGACACTTGTTGTCTCCCCATGGCGCCACCCTAGCCTGGTGAGGTGTCAAACATGCCAAGATTCCATGAATCTTTCTTTGCATGCATGCACAAACATCCCATCCATTCAATGTACCTCACCAACAATTCTCTAGCTCTCTCAACTCTCTCTCTCGATCTCTCCCTTCCTCTCTAGCCCAGAAACAATAATCCCTTGTTTGTGTTCTTGTTGTTCTTGAGTGTTCTTGAGAGATTCATCACCAAATCCCTTGCATGTTCATCATAACTTCATGAGCAAGTAAAAGCTCAAATCTTTGAGTTCACCCACCAAATCCTCTCTCTCACTCTCGGCCTCTCTGGTCTCTCTCTCTGTCACTCTCAAGAACATGCATCCATTGTCTAAACTCTCATGCATGTGTGTTTAAAGGAGTGAAGAACACCAAGAACCCTAATCTTGTTCTTCATTTCTTCTTGAGCAAGAAAGGGTGTAACTTGAGATCTCTAGATCCAAATCAAGCTCTGTCAAGTGCTAGAGATCCCTCTCACTCTCCTCTTCAACCGCTGTTCACCCCTCTCGCCGGAGAGCCGCCGGAGTAGGTCGCCGGAGCTCCTCCTCCTTCTTTTGCTTCTTCCACAAGAAAGCTTGTAACTTTCTTTCTATAAGCTTGATTTTAGATCTATAAATTGCTATAGCTTTGTATTGATCTCCTCTGTCTTGTCCAGTGATCCGCCGCCCCTGTAGCCACCGGAGATCGCCGGAAAACCACCTTGAAGCAGCCGCCCCTTTTAGGGTTTGTAGATCTTGCCTTTCTCCTTAGTTTTTGGCTGTTTTGGGAATGGATATGTATAGATCTAGTGATTCTAATCAGTTTGGTATAAGGATCTGTAGGAGAAGCTGCCGGAAAATCCCCATCCGCCGCCGGTCAACGCTCATCCGCCGGAGTCAACGCCGGAGTCACGCCGCCGGGAAGCTCCGCCACCGCCAAAAGCTAGCCGGATCTTCAGGGAGTCTTCTGGTATGGTTGGATCAGAGATTGGGTTTGGTTTGGGGATTGATTAAACCGGGTCAAAGGGGTGTGAACCGGTCAACGGTCAACCCTAAACCGGTTTAGTCAAACCGGTTCTAAAGGTGTTGGGCCTGTTTGGTATAACTCCGTAATTGATCGGTTTTATGGTTCTGTGTTTCAGGAGTGTTCGTTAGTTCGGGAATCTTCATCCGCACCAAAATCCGTCATTCCGTAACTATTTTGTGAGTCGGCTCGAAAACTCGTAAAGTGATCAAACCGGGAAAACCACTAAACCGTAACCATTAGGACATGGACCATAACCGAAGTCATTAGTAAATAAGAATTAACTGGATAGTTAATAGCTAATGAGGCGTTTAATATATAACCGAAGAAGACCAATTCAACGTGATTAGGGTTTAGAATTAAAAAGAGTTAACCGTTTCCGTGCCGTTAGGTTGTTAGTAATGCGTGACCGATGTATATATATAAGTATAAAGAACAAGTATTAATAAACTATAAACGGGAAACTAAGACGATAATAAAATACGAATTGAACTTAACCAATGTATAGAATATAATAACGGGATTGGGAAATTAGACTATGAAGCGGGTTTGGGTAACGAATTAAGTAAATGATAATGATATGTCGGGGAGTTAGTAAGTTTACTAACTCCAAACCGACAGATCGAGAATGTGGTTAAAAGATACTTAGGAGGGATTAATAAAGAAATGATGCGTGTTGTGAGCCGTCTACGGGTTAACAATCCGTTAACCCAAAGTAGCGGACGAGAGTAAAGTAAACGTCTTAGAAACCCTAATAGGCCTGCTCGTGGTGATTGTGTGGTTGTGTTGTTGTTATTAGTTATTTCTGTGCAGGTTTATTAGACTGCTCGGTGTTGGGCCGAGTAGTCATTGCGGACACTTACTTCGGTCATGGGACCGGGTAAGTTAGTGGTGCTGACTAGGTATCTGACCTAGTCAGAGCGGTGAGTTGGGTAGTGTAGAGGCTTGCGGAATGATTGGGATTATTATTGTTGTTATTGATTGCGTGATTTGTGCTAGAGTCCCAGCGAGTCTGCGTGTTTATATTTCTGCACTAGGACACTAGGGTGCGTTAGATTCCGCAGGCCTAGGTTTTATGTACGTTCCGGTACTTCCGACCCGATTGGATCCTCGGGTTTGACCTAACCGGGCCATGGTGGTTCCGGTTATGGTGTTAAACTATCGGGTGACGCCCGTAGGTGTGCGATTCGGAGAATACGGGGTCATGTCCTAGGGCCGGGTCGCATGGAAACTCACGTTACCTGAGGTAACGGGAGTCACCGCGTATCGATGGACAGAGAACGGTGTCCTATACGTGGGTCCTTGTGTGCACGTATAGGAGTCGAGGGTTAGTTGCCATATAGGCGACATTGTAACCCGTGGAAGTTACCGAGTTCGTAGGGCCCAGTGTCGATTATTATCTTTTATTTATCGCGCATTAGATAGACCGAGTCTAATCGAGGACATGTGCCGCAGTGCCTTCGATTTCCTTAATTCCTTTTATTTTGGCATTGATTGAGTGTGGGTTTATCACGACGTGGTAGTGCGTGATTGACCGCTTATTTATGATGATTGTTATTTTGGGTTTTGGGGGCGGGATTTATAGACTCTAGCTAGATTAGAAGCCATTAGTGGGGAGCCGATTCACTGGGTGATCTTAGATTGCTCATTAGACTCTTTTTGTGTTTTCAGGTTTCAGCGACGGACGTGGGAGGTCCTCGGTGTAGCTTCGGGTTGCTTGTGACGTGTTTTGATTCGAGATTTTTGGATGTTTGATTTTCGGTTCGGCAGCTGCGCCTTTTATGTTTTGATTGTCTTTGATTGTTTATGTATTGTTATTGACAATTGTTTGTTAAACGTTGTATTCGATGTTTAACTCCTTAAAAATGAGATTGTTTCCCTGATATGAGGTTTGGTCCGAACCGACACAACTCGTTGAAGTCGTGCAAGTAGTACTGCTTGCGCTACGGATACGAGGATAGCGGAGTCGGAAATAGATCGGTGCGAGCCTTTTGTCTCAAACCGAACTATCTTTGGCTTCGTCCTGTAGCGAACTTTTCCCGTTCGACTTGCTCGGGTTCGATTGGTCATGTTCTTGTTTGATTGTTGACCGGTCAGCTCGGCGGTCAGCGGAGAATGGGAAAGGGGTGTTACATGCGGGATGGATTGGGGATTAAGATAATGTTTTTGTTTGACCTTATTGGTATTGCGTGATTGAGTCCCAGCGAGTCTGCTTGTTTACATTACTGTTATTAGGACTCTATATGGCGCGTTAGATCCCGCAAGTCTACAGATGGCGTTCCGGTACTTCCGACCCGATTGGATCCTCGGGTAGTTACCTGATCGGACACGTGCCTGCGGGCAGTGGTGCTGGTTATGGTGTTAACCTACTGAGTGACGCCGGTAGGTGTGTGGTCCGGAGAATAAGGGGTCGCGTCCTAGGGCCGGACTGCATGGAAGCTTGGGTTATCTAGGGGTAGCCTGAGTCACCTCGTATCGATGGACGGAGAACGGTGTCCTAGCCGTTAGACTTCGTGTTATCGCCTAGGAGTCGTGGGAGGTTTTAGCTACCTTGGCGGAAGCTAAGTGTTCCCGTGGAAGTCACCGAGTTCGCAAAGTGGGCCCAGATGGTGTGGAGATTGCGTTAGAGATGCGATAGATAGATCGAGTCTAATCGAGAACATGTGCCGCAGTGTTCTCGATTCCCTTCGTTGATGATTGTGTTGTTATTTTAATGCTTGTGTGTGTTGTGAAGCTCATCACGTCTTGGTAGCATGTGATCAGCTATTTTACTTGATTGTTATTTTGGGTTTGGGTGGGATCATTAGATTATTAGCAGCCTTTAGTGGGGAGCCGTCTCACTGGATAATCTTAGATTACTCATTAGACTCTTTTGTGTTTTTCAGGTTTGGCGTAGCTCGGCGGACGCGTAGGACACTCGGAGTAGTCTCGGGTTGGCATTGGGTATCGGTTATTACACATTTTGACTGTTACTTTCGGTTTCGGATTTTGTTGGGATATCCCACTAAATGTTTTGTATTAGACTGTATACTACCATGAATAAGATTTATGTTTTTCAAGTAATAAAAACGGAATAATCCATGATATACGGTTTCGTCCGAACCGAACACAACTCGTGGAAGCGGTACAAGTTGCGAAGCTTAGTATCATAGAAACGAGGTAAACGGAGTCAAAGATAGTTTGGTTCGAGCCTTGTCTCAAACCGGATTGTTTCAGGCTTTCGTATTGTGACAAACTCTTCTCGTATGACTACTCGGGTTCGATCGGTCATGTTCTTGTTTGATTATTGGCCGGTCAGCTCGTCGGTCAGCGAAAAATGGGAAGGGGGCGTTACACTTTTTCCATGAAAAACTGAACGTACATATTCTTCTTGGACAGAAGTTTGTTCTCGTGGAAGTAGCTCATCCCTGCTCTTATCCCATCTTGTGGTGTAGGAGTTCTTCGGATTTCATCAGTGCGAAAAGTAGCTTGAATATGTTGCAACAAAGACAGAGGTTTAGTAGTATGCAATGCACGCAAAAGCTTCATCGAGAGTTCTTTGTTTGAGTTAGTATACCTCTCTTTGCAAAGCTTCATCGATTTCTTGTTTATCATCAGGAGTAATGTCCTTCGCATATAACTGAGTCAAACAATCACGAATCCTGAAAGCATCGAAACAAAAATCATCAGTAACAAAAAGTCACAAGAATCAAAATGTCGTGGACTTCATAAAAAGTTCACAAACCTACCAAACTTTTGGAGCAAAGACCGACTAACAGATTGAGTAGGATGAGCAGTTAAGAGCAACTCCATTGGAGTCTCTTAGCTTAGTCTCTTAAGAAAAAAATATTAAAATATGTGTGGGTCCCACCAAAACAGTTAACATACCGTATACTAAAATCCCTAATTAAGATACGGTCTCTTGTCCTGTAGCGCCGACGTGGCGCTACAGGATTGGTCCAATTTTTTTTTTTTGATTTTTTCGCCATTTTAAAAAAAAAAATTAAAAAAAGGAACTAAGAAACCCACACGCGGTTTCACCGTTGTGGGTGCTCTAAGACCAAGCCAACAGTCTGGTTCTTGAGAGCATCAAAGACCTTTTCAAGATTCTTGTTAAGCTGCAAGAGCCTCTTGAGAGTCTCCTCAATGTCGGATTCCGTTGTTGCAGATGCCTCATCTGCGAAATCTCCTTTCTTAAGCTGCTTAATCCTACGCCTGTACGCAATCTGGACTTCAGCGAGATTAGCCAAGCTAAGCATGTTGGAGAATGATTTTGTTACAACGATTGAATCCCCTGGATCTAAACTCGTCAACATATTTCCAAGCTCCTCTAGCTTCTCAGAGTTGCAGTTTCCGTCATAATCACCAGCAACCTCGTAACACTCTTGAACCTTTAGACAAAACAAAACAAAACAAAAACATTATCTGAATCAGAATGTTGAAATAAAAACAATACACAAACTTAAAAAACCAGTGTGTCTGATCTGCTCGATTTCACTAAAAGGTTTGAGATTTCTGAATAATCTAAGAAGAAACAACAAACCCACATCATGATTTTTGATGAGGAACCTAAATGCAGCCCCTAATTTTATTAGTCTTTGAAAGTGATTTGAGCATCAATAAAATTAGGGGCTGCATTTGAAACATAAACATAAACCTCTTTCTTCCAAACTAATGTAAGCCCCCACTAACACCAACTTGTGGAATGGTGAAGTGATGATTGAAACCAAGGTCAAGACATATTTTTATTACAAAATCATCATGGTTTTTAGTTTCCATAAAGAACATTACATTCAAGAGACCAAAGTTTGTATGAATTGTTGACTTCTTTAATGGGCCGAAATAGATTCAGGCTGGTTTATTGCTGGATGCTAAGTCCATATCGATCAACTTTTTAAGTTTACAGTAGTGTCAAAGTTGGATTTGTTTAATTGGTTGTCTGCCTTTGATTTTTGGCTTAGTTCGAAACTATACTTACTACAGGGCCAAATTCCGCAGTCCGCCCTTATAGCTCAGTGGTTCGTAGTTCAATCCTGCGTGAGGGCATTTTTTTACAAATTTCTTGTGTTATTTACTTAGGCCTCTTTTAAGGCCCGGATACTAATTCCCGAAAATAGCTAGCTATCCGTTTCACCCTTTCATAGACAAACACCGTGCCGTTTTTTAATTTTAACACTTTCGTTATCTTCAGTTGCGTTCCTCTTCCTGCGTCTCTTGAAACCCTTTCCTAAAACCCTAAAGCGCCACAACCAAACAAGTTCCTTCATAGCCTCTCTCTCTCTCTCTCTGTCACTCACGAGGAATCACGATGTTGCGCAGGAACGTTAGGTTAAGAAAGGAGTATCTCTACAGGAAAAACTTGGAAGGTGATGAGCGTCAGCTCTACGAAAAGAAGCGGAAGATAAGAGAAGCCCTGCAAGGTCGAGTTTCTTTCGTATCTGTTAAACAATCGATAATGGGTTCTTTGATTCGATGCTTTTTCGATATTTCTGATTTTTGTTTATGTTTTAACAGAAGGAAAACCGATTCCTACTGAGCTCCGAAACGAGGAGGCGAAGCTTCGACAGGAGATTGATCTCGAAGATCAAAATACTGCCGGTAAGAATTCTGGAACGATTTCTGGAGCTGGGTTTTGCCGATTTCGTTGAACTAATTGGTAGATTGTATACATTTTTAATAGAAACTCTATGACTTGATTATGCACAGTTTTGTAAATTAAACTTGTTTTATGGTCCTTTTATCTTGATACTGAATCATTAGTAACATTTTTTGTTAAATTAATTTGAATGTTATGGTTAAGAAGCTGAAAATTCAAAGTTAATGTTTGTACCTGAGTAACCACTATCTATTCATTCGTTTGAAACTCTCTGTCAGTGTCAGTATGGAACATGACTGGTTTGTGATCATGTTGTGAAACAGTTCCTCGCAGTCATATTGATGATGAATATGCAAATGCAACGGAGAAAGATCCGAAGATCTTGTTGACAACGTCTAGGGATCCAAGTGCTCCACTAACGCGATTCGTTAAGGTATATTAACTTTAGTTTCGGTTGATGAATAGATTTAACATTATTTGTCTGGTTAGTTTTCTTCTGTGTATATATTGTTGGCTAGTGATTTGTATTTGTTGATTGATTTTGTGACCTTTAATCTTTTGCAGGAATTGAATATTGTATTTCCTAACGCCACTAGAATAAATCGTGGTAGTCAGGTATGTGTGTTCTTGATTGTATTTACATTTGGAAGTATCTAATATTCTTCTTCTATAATTCAGTTTTGTTTTCCAATTGATCACTGCTTGTGGTTTCTCATTGATGTAGTTGTTTATTTACATCATATCATGGTCAGATTATGCGTAACATAGGTCCAAAAAATCTGAACATGTAGCTGAGTTAGGTTGAAGCTGTATTGCTTATCAAATTGGGAGTGTGACTAATATTAACTATCACTGAGCTGGAGTTGTAGTGACCTTTATACAACACAATACCCATCTTTATGTAGGCATTGGGATCACAACACTGGAATTTTCTTACTTGTTTCATTGCAGGTCATTTCTGAGATAATTGAAATGGCTCGTTCCCATGATTTTACTGATGTGATATTTGTTTCTGAGAACCGTGGCATGCCTGATGGTCTTATTGTCTCTCATCTCCCATTTGGACCAACTGCATACTTTCAATTACTTAATGTGGTAAGTACCTCTTGGACTTTATGATTTTTGTTTTCAAATCTCTCTTCTTGACATCTCCATTTCTTGCTTTTTTTTGTTACTGAATCCAGAGTCCCCTCCTTTGTTTTAGGTAACAAGACATGAAATTCAAACCAAGAAAGCAATGGGGAAAATGTCTGAGCAATATCCTCATCTCATATTTGACAACTTTACAAGCCAGGTATATTCTCTAGAACCGATTCACTTCCTTCTTTATATGCAATTCGAACCAGTTTTGTAGAGTTGATTTACTCTGTTCGTTTGTTTACCATTTGTAATGTAAAACATGTTGTTATTTTGGCAGATGGGTACAAGAGTTGCGAACATCTTGAAACACATCTTCCCAGTTCCGAAAGTGGATGCAAAACGTATAGTAACATTTTGTAATAAATCTGATTATATTTCATTCAGGTAAAGTTTTCTCCATAATAAACTAATGTCTAGTAAACTGTGTCTGTGTCGATTCGTGATTGAAAAGTCTTTTGTGGCACGTATTTAGGAATCATGTGTATGATAAAGGAGAAGGAGGCCCGAAATCGATTGAGCTTAAAGAGACTGGTCCTCGGTTTGAGTTGCGTCTCTACCAGGTACTACTAGACATCCGGTCTATTCTGTCTTGAGTTTTCTTAACCATACTGAAACTGGTTTGCAATTTTTTTGTTGTTGCAGGTGAAACTAGGAACTTTGGAACAAGATGAAGCAGAGATTGAATGGGTTCTTAGACCGTACATGAACACTGCTAAAAAACGCCAGTTTATCGGTGAATGACGATGATGATGATGCTAAAATGCACCAACCGTTGACTTTATAAGTCTTGTCGAATTCTGTTTTACCTTTGACTTTGTTGGAAGAGCTGTTCAACTTTTTTTTGTTGTGGGAGAAAATTTGCGATTTTGATTCATGGATTAGCATCGTTTTGTTGTAACCTTTCGCGGGAGGGACAACTAAAAAAATCCAGACTACCCCAAACTAATCTCTCATACCCTTCTCACTTTAATGAAATGTAGTTTGATCCTTTTACCCTCGGTTTATGGATTTTGGTTAAATGGTTGGGATTTAAAAATGATAATTGGATGGATTTGGTTTATGAAAAAAAAAAGAATTCTGAGCCTCGCCTCCGAGCATAGCCTCCTCGTCTCGCATCAACCGGGTTTTGCCCGTCGGTGCCGTCGCCTCGCATCTCCGACCACCATTCGCCGGCTCCGTCGTGCTTCGTCACCATTGGGACTAGTAATTGAGTAGAATTGTACTTCCATCGGTAATATTGGCCGCGGAAATCGATTCAAATTAGAATTTGTGTTGCAGGAGAACTGGAGACAACTGGTAGAACTGGTAGAACTGGTATAACTGGTATAACTGGTACAACCTGTAAAACTGGTATAATTGGCACAACAAGTAAAACTAGTCATTAATATTGTCAAATCAAGTTAATGGAGCCGTTTAATGCCCCATTTCACGCATGCAGGGGACAGTCAATGGGTGAGTCTCTTCGAAGCCGGCGAACAGTCATATCTCATCATTACAAATGCTTCATGTACAAACATGGCATTAAAGTTCTTCTACTTGACTCAATATGGGGTATTAAAGTCCTTATCTCCATTAATTTTCTTCTCGTACTCTGTAAGACTGTAAAATTAAGTGAATTTGATATCTTGATCACTAACCATACATTTCACGTTTTAAACATACGTTACATACAAAGACAACGAAAACATACAAAGACAACGACAACGACAATAACCAACAATATAACCACGAACTACATAGAACCAAGCTCGATTTTATGCTTCTTTGCCTTAACAAGTGTTCCCATCACAATAGCAATGATAGTAACACAAATGAGCCCAACATAACAACATTTGATCATCACTCTCCCTTTGTTGAGGTCTCTTTTTGTCACTAATGCGTCTTCCTCCAAGTCATGTATCCTACACTTTAAGGCTTCAATTTCGAAACCAATCTCGGATTTGGCTTTCTCAATCTCAATTTCAATACTCGAAATTTTGGGCAACGCATCATTGACTTCCTCATACATGCTATCCTCCACCCATTTGAACAAATGTTTCTGAGTTTAAAACAAAAGCAATATGGAGTGAATTATAAGCAAAAAACAGAGCATCAATCATTATCCACAAATTATTTGACAATATTCTTACATCTTTCATGGTTGAACATCTGAAGAATGGTCTTCCTGGGTTGTCTTTCGTCTTAGACGTGAGAATGACGACGCCTTTACCGCAGTGACACTTCGCCGGAAACCCTCGGTCTCCATCTTCAACAGTCGACGAAGATGTATCGCAGCTCATGGAGGAACGAGAGGTTCGATAAAATCAAAATCGTTGTTTAAATGAAGAAGAAAGCGAAATCAGGAGGAGCGGAATTGGAAGGATCCGCCGAATTGGAATTAATTCGATTGAGATGAATTGGAAGGATCCGAATTGGAATTATTTCGATTTCTAGGGTTTTGAATCCGTTTTGAATGATTGGGGATTTTTTAATTCAAAGGGTCCGTGTGGATCCGGGTCATGTATCCGTGGGGTCCGAAAGTTGGAGGTTTAAATAACATTTTTCCCTATTTTTCCTCAATAATTAATATCATTGGATAAAAATTATTTAACATATAACCATATGAAATTTGAACTTGTAAAATCACTTTCATCCTAACTATGGTCAATGGGTGACATTACATCAAATTAGATTGGGAAAATCTCTCGACTAAGTAATTCCACCAACAATGTTCATACAACACTAATTCCACTAACAATGTTCATACACTTGCAATATCATTTTTGGAATAACGGACAAGATAGGTGGATAAGTTTACAAAAATCGAAAGTTGTTATATAATAATATACAGAAGCATTATATTCATAGATTAATTGAGCAAAATCAATTGTAAAACTATAAAATCGAATTTGAAGTTCCAGTAAAACTGATTATATTGAAAACAGCCAAAGTACAACTATTAAGAAAATTTGTACAACTACAAACTCCTGTAAAACTATGTATTAAGTTTTGGCGCCAAAATTCCATCGTTTCGTATTTCTAGTATAACCGAGAAAAACTTGTATAAAATTGTGTGTCTCTGTTTTTCGAAGAAAGTTGTAATGATGAGCATCTTTCTTGGGTTTTTCAGGAGACGGCTTGTCTTCCTTCTTTGTCCACTGCATTAAACGTATCATTATTAGAAGCCGGCGAACCGTCACATCAGAAGCTCTGTTTAATGCAGGGACAAGGATGACAACCAGTCGCTTGACAAACCCAAGAAACGAACAAACACATCTCTGCGTCTTATGGACGCAACCCAAACAAGTTTAAGGGTCTATAAATACAGAGAACTTCTGTGTCTCTCTCATAACCGTTTTCCACACAAAATAAGTTCCAAAATCAGAGAAATTTTTTTTCCGGAAAACAGAGAGAAAACAGAGAAAAACAGAGACTCACCATGGCCAACAGAAGATCGATGGTCTCTCTTCAACAATTTCCGATCGAAATCATCTCCAAGATCTTACAGAAAGCCGAGGAAAATTCCGGCGCCGATTACTGCAACCTCTGGAAAACATGCAGAATCATGAACGAAGCTGGCAAGAGTCATGAAGTCCTCTGTTATCTCTCTCTCACACCCCTGGTGAAGAATCCTCTCAAGGCGTATGAGCACATGCCATTTCTGAACAGTTGCCTAGACAATGATAGTTGCGCGGCTAACTTCGTGCAAGGTATCCTCTATAGTTTTACTTTACTAGTTTTAATCAGTTTTACCCGTTTTACATCAATAATAGTTTTACTCGGTTTTACCGGTTTTACATCAGGTATCCTCACATACTTTGAAGAGGGTGATGTGGAGAGCGGAATGTTACATTTTGCCAATGCCGCCAGTGGAGAGGACGAGGAAGAGATTCTGGAAGCTGCTTACCTATATGGTCTTCTGCGCTTCCTCCACGGCGATCATCTAGGTCAATATGATGATGTTCCTTTCCGTGCCTGGCGTGAAGAAGATGAGGAGTTGGTGGCCCGCGTTTGGAGAAAGTTGAGGAGGATACTGCATGGAAACAATGTTGAGCAGAAACCGGTTTATATGCAAACATTGCAGAACAATACGCCTCCTCAATTTTGCCATCTACTGGATTTGGAAATTGAATGTCCCGATTGCTTCATGTACAAACGGGGCATGAGATTCTACTACATGAATCAAAATGGGCCCTAATTTCTTTTCTCGTACTCTGGTTTTTTGTTTTTAATTTCTCGGTTATGTAGTACTCTTTTTTGTTTTTAAATTTTCCGGCTATGTCTCCATCATTTTCCAAGTAAAAATCCAAAAGTTGTTCATATTAATATACTGAAGCATTAGTTTCATAGATTAATTGAGTATAATCATCTGTACAACTGTAAAATCAAATTTAAAGTTCCAGTAAAATTGACTATACTGAAAACAGTTGTACTCAGTTTTACCGGTTTTACGACAATATTTTTACTTAGTTTTACCCATTTTTCATAGTTTTACCAGTTTTCATAGTTTTACCAGTTTTCATAGTTTTACCAGATTGACATATTAATATATCCGCGTTATTTTTAAAATTTTAAATAAAAACGGAAAGTTTAAAAACATAATAAAATAGTGTTTTTGGTTTATTTACACAAAAAATAGTTTTAATTTAGGGATACCCTTTTATTTTGAATTGATCACTTCTCCCCAAATCACTTTATAAGTAATATAACTTGAGTAAATTAACAATATAACACGATAGTTCAGTGGCTCTGGTCTGTTTTTATCAGTTTAGCCACCCGAGTTCGTGTTGGGAATGTCCTGAAATCTACTGTACTATCTCTAGAAAGTATGATAAATGTCGAGATCAGACATAAGTCATAAATGCTGGGTGATCATGATGACTTGCTAGAGCCCGCTCATGATCTATAAGTTTAGGACTTATTACCAGTATTGTATGATCCCAAAGGGTCACACACCATAGCTAACGGGAAAGTTAAATGGAATTAATACGGTAAGATGCAATGGCATTTATTGTATTGGATCAGAGAATTGGGCCAGACAAAATGCAGGTTTTTGCCTGATTTGTGTCTTGGGCCCAAATGATTAATGAGCCATTAGTCAAATGACTTGGGCCCATTAATGAGAGATTAAGAAATCGATTAGCCCTAGCTAATGATCCCATGCGATTTCTCTAAGTGGCCGCTAAGCCTCTCTCTCTCTAGTCTCTCTTTCTGATCTGATCCATCTCTTTGGTCTAGCAGCCATCCCGGCTTGTAAGAGTGTGGATACCAAAGGAGGAGCAGGTTGTTAATCTGTTCTAACTGATCTCATCATTACCATCAATTATCCGCTGCAATCTGAAAGGTAATGATCCAGGTTTGGTTGGTTTTATGATTCGTTTTGCAAGAACCTAGATCTGTTAAGATTATGTGTTAGGTTGAAATATGGGAATTAAACCTTGAACAAACATCATAATCCCTCAGTGGTATCAGAGCCTAGGCATTAGGTTTCTTGTGAAATTGGATCATAGGTTGTTTAATAGTTTTTTGAATCAATTGAGAATTAAAATTGATTAAAGTTATTAATAACCTAATCGTATGTTTTGGTCTCGGTAATTATCTTGTGAATATTGCCGAGTGATGCCGATCGTGTGATGCCGAGAGAGGGACCGCGTGATCATGCCGATTGATCGAGTGCCGCAAAGACCGATCCTTTGTGATCGTGATGTAAGGGCCGATCGATTGGGTGGATCGACGATCGCATGGGCCGCGTGATCACTTGGCCGAGATCGATCAAAGATCGTGAGGCTAGGTCGGATCATGCGTGTGCCGTGCGTGTGATCGTCCGTGTGTGTGGCCGTGCGATGATCGATCGTTAGCGATCGTGAGCAGCCGCTAGGTCTCGATTGCGTTAATGGGCCGAGTTGGATCTTGGATCCGATTGTTTGGCCCGTTAAATTTTACGTCCCGCGAATAGTCAATCGGTTAAACCGAGTTTCGCGGTTCGTTGCCCAAAACCACACCGATTAAACCGGTCCATTTAATTGGCGGTTAATCGTGTGTTTAAAGCCTTAAACCGCAAGTTAAATCAAATTGGCTAAAACACTAGGTGTTTCTTCCCGGTTTTGGATTTAACTGAACCGATCCAATTTAATTGGTGGTTCAAGCGGTTAACCCGAATCGCGGTTTGCTGGAAAATTATTTAATACATGGTATTATTTAATTTCTGGTTAAACCGGATTGAAATTCAAAAAATTGAATTTTAACCTAAACCGAAGGCTGGTCTAAGTTTGATTTGGTTGGACCAAATAATTTAGAGCTGGTCTGGTTTAGTAAATAACCGATGGTTTTGATAGTTAATTTGGTCTTGGACCAGAATTAATAAACCGGATCGGTTATGTCAAATTATTGGGCCAGCTGGAATTCTATGGTCTTGGGGCAAGAATTGGGCCTATAATTTGTGACCCAACCCAAAATATTTAATAAAATATTAAATTAGAAATTTCTATTTTTAGTATGTTACTAAATTTAGAAAGTTTCTAAAATAAGTAAGTTTCCCAAAATAGTAATCTTCTATTTTTGAAAATAAAACTTAAAATCCTCAAAAACAATATCAAGCTTGGATGTCTTTCCAATCTTGTCAGCTACTTAACGCTTATTCGATTACAGATATGGCTTACAGTGTGAGGTATCTGTTTTCGCATAAGTAAAGTAGTATATAGTCACTAATTTCATTGGGAGTCCCAGACTTTAGTGATTATTTGGCTGTAAGAGATTGGTTTCCTTGACTGGGCCATCGGGAGTCCCGGGCCTTGAGACATCTGGTGAATTTGGGCCTCGGGTCCAATTCACAACCGAGAGTTATATGAGATATAACTAGCTGTGTGTATGCTTACCAAGTAAAGCTAATTCCGGGTGACGGCCAGTGGCCCACTTTGGATTTAGCTGAACATGGGTCTCGGAATCATTGCATTCTTATGAGGTTAAACAAAGAAATTTTGAATGCAATGCGAGTTTTTCTTATAAGTTTTAAGATTACTCTTTTATGAACTAAATAACTAAAACTCTATTGTCTCATATTTTCAGCTATGTCAAGCACAACAACACAAAACACTTTCTCGATCCGGTCTGCCCTTGAGAAGGACAAACTGAACGGATCAAACTTCCTGAACTGGTCCAGGAACCTGAGACTTGTGCTCAGGCAGGAGAAGAAGGCTTATGTCCTTGAAAGAGCTCTCTCTCCTAGACCTGCGAATAACGCCGCACAAGCTGTGAAAAATGCTTGGGATACGCATTCTTCAGATGCTAATGACGTGATTTGCATGATGTTGGCGACAATGGCTGCCGAACTGAAGATGCAGTGGGAAGGCCTGACTTGTCCCATGGAGCTGATGGCAAATCTGAAAGCGTTGTTTCAGGAGCAGGCTCGTACAGAGAGATTCCAAACTGTTAAGAATCTCTTGGACTGTAAAATGGCTAAGGATGCAGCAGTGAGTCCACATGTTCTGAAAATGATGGGTTATCTCGATCATTTGACTAGGCTCGACTGTCCTATAAGCCAAGAGCTTGCTTGTGATATCGTTCTGCAGTCTCTTACTCCTGCATATGACCAGTTCATTTTGAACTATAATATGCATGGGTTGATAAAGACGTTGCCTGAGCTACATGGTATGCTCAAGACTGCAGAACTGAATCTGAAGAAGACCAAGGAGTCGTCTGTACTCATGGTGCAGAAGGGCAAGGGTTTCAAGAAATCCGCTGCAGACAAGGGAAAGGGCAAGGTAGTCAGTAATGAAAACGCCAAGCCCAAGCCCGTGTCCAAAGCTGGGCCTTCTGACATCTGTCACTTTTGTAAAGAGGCAGGGCATTACCGCAGGGACTGTAAGAAATATCAGGAAAGTCTGAAGAAGAAGAAGTCCTTGGAGACTAAATCTTCAGGTATTTTTGTTATTGAAGTAAATACTACTACTTCTGATAATACCACTTGGGTATTAGATACTGGATGTGGGGCTCATATTTGTACTAATATGCAGGCGCTCAGCAACAGTAGAAGGTTGAAGCAAGGGCAAGTAGAGTTGCGGGTTGGCAATGGAGCGAAGGTTCCAGCACTGGCCGTTGGCACTTACTTGTTGTCTTTACCTTCTGGATTGATTTTAGAACTTGAGAATTGTTATTTTGTACCTGCTATAAGCAGAAATATCATTTCAGTTTCATTGTTGGATTTGCAAGGATTTGATTTTTCTATTAAGAATAAATTGTGTTCCTTTAATCTCAATGATATGTTCTATGGCTGTGCCCCTCTTATAAATGGGCTGTACATGCTGGATCAATCTGCTCCAGTATATAACATAAATACAAAACGGTTCAAATCTAACGAAGAAAATGAAACGTTTCTCTGGCATTGTCGTTTGGGGCACATTAGTGAGAAACGCGTCAAGAGGCTCCATTCAAATGGACTCTTGGGCTCATTTGACTTTGAGTCTTGTGAGCAATGCGAATCTTGCCTAATGGGCAAAATGACACGGGCCCCTTTCAATAAACCCACAGAAAGGGCCAGTGAACTATTGGGCCTGATACATACTGACGTGTGTGGCCCAATGTCCACAAGTGCTAGAGGAAACTTTCAGTACTTCATTACATTCACTGATGATTTCAGTAGATATGGATATGTCTACTTGATGAAACATAAGTCGGAAACCTTTGAAAAGTTCAAAGAATTCCAGAATGAAGTACAGAACCAGCTTGGTAAAAGTATTAAGGCTCTTCGGTCGGACCGAGGAGGAGAATACTTGAGCCAGGAATTTCGTGATCATCTGAGTGAGTGTGGGATCATCTCCCAACTCACACCTCCTGGAACACCTCAGTGGAATGGTGTTTCTGAGAGAAGGAATCGGACATTGTTAGATATGGTCCGATCCATGATGAGTCACACAGACCTTCCTATATCCCTTTGGGGATATGCTTTGCTCACCGCAACGTTCACACTGAACAGAGTGCCATCAAAGGCAGTAGCAAAGACACCATATGAGATATGGACTGGAAAAGCTCCAGCAATGTCTTTTCTCAGAATTTGGGGTTGTGAAGCCTATGTCAAAAGATTAATCTCAGACAAGCTTACACCAAAATTTGACAAATGCTACTTCATTGGTTATCCTAGGGATACCAAGGCTTATTACTTCTATCTGCGATCCGAGAACAAAATCTTTGTTGCTCGGGATTGTACTTTTCTTGAAAGGGAGTTTCTCTCTAGAAAAGATAGTGGGAGTAAGGTACAACTTGATGAAATTCAAGAAGGACAGGAACCTGTTCAACCTAATGAGGAAGAACAGCAGGATGAATTACATGAAGTTGTAATAGAACCTGAACCTGCAGTACCTGAAGTTCGGAGATCCGGAAGGATCCGTCACGAACCTGATAGATATCAGGGATTCCTCGTGACTAATTGCCATGATCTTTTGATCATTGACGGTGATGAACCCTCGAACTTTGAAGAAGCCATGATGGGCCCTGACTCCTTAAAGTGGCGTGAAGCCACTGAATCCGAGATGGACTCCATGTCTGCTAACCGAGTGTTTTCACTGGTTGATTTACCTGCTGGTGCAAAAGCCATCGAGTGTAAATGGATCTTCAAGAAGAAGATTGACATGGATGAAAATGTCCAGATTTACAAGGCCAGGTTGGTGGCAAAAGGTTTCAAGCAAATTCATGGTATAGACTATGATGAAACCTATTCACCAGTGGCAATGATGAAATCAATTCGGATTCTCCTAGCGACTGCCGCTTATTATGACTATGAGATTTGGCAGATGGATGTGAAAACCGCCTTCCTGAATGGAATCTTGGAGGAGGATGTGTATATGACACAACCTGACGGTTACATTGATCCTAAGAATGCTGGGAAAGTATGCAAGCTTCACAAATCCATTTATGGATTGAAGCAAGCATCGAGGAGTTGGAATCTTCGTTTTGATGAAGCAATAAAGAACTTTGACTTCATCAGAAACCAAGAGGAACAATGTGTGTATAAGAAAACTAGTGGGAGCAAAGTGGCGTTTCTTATCCTATATGTCGATGACATATTGCTTCTTGGAAATGATATTCCAATGCTGAAGTCTGTTAAAGACTGGCTGGGAAGTTGTTTTTCCATGAAGGACATGGGTGAAGCCGCGTATGTTCTTGGAATCCGAATCTTTAGAGACAGATCTAAAAAGCTGATTGGACTTTGTCAAGATGCTTATATAGATAAAGTCCTGCATCGATTCGGAATGGATAAATCCAAGAAGGGGTTCACGCCAATGATACATGGTGCTACACTAAGCAAGGATCAGTGTCCTAAAACACCTGATGAGCTTAAGCGCATGAGTAGGATTCCTTATGCTTCGGCTATAGGATATATCATGTATGCCATGATCTGTACTCGTCCTGATGTTGCTTATGCACTAAGCATGACGAGTAGGTACCAGTCTAATCCAGGTGAGAGTCACTGGATTGCCGTAAAGAATATCCTGAAGTATTTGAGGAATACTAAGGATAAGTTCTTGGTTTACGGAGGAAGTGAAGTGCTTGAAATCAGTGGATTCACGGATGCAAGTTTTCAGACAGATAAGGATGATTTCCGGTCACAGTCTGGCTACATCTTCTGTCTGAATGGCGGTGCAGTAAGTTGGAAGAGTTCCAAGCAGAGCACCGTGGCAGATTCCACAACTGAAGCTGAATACATCGCTGCTTCAGAAGCTGCGAAGGAAGGAGTTTGGATAAGGAACTTCTTGATTGAACTCGGTGTATTCCCAAATGCCACTGAGCCTCTAGCACTGTATTGTGACAACAATGGTGCAATTGCTCAAGCCAAGGAACCGAGACATCATCAGAAATCCAAACATATTATGAGAAGGTATCACCTGATTCGTGATATAGTGAGTAGAGGTGAAGTGATGGTCAGCAGAGTTCCCACTGATGAGAACGTGGCTGACCCGTTGACAAAGCCACTCCCGAGACCTAAGCACGGGTTGCATACTGCTGCTGTAGGAATTAAAGATATTCATATGTAATCTCTTTTTGAGTGGGAGTTGTGAGGGCTTTATTTTAGTTATTTTGATTGGTTCATGTAAACATTTTAAATGTTAATGAAATTTTATTTCTGGATTATTTTTTAACTGTGATATAAAATAATCGTTCCAAAATGATTCATGTCATTATATATGAGCCATCGGAGTACATGAGTAGACTTGATCCTGAAACCCCATATTTAACGAAATGACATAAATCATAGTGTCCATAGTCGAAGGTTGTTGAAATTGGAACACCAACAACCTGTTGAGACTAGATTGTGTTGAGACTTATGACCAAGTTTCGAGGGGTCATAGATGCGCGGCATCAAAGTCGACACATAGGTATATGTAGGGGAGCATATGACCGGACATGGCCCGCTGATGAGAACTCTACAAGATATTAATATATGTGTCATAAGAGGTTCTCATATACGACTATAGAGTATAGTCCTTAGACCTGAGTTCGCATGCATGTGGCTGCACATGGAGTAATACGCTTTGATCATTGTCTAACGCTGTTTCGTAACTGGGAGCTATACGGACCTTGGTTGGGTGTATTATGAATTGTGTAGTTCATAGTGATGGAACAAGATGGGATTTGTCCCTGCCGTTTAACGGAGGTAATATCTCTAGGCCAATCGGAGACTTGATAGCTGGTAAGAGAATGGCCATTCCCAAACGGACTTGCCCAAGTCGTTTGCATTGTCAGTATCAAATCTGGTCCGATGAACATGGTCTGGCTATATAAGGATGACACGCATCTTGCCTTATGCCAGATCGAGATATTGAGACAAAAGGACTAGGGAATGTAGGATTCCAGTACAAGTGGGAGATTGTTGGGAATGTCCTGAAATCTACTGTACTATCTCTAGAAAGTATGATAAATGTCGAGATCAGACATAAGTCATAAATGCTGGGTGATCATGATGACTTGCTAGAGCCCGCTCATGATCTATAAGTTTAGGACTTATTACCAGTATTGTATGATCCCAAAGGGTCACACACCATAGCTAACGGGAAAGTTAAATGGAATTAATACGGTAAGATGCAATGGCATTTACTGTATTGGATCAGAGAATTGGGCCAGACAAAATGCAGGTTTTTGCCTGATTTGTGTCTTGGGCCCAAATGATTAATGAGCCATTAGTCAAATGACTTGGGCCCATTAATGAGAGATTAAGAAATCGATTAGCCCTAGCTAATGATCCCATGCGATTTCTCTAAGTGGCCGCTAAGCCTCTCTCTCTCTCTCTAGTCTCTCTTTCTGATCTGATCCATCTCTTTGGTCTAGCAGCCATCCCGGCTTGTAAGAGTGTGGATACCAAAGGAGGAGCAGGTTGTTCATCTGTTCTAACTGATCTCATCATTACCATCAATTATCCGCTGCAATCTGAAAGGTAATGATCCAGGTTTGGTTGGTTTTATGATTCGTTTTGCAAGAACCTAGATCTGTTAAGATTATGTGTTAGGTTGAAATATGGGAATTAAACCTTGAACAAACATCATAATCCCTCAGTTCGAATCCTATTGGTGTCACATTTTTCCCTCTTTGTGTTCAGTAAGGTTAAAATCGTAGTTTCAAATATCTTTGAGTTGGGCAGATTATCCGATTTGTGGGTTACCCGACCCGGGTAAATCGGGTGAACCACCGATTTTTTTTTCCTTGGTTTATTTACGGTTCCAAATTGGATTGCGGTTTGATCGAGAAAACCGACTGGTTTATCATGTAATTCAACGAAAATCATAAGGTTTTTTGGTAACTTTACAAGTTTTCGATTAAAAGAAAATGTTAATAAAAATTCTAATAAATGGAGGGGCATATGAGATTTGTTTCCAGTACGGAGGGTCTTTGGAGACAATAATCCACCTTTCGCTTCTAAAAGAAAACTTTCAAAAAACCTCTCTCTTCTCTCTCTCTAAACCCACTTTCTCTCGAGAGCACTTACAATTCTGATTTCGTTCCGGTCACCGGAGCCGGCTTTTGCCCCTCTGGTGGTTGGGTTATTTTTGTTTCAGCTTTTTGTTTGCTACGGCGAATCTCTGTTTGTGTAAAATGATAGTTGGATTCACCGCCGTTTAGCTGCGGTTTTCACCGCCAAATAAACTCTGGCGTCTGCCGGAATCAGCTCTTCTCCAACTCGCGAATCGCTTTGTTTGATGTTATTTTAAGTGATTTACGTTTTGAAATTCCGATTCCTTTTAAGGAATCGTTCGATCGAAATCCATGGAGTTTCAAGCTATCAAGATCCGATGTTCTGTTCCTTCTTCATCCTTCCTAATCGTGTGCTTTGGTTGGTTCACAGTCCGATCGAGTTGAACGGATTCGGTGGCGTTTCTTTTTCCTGCAGATGAATCACATCGTCGATTTGGCAGTTATCAAGCACATGAAGCGGTGGTCGAGTTGTAGATCGAACTGAAATCACTGTTACGCGGTGATCTTGGTATTGTTGATGGATTCTAGATCGGCATGTTGTTTAATTGGAGAGGAGGAAGCTCAGTCGACCAAACATCATCGCCGGATGGACACGTGGCTTATCGTGTTGTTCGGATAATTGATGTCGGTTTTGTATGTTGGGCCTTAAGCCCATTACCTTTGTATTCATTTTAAATTCTCCAGTTCTGAAAATCTGTAAAAATGTACTCTTAGCCAATTGGGCTACATCTATCAAAATTGCCCACTAAAAAAAAAACTTTCTCTACAATTCCATAAAATGGAATGATGTGGAAATGGAATGATGTGGAATGATTAATGGATTACACTTTTTTTTAATGTAATGATGTGGAATGACTAATTCCATAAAATATTTACCATTTGCCTTAAATTTTACTTTTTAAAATAGAATAAAATGGAATGTTCATTCCATCAATTCCACATAAAAATTCAAAGGAAAACATTCCTCTACAATTTTGATGAGGAATGAATGGAAATAATTTATTTCATTTTTTTTCTAGATCTCATTCATTTTATCCCATTCAACATTATTCCATTAATTCCATTATATGCGATCCATTTACAGCCCTAATCTAAAATAGTAAATACCTTTCATTTGAATTTTACTATGTTGACCGAAAAGTTAGTTTTTTATTTATATATTTTCATGAACATCGAGCCTCCATGTGCTAAAGGTGTAACAGCGATAGGAAAATGGATAATACAAAAATATAATGTTGAAATAAATAAATAAAAACATTCTGTTATTCATTTATTTTCCGAGTAAATATATTATTCGTTAAATATATAATCTATCAGTACCAGGTTTCTTCTCCTCATAGTTTGAGTTCTGCCTCTTTCATCTGATCATCGGATCTCGGTAAAAATCCTCCTTCTTTCTCCGATCGATTTTCCCAGATTTTGATCATCAGTCGAAATCGCGATCATTTTTTGGTTTATCAATTGCTTCACCATTTTTTGTTTATTTAATATCGAATTTTCGTGGCCATAATTTTTTATTTTTAGATTCTATCCTATTTACACATCCTTACTATATACCCCATAGCCCTAACTTACCGCTCTGCTTTTTCTCTTACGAGTGTTTGATTCTCTGTAGTGAGTAGAGAGAGTTTTCTAGGTTTTATAGGTTGAGAGAGTTTCGCCGCAAGTAGGAGCTGTTTTTTCTTCTTCTTTTCTTCGTGCTATTGTTCTGCTGGTTAGATTGATTTTAAGGTATTTTTGGAATTTGGGTGTGTTGATGGCTCGGTTGATAATTCCTTGTAGAAGTTCGTCTCTGGCTAGGTTCAACCTTCTGGGTTTGCTCTCTCATGCTCATGCTCATGTGATTACTTTAAACTCTTTGTTTTGAATTTTACTCTTTTGATTACAGATACAAATCATAATGTATATACTTGTATCTTGGACTTTGAACAATCTAAATGGAATTGCTTGATGAGTTTGTTTGCATTTTGACCTCTTTGCGCTACTGAGAGATTAAAATTCGTTGTTACTGCATTGTTATCGATTCTTCTATCCCTTGCTTTCTCTTCTTTTGGTCAATATGTATTCATTTCCCTTAATTTCGCTTTTGTATTATACCCTCTCTTGTAGCTTCCTGTTAGAAGCGGTTCTCTTCCATTTCGTAATTCGGCAAAGAGACTTACTCAGTGCAGACCGTTTCTTACTTCCGAGGTTTGTGTTTCTCTTTCTCTTCGTTCACCTGCCACACAAATTTAAACAGAGAATGATCTTCAGTGTTGTTTCTTTCTCTCAGGCTACTTGTTTGAAGAAGAATCGCCTTCTATCACATTCTGTTGATGTAACACTCTCTCTATCCTTCCCTTGTAATAAATAGAACCCAAAATGCTGGATTTTTGTAGCAAAATCTAATTTTTTTTATGTTTTATATATCAGAGATATAAGCAAGACAGCAGGAGGCTGATTTGTTCTGTTGCCACAGAATCAGTTCCGGACAAAGTTGAGGAATCCAAAATGGATGCACCTAAAGAAATATTTCTCAAGGACTACACGAAGCCTGATTACTACTTTGAAACTGTATGTTATCCTTCTTTCTAACTCCAAATTGAGATTATGAGTATAATCACTATTTTTCTGATTTGAAGCCTTTTTTGTTTGTTTGTTTGTTTGTTTGTTTAGGTGGATCTAAGCTTCTCTCTAGGTGAAGAGAAAACGATTGTTAGCTCTAAAATCAAGGTTTCCCCTCGAGTGAAAGGTACAACAGTCAAGTACATTTGTCTTTTAAAGCTGAATATTTAGTTTTAGTCTTTTTTTCTTGCATTCGCTTCATGTATATTCCCATGATGTATTTTCCCATATCGCATTCTGAACAAGTATTCTGTTGCCCAGGGTCTTCTGCCCCCTTGGTATTGGATGGGCATGACTTGAAGCTACTTTCTGTAAAGGTTGACGGCAAGCTTTTAAAGGTATCATTTTAGTGATTAAACGTGTGGAAAATTTTCATATCTCTAGGCTGACTCTGCTATTCTAAATATTTCATAAGAACAATTCTTTCTAAGAAAAGCAACTCAGTAGAGGAGAAATAAGTAACTCAGTTTCCTTTGTTGACTTGGTCTCGCTTTTCACATCTGGTTCACTTTTGATTAGGAAGGGGATTACAAGTTGGATTCTCGTCATCTCACTCTCCCTTCACTTCCTGCCGAGGAGTCCTTTATTTTGGAAATTGATACTGAGATATACCCCCACAAGAATACTTCACTTGAGGTAAACTTATTTTGATTCCGTTCCTTTGCTTTCTATCAAAAAATTTGATTTAAGTGATCCCTTCTAACTTTTTTAAAATTTTCTTCTTTTAGGGGCTTTACAAGTCTTCTGGGAATTTTTGCACACAGTGTGAAGCAGAGGGTTTCCGTAAAATTACATTTTACCAGGTTGGTTGTGACTTCTGTATAGGATGACTGTTGTTGAAATAGTACAATTGATGTTCTTACTTTGTGTTTTTAATATGCAATGTTTAGGACCGTCCTGATATTATGGCGAAATACACATGCCGTGTTGAAGCTGACAAGTCACTTTATCCCGTTTTGTTGTCTAATGGAAACCTCATTTCTCAAGGAGATATAGAGGTTAGCAAAATAGTGACGTTTTTTTTTGGGGGGGGGGGTTTAAATGTCCTCTCAGCTTTGTCTTTACTGAAAGCATATTTCTTCGCTAAAATGTAGGGAGGTCGGCACTATGCCTTATGGGAGGATCCATTCAAGAAGCCGTGCTATCTATTTGCTCTAGTTGCTGGACAACTAGCGAGCAGAGACGATACATTTACCACACGCTCTGGTAGGGACGTAGCTTTGAAAATCTGGACTCCTGCAGAAGATCTACCAAAGACTGCTCATGCCATGTATTCTCTGAAGGCAGCCATGAAGTGGGATGAGGATGTAAGTACTTTCAAACTTTTTATAATATTGCATCTCTTTGAGGTTACAGAATCTGATTTTTTATGTGTTAACCTTTTTCTTTAGGTGTTTGGCCTTGAGTATGACCTGGATCTCTTCAACATTGTGGCTGTTCCAGATTTTAACATGTATGAACAAATATTGAATTCAGTCACAGTTGATAATATTAGTCCATTTGCTAATATCTTCAATCCAAAATAAAGAGCTCATGCTTCCATGTCTACTTTTCTTATTGTCGAGAATGATTAAACTAATTGAGGTCTGTTCGATTTTCAGGGGAGCCATGGAAAACAAGAGTTTGAATGTAAGCCTACTCTGCTTTATAAATAACGTACTTCTGTTGATATTCTGTCTTGATGGAAATTCATGAGCTTCTCTGCTTTGCAGATTTTCAATTCCAAGCTTGTCCTGGCATCTCCAGAAACTGCAACAGACGCAGATTATGCTGCAATTTTGGGAGTTATTGGTCATGAAGTATGTAATCATACATTATGTTGTTTATTGAAATGGTATCTTGTGTATGATTATATTTGAATGAGTGCATATTTCATTGTTTTCTGTGCAGTACTTCCACAATTGGACAGGCAACAGGTCAGCCTCATTTATCCTCCCTTTATTGCAATCTACGATTGTTTTTTTTTTTTTTGAATCTTCTAATTTGCATATATGCTTGTCTGTACATTAACTTGCATTAAATAAACATTGTTATTATGCGGCCAGGTTTATGACTAAACTCTTATTTGTAACGACAGGGTGACATGCCGTGACTGGTTCCAACTCAGTCTAAAGGAAGGACTCACTGTCTTCCGAGACCAGGTATATTTATCCTTATTCGAAGATGGTTATGGGAATTGTCTTTATCTAATGATAAAACTGTACAATTATCATTCACTATTGCAATTTTTCTCTATTTAATTCTAATGGTTAAACTGCTCAAATTATTTACAGGAGTTTTCATCTGACATGGGAAGCCGTACTGTAAAGCGCATTGCTGATGTTTCAAAGCTTAGGATCTATCAATTCCCGCAGGTTTGTTGTCTTGTAATCCTTTGAGGCCTCTAAATGGGTTTGTTTTCATTTTTTTCTTTTCATGCCTGATCCTATATCGTTTAACTTATCAGGATGCTGGTCCAATGGCGCATCCTGTTCGCCCACATTCATACATCAAGGTCAGAGTTTCTTGTTGTCTTGGCTTGAAAATTATGATGTACGTGTTACGCTAGGTGTTAACATATGTGGCTCTTTTTCTTTCTCTGGTAGATGGACAACTTCTACACAGGCAAGTTTCTGCTCGCTGAGAAGTCTGGGATTCTGTTGTAGGAGTTTATTTTGTTATTCGCAGTATTGTGTTCCATTCTAACGTGCTTGTGTTTTTGTAACTGTTCCAAACCTGCATTGCGTGTCTGGCCATCACACTACTCTCTCAGTGACGGTAGGGACCTAATACTTCCTTTCACTTGTAGTTTCATTTCCCATCAGTCGCTTATATATTAATTCTAACAGAAGTCTCTTTTTCTTTGTTGTCGTTTCAGGTTTATGAAAAGGTTTGGCTCTTGAATAATAGTGTTGCTGTTATATGCAGTAATCAAGGAACCTTAGTTGACTGTATAATGTTTTCCTAGGGAGCTGAGGTTGTGAGGATGTACAAAACTCTACTAGGAAGTCAGGGGTTCCGAAAGGTTACTTTCCAATACTCTTTTTTGTGTGGATCCGGTAGCTAGGTCTTCATTTCGCTCACCTCTATATGTGCATATATTACAGGGAATTGATCTCTATTTCCAAAGACATGATGAGCAAGCTGTGACTTGTGAAGACTTCTTTTCTGCTATGCGTGATGCAAACAATGCAGATTTTGCTAATTTCTTGCAATGGTAAGTTAGAATTTATTGTGGAATTTCTTGTTTTCAGACGTCTAAGGATATACCATATAAAACATTTTAGGTACTCTCAAGCTGGAACGCCAGTCGTCAAAGTGGCATCCTCTTACGATGCTGAAGCTCGTACCTTCTCTTTGAAATTCAGGTTCTGCTCTCATCACGTCTAATCTATTTTGCCAAATTTGTGCAAAAATTTACTGTTTTTACACCATGCTTAATGCACTGTCTTTGAATTTTTGAACCTTTTTCGGCCTTATCTCTATTGAATTTGTTGCTGACACATTGACTTGCTTTGTAATTGGTAACTTTCCCAGTCAGGAGATACCCCCGACTCCTGGCCAGCCAACAAAAGAACCAACATTTATTCCAGTGGTTGTTGGTCTTCTGGACTCTAGTGGGAAAGACATTACACTTTCCTCTGTTCATCATGATGGTACACTCCAGACCATTTCAAGCAGCAGCACAATTCTTCGAGTGACTAAGGTCTGTCAAAAATTCCTTCTGTAAATCAATCTTTATGTGATGTTTTGTAATGTACCTAGTCCACAATCCACATTACGTCACACACCTTTCTTTTTCACACCCAGTGTTTCAATTTTGTATACCTTTATCATGACCTTCCCCATCTATCTTTTCCTGACCTTATATATTGTTATGTACAGAAAGAAGAAGAGTTTGTGTTCTCTGATATATCTGAAAGACCTGTTCCGTCTCTATTTAGGGGATTCAGTGCCCCAGTTCGTGTTGAGACTGATCTCTCTAATGATGATCTTTTCTTCCTCCTAGCCCACGATTCAGATGAATTCAATCGGTATGTGCTTCTTCGACAACATATTAGTGCTACTTTATGCTCTTTGCATATTTTGATCATCCGTTTTTCTGTATTTTAGGTGGGAAGCAGGTCAAGTTCTGGCAAGGAAGCTCATGCTGAACTTAGTTTCTGATTTCCAGCAAAACAAACCATTGGTTCTAAACCCAAAGTTCGTGCAAGGTCTCGGCAGCGTGCTTTCTGACTCAAGCTTGGACAAGGTATGGCTCTACATTCCCTTATCGACAACATAATCAAACAAGGAAGCGTAGCTTAGGATACGACATTGTAATCTTTTTTCGTGTAGGAATTTATCGCCAAGGCAATAACATTGCCTGGGGAGGGAGAGATTATGGACATGATGGCTGTGGCGGATCCTGATGCTGTTCATGCTGTTAGAAAGTTTGTTAGAAAGCAGCTTGCATCTGAACTTAAAACTGAGCTTCTAAAGATAGTATGTCTTCTTCTCTCTACAGTCTACATATTGAATCTTTTGGGATTAGGGACCAAAGTCGTACGCATTGAAGTGCTGACGGTCCTGTTTTTCTTTATGAATCCGCTGCTTATTGACTGAAACTTTCCAATTGTTGTTTCTTGTGCAGGTCGAGAACAATAGGAGCACAGAGGCTTATGTCTTTGACCATCCAAACATGGCAAGGCGTGCTTTGAAGAACACAGCTCTAGGTTTGCATTTGCGAGTCTTTCTTTATAAAAACGAGTTTCTCTTTGCTCAAATCACTAACATTATTATGTTTTTGATTTGTTGAAATAATCCAGCTTATCTTGCATCCCTCGAGGATCCAGCATATGTGGAGCTTGCATTGAGTGAATACAAGACAGCCACCAATTTGACGGACCAATTTGCTGCTTTGGCAGCTCTTGCCCAAACCCCCGGTAAACCCCGTGACGACGTCCTTGCTGACTTCTATAATAAGTGGCAGGGCGATTACCTGGTATGGATCTTAATATCACAAGTTTCTTCCTCTGCCTCCAAGTTTAAAATATGCCGTACTCAGTTTTATCGGCTTCTGATCTCAGGTTGTTAACAAATGGTTCCTCCTTCAATCAACATCTGACATTCCCGGCAATGTGGAGAATGTCAAGAAGCTATTGGATCACCCAGCTTTTGATCTGCGCAATCCAAACAAGGCAAGTGAATCCTCAAAACTCTTATTCCGCAACTGTTTTTTTCTTTTTTCTCAGTTCTATGCTTATGATGAAAGCCAAACAACGATCATTCAGGTTTACTCGCTTATTGGTGGGTTCTGCGGTTCCCCAGTGAATTTCCACGCCAAAGATGGATCAGGTTACAAGTTCTTGGGTGATATTGTTGTCCAGTTAGACAAAATCAATCCTCAGGTTAACTCCCAAATTAACTGTGTTACCTTTGTAACTATCTTGAAAACAATAAACAACCTTAACGACTTCCTTGTTCTTTGGTCCGAGTCTAGGTTGCTTCTCGTATGGTATCGGCCTTTTCGAGGTGGAAGCGCTACGATGAAAACCGACAAGCTCTGGCCAAGGTAACTGCAAAAACCTGTCTTGTCTCTTTCTCTAAGACAACAAAACCATTGGCATTTTGTTGGTTTTGTAATCTAAGATGAAGATGTTGTGGTTGTGTTTTGGTTTGCAGGCACAGTTGGAGATGATAATGTCAGCTAATGGTTTATCTGAAAATGTCTTTGAGATTGCCTCTAAGAGTTTGGCTGCTTGAGAGAGACTGTCATGATGAAGAATCAATCCTTTTAAGAGACAAGATTTTGACCCGCCGATTGGCGGGTATATTTTTTTTGATGTTTATTGATATTTTTGTGTATAAATAATATTTTTAAATGATAATATGCTTTTATAATATATTATTAATATTAAATTTAGATTTTTGAGATATGTTGAACATATATATAGGTTCTATATAGTTTATTATTATTATTTTAAATGATAATGATCCACGTTAAGGACAAACAATTATTTTTTTTATAGCATGTAGATTTTTATTTGTAAAATTAATCTATTTTATTTTTAAAACATATATTCTATTATTATTTTTTAAAGATTTGAGCATTTTTTTTATCTTTTTATGCAGTAGTTAGTATAATATATAAACTGTATGTGTAATATTGTGGTGAATATATATTATTAATCCAAATATAAATAATTTGTTTTGTATATTTTTATTTTATGTTCGGAATGTCTTTTGTACATTTGCAATCTTTTTTTATAAAAACTTATAAAATTTATCTTTATTAGTTTTATATTTTATTGTAAAAATGAATTTTAATTTACTTGGAAATAGCAACTTCTATTTTTCTAACTTATTTTAGTTTCTAAATTATCAATTTATGGGTTGAAATTATATTTGATTTATACAAATGTATATTATTGAGCAGATTGTGAAAAAAAAAATTAAAAATATGATGGTTTTCATTTACTTATGGACGAATGTAATATATATTTATAAATGTTAATATGTTCTATTTTATATATTTTCATAAGTAGATGTTGATTTGTTGACAATTTATTTGTCTAGATGATGTTATTATTATTATTATATAGTTTATATTTGTTTTGTAATATTAGTAGATAGTAAAATTATAAAAATGTTATTATTATATTATTAAATTATATGTTAAAATTGAAAATCAATCTTATAGTTTATAAGTTTTGTTTTTAAGTAGCTAATTTTCAGAATTTAAATTCAACAACATAAAAAATAAAGATGTTTATTTTACAAAAAAAAAGACGTGAATCAAAAACTAAAAGGTAATATTTTAATTGCTATTAGAAATTTTTGAAAGGTTTGATAAAATTTTTTATATTTTTGATATGTCGATAAAAATAAAATACCCTTATGGTACTCTATGATGTTATTAGACTTGTACATTAGCGATCATAAAACCCAATTTTTTTTTTTATTCAACCGGAATTGTCAAAAAAAAGTTGTGGTAATAGAAATGAACGTTAAGGTTCAATATAACTGTTTCCAATAAATACCCAGAAGACCCAAAATTGAATTTATAATTTATTTCCTATTTAATCGGAAAGAAAATAATTGTTTTTGACATTGAATTAGATTTTGTAAAGATTTTAGAAAAATAATAAAATAAGTGTTTTAGTATTTATCTACATCCATTTTAGAATAAATGTAAAGAATATTTTTAGAATAAATGTAAATAATATTTTTTTAGAATAAACGGAAAAACGTTTATAATCTCAATGAATTTTTAAAATTAAAACTCTCTGAATGGTATATATTGTAATCAACCAGAAAACTAATGGTATATTTAAATTTTTGCTTCTATTTTAATAGTATAGATGTATTATATTATAATTAGATTTTTTTTCAAGAATATAAATTAAATATTATATACATTAAATAAATATTTAAAATAATATTTTATTAATGTATTTCATTATATAATATTTATATTAAAATTAGTTAAATATTTATATTTTAGTTATAATAAATTGCATTTTCTTGCAATCCGTTTCACCAAAAATAAAAGATCACATATCCTCCATATCCAAAATCTTCATTCTCATTACCTTTAATTTAATGATTTTCAATTTAATTAATTGATATATACTTCTCCACTAGTGGATCTAATGAAGTATGACCGCAAGTTTTGAACCAAATTCTCAGTTCTAACTAATGCTAATGATATTTTGACAACAATTAAAACCCATATTAGCATATATTATGATATATAATATATTAAATAAATTTGAATATTTACATAGTGCTTATGAATAAAATGATAAGAGTTATAACATATTTGCATTGCTAATCACATTAAGAGAGTTTTGAAATAATAAAATAATTTCATTGCCATCGCGAGGGATAATTTTTTTCCTTGTAAAAATTATTTAGTAAAACATTTTTATGTTTGGCTTTTTGAAGTTTTTTTTAGAGTTTAAAAACAGGTGAGTCTGACATTTAGACCGGTTCATTTAGACCCGTTTATACTTATAACCCGTTTTAAACCCACTCGTTTAAACCGTCAGAAGTAACGCATGTCCGTTTAAACCCGTTTAATACAAAATACATAAAGTTAACTTTTTATTTTAAAATTAATATCATAATAAGGAAAGTATAAAATACAGAAGAAAACAATTAGTATTTTCCATGTTGATTTTCTCTGATACAAAAATCACATTATTTTGGTTATTATTAATCCATCTTATATCAAAATATTGTGAAAATAACGCTACACGAATAAATAAAAATATTTATAATAGTCACAGAATTGTAGTACATATACTTTAACTAATAAGTTATAGATTAAGATTTTTTTAGTGCTAACTAATTAGGTTTATCTATTATGATATTTTGTAAATTTATAGTTGAGATATATAGTAACTAAAGTAATTTTACGAATCTAATTAATTAACATTTATTAAAAGTTTATAGTTTCAGGTAACCTATTTATTTTTTTAAAAAATTCTTTGATATCTTTAAGATAAGGAATTTTGAATGTAGTAATAAATGCAAAAATGTAAATTAGGCATATTACAATTTTAACACAATATTGTTATTATTTTGTTATAGACTTATAATTAAGTATTTAATATTTCAAAATATTATATTGGAAGATTAGGGTAATTGTTCAAAAACATTATAATGACTAACTCAATTTTTATTATCAATATATTTAACCATCAATATATTTTAGAGATTTTTGAGACTATTATACTTTATATACAATCTTGTATATATATATATATATATATATATATATATATATATATATATATATACCCGTGATAATGGATAAATACATTCAACATATATATTTATTGGGAAGATCTGATTGATGGTTCGAGAATAATAGATATTAACGATTTAGAAATTAAATTTGATATAAATTTATGTGAATCAGAGTATTATTCAGCTTTAGTTTTAAATATATTATTTTATTTGTTTTAAATACACTATTTTCCTTTTAATTCTGGAATAGTGACTATTATTTTGATAAAAATGATTATCGAGCACATATGTATGAGAATAAAATATATGTTTTTAAAGTTGAATTAGTATTATAGTGAGTGGAGGTTCATGATTCAAGTAGTTTTTAATCTGTTAGAGTGTTATTAGGGCCAAAGATTTCACCAACAAATTAACACGAAATATTCCATCATAACTAACTTACAATTTACATTAGTATATCTCAAACTTCATTTGTAAAAAACCAATAAACGAAAAACAGGAAAACAAAACAACATATCCCAAGAAAATAGATGCGGGACCGAAAGCTATTGAAATAATAATTAAAATACCTATCGGTTCAGAATTGCTGAAATAAACCGAGAACCAAACAAAAAGAAAAAAAAACGCCAAATTAACAAAAAAAAATATGCCGAAAGCCAAATATTTTTGGTTTGGTTCAGTATTATTGGTCGGTTTTTAATCCTACAAATTTCTAAGAAACCGAATAAAATTGTGATTCATTTTGAATATATGTAATTTAAAGTTGACGACTAAATGTAATAAAAACTCAGAAAATATATTCGAGTTGCAAAAGCCATTAAATTTATACATATACAAAACGAAAAAAATGTATTAAATTGAATGCATGATGTGTACAAACACAAAAGAAAGAAAAACTTTGGATCTTTTGATCACCATGAACAACTAAGACAAAATGAGTACACAAAAAAAAAAAAACAAATGAGTGGCGGCTCAAAAGTATTCAGTAAAAAAATTGGGATAAATCAGCAAGAACAAAACAAACATGTCGACGGAAAAAAGGGGGAGATTTCATATGCATGGAGTGTTAGTTTCATGACATATGTATAGCTGGAAAATATTCGAATTTTTGTTCTTGGAACATTGAAAAAGAAAACAAACGAAACACAAACACGACTAATCATAAGGGAAAAACTATACGAATGGAGTATTTTTTTTCAAATGCTTGTTTGGCCAAGGAAGAAAATGTTTAATTTCGGAATACCATATAAATGATAAGCAGATGAAACAATTGTACATCCGATATGTTTAAAGGAATTCCTTTGGGATCAATGAACCATCAAAATGATCGCCAAAAAGTTTAACAAAAAGAAGGAAAAAAACTATTAGATCAGAAGAATTATTAGGATAAATCTTCAAAACCTGAATAAACAACCATATTCGTCGATGGACAAAAAACACCAAACCAACAAAAAAAATGAAAAGGGAGAGTAAAGATGCCGAAGGAGTTAGATACTTTCGGTTTAAAAATTGTTAACAATTACCATCGAAAAAATAACAAAACTTATGTGAGAAAAATAAGAGTGAGATAATTAAGAAAATGATTAAATATCATTCCAGAACTGTGAAGTATAAGCAATGGAGAAGGTAGAGAAAAGGTCGCTTATATAGGCCTGGATTTCTGATTTTTTTTTTTCAATTCTTTTTTACTTTAGAGAAAATATGCTACTCATAATGACTAATTAACAGGAAATGGATATAAATATCTTCTAGTTGATAACAATATAATCTATACGAATATATTCAACTACATTTATGGAAACATTTCAAACTAAATTGAATTTCTTTTATTTAAATTAAATTGAATCTGAATGGCATATCATGTAATTATAAAGATAAATAGTGGTAGTTTCAATTTTGTATTTCTATTTTAATATTATAGATTCTCATCAATATATTCTACAAATCTTCGTTTTTGAGAATGTGTTAAATCTTGCTGTCCAAGTTTTTAAAGTTTTTGGGTGCAGTGGTATGTCATAATATTGACTAATATATTAGTAGAAGATACGCGGAGATACAGTTAACTATAAATAATACTAAGATATGGATGAAATATATTATATGTAGCATGTGATCTTATAATTGTACTACAGTTTATTGTTTAATACATCATACATATTATAATAATCTTATAATTGTACTACAGTTTATTGTTTAATACATCAAACACACAATTTTAGGAAAGATCACAATGACGTTTTATCCTCAATAAATTTTAGAATTTAACAAAAAAATCAAGTGGCACACCTTGTAATTAAAAGAATAAACAATGGCAATTTCTGTTTTGTACTTCTCTTTTAATATTATAGATTCTACTCGTAACTATTTTGTTACTTGAATTAGCTCTAAATTATCATATTCTGCTTTTTGAGTTTTACATTAAACACATGCCTTATATATAAACGGATCCTGAAATTAATGGTTTTTCTTTTTATATTATAAAAAATTTCAACTTCCAATTAAATTAAGAGTAAATTAGCATTTAGCAGATGGTCACCATTAGAACTAATCAAACTGAAAGAAGAACAATAGCTCCACACAAGACTACAAGAGCATATATAATGACTACGATTACTTATATCTAAACCGGACAACGTGGCAGTCCAATTAATCGGTCAGTAATGGAAACCGGTTTTCCTTTTGCTGAATCTTTTCGACTCGAGGAGCGTCGGGCTTCACACTCGTTAGCTAGATATCAGGCGAAACAAAAATGTTGGCTAGGGTTTGGAGATCGCAATCCATTGCTGCGTCTGCTGCTAGATCGATCAGTGCAAGATTGATTCATATTCCCGTCGCCAAGAAAGGTACGGTTGGAAAGAGTGTACCTTGTTTGAGCCGAGGAACTTTTGGAGGAGAGGAATTGAAACTGAGAAGTGGGTTCCATTATATCAAAAGCTTAGATGATGCGATCGATTTGTTCGATGACATGGTTCAATCTCGTCCTTTCCCTTCCGTGATTGATTTCTGTAAACTGATGGGTGTGGTCGTGAGAATGAAACGACCCGATCTTGTGATTTCTCTCCACAGGAAGATGGAAGTACGACGGATTCCATTGGATATATACAGCTTCAATATTCTGATGAAGTGTTTATGCAGCTGCTCTAAGCTGTCTTTTGCTTTGTCTATGTTTGGCAAGATCACAAAGCTTGGTTTTCAGCCCAATGTTGTTACGTTTAGCACGCTGCTCCACGGATTATGTCTGGAAGATAGGATTTCTGAAGCCTTGGCTTTATTTAATCAAATGGTTGAAACAGGATGTACGCCCAATGTCGTCACATTTACCACACTGATGAATGGTCTTTGCCGGGAGGGTCGAGTTCTCGAAGCAGTAGCTCTGCTTGATCAGATGGTAGAAAATGGTGACCAACCTAACATTGTTACTTACGGAACACTTGTAGACGGAATGTGTAAGATGGGCGACACTGTCTCGGCATTGAATCTACTGAGGAAGATGGAGGATAGCCAAATCAAAGCCGATGTGGTAATCTACTGTACCATCATTGATCGTCTTTGCAAAGATGGACATCATAACGATGCTCATAATCTTTTCAATGAAATGCATGAAAAAGGTATTTTTCCAGATGTAATTACCTACAACTGTATGGTAGACAGTTTATGTAGCTCTGGTAGATGGAGTGATGCCGAGCGGTTGTTGCGAGAAATGGTAGAAAGAAATATCAATCCTGATATTTTCACATTCAATGCATTGATCAATGCATATGTCAAAGAAGGGAAAATCTTGGAGGCTGAAGAATTATACGATGAGATGCTCTGTAGGGGATTAATTCCTGATACATTCACATATAACTCAATGATCAATGGATTTTGTAAGAAAAATCGCCTAGATGAGGCGAAGCGCATGTTTGGTTTGATGGTTAGCGAGGGCTGCTCTCCGGACGTAGTGACTTTAAATTCTCTCATTGACGGATACTGTAAGGCTAAGAGGGTAGATGATGGAATGAAATATCTCCATGAGATGTCTAAAAGAGGATTAGTTCCTGATACATTCACTTACAACACTCTTATTCACGGGTTCTGTCAAGCGGGCGATCTTAATGCTGCTCAAGAACTTCTCCAGAAAATGATTTCTCATGGTGTGTGCTGTGATATCGTAACTTGTAACATTTTGTTGGAGGGTCTCTGTGACAATGGGAGACTTAAAAATGCATTAGAAATGTTTGATGTTATGCAAAAGAGTAAGATGGCTCTTGATCCTAGTCATCCTTTCAAAGGTGTGGCACCTGATGTTCAAACTTACAGTATATTGATCAGCGGATTGATCAGAGAAGGGAAGTTTTTAGGAGCTGAAAAATTGTACGAGGAAATGCTCCACAGAGGTGTAGTCCCTGATACTGTCACCTATACTTCAATGATCGATGGATTTTGCAAGCAGAGTCGTCTAGATAAAGCGAAACAGATGTTTGATTCAATGGCTAGCAAAGGCTGCTCTCCAAATGTAGTGACTTTTACTACACTCATAAATGGCTACTGTAAGGCTAAAAAGGTTGACGATGGAATGGAGCTTGCCTGCGAGATGTACCAAAGAGGAATAGTTGCTGATGCAATTACTTACAACACTTTAATTCATGGGTTTTGTCAAGTGGGTGATCTAAATGGCGCACTAGACATTTTCCAGAAAATGATTTCTAGTGGTGTGTCTCCTGATACCACTACTTTCAACAGCATGCTGACCTGTTTATGTAGTAAGAAGGAACTACGAAAGGCATTGACAATGTTGGAGAATCTGCAGAAGAGTGTGGTATGTCCTCTTAACTCAGTTTTTTTTTTTTTCAGTTTAATTACTTTTTCCTTTTGGTTTTTGGTGAAAAATGTAAAAGTGGCCTTTCGCTGCAGCTTCTGCCTGTAGCATCCGGGGAAGTTTGGTAGTGATTGTCCTAGTCAAATTTAAGATACAGATTCAACATCTCATTGGTTTGCTTTGCAGGATCATCAGTTGGAGAATGAATGAAACATTATTCACATGTCTATGCCGAATCTATTTCATTTGTGATGTCCCACAAACTCGTTCCACTTGTTCAGTTCTCTTTTTATATGTTTATTTATGTAGTACTGTTGAAATGAGATGTGTTGTCTGAAGGCCAGTTAGACAATAACACACACAAAAAAAGGAACTTGTTGGATATGCTTTCTTGATCATAGTGAGACTTTGGTCTGATGTCTCTTATGAAAGACTGTTTCTTCCTATCGTTGCAGCTACTTCTGAATTTGGTACGTCTTTCTTTTCAGTTTGTCTTTCTGCATAATACTGCATTGCTCCAGGAATCTGAAATAGAGATCTCAAAGAACAACTAAGGTACATATGTTTGTAATGTTTTTAAGTGTCATAAATCTTTCAGAACTACTGTTTCATGTTTCACATATTGGTCTCTTAGGATCATCTTCCCAAAAAACTGTGTTGGATTCAAATAACATCATCTCTTCTGGTTCTTTGATTAATTTTGATAAATAAATTTGTTCCTTCTTGAAGTTAAAAGTTATGTCAACTCAACAAACTGTGTTGTATGTTGTTGCTAGAGACGGAATGAGTCTTAGCTCTCCATCGCTATGAGATCGGTGATTCGTTTTACATTCGCCATGAAATTGTAATTTGAGTTTCACATTCAAACCTGTAATATGTATGCATTCAATCAATCGAGAAAGTATTCTTTGTTACAAAGTTTCAGAGTTATAGATATCAAAAATCTATCAGTTCCTCCCCACAACTTCTCGAGCAGTTTCCTTCGCAAGTTGAGTTCCACAAGATGTTGGGGACAAAATATAGAGGAGGAATGAACTTTCTCGGGTATATACTTCCCAGTGTAATAACCTCAGACGAGGTGGGAAGTCCATGTCCTCGAGTACATGCACTCTTACCTTTGCATCAAACCTGCCTTGTATATGCTGTAGACAAATGATATATTGGCAACATTAGCTTCCAATATTCATCGCCACTTGTAAGAGTGTTGTATAATTGACTACGAAGGGAAATAGATGAAAAATATCTCACCTTTTGATTCCTTTTAAATTAGGTGATCGAGTCGTCCGTATGTGCGGGCATTATTCTATTTTTAATTAATTTAGGTGTAATTTTTTGCTAAATGTCAAGACAATACGTGATTTTATTTTTTCTGGTCGAGATTGGTTAAAGATTCAATTCATCGTTTTATATGCAAATCGGAATTGTTATATTCGGATGCATATAATAATAATAATTATATACACATACGAAAACACATTATAGCATTGAATGTAAATAATAGTTAGAAATAACCATATTGATAACATCCATGACAACCTAATACAAAACACATGTAATCAAACAATGAGCCTCGATATGACATTCTAGCACGTTAACTGCCATGGCGGATATTTTTTTCTAAACTGCAATTTCAGGAAAAGCACCGTTTATAATCACATGAACACAATCACCAGCAGATGTTGCAATCCAATCACGTATAAACATTTTGTTTTTAAAATCGGTGAATAATCGACACTAAAAAACCCGATACAAAACGTAAATAAACAGATACATCCAAACTAGCCGTTTATAAAAATAAGCTTAGCAAACCGCAAAATGCACACCATAATGAAGTCATCATTATCCTCAAAAGATTTTTGAAACTCTTTGTCGCCACCGAACTCACAAAGCAACCGACACTTCATGTTATAAAAAAATTAACTTACAAACTAATAATATGAATATTTATACAAATATATATATTATAGCATATAAAGACTAACCTAGCATCCAAAAGATTAAAGGTTATGGGATCGCGAGACCAAGCAAGCAAATCATCCACTCCCCCAATATAATCTATACAAATTCACAAACGGGAAATAAATAAGTTTGCTCGGCCAAAAAGAAAAACAAATGACCCAAATACATATCCACCATACCTACAGAATGAATACCATCGTGACACCCGAATTTTATAGAACGAAAATCAAAAAAATCAAAGAAACTGCTCGTGCTTATCATAAGAATTATCTCAACATATATTGTCCACTTCCACTTTATTTCGAATCGATGAGATGTTGTTTAAAATCTCCACCGGCATGAATTAGGTCATAATCAGAAAGAATTATAGAAACCCCTTCAACCAACACATGCAAGGATCGATCAATAAAAACATGGCAATCTATAGTGCCATGTATCTTAGTTCCCTATAACATTATCTTTGCACTTTAGAACAACGAAAACAAAGAAACTATTACAAATTGAAAAATAATTAAAGTAATACTATAAACCTGCTCATTCACCAATATTAGATTGATTGTTCGTTTAACTCCCCAATTGATAACATATCTCCTCAATATTTTAACTCGAATACTCCACTCACTAATGTTCGGAGTCATGGTAGACATATCAACGAATCTAGACGAAGACATTGAAACAATATGCAAAAATGATAAAAAGAAACATGAAACCCTAATAACACAAATTATATGAATATATAACAACATAAAATCTCCAATATATATACAATATGTCAAGTGGGCTTGGGTAAAAAGTGACTTGCTGACGATAGGGGGTAGTTATTTTTGCACGTGTATCTGAATATCAGTATAAAACTGCCATTGTTTAAAAAATACATATCACCGAAAAGACAATCAAACGAGTAATATTGGATAACTTAATCACTGTGAACAAATGAATGACTTGTGCGGGATAAATGATTTTGTCGAGGATTGTTTTACTTAATTTAGGAGTAAAGATGTTTAAATATTAGAAACTATTTGTAATTTAAATTTAAGTGTGATATTATAAAAATGAAATTAAAATAATAAATAAAATGGAGAAACATTAAAATAGAATATTATTGAAAACAAACACAGCATATAGCCACATGGCCCCCTTGTTACATCCAATAAACGACGTAACTAATATAGTTCTCCAATTTCTTCAGCATATACTGGTAAACCACATACCCGCGATTTACCTTGTATGTGGGGTTTCCATTCATGGCTTTTTTGATCCCAAACAAATTTAGTTGTTATTTCTGAAGATAGAAGACGTCTTGCTTGAAGATAAACTTGATTGCATTTCATCCATGCCCGAAATTTTCTTCTTTTGTTGATATTCCAAACCGACATCATCGTCGAAAACAATTTGTGGATAAGTAAGAACAATAGGAAAAATTTCCATAAGATCAATTAAACATCCAGAATTACCTGATACAAATTTAGATCTGTTAATGCAAATAATCAAACAATACAAACCAAAATCGAAATGTATAGAATATGAAAAAACCTAAGATGCTATAAAGATTTTCCAAAAATACCTATAACTTCCATTAGCAATGCAAAATAACAATGAAACTGTTCAGAAGACAATATCAATATATATAGTACTATGATATTAGGGTTTCTTATACACAATTAATTAAAAAATTGCTTTTAAGTAATATCGGACACATTGATTATATCTATACTATCTATACATATAAATGATAATGATTCAATTAGTATAAAATATACTATATTGATGGCTAGAATATATCAGTAGTTGCCTAATTAATCTCTATTTGTTCTTTTCATATAGTAGAATTCTATTCTATTTTTATTTACATTTAGTAACTACTTCCATATTTCAAGTCACAAAGATTTTCGTATTTTGTAAACCACGATTGTATTCCGTACTAAACAAATATATATGGTTAATTCACTTTGCCGATGTGCACAAAGAAGATATAGATTTAATTCACGTTTGATATACACATTCGGATGTAATTACATTTGGATGCATAGTTTACATTTTTTTATACACATCTGAATGTTATGCACATTCGAAATGAATAAAATCCTAAAATAAACAGCAAAACAATTTTCTTAAAATGAAACAAACCATAATTATTTTTTCAAATGTATATACGAACAAAAAATTACTCCAATCTAAAAAAACTACTTAAGCTTATTGAAAACTTCTGTGAAAACAACATTCTTTGTTCTCTTCAATGGTTTTCCTTCTTTATCTGTGATCAATATCTTTAAACTGGTTCTGGAAGTTACTCTTGAAACGGCAACATACAACTGGCCATGAGTGAAAACAGGTCTTGAGAGATACAAACCAACTTTCTCTAGTGTTTGTCCTTGACTTTTGCTTATAGTCATTGCAAAGGCAAGAGGAACAAGAGACTGCCTAGCCGCACAGGAAACTGCCTACCACACAATTCTATGATTATTTTTAAAATTTAGTACTTTTACGGAATCTTGAATATGCAAGAAGAAACCATTTAAATCGTTTCCAAAATGACCAATATTTAGAAGTATTAGACACTGAAGATCCGTTAGCATAACAAAATATATAAGTTACACGAACATGATATGACATTAATTTTATCAATAAAGACATCAATATAAATATTCATGCAAAATACTTATATTCATATATATATATATATATATATATATATATATATATATATATATATATATATATATATATATATATATATATATATATGTATTGAAATTAGAAAACAGATTTGTTAAATTAAACATAGATCGGTTTTATTTTTTAATACTATTAAAAATGCGTATAATTGATTTGAGTTTTAAACGCAACCCATTGTATAAGTACACAATATTTAAAGTTTGCTATAAATTAAAAAATCAACAAAAAAAATCAACAATGTCAAAAATTCAACAAAAAAATATTCTAAATTTAATACATCCAATTTCAATTTCTAAAATACAATTTCTAATTTCGTGACCAAAATATGATTATTGGATAATTTTAACAGAAATTTAAAAAATTAAATACATAAAATATTTAGAAATGAACCTTTAAAGCGTAAATATAGTAAATAATATATACGGTTGTTAACTTTTTATAAATAATTAAATGGTGTTAGAGATTTCTTAAATATACAATGGTTGTTATATGAAATAATCAATAACTATAGCCATTATTCCGAATCTCTATTTAATAGAATTAACATTTGAATATATTTCAAAATTGGTTATTTAAAAATGATATGAATTAATGATTATGAAAATATTGGAATGCAGTGATTTATGTTACGAAAATATGGGAATTGAGAATATAGGTGAGTTAATATAGGTAGTTTACCTTATTTTGTTAATATTTAAATCGACCAATCAAATAAAAGAGAAAAAACTAACCATTTTTTGTTATAAATAATATATGTGATTATCCATTGGCCGACACACTCATGCATATTGACAATTGTTCTCCACTCAACATTCTATTAATTTATAACATTATTTGTACTATAAATAGGTGTATTGAATGCACTACAATAAAAACATTACATTGTTCACTCTCTTATGATTCTCTCACCACTTCCTCTTATCTCTCACGGATCCATATAGCTCCCCTCTTATATAATATATATATATATATATATATATATACATAACGATTCACATAATACAAAACACTAAATCCGTATATATTTATTTAATAGTTTATAACATTTTTCTATTTTTTGTTCTTTATTTAATTTTATACAAAAGTTAGATTATTGTTAAGATTTTACCACGATTTTCCTTAACTGAAAGTAGCATATTCATTTGTCTATTTCTGTTATTTGTCAAATTTTATACCCATATTATTGTTACTGTTAAGATATTATCATAATTTTTATTTACTAAAATTTAGTAAATTTAGTTTAAATGATTATAAACATATTTATAGTCGAATGGGTTTCAATAAAACTGTATTCAAAATATGTGTTTTTATTGATCTATTAAGATATATGTTAAGCAAAAGAAATTCTTTGTGGACATATTTTGAATATCAGCGTACCTCATATTTGGACAATGATTCTTCCCTTCATGATAAATCAAAATATTCTATTAAAGTCTATTCATTTAAGATACATAATTCTATCTTAATGTCGATTACTATAAAATATAATTTCTTTGGATATTGTGGTGATTTTTTAAGAAAATCTTGTTATAATAATAACTCGGATACAACATCGATGTATGAATTTATGAAATATTAAACATCGACTGGGTATAATTTGTTTTTAGAAAAATAGATTTCAGGACTGTGGGTATGATTTATACGAACTAATGATTTTATTGATTTAGGATATATCGTTAATCATTGATTGATATGATCTGTATAATTTTTTATTTATTTATATTAATCATTTTAAGTCCCACAAAATGGAGAATTTTAAAACTTGTACAACATCTCAAAAACCTACTATCCGAACAGCAAATGAATAGTTGACAAAATACAACCAAACACTTAAAAATAGAGGATGCATATTAGATAGAGGGACAAATGCTTTCATTATCAAAAAAGGAACATCCATCAAGAACTACCAACAGCAAAAAACAGAGGATGCATATACGTAAAGATATATTAGGTTTCAGAAAAGAAGAAAAAAATGACGAAATAAATATATAATAAATAGAATATTTAATGGATCAAGCTCAATCAATATTTCAAGAAATTTTAGATCTCACACTCTTTTCTATAGAAATTTTCAGACGCTTGTTAGTTCACCTTTGTAATACCCAATATCAAGAAATGGTCAACGGAAAGTCAACGAGGGACATTTCTGTAAATTTCAAGAGATGAGGGGTATTTTGGTAATTTTACCGAAATGCGAGCCGGAAGTGGAGACGGACCAAATGTTCTTCTTTTTGGTCATAAAGAACATTTAGAAGACCAGATGTGCAAGAAACATAGATTAAACGAGTTTTACGGACTATCGGGAAAGGAAACCGATAGAACCGATAAACTTGTAAAATTCATTACGGGAGCTATGGGTGTCCGTTTGAGGTGAAACGAATTGATAAATTATTTTAAAAGAGTCTAGTATTTTAAAAAGGATTTTTTGGAAGTTGATTCAGAAGCTATGTGAGGTTTTGGAGAGAAATGATTTGATTCAATGAATTAGCATATATGTCAAAAGGAGAATGGAGAAAGAAGTTCAAGGAATCAACTTTTAATCACATGGTGGCGTGGATGTACTACATTTCAGTTTTTATCACGGATCATGTGGCATGGAGAGAGGAGGCTTGTTATCCAAGTGATGTTAATCCATTGAACCAAATATATCTCATCTCCGTGTTTTTTGATGTGCGGTTTATGTTCCAATAGCCCCACCGCAGAGGACTAAAATGGAGCCACAAAGGAGATTGAGCATATATATTAGGTATACGTCACCAAGTATAATTTGATACCTTGAACCGTGAACTGGTGATATGTTTACGACACGTTTTGCTGATTGCCATTTTAATGAAGATGAATTCCCCGCGTTAGGGGGAGGATAAAGAGAATCACCAAAAGATATCACATGGTGTACACAATCTTTGGCTTATCTTGATCCTTCTTTGAATCAACGGGAGATGGAAGTTCAGAAAATTGTGCACTTACAAAATATAGCAAACCAGTTACCAGATGCATTTACAGATACAAAGAGAGTGACTAAGTCATAAATACCCGCTGCAAATGCTCCATCTAGAATTGAAATTCCAAAAGAACAAACTGATGGAACCATTGCTAATGAACCTAAGGTTCAATTGAAGAGGGGGAGACCAATGGGCTCAAAAGATAAAAATCCACGAAAGAAAAAGAAGTTGGGAGAACAAAATAAAAATGTTGAAGAAGAACCATATCAAGAAGACATTCTTGAAAAGGATCCTGAAAAACAAGAGAAAGATGAAAGATTCAAAATAGAACATGATCAAGAAAAATGTGAGATCTCCATCAACTATGCCCAAGATGGAAAATTATGGGCAACACATGATATTGATGACTTGGATGGAGTATTGTCCTTTTCTGTATCTAAGGAAATTGATCATGAAATTGATGATTCAGATCCAAAATCCATATCAGAATGTCAGAAAAGACATGATTGGGAGAAATGGAAGATGGTCATACAAACTGAATTACTCTCCCTCAATAAAAGAAATGTTTTTGGACCTATTGTCACAACACCTGAAGGTATAAAACTAGTTGGATACAAATGGGTGTTTGTAAGGAAGATAATTGAGAAAAATGAAATCACAAGATACAAAGCCACACTAGTTGCCCAAGGTTTTTCTCAGAGACCGGGAATTGATTATGATGAAACATATTTCACAGTCACGGATGCAATCACATTCATATACTTAATGAGGCTAGCGGCATCTAGAAATCTCAAAATGATCTTATGGATGTTGTGAAAACATATTTATATGGATCACTTGATAATGATATACACATGAAAATCCCAGAAAGATTGGAGATGCCCAAAACATTGAATTCAAAATCTAAAGAAATATGTTCGATCAAATTACAGCGATCACTTTATGGATTAAAGAAATCTGGACGCATGTGGTATAATCGCTTAAGTGAATACTTGTTGAATAAAGGTTACATCAATAATGCGATATGCCCTTGTGTGTTTATCAAGAAATCATCGTGGGGATTTGTGATCATTTCTGTATATGTTGATGACTTGAACATGATTGGAACTCAAAAGAAAATTAATGATGCAAGAAATCATATGAAAGAAGAGTTTGAAATGAAAGATCTCGGAGAGACAAAACTTTGTCTTGGACTACAGATAGAGCACCTCCGAGATGGAATATTTGTACATCAATCAAATTATACCAATAAGCTCTTAAAACGTTTTTATATGGATAAAGCGAATCCTTTAAGTACTCCAATGGTAAATAGATCACTTGACGTTGATAAGGATTCATTTAGACCTTGCGAAAATAATGAAGATATATTAGGTCCTGACGTACCCTATATGAGTGCTATCAGAGGGCTCATGTACCTTGCAAATTGTACTCGACCAGATATATCGGTTGCTACTAATTTACTCGTAAGACACATCTCATCTCCCACTCGTAGACATTAGAACGGAATAAAACATATATTTCGTTATCTCCAAGGTACGATTGATTTAAGTTTATTTTATCCTAGAAACTCTGAGTTTGATCTAGTTGGTTTTGCAGATGCCGGATATTTATCAGATCCTCATAAAGCTCGCTCACAAACTGGATACGTTTTCACAATTGGCGGAACTGCGATCTCGTGGCGTTCCCAAAAACAAACAATGGTAGCAACTTCATCAAATCACGCAGAAACTATTGCGCTTCACGAAGCATGCAGAAAGTTGTTCGAAGATAATAATGCTTGTGTCACTCAACTAAAGGAAGGATATATCAAGAGCGACCGAACAAAGCATATCCCTCCAAGATATTTTTCCTATATTCAAGAACTCGTGAAAAATCAAGAAGTCAACATCGAGTATGTTCGTTCGTGTGACAATTCAGCAGACTTCTTTACAAAGGCGCTTCCAACCTCAACATTCAGAAAACATATTCATAATATTGGAATGCGTCATCTACGTGATTTATGAAGATCCATCATTTTCAGGGGGAGATTATGTTACTGTACTCTTTTTCCTTTAGACATGGTTTTTATCCCATTGGGTTTTTCAATAATAAGTTTTTTAACAACACAATACATAAAAGAAGATGAATAATCAAGGGGAAGTGTTATAAATAATATATGTGATTATCCATTGGCCGACACACTCATGCATATTGGCCATTGTTCTCCACTCAGCATTACATTGTCTATTAATTTATAACATTATTTGTACTATAAAATAGCACTCCTCTCGTTGTATTGAATGCACTACAATAAAAACATTACATTGTTCACTCTCTTACGATTCTCTCACCACGTCCTTTTATCTCTCACGGATCCATATAGCTCATCTCTTATATAATATATATTTATACATAACGTTTCACATAATACAAAACACCAAATCCGTATATATTTATTTAATAGTTTATAACATTTTTCTATTTTTTGTTCTTTATTTAATTTTTATACAAAAGTTAGATTATTGTTAAGATTTGTACTACGATTTTCCATAAATGAAAGTAGCATATCTCATTTGTCTATTTCTGTTATTTGTCAAACTTTATACCCATATTTTTGTTACTGTTAAGATATTATCATAATTTTTATTTACTAAAATTTAGTAAATTTTAATTTAAATGATTATGAACATATTTATAGTCGAATGAGTTTCAATAAAACTGTATTTCAAAAATATGTGTTTTATTGATCTATTAAGATATATGTTAAGCAAAAAAAAAATTCTTTTGTGGACATATTTTGAATATCAGCGTACCTCGTATTTGTACAATGATTCTTCCCTTCATGATAAATCAAAACATTCTATTAAAAGTCTATTCATTTTAAGATACATAATTCTATCTTAATGTCGATTACTATAAAATATTAATTTCTTTGGATATTGAGCTGATTTTTTTAAAGAAAATATTGTTATAATAATAACTCGGATACAACATCGATGTATGAATTTATGAAATATTAAACATCGACTGGGTATAATTTGTTTTAAAAAATAGATTTCAGAATTGTGGGTATGATTTATACGAATTAATGATTTTATTGATTTAGGATATATCGTTAATCATTGATTGATATGATCTGTACAATTTTTTTTTATTTATATTAATTATTTTAAATCCCATAAAATGGAGAATTTTTAAAACCTGTACAACATCTCAAAAACCTACTATCCGAACAGCAAAGGAATAGTTGACAAAATACAACCAAACACTCAAAAATAGAGGATGCATATTAGATAGAGGGACAAATGCTTTCATTATCAAAAAAAGGGACCATCCATCAAAAACTACCAACAACAAATAACAGAGGATGCATATACGTAAAGATATATTAGGTTTCAAAAAGAAGATAAAAATGACGAAATAAATATATAATAAATAGAATATTTAATGGATCAAGCTCAATCAATATTTCAAGAAACCTTTATTTGGATTATTAGGACCTCATATGATACTCAAAAGAGTATTCACTAAATACATTGTTTACCATCAAATACATGTCTATAGTAATAAACATCACTTATTTGGACTATAGGCTAATTGGGACAAACGAAACATGTGATGTGAAACTA